>OW679195.1:49722454-49897164 GCA_940337035.1 Agriotes lineatus | reverse complement strand
TAATTGAAGGGTTTGGTGCAAAAACCAGTCAAATGCCAAATTGAGATACAGCCAGATTTTGGTCTAACAAGTGCTTCTGCATATTTGGAGCAAAAACTGTCCACATTTGATGCGCAAAATTCTGTATATTGCTACACGGCCTTTTATTGCATCAAAACTATGTAAACTAAGCCCTTCAATTTGAAGTAACAACGAAAGAGCATTTCGATTCTGAGTAACATGTTTAACAACAAATAAGTGGATTTGTGCCTACAGGGAAGACCACTTTAAACAAAATGCACCAAAATCAATCCCTACCTTCCAGTTGGTGTGGAAAGAGAGTCCAGTATTTTAAGTGCATTTTTCCAAAAAATTAAATACCACTTTCAAAATTTCTGCAATAAAGATTTAATTTATCATTCTTAATAGGAAAAGTGCTCTACAAATTGACTTCTATGTAGGGTTTCCAAGTCCCGGGACCATAAATGTTTTCGGGACTTACGAGCTAAATTTCAGGTCGCGGGACTAGTCCCGAAGATCCCGAAAATGATCCCGAAAGAGAAATAGTGTTCAGGTGAAATTTCCGAATGAAATTTCCAAAGAAAAACAAGTGTTTTAAGTTTTATAAAGTATTTCTGTGCTGATAATTTGCATTGGGGCTCGTCTACAACTTCATTGCTTTCTTCTGGTACTAAAAATGTCTGTCGCTCTTCATCTTTTGCTTTTGTTTGAACTGCAAAGTGTGTGTGTAATCCTTTCGTCAAGCTGCCTCTGATTATGATAATTTTGTAAGAACCAACTTTACATTTCGCCAATTGTTAACTTCAATATATAAAACAGTTGCCATATTGACTTCAAATCGTTATTTTTTTAAATGTAGAATGAAGGTAGGTTGCGAATCGGAATTCATTCTAATTGTAACGCTTTAGCAGACAAATAACGAACACACTTAAAACCCAAAAATAGAAATTATTCAGCTTCTTTGCACATATCTAAATCCAACAAAAAAAAAACAGACAAATACATAAATAGAAGAAGATATGCAAATGTGGCTGAAACAACACACAGGTTTAATTCTAACCTACCGAAAACAATACCTCTCCTGCCTACGCAAAACTCAAATAATGCAGAATATGCAAGAGGCATGAGTAATACGCCGGACGCCGGTGAATACCCGTCCTAATTCTCTGATATCGAGTATACGCACGCATGTTGACATGGTCCCGGGACTTCGCCTGGGCTGGCTGTGGTCCCAGGACTCGGACCGGATCCCGGGACTAGAAACCCTACTTCTATGTACCAGCACATTTCGTGCCACACATTCAAACTCATCCCCCACTCCTGGAGCAGATTGTGATTGGCCTATGCCCCCTACAGCAAAAGTGCATCAGGCCTTTCTTTTATTTCCAATATTTTCATTTCTATTCAAGTTTCTTCTGTGATGCACCCTCTCATAGTTAATGACCAATGCTACTAACTGCCTCCAAGGTATTTTTTGAGACTAGGGGTGTGTGCCTCACTACTTCGGTGGGAAACCTTTTTGCATTCATTCCGAATGCCATCAGGGAGAGGAATATCAAGAAAAAATACTATACTTATTAATTCTTTTTTGGAAAAAATCTAATGCTACAGGACTACTTAATAGATAATCTCTGAAACTTCTTTGTAGCGTTTCAATAATCATCTTATTTTTATGGGTATTTCGCCATAATGCCCATAAAAATAAGATGACTACTTAATAGATTATGTATGAAACCATTTTATTGTTCTCAGAAGTAAGTATATGAAATTTAAGTCACATTCTTTGTAAAATCAAAATAAATGCTGTCTCTACATCTCTCTTTTTTTGATTTGAGGTATTGCTCTTCTTTTTTCTTTTTTGTACCAACCATCTTTGTTTTGCATCTTGGTGCTTCTTTTGCAAGCGGTATGGGTGTAAACCAGTTGTCCATTGTTACATTTCTACCCGCGTTTATACTAGGACTTACTAATATTCTTACAACGTTGAAAGCTGGATTATCTACAAGATATGGGTGGGTTGTTTTCAGACATCAACCTTCATTTTGAGAGTGTAGTCGTTTTTTTAATTGATAAGAGAATTGCCGAAAACTGGAACAACCTCTAAATCCTTTCAACATATAGTCAATAGTCGCATAGGCTCCAGTCGTATACACACCTGTTGACATTAAAAGGTTGATAGGATTGAGTCATTTTGTCTATGGCCTTTCTGTCTTGATGATCATGGATATTATTACCGAATCAGAGACATTGCAGTAGAAACTGGAATCGAGCTTGCGGCATAACATATCTAATGTACTTTCTTATTCTACCCTTGTACCACCGTCAATTTTCTATAAATCTGTCAAATTAATATGAGAAGCTTGTAATGTTCCTGCGAGATACAGCTAGCCCAACAGCACTTTTATTTCACTTCTACAGGTACCTAGCTGTCTCATCTCTGCTCCTTCAATAATTTGAATGGATTTGTTTTAATGTATATACTAGTACATGTATATAACAATGGGACTCTTTTCATTACTGGAATAATATTGGCTAATAGACACTAGATAGCCACTCTGTGAACATTCTGGTGCAATTTTGCTATATTTATCCTAAAATGCAGGGTGTAAAAGCAAAGTATGTCATGAAAATTTAGGAAAAATTTCAATAAATAATTGTAATATAATCTATTTAACTTTTCAACGCAATTAAGTTTCATTTTCTCAGTTCCCATTTAAAAAAAAATAACAAAAATATACGAACCTCGTTATATGTATCATTAAGCCAATCAATTAATTTACTAGGAGCAAGTGCACTTGTCCGTACGAAATAGAGGAGTCTCTTAAGTACCAAGTGCAGCTGTCTATGTAGTTATTAATTTTTACCTGCCCGAGTGCAGTTGTCCAATGCCGATAACAATCTTATCAAAAACATCTAGATCAAATTCATCCCCAGATTATTCAAAATCAGAATTGTGATCACTATATTCCAGCAGATCTTCTTTGTTATCGTTGGATTCACTGCTATCTATTTCCTCAACATCTAATTCATCAAAAAGCTTTTGTAGCCTCAAAAATATTCGTTAATAATTACCCATATCTAAACTAGATATAGAAAAACTCGTAAGAATTTACTCCAACAGTTTTAAAATAATCATGTATTCACCGTAAAGTTGATAAAACAATGACACAATGGTGATTGGTGCAAAAGCTATGTTGATAATACAAGGATTGTTCAATAGAAACACGTTTAGAAGTGTTGCATAGTTTCTATTAACTCACTTTTAAAACAATCTCTATTAACATTAAGGTAAGAGTTCCACTGTAGTACTAATCTTCAGATTCCTTGCTGGTAACATTCGTGCTGCTGTTAACGATACTATTCTCTAATGGTAGTCTGCATTTCAGCGTCCAAAGTGAATCGCTGCTCCTTTAGTGAATAATTCAATGGGCCAAAGACATGAAATTTGTGATAAGAGCACAGAATAATAATAACCAGAAGGATATCTCGTATTACCTGACCGCCGGCCCCTCATAGCCTTGAGACGTTTCTACCCTGAAACGGCCAGTGTAGGTAGCGGCTTTGGGGAGAGCCCATGGAATACAAAGGTTCGAGGTCACCCGTTGTCGGCGTCGACATCAATGCGGTTGTGTGGAAGATATCCTTCTGGTTATTATTATTCTGTGATAAGAGTATGAATAATGAAATGAACACTTCCTATACTGATGCTCATCGTTTCTGACAGTTATCTGGCTTTAATGTGTCTATTTGCACATAAAGCAATTTCCAAACGCCTCACACTTTCATCTGAAATTGCAATTCGAACATGTCGTGGACGAGTCAAGTCTTTAGTCGATTCTCTTTCTGCACCATTAAACTGCCGTCATGAGAGAACAACTATAGTCACCATCGACAGCTTTCATTCTCTCAAGGATTTCTAGTGGCTGAGGTCCTTCGGCGGCTGAAAATTGAATAACAATAAACAATTTCATTAACTGCATTGCAGTGCCATGATGATCAATTCATGCCTACACGATTCAAACGTCTTTCTGTTGAACAATCCTTGTAAGTACATACTTGCACAGTTCATAGTTGTGGACTAACAAATAATTGAGTTACGTTAGAGGTAGTGATCGGCCGATACCGATATAAATATCGGTGTATCGGCAATATCGGAAAATTTTGCCGATAATCGGTATCGGCGAAATTTTGCCGATATATATCGGCAAATTTAAGATCAACCATTTTATTAATTATTTGTATGTAAAAACTTATTTTCGCTATTTTCTCTCATCGTATTTTTATTTGAATCCCAAAAGATTATAATACCGCACGACATAATCGTTATCTGAGCAGCAACTGCAGCAGCACTGTGCACTGGCGCAAACAATGAAACAATACACTTTCTGTAAAACGGGTAATCACCACGACACTGTCGGGGAATTACCGAAATTGGTTCATGTCAGGTCCGCATCGATGCGGAGTTGACAATTTTTACTTATATCAACGTATATTAAATAATTACAGACCTTTTAAAAATGTAGTGCCGATACCGATATTATATCGGTATCGGCAACTAAAATATCGGTATCGGCCGATTATCGGTATCGGCAAAAAAAATCCGTATCGGCCGATCACTAGTTAGAGGTCGCGTCCCAGTCGAAACAACTGTATTAACTAAGAGATTGATTTCAATTTTTTTAGATGAGCACAAACATTAGAAATTGCAAAAATGCATTTTAGGTCAATTCTTAAAAGCGGTAGTTCTAAACTAGCCGCATTACAAAACTACCGCATTTTGTTTAAATCTGTTGAAGAGATCATAGCGCAAAACCTAGCCTAGGGTTTAACTTTTCACTGTTTTGCAAACGCAGCTATGAAATGAGAGCCTATAGTGAGGTAGCCAGGTAAAACATGTGACCCAACACGGCTCAAAGAGATGGGGGGGGGGGGGGCACAACTAATCCCATAAGAAATTTAAAAAGTAATAAAACCCTTTAAATTGTACTCGAGTTATGGGCATTGCCTCATTGCAGCTTTTAGAATCCTTTATCTAATAGACTTGTCTGTCCGGGACGCTGTTTCAGCAGCCAAACCGTAAGAGATAGAGAAAAAAGTTATGAAAGTTATATGTTTGGAATGGTCATGTCAGGTCAGGAACCGAATTTCAGTAACGTGACACTTCCGGTTTTTGAGAAATCACATTTTTATTTAATACGCGTTCTATTTGAAAAACGGCCTTTTTTGTTTTATTAAATGAGACATTTGTCTCACTGGTTGCTAGTTATAATATAATATCTATTAGTCTATTATGATAAGAAAATTTAAGAATTTAAGACATACCAGGTACAATAACCGCCACACAAGCAATAGGTTTCTTCATGGTTACTACAAATAAGACTGGTTTTGAACTTAAATTAATTAAATGCATCCAACACTTCAGATGTTTTTACTTCACATTTACTTTTCAAGATACTAATCCTAACCGTTTCGATCATATTTGCAGAAAATTGTATAAAATATTCAGACCAAGAAATATATTTACTGTATGAGTGGGATAACAGCATCATTAATATACGTGTGTGTGTAAGTTACAAACGAGTGCGTAGCACGAGTTATGTAAGCACACAAGTATATTAATGATTCATTATCACACATGTATTGTACAAAATGTTATCTACAACTGCCTAAATTGTGAAAAGTGCATTAAGAAAAATGTCAGATCTGCCATTTAAAAAAATATTTGAGTAGGGAAATGTCATTCATTTGACACTATTTCAGTTAGGTAATGAAGCCATTACACCACTCACTTAGGTAATGAAGCCATTACATAACTGAGTGGTGTAATGGGCTTCATTACCCAACGGAAATAGTGTCAAATGGGTGACGTAATGAGTTACTTATCCCACTGGAGTAGATAAAGAATATTACATCAGTGCAGGAACTTTTGAATTTTATATTAATTCAAAATTGCTCTTCTGCCAGTAGTTTTTCAGAAATAATTACTCTTGTTTCTCCTCCAAATTAAAGTTGATCAAAATTATCTGCGCTCGATTATCGGCCAGGAACGATTATCCGTCTTGGCATTGCTTTCAATTTATTGGAAATAAATATCCTAAACAGACTAATTTATAAGATATACTTTCCATGGTTGTTCAAGCAAAAGCACGAGAGAAAAGTTTTGCTCAGACATTAGTGCATTGTTGTTACGTGTTTTAATAGTTTTCATAAGAATATAATAATTTCTTAATATGTGTAACAAATATTTATATACCTACACAGTTACCTTCATTTTTCACTGTAATAATAATTATTAGTGTATGTTGCTGTTATTTCAGTTCATATTTTTATACTTTCACAAAAATTAATTTTTACTAATTATTAATAGTCCATTTTCTAAACGCTAAAAATTCGCTAAAGTTCTAACTTCGTTGACTCAACACCGATTTTGAAAATTTTTTTTTTATTATTTCGGAAAAAGTTTATAGAAAAGTTCCCCATAGGTGAGAAAGTGTGCTTTTTATTTTTTCAATTGTTATTAACAAACAAGTGTTTTTTAATATACTCTTAATTAAAAAATTTATAACTATTTTATTTATTTAAACAATTGCCTGAAATTTGATAACATAAGGTTTTTGGGGTCGCAGATTACGAATCTGGCCTCAAAATGGGTCTAAAAACAAAATAGCGTCGAAGGTCTAATTTTCTATTTTATGTATAATGTATAATCTGTAACCTCATTTACCTTGCGGTGTAGAGGCTGGTGCTTTATGCGCTGACTGCTGGCGGTACAATGCTCAACTTGCCCCGGATTCGGGATACAGAGTTGGAGCGCGCCTTTGGTGCTTGCGCAGCAACCATTGTGTGAGTTGTGTGTCTTGGTGATTTGTTGACCTTGTTACTCTATCTCTTAGGTCTGTGGTTCTGAGTAGAGCACAGTTAATTTGGTGCCCAACTGTGAATGGTCTCACTGAGCCCGACTCTAATCGCCAAGGATACGGAAAAATTCCGACCCCAGCGGGAATCGAACCGAGGACTTGCTTAATGCAAGCCTGGCGCTTACCCATCTGCGCCACGCAGCTTCTCTTCTATTTTATTTATTTTTTTAAATTTTTATTAGATGTCTGGGGGGTTTTGGGGTCGCGGATTACGAATTTGACATTAAAACTCAACTAAAATAAAAAAAGGCGGACGAAAATGGCGGAGAGGGGTAAATTTTTTTTAATTTCTGATACCTATACTTAGGGGTTTTTTAGGTCGCTCATCCCAAACGTTATGTTAAAATTTATCAAAAATAGAAAACGGTGTCTGAAAAATGGTGGAAACAAATGATAGAAGAGTTAAATGAGTATTAAAGATATTATATTTTAATTGATTTATTAAAATTAACTTAAGATACATTTACAAACAAGAAAAAAATTATTTAGCTTTAGTTTCTTTTTCCTCTACTTTTTCTATTGACACTGCCGGTCGTGAATTAAGGCAACTATTTCCGCCACATTCACCGCAAGCCGCCGAGCCTAAAGGCCACTTTTCCTACACCCACAAGCTAGCCCGCAACTAGTTTTGTAGTTGCAAAAAAATAATTTTTAAGATTTTTTATGGAGCTGGTTCTCGTGTCATTAGGATTGGAAAACACTTTCCTGAATCATATTTTCAACCCCAATTTTCCCTTGAAATATCTTGGTTTTCCAGCCACAACTGTGTTTGCAAATACACGCGTTTTAAATGTTGTTCTGTTGAATCCATCGTAGGGCATAATTATGCTAAATTAATGCTACTTTTTTTAGTAGACGCCTTAATAAAAGAACAAACCTAAAATTAAAAATGTTTTTATTTAAAAAATATATGTATTGTATTGTCTGTAACCTCATTTACCTTGCGGTATATGAATAATAAAAAACTTTCAATCAATTAAACATTCTTGTAAGAGTTTAAGCAGTTACCTTTCTTTGCACCATACATTGCAAGCATACATTTTATACCAAAATTGTTTTATATAATTTTTTGCAGTCTCTTGTAAATCACTGCTATTTTCAAATATTCTGGCAAATCTATTCTTTCCTGAACATAACCATTGCTTCATTTACTAGGACTTATCCATGTGGATCTTTAATAAGGTGCCGGTCCTATTCGTCTTTCTCATCCTTATATATCTTCAATATATAAAACTATATTCAAAAGCCATGATCTGCACCTTGACACCAAAACTCGAATGCTAAGATGCTACATTTTTCCCATCTTGCTCTATGGGGTCGAGTCCTGGACATTTAATGAAACAATCACAAAAAAATCGAAGCCTTTGAAATGTGGTTATAGCGGAGAATATTGCGGATATTATGGAATGACCGTGTAATAAATATTAAAGTTCTGGAGAGAATGAAAAAAGTAAAGAGATCATGGACAACATCAAGATACGCAAACTCCAATACCTCGGACATATAATGAGGAATGAGAATAAGTACACCCTACTACAATCAATTATACAAGGCAAGATATATGACAAACGTGAACCAGGACGCAGAAGAGTATTTTGGTTGCAAAACCTAAGGGCGTGATATGGGAAATCATCCAATGAGTTATCTAGAATTGCAACCAATAAAGTGAAGATAGCCGTGTTGATCGCAAACTTGAACAACAAGAAGAAGAAGATTCTTTCTTCTGTTAAAACATGCTAAAGTTGTGTTACATCTAGTTAAAGCATGTACAGAAAGAACATGCTCACTACAATTGGGATGCGCAAATTGCAGGCTTTTAGAAGATATTTTTATATTTTCTTTATTTTTGGCAGGTTTAAAAAAATATTTATTTTTATCAGGAGAAACTAAAGCTGTAGTAAAGTAATAGGTCTATATTCTCTGATACTACGACTATATTTTTATTTGATGCATTGAGAGCTGTTGTAACTATTAACCGATCAGCATCACTTTCAGCTTGAGAGCAGGGATATTATTTGCAGCTAAAGACATGAAAGACATTTGCCAGAATTTTTTCTTGATACAACTTTAAAAACCTGTCTCTTTCAAATCGAATATCTGGTGCAGTTTTCGTTTTTAGACGTCGGTCTCTTTCAGCAGATTTTATTCTATGTTTCTGATAATCGACAAAAACACTTGCTTTTTTCCATAATTACGTACAATAAAATTAATATATCTGAAATTGCACCATACTGTTGAACAAGTTGCCATTTGTTTTTATGTAATAACATTCCTCCGTCCGTCACAAACGGAAAAATCTATTAATTCAGTAATATCTCTTGGAAATTGTACAAAGAGGTCCTAGAAAACACATTGTTAGGCGTTGGAATTTATACGTATGTATTCGTATGTTATATTTAAATCCATTTAATCTATTTAAATTTGAGTTAATTTAACAATTTAGAATTTTATTTGTATATAATGTTTATTAAATAATAATAATAATAATCGTACAGAATAAAAATTAACCTTTTAATGCTATATTTATAATTACTGTGTAATTCAGAAATGAAGCTATTTTGCCGCTTTAAAGACGTTATTTTTTATTTTTGATAATTTTTTACATAAAATTTGAGATCAGCGACCCAAGAAACCCTATATAGATAAGAAATAAAGTTCGAATAAAACAAAACGCTTTTTCGCCATCTTGGATCCGCCATTTTATGTTGAAGTTGAGTTTTAATGTCAAATTCGTAATCAGCGACCTCAAAAACCCCTAGACATCTAATAAAAGTAAAAAAAATAAAATAAAAAATTAGACCTTTGACGCCATTTTGTAGACGCCATTTTTGTTTTTAGGCCAATTTTGAGGCCAGATTCGTAATCTGTGAACCCAAAAACCTTATGTTATCAAATGTCAGGCAATGGTTTAAATAAATAAAGAAGTTATATTTTTTTTAAATTAAGAATATATTAAAAAACACTTATTTGTTAATAACAATTGAAAAAATAAAAAGCACACCTTCTCACCTATGGGGAACTTTTCTATAAACTTTTTCCGAAATAATAAAAAAAAAATGTTCAAAATCGGTTTTGAGTCAACGAAGTTAGAACTTTTTTCCTTTAGTAAATGGACTATAATGTAAAATAAAATATCACAAAATGTTATTGTGCTATGCTCTATCCTATGTCTAAACGAGTTATTTAAAAAGTGGGGACCCATTTCGATCCTCGCACACAGCCCTAATTTTGGTTGTTATACCCCTGGTCGTAATAGTTAAATCAAAGTATAAAAGATTGCGAACAGAAACGGCGAAAAATTGTACAGGAGACTCTCTCTAGTGGAATATTTAAAATTGTGTAAATACTCAATCTGGCTAGGTACTGATGGAAAATGGCTGTGCTGCATCCATTAATATTTTCCCCGTGTTTCGGATAACCTGCCGTTATATTTGTAATTCTATCTAATCCATAAATTAAATTTAACTAACCTAATTACTTTCCAATCTAAATATCCTTTTACCATCTTCCGTCATTTTCTTCCACGCGATAACTCCATTCTGCTAGAATAATAAATTTCACTAATCTGTTTTCATGGTTTGTTGTTAATACAGTGTGACCACAAGCTTAAGCTGCTTTGCCTTGTTAAATTATAATATTAATTTTGAGATATTATACAGGGTGCTCCGATAGTTTATTTACTTAGAAGCCTAAAATAACAAAAAATTACATATGGACGTACAGCCTCAATCTCTTGTTATTAAAATATAAGACATTGTTTTTACAACGCAGCAATAGTAGTCTTTATTGCAAACGAATGGTAATACTAAGAGGCACACAATTCTATTAAACATAAATATACTAATTGTATATTATATACCAAGGGACTAAAGTGTGTCATTTAATCTCCCAAATGTATACTCACACGTGGGATTAAATGGCACCTTAGTCGTGAGGTATATAGTTTATTTTTTGCACTCCCTGGTCACAAATTCTGAAATTAATCTGATTTTGCATAGTCTGTAACAATGTGCTGTCAATAGGACAATCCAATTTTTTAAAATATCAAAATTAGAACATTTTTTGATGGCACTCGCTGATTTTTGAAGGTAATTAAAACTACATTGATCTATCCATAAGTTTTTGTCCTTGTAATATCTCTACAGTTAATTGAAGAAGACCTTATATATTTTCAATGAACTTAAAATTCCGTACTAATGTAGAGGAAAATACTGGATTTTATATAAAAGCACACATTGATAATCATGAAATATGCTATGATAGAATGTTGTACTAATGTTGTACTAAGCGAAAAAGTAGCTACTTTCCCAGCTCTAGTAATTATAAGTAGTTAAAGTACAATTATAGTTACTGTGTTGCAAAACCCTTTGTAGGTAATTCCTGTAGACAGATTAATAAAAGGGCGCTTCCAAGACAACTTTGAATTTTTACAATGGTTTAAGAAGTTTTTCGATGCCAACTATGATGGCAGAGAGTATGATGGCTTGGAAGCTCGCGGGGGCCTGCCGTTAGGCTCAGGGTCGCAGGACCACGGAGGGTTGGTGGCGCAGCAGCACCCACCACCCAAGCAAAGACAGGGTAACGCCTGCACCGTGCATCTTTTCGCTTGTCTAGTTGCACTGTGCACGCGTCTCTTCCTTATAACATCTGCACGCATTACCATAGCGAGTAGCAACAACATTCATTTGTTGTCCCGCATCGTTTACTTTGTCTCATTTTATTGATATGTGCGTTGGTTGGTATCTGCATGCTGCTCATGTGTCTGCTTGCATTGGTAGATAGTGCCGATTGACCGGCTGGTGAAGGGTCGGTTTCAAGATAATTTCGAGTTCCTCCAATGGTTCAAGAAGTTCTTCGATGCTAACTACCAAGGTTCAGCCTACGATCCTGTAAATGGGCGCTGTGGGGAGGCCTTGGGTTCAGTCACTGGAGCACCTAAAACCACCTCAGGGCTTGCACGTAAAACTGCTCTTACATCTCCAAACAAAACAAAACCCACTGGTAAAGCTAGTATGTGTCTATATTAAGTAGCAGTTGTGAGACATTTTTGAACTAATAGGGCTGTTGAAGTTTTTTTTTTTTAATATGTGTGATTTTCTGTTTTAATAACTGCAGGAATCGATTATTTAGGTGATTGTAAGTGCAAATCTAAACTAACCATACTACACGTATTTTGCTTTGTAGAACTCGCTGTTAACAGTTACTATAAAACAACTTGCAATTTTGCCATGTAATTGAAGAATTGAAATAATAATTATTTCTTCCCACTCTCTAGTTTCAATAAATTGTTACAATTACTGTCACTATTTAAAGTTTTTAATGTGATACAGAAAAACATTTAAATTCAAAATAGCGTAAAAACTAGTCTACCTAAAATGAACTGACAGAATTCAAATGCAAAGCATTTTGCCTTTTAACTGTTTTGTTGAAATTTAATCTGAGCATTGTGCTTTCTGTTTACTAATGCAATTGTGAAGTATAATAATCGAGATAGGCAGATTAGAATTGGGACACCTCATTTTATGTAGACTATACACTGGAAATAAAATAAATGAATGGAAAAAATGTCATGAAGAGGTCGCAGTGTTGGCTAAAGCAAAGTACGTGCAGTTTAAAATAGAATCTATTTAAAATAAAAAGATTAAGGTCATTTTAAGCGAAACCAGGAGCAATAAAAATTTAAAGTTCACATCAACTAGCCAATTTCTTTTATTTACTCTGCTGTAATCAATAATGAAAATGTCTTAAAAAATACAAAAATTTAAGTTGTGTACACCTACCATGTTTAACTATTATCAGCACTTATAACAAATTGATTAATTTGTATGAGGCATTATCATTTCAAATAACCAAAAGTTTTGTAAGCGAAAATAATCTCAATATTAATACGCTAGTAATGCGAATCTCGACAATTTATTGATGAGTCAGTTTTACTTGTCTGTACTATTGCTTAGCTATATGTATCCAGTACACTTAAAAAAGTAAATACGGCAGCGGTACTTATAGAATTTACTTCACATTTACGCCACAAATTGGCCAAAATACTGAATCTTTGAATTTTGTCCATTTTGTGGACTAAAATGAAATAAAACGTATGTACCACGTGCCTAATCACGATTACAGCTCTCGAGAAATTTAAAGCTCTCCGCTTCACGTCGCTCTTTAAACATTCCCTCATGCTATAATCTATTGATTATGCCCTTAATACATAAATAACTATTTCAATTCATGTATTTTAGCAACAATTACAAAAAAACCAGTCTAATGGCAACATTGACACACTCTTTTTTTTCCACTATTTTTTTTTAATAATAAGCTCAAAGTATTTAAACCAAAAACTATTGTGATATTTTCATCTCCATCATACAAAGAAATTTATGTAGATGTAATATTCTAAATACAATCAGTACCGTCAAATATGACATATAATCTTTAATTTAAAAAATTTTAACAACAATACAATTTACTTATTCATGCAGAGTCTGATAACTAAATGTTTCTTTGGATTTTATTTCAAAGGCATTTTAAAAATATTAACTTCCATAGGACATTAAATAATTACAACACAGTGTAAAATTATCCCAAAATAATAGTTATTTATGGTATAAGGGTGTTATATTACGAATAATCCACAAGAGAATAGTTAATCCCTCGAGGCCACTAGGCTGATAAGGGTCATTTCTCGAGTGAGTTATTTGTAATAACATGCGTGCCATACAAAATTTTATCCAACAACTCAATAAATATCTAAGACGAACATAAATTTTGTATTGACAGCCGTGAAAAGTCATAGTGACAAGTGTATTGTCAGTCTATGTCATATTCGACTTTAGCAGGTTAGGTTTGGTTTATTATTTGACACAGACTGACGCAAAACTTAATCTGCAAATCTCGAATTTGACATAGTTTGACAATGTTAAAAAAAATAAAGCCGTAGGGGTTTATAGCCTACATAATATCACTGATATCAGTGTAATTATGGCTCTATAATATATGAGTTGTGGATAAATACTTACAACCTGTGAGCAAATGAAAACGAAACAAGCTTGGCTTAGAAAATAAATAAGTCATGTGCTGTATTACTTCTGACGTTTTTAATTTAAATATGACAGTTATAATAGTAGAAGTGTCTCGTTGTTTAAATTATCAAATTTTAAATTGCACATGTTTATTCAAGAACAAAAAGTTTTTATAAATGTAAGGTTTTTGATTTTTATATAAACTTTCAAATAAAATGTTAACATGACAGTGGGTGACTTTTATGTAATGCTTAGATTATAATCCATTCAGAATACTTCTGTAACATTTACAGTGTCAAATACTATTTCAGCTGATTGTACTTAACGGGAAAACTTGTAAGTAAGGTTATGACAAATTATTTGTTATTTTGCTAAACTTAAATATGAATCGTAATTTTAGCGAAACAAAGTAAAAACATAATTTATTAATAACTTGAGTAAGTTATCTTGTGTTATATATTGTAATGATCGCCTCACCAAATTTTATGTAAAAATAATTAATAGGATAAATAAATAGTTACGTATCATACAGATTACAATGAAATGGTTTTAATAATGGAATTCTGTGTCAATCTCAGGGCTAATGAAAAATAATTATTTGCTTAATAAATGGTTTATTGCTCTTATGTATTTTATTTATTTGCAATTAATTAAGCAAAGCTCCAGTCTAGCATAAAAATTCACTAGTATTTGTAATACAAGCTGTTGAACGTAGCCCTGAGACTGCAGTTATTTCATGCTAAACTAGAGCTTTGCTTTAATTAATTGCAAATAAATATAACACAAGAGCAATAAACCATTTATTAAGCAAATCATTATAACATCATTTTTCATTACCCTGAGATTGACACAGAATTCTATTATTAAAACCATTTCATTGTAATCTGTGTAATACGTCCCTATTTATTTATCCTATTAATATTTTTACATAAAATTTGGTCGGGCGATCGTTACAGTTATTTGGCGCCCAACGTGGGGCTTGAACCCACGACCCTGAGATTAAGAGTTTCATGCTCTACCAACTGAGCTAGCCGGGCAGTAAACCATTGCAATATGCAACCAAATTAATCAAAATGTACTTCAGTAATTCAAATGTCAAAGTGAAAGTAAAAATCAAAAACTTGAAATTTAAATTGAAAATGGCGCCAACATAAAATGCTAAAATTAATAACACCCTACTAGCGATTTTCGTATTAACTAACTCATAGTGACTTCTATGTCATGGGAGTTTTCTGGATGGATAATATGTGACATGTTTCAATTTTCAAAGCCAAACTTGATTTCATTTTTGTTTGCACACATGTTATAATAAATAAATTAATCACATTATTAAATTTCGATATTTAGATTATGGTCGATTTTATTATTACAAATAATCTAATGTATTTGAATAATTGATGAAATTATGCCGATCAATAACACTAACTACTTTGTAATAGACAGAGCAGTATCCATCCCTTTTCGCTTTCTAATTCTTGTAATTATAGTCCATTGTATATTACAAAATCAACAGCCCTAATAATTGAAGAAACGTTTGTAACATTCAAATTTTAAAGAAAACATAATTAGGACTTGTTCGGTGTGCATGTGAATGCTCACAGTGCATGTGTCTCTTTGAATAACCACCAATATTTATTGTGTGAATTTCATACTGCACTTAATTTAAAAATTATTACTAACCCAAAATATTGTAAATATTTGTGCTTCAACATTTTCTGATTTTAGTGCCCAAAGTAAACGCAGTGCGGCCCACAGCAAAACCCACTGGTGTCCTCCAAAACCGTGGTGATTCAGGTAAAGTAGAAGAACTGGCTAATCAAATTCTCGAGTTAAAGGTAAATTGGTCTTCACATTTATTCTCGGTCAAGTTACTTATACTCCCTTTATAGATTAATGTGGAAGGTTTAGAAAAGGAGAGAGACTTCTATTTTGGTAAACTGCGAGACATTGAAGTAATGTGCCAGGAAAATGATGAAAATAACCCTCTGATAACAAAAATTTTGGATGTTCTGTATGCGACGGAGGTAATACATTAATACAGCATACACGTAGTAAAAGTAAAGTTTGGGGCTTCGGAAGAGATACACATAGTACCTATTATATTTCTTGCTTTTAGGAAGGATTTGCTCCCCCTGATGAAGTAGAAGGAGTGCCAGGGGAGGAGGACGAATATTAATGAGATTATATCATTAGCTGCGTTTCTATCGGTTTGCAAACGAGCATGCCAGCCAGCTTCTTCGCACCTCTTTCGTTATACTCTAAAATAACTTTACGATTATTATTTATTAGGTATTCTATGTATTGTTTAATCTTGCTGTTTATCCCACTGTAAATTTTATGGAATTTAAAAGTGCGATTTGGTTACAGTGTATATATTTATTTGAAATTATTGATGCCTGCTGTGGCTCATTCTGTGTGAAGTTTGTTGGAATGAGCATACATTATTTTTAGCTCTGTAAACGTTTGCCGACTACCGCCTTACTTTTCAGTGGTGTTGCAATTTACAAATCATTGTCATTTAAAAAAAAACTTTATTACAAATCAAATACAGTTTTATTAAGAAAATAGTGTTTTTTTAATCCTTTATTCTGACCTTTCAGTCGCATAATTTATGGTATAAAATAGGTTTTTACAGGAAAAGTTGTACTGCTACAAGTAACTATTTAATTTTGTTAATTCCAATTGACTTTTCTGTTATAAAAAATTTAAGTCTTTATAAATTGACAAAACATATGTAAATGCGTATTGAACATTAAGGTGCTATACAAAGTGTTTACATAAAATATACATATGATTTGTATTGATCATGAATAATAAATAATTAGGTCGTCAAGTGTTAACAATACAAATGGACTGTATGTCAATAACTTTATATAAAAAAAAAACGGTAAAGCGATTTACACAGAACTTCCTCGCATGAATTACATCAATTTGCAAATTTAAAAAAAAGTGGTCTGCTGAAACTCGCACTCTGTGCTTGCAGATGAATATTTTGAGACCAGTTTCTTGTCCGCCGCTAGAATAATTGAGCCATGGACATACTCGAATTGGAATGAGTTTCTGCTGTTTTATAAACACGCTATACTATTCTGTCCGATTTGTAATGTTTACCCGTATTTGTTAGGTCTCATTTTCGCTAATGATAAAGCCTGAGCTATGTGTAAATATTTACTTTTATCTATTTCTCAGTTAAAGCAAAACTAAACAAAATTTTATTTTTTTAAAGGTGCTCACCCTGTATATACTTCGCCGAAATTTTCTTGTTTTGATGCCAGGTAGATATATAATATGCATGCAAAATATCGTCTTCTTCCAAAAAATCGTTTTTGAGTTATACCGCCAACAGGCTGACGGAATTGAGAAAACCTGTTTTTCGTCAGCTAGGGATTCAGAACCATGAAAATCTTATGAAATCTCGGAAGGTGACTTTTTCTTGATTATTTTTTTTGAGTGCGTTCCAAACAACTTTGTATTGATTTGCACGAGCGGGCGTTATTGCAATGCACGAAACGTAATTTCCGGATATGAATTAATGCCCGAATGCAGATTCGGTAAGAAAATCGTAACGACACAAACCCTCACAGTTAGGTTGGTCTACCTACAAAAATTTTCCAAAAAATGTCTTGGTTATGGCTCGTGAACTAATTTTTCTATTGGTCATTAATGAGTGTTGTACAATTTCCCTTAAAAATCTGATGTAATACACGCACATAACTTCCTTTTACAGTAATCTTATAATTAGCAAAAAATTTGATTTTAAATTACTAATCATTTTTCAAATTTTTTCAAAAATTACAAATTCTACAGAAACCGTACAAAATAGAGCGTTAGCTGAAGAGACAAATTTTCTTTAAACTTACAAGCTGAATTCAAACATGTAATAATATACCGGGTGTTCTACTTAAAATAGGATACATATTAAAAATTAAGAAAAATGTATTGTTTAAAAAAATTTTAGAGCCGTTTTTGAAAAAATCTAAACTGAAGAATCACAAGAGTAAACACCATACTTCCGATTATGCGATTTTCTTCAAATGCTTGCTGTCGCATCTAGATAGTACACAAAACTTATACAGGGTGTTCCGAAAAATCGTTTACAAATTTTCAGGGATTGGAGAGGAAGGCAAGTGAAGTAATTTTCGCTACGCAACATATGGTCGGAAACGTCTCCTTGTTATTAAAAAATTTTTTTTATTACAGACTGCTTTTTATCGTAAGTTACAAAAGTAAAAACAACAAAGCGGCGCCGCTGGATTTCTCCCTATGGGGAGATTTAAAAAGCTTAATGTACGCGACTCCAGTGAACACACAGGAGGACTTGGTAGTCCGAATTATTGATGCCTGTGGAAGGATCCGGGAAACTCCAGGAATTTTGGCCAGAGTTCGAGCTAACATGGTGCGTCGCTGCCACGCTTGCAACGATGTTGTAGGTCGACAGTTCGAGCAATTATTATGAATGATGGTTGTTAAGTACCACTTTGTTGTTTTTACTTTTGTAACTTACGATTAAAAGCAATCTGTAATAAATCTTTTTTTTTCAATAACAAGGAGACGTTTCCGACCATATGTTGCGTAGCGAAAATTACTTGACTTGCCTTCCTCTCCAATCCCTGAAAATTTGTAAACGATTTTTCGGAACACCCTGTATATGACGTTTCAACGTCATGCCTCTTCATTTTTGAGATATTCTGTTCACACACAGATAGGCACACAGTCAAGGCAGACCAATGAACAAAAATAGGTTTTTTGGGTTCAGGGGACTCGAAAACGTGAAGATCTGTTGAAAACTCAATTCCAAATTTTTGGAGTGAATCCAATACTTCCTTTATTGTAAAGGAAGTAAAAATCTAATGCTGAAGTCTTATAAAATAAACAGTTGGTATTTGTGAATATAACAATTTAAAATTCCACATTGGCTGACTAGTACTTTTAAAAGTTGACAAACGAAAGCTGTCCATCAACAATGTAACTGCTAACAATTTCATCATAAGACGTTGCTGTCTAAAAATCTCATTCCCCAAAAATGCCACCCTTACTAAATTTGCCATTAAAAACTTCGCTCATAAAGTTTTTGAACTGCCTTGGTAATTAAAGTTGCCTACCAAATTTGTATTAGAAGAGATATATCGCTTGTGAAGGGCATCTTTAAAGGTACTACACTCATGAACAAAAGAAGTAGTACACTAAAATTTTTTGAAAAAAAATACTATAGGTATTTCAAATCACGGTAGCTTTGTAAATTATGAAGTTAAAAAGGTCTATGAAAAACGAAAATGAAAATTGGACTATCTGCTTTCAGAATCAATTGATTTCAATGATGTGCGATAAGTTTTTTTAAAAATGGCGGTTGACTGAGCGAGAGAATGCGAAATTGACAAATAACGCACCGAGTTTGCGGCGGTGCATAACGTAAGCAAAACATTTTACGTCATTGCGAGAAGAAGAACCTGAAAGGTTAGAGTATCCTCTTCAAAATTCCTCCCTTATGCATCTCTATAAAACCACTTTTTACAGAGTTATTCGTATTGGAATAAAAAAAATTGTTTTTTTTTAATACGACGGCTGTTCTCTTTCTGTTGAGCCTATCTAGTAGGCAATGACTTTTTTACGGAGATGTTGTTATAACAAGTGAGCATCAATGTATGTAAGTTTAACGTAAGTGACAGAAGGAAAAAATATATTGCCGTTCTTAATTTGTACTCGTTTAAAGTAAACAACTTTTTAAAAAATCATGAAATATCTTGAAAGAGCATTTTCCAACAATCATTTTCTACAATGTCAAATGTGGCTTAAGCCGTGAAGAATGTTGTAAAGAATTAAAGTCCGTGTTTGACCGTGAATCGTGTTCATTATCTACTATAAAATGCTGATACAATGAATTTCGGTTTGGTCATTCTTCCTTGTAAGTGACAAGTTTCGTAAAGGTCGCCCAAAGAGTGCTGTCAGTGAGAAAAACATCACCATCGTACGTAACATGATAGAGGAAGATCGTCGTGTTACTGTCCGTTCGATTCAGGCAGTTCTAGGAATAGGTGTGAAAGCAATCAACAGCATCCTGCACGATCACTTAAAAATACGGAAACTATGTGCGTGGTGGATACCACACAATTTAATACAAGCTCAGAAGCAGGATCCTTACGATTGGTGTAAAACTACACTCCAACGCTTTTGTCACGGATCGTCTCATCTGGTATATAATATTGTTACAGGCGACAAAAGTTGGATATATTCATATGACCCTGAAAAAAAACAACAGTCAGCTGTTTGGGTGTTTAAAAGTGAGAAGGCTCCTACCAAAGTTATTCGTGGAAAGAGCAGTAATAGGAAAATGATCGCCAGTTTTTTTGGACTTACTGGGTATGTTGCAATTATGGTGCTTGATGATCGTAGGTCTGTTAATGCGGAATGGTATATGACAATTTATTTGACTACGGTTACCAAAAGCATTTGTGAAAAGCACCCGAGAGGGAAGATCATGCTGCACCATGATAACGCTACTTCGCACACTGCTGCTCGAACAAGTGAATTTTTGACCCAGCAAAACATTGAAAAAATGCAAAATTTAATCGAGTTACGCGGTGGCGATGCGTAAGCGAAGTTACTTTTGCTGATCTGCGGGGAAAATATTGTTTTCCGCTAATCTCCGCTGAACAAGGCAAGTGGATAAGTTTATATCACTGAAAACCCTTGCATTGTTTCGGATTTGCGTAGACGTTTGATGCCTAATTCTTAACGAATCCAAGACAATATGTCAAATCATCAATTTCATTTGTGCACAGAGGCCAGCCCGCACCAGGTCTTTTTTCGAAAGAATTATTCCCCAAATACCGAGCATAAGCACGTTGCACACTTGAAACTGATCAATCGAGAGCTTCAGCAACAAACCTTTTGACTTCTTCCATCCTCAATTAAAGCCACAACTTGAGCAGCTTTTTTTACACTTATACTCATAAGAACGGATAATTGCGAATCGAATGATAAACGTGAAAAAGCACAACAGCAACACTAGCTAAATCGGACGTACTATCAGAAATCCTAAATTTGGCAAGGCGTGTTATCTGCACATGTTCATTAATTCAAAATTCAAAGCTCAGCATGTAAAAATCGTAGAGAATTTCAAAAACTTTTCCACAGCTCTTAATGTATACTCTAAAATTCTTTAAACACGCATACGCACACACACCACACACAAATGCCTTTTTTGGAAGAATTATGTACACTATAGTTGTTGGTAATTAATGAAGGTAACATAACATAACATTATGAAAGGACCAAACGAACCAGTCAAATATCGGTGGAAGCAGTTCAAATGGGGCAAGGGATGCATTTATGATGACCCAAAGTGAGGAAGACCTTTGGAAGCACGAACTGAAGAAATGAACAAATGTAGATTTGGTTTTGACTGACCGCCAAGTAAAAGATTCAGTTATTGCTAGAGAAATAGGAATATCAGAAACCAGTGTTGAGCGGCCAGCCCGGGTTGGAATCCTAGCGGAATCTAGAAGAATTTTCTGGCTACCACGCTAACACCCCTAAACAAGGGAACTCTTCCTCACTTTAGACGGGCAAGGCTAGCCACCTACCCGGCCTAAGGGCAAAGAGGGCTCACAGAACCACTATGTGGTTAAAACAGGCCACTGGCCTACAATAAGAGGAAGAAGAGAGTGTTTTTAAAATTCTACACGAAGATTCGGGAATGAGCAAAGCATTAGCACGATGGATTCCCAAGCTGCTCAATTTTGAACAAAAACTTTGCAGACGACAAATTTGCGAGGAGAATTTGACTGGTTTATGCCAAGATGAAAACTTCTTCTATAGAATTGTAACGAGACCTTGGTACACCACTGGAACCCTCCCACGAGACAAGAGTCCATGTATAAGGGTTCTCATCCACCCAAGAAGGCAAAGACACATTTTTCTGCGGGAAAAGTGATAACCACAGTTTTCTGGGACGTGGAGGGGATTCCCTTAATTGAGTATATACCAAAGGGGACCACAATAACGGGGAATGTCTACAAAAACACAATTAAGAACTTAAAAGTGGCTATACGCAAAAAAAGACCCCACCATCATGCTCAGGAAACTGCTTCTGCACTACAATTGCAGAGTGCATAAAGCACAAATTGTTCAAGCAGTAGTCAATGAATGCGGCTTTGAGAAATTACAACAACCTCCTTACAGTCCCGACCTCGCCTGTAGTAACTATTACCTTTTTCCAAACTCAAAAAAAACACTTGAGAAGGAGTCGCTTTGATGACTTAGAAATCACTGTGGAGTCGTATTTTGCAGAATTACAAAAAGAATTTTTTTCAAGGCCTAGCTTTATTAGAAAAACGGAATAAGTGTGTTAATGTTAATGGTTCTTACGTTGAAAAATAAAAATCATTTTCTAACATCGGCTTGTCCAGTCTTCTTGGGATGTATTTGTAAATGCCTGCTCGGCCAACTGTACACATCATTAAATTTAAAAATAACGTTTTTCCCTGCTACTTTGTTTTTTATCTTTGCCCAAATCAATTCAATCGGATTTAATTCCAGATGATAAGGCGGAGGACGTAATATGACCTGCCCATGATTTTATAGTAGAGTATCACAATTTATCTTTATCTAAGGATTTTTATGTTCTTTGTTAATTGTACTTATACAGTTGAGGTTTATATAACTTTGGCAAAAATGTTATGCTTTTTGATGTAACCATTCAGTCATTTCACTTTTTCTACTACTGGATGTCGATGCAGGATTGAATCGGACACTATGATACGGGACATCGTCGTGGTAGGCAATCTCCACATTTTATCCCAGATTTAAATCTTAATAAGCAGTTATGTGCTCATAATTATGTCAAATTCGAAGTTAGCAGGTTAGGTTCTTGCGTCAGTTTGTGTCAAAACTGATGCAAAACCTAACCTTATAACCTCGAATTTGACATAGACTTACAGTGCCACCAACTTTAAAATTTATCATAGGCTACTAATTTTAAAGCACAGATAATTTTAAAATAATTGTAACTAAAATGTCACTAAATTATATTTAAAAAAAACCAGGTTTGTAGTTTTAAAGGTAAAAATTTAGTAACGGTCCAGTCCTATTTTTTCTCTAAAAAAATTCATCAAGACCTAACAAGTAACCTAAACCGCTAAACTGAACCGCCGAGAGCGCAACAACATTGCTTTAAACATTACAAGACGATAGCGGCACCCCACAACATGCGCAATAGACTGGACCGTATACTGAATTTGACCCGTTTTAAATCTTCCTGTAACGTTAAAAAAATAGTATATGTAATTTGGAGAGGCTGCTATTTTGCTTCAGTGCTATGTGCAATGTGTGACTCGAGGGCGAAGCATCTCAGCAAAATAACACATTTCTCTTCCTCATTGCATAATCTACTATTACCACTAAATACATCTTTACAATTTTCACATTATTTCATTCCAAAAATACATCTGATACACCTTTTTTGAAGTATTAAAATTCTGTCCATTTCTGATGAGTTTCTCCAGAAGATAAGACCATACCTTGGACAATACAAAAACATAATAGACTAAGATTGCTGCGTCTACACAGACACTCAGCATAACAATATTTAGATACACTAATTGCCACGCCTTCAACATGCTTCCTCCAGTCTAGTCATTTATCTATTTTTACACCGAGAGTACAAACTTTTTCTGTATTTTGAATTTGACTATTTTTGTATAAAAAAGCAAATGCATTGTCTGTACGATTTCTGAAAACGATACATTGAGTCTTTGATATGTTTAGGAGAAGATCATGGGTTGAAAAGTACCTGTTCAGGACGCCCTTTGCACACTTATCGTTATCAACATTGCATCAGAGTCCTCGCTAAAGATCAGGGTAGTATCATCATCATAAAGAATTGTGTGATGACCTGTAACACCTGAGAGTAATGGATATTTCCACACTCTTTTTATATAAAAAATACATTAAACTAGAATTTATTGATTCATCGACCTAATTAACAAATATCAAATTGAACCACATTCTTTCCGATGAATTAAGCTGGCAAAATTTTATTACAGGAATATCGTAATGCCGATAATTAAAGGTGTGATTTTGTATCATAATTACCGTTTACTGTGCAACAAAAGTATTATTTTATATCATAATTCCCGCTTTACATGTAACAAGGAATATACAGTGTCTCCAAGATAAGGAGGGCCAGTATGGGGATCTCGTTAATAGTAAGAGATACAAATTCGGTTAAATTGAAAAAGGCTACGTAATTAAAGGACTAGCAAAATGACGCCTAGAAATCCTTGATATGTTTGTTCGTTTTTGAGTTATAAAATCAAATTTTTAGATTTTAATTCTATTTTTTTTCTCGAGTTAATATTAAAGTTAGAACGAATCTGACTAAACTTCTTTATAGCAACTTTTCATGAACTTAAAAACTACATCATTCATTTTTTTATCCGACGTTTCGGCCTTTATTTTTGAATGACAAATTTTCCAACACTATAATTCTGAATTCAGTAATGTACCACACATTATGATTTAATTACGTTTTGAGTCTTGGCCATCATCAAAGAATTTTTGAATATGGACCTGTGTCCTAGAGGATTTCATACGTTGTTTCAGTTTTTGTAATTTTAAGAAAGAAATAATGAGCCACACTGCATGTTTTTAATCCTTAATAATCGCATATTATCTTGAAATACAAATAATTTTCAATAGGAAGTAATTATTATATTACAAAAGCTGACACAACGTATGAAATGCTTTAGGCCACAGGTCCATATCCAAAAAATTGTTGATGATCAAAAAAGACTCGAAACGTAATTAAACCATGATGTGTAGTACACTGTTGAATTCAGAATAAAAAGGGCTTCTAAAATTCGACATCAGAAAATAAGGACTGTATTTAAACGAAAAACTAAACGTCAGATAATAAAATTGATAACGTAATGTTTAAGTCCATGAAAAGTTACAATAAAAAAGTTTTACCAGTTTTGCTCTAACTTTAACCCGGCGGTACACGGGTGAAACTGCCGAACACTAGTGCACAAACACGGTCAAAATGACCGTGTGTATTTTTTCGCTCAAAAACGTTTGCTTTCAAATATGAAGACCTTAAGTCATTCAAATATCGATTTTTAGGATTGAAATAATAGTAATACCAAGTTACCACAAAAATGTAATGACAAGTGAACATTTAAAAAAGCTAAATATAAAAAACCTAAACAATTATTTCTACACAAGAAACTTCGGGATATAAGAAAACAAACGAAAAAAATTTGATTTTCAAAAGAATACCACAAAAATTGTAACATTTAATGCATTGTGAATAGAAATTATTCAATATCTTCATAATTTGCGCCCTCCGCGCAGTTGGTACACAAAACATTCGTGTGTTCCTAGTGCCTAGTGCTACGTACACAAGTGCATGAACCCGGTCGAATCGACCGTGCTCCGTCACTTTGTAAGTAATGAGCCAACTTTGTATAAACAATCAAACCGAAAAAAAAAACTTATGCTATCAGTCGTGCCAACCAACGATCAAGGGAGGTATACCTAAAATATTAGACACTGTTTACATTTGATTTTTTTTAACAATAAGGCAAAAACTAAAAACCCGGTCATTTTGACCGTGACCCGTGCACTGCCGGGTTAATATCAACGCCAGAAAAAATAGAATAAGAAATCCGAAAATTGGGGTTTTTAAGATAACTCAAAAACATAAAATCATATCAAGAATTTCTAGGCGTCATTTTGTTAGTCTCTTAATTACCCAATTTTTTCCCATTTAACTAAATTTGTATCCTTTACTATTAACCAGATCCCCATAGTGGCACTCCTTATGTTTGACACCCTGTATAAGAAAGTGACACTACCAGTACTAACATACTCCAGTGAGTCGTAGATAACATCGGACAGACAGAAGACCAGACTAAAAGTCATGGAAATTTGATTTCTCAGGAAAATAGAAGGAAAAGCAATGAGGGGCACAATACGGAAGGAACTTTACAGAGACATTGAAAATTCAACTGATAGAACATAAAATCCGAGAAAGCCAACTAAGATGGTTAATACACCGCATGGGTTAAGATGGACAAATATACAAAGAAAGGATGACAGGAAAGAGAAACACGTGACACGAAGTAAAGGGAGCAATATGGAAAAACAAGAGAACGTACAACAGACAGGAAAGAATTATGGAAAAGAAAACCGCTGCCGACCTAAACACCACACCTTACACCGAAAGAGAGATAGGCTTCAGGATTAAGTAGGTAAGTACATGATACAACTAACATGGTATAGCTGTGCTCTAATATCTAAGTGGCAACAAGTAATATTTTTTGTGTACGAACACAAACCTTTTAAATGAAATAATATTAAAAACTGAAAATGCTGGATACAACGTAGTAGCTGTGGTAAACGATATGTGACCAGGAAATATGAAGTTATGGAAGACGCTAGGCGTTACACAACACCTTCGAAAATTCCCGAAAAATGTTTGTGTTTGCCAATGCTTCTCACCCGATTAAGCTTTTGAGAAACTATTTTCTTGATCATGGATTTTCCGTAAACAATAAGTTTGTTAACAAATTGCCCATTACACAACTGTTGAAAGTATCTGGCGAATTAAACATCATTCATAAAGCAACTCAACACCATTTAGATGTTACGGGCAGCAACCCTATTGATTTCGAATACAGTTTCTAGGGCACTTGAATATTCTGGAGCAAAAAATATAACACTGGTAATTGGGAAGTGCAGGGAGTGCAGTTAATTGAACAAAATGATTGGTTAAATAAAGTGGTACAAACTATAACCAATATGAGGGCGTCCAATAAAAAAGCATTGTTTCATTTTCAAAAAGGTATTACAATTTCAGGAAAATTGTTGAAAGGTCTTTATGAAGAATTGTAGGAAAAACAACAGAATATATTTTGACGTATCATTTAAATCACGACGCTGTTTTATAAGAGGCATGGGAGCACAGAATGACCATCAAAGTGCTCATGATTTTATGTAGTATAGAATGAAATGGTACATACTAAGCCGACATTCTTTTGCAATACTTGCCAGCAATAAAAATGTAGAAATTGTTTCCGTGTTGGACGAAAAAGCCACACCAGATACACAACAATCAAGCAATCGAAGTGGTCCAAGATCAAACGCGTCTTTTATGCGTCGTAGTATAGTAGGTACAACTGTAGACCTAGAACAAAAGACCACAACAGAACTGTTATTTTAGTCGATTCGCTTACAGGAAGACTGACAAAACAAGATTTTAGTATATGCCAAATACTGCAGTGCTCTAATCAAAATGATGAAATCAAATTGGAATTAGTCTCGGAATCATTGGAATATATAGCTGGATATTTGGCATATAAGTTTCGAAATAAATATCTCGATCGATGCAATTCAATGCACGATTTTAATCCTAATGTGTCTGGATGGATTGTACACCTCCAGAGAAAATTTAATAAAATCGACAAAAGGATTTCTTTCTGTAATAGAACGAATGGAAAATTTGTTCAAAGAGTTTCACGGTAATGGATTATCGCAGGAAACAAAAATAATTACAAAGCTAACTGATAATCTGATGACTGATGTCAATATAAAAATTCCAAGAGATGTCTTAAGTGTTTTTTTTAGAATACGAACATTTATAAATATAAGATTAATTAATTTTCAGCTCAACTTTTACAGCCACAATCAAAACTCAGAAAAAAAGTTCAAAATATTATAAATGTTCATTTTCCTCTAGCTTAATACATTTGTTAGATCTTGCAATTAATTTGTTTAAACTCTTGTAAAAATTGCTATTCCAAATTAGCCGAAATTTCCACCTTCACTTCGTTCTTATATTTCTAGTTCTTCTGCCTCTATAGGTCATCTTTGCTCGTAAGCCGGTTGGGTTGCTAGCCTTGTCCGTCCAAATTGAGGAAGAGTTCCCTTATTTTTGTTCTCAGTCTGGCACCTAAGAGCCAAGCATATTGTTTCTCGGGCCATCTGCATTCCCTAAGGTTTCTTTCACCGTAATTAGTTTTCAAAATTAAAAATCGCTAAGGGCTAGATCTGAACTATAGCGAGGGAAATATTTTGCAGATTGCAATTTGTTGCTGTAAGCAGGTGTGTTTTCGTACAGTATCAACACACTTTTACTCCATTTTCCTCTCCTTCGTAGCTGCCTTTAGTTGAACCCTAAGCATAGTAGGGTATTATATACTGTTTGAGGCTTTCGCAGTTACTCGAATTATTCTCCTTAACATAGAATTTCGGCTTAGACCGCGTAGTATTTGTATATGAACACCCAGCATTTTCTGGCTTAATGTGCCTTGCACCATGTGAAGTCGAGCAAAAACCCGCCCGATGGTCTTTGGTGGCTCGTGTTGTTTGGGTATCTTAAGAACGAGGATGCTTAGGCAGATTTGGCCGTTTTGCTGTTTGTGCATCCATATTCACTAACGTTTCGCAATGCTGGATGTTCATATTATACAAATACTACGCGGTCTAAGCCGAAATTCTGTTACATAGTAGGGTATTTGTTGATAGTAGTTACATCTTTTGTAGTTAATTAGCAAGATGCCATCTAAATCTAAAAAATCAAGGCCATCAACTTTCCAACTGAAGTAGGCGGTTCTATACCCTTGTTTGATGTCATTGTTGATCGCCTTTGACATCCAATTTAAATTCAAGTTGGTGTAAATGTAGCGAATCTTAACAATCAATAAACCAGCTTAAGTATAGATTCGAAATTTTGCATAAAAAGTGGATTATATTAATGTAGTTTTTTTTTTTTTTTTTTTACTCCAAGAATAATTTACAACTGTCTGTGAGACATCTAGTAAATGTAATAACAGAACATAACTAAAACAGTAACATGCAGGCAGTCATCCATTGAGTCATGCCTCTAAGAGTTGACATCTTAACTAAAGATTTATTCTAATCATTGTCCCTAAACCTGTTTGGAATGTCTGTAGGCTTAAATCGCTTGAGCCTGCGAGTGTCACTGCCTTCACTAAGAAGTCTACGCGCTAACACATTTGGGTGCACTGCCAGTTTATCACTATAAACCTCACTAAACTTTCTAGCTTCTTCTTTCACAGTAGGTATGGATAGATCTCTTCTAAGTATAACATTGGTGACGAACCAAGGTGCATTTGTAATGACTCGTAAAACCTTAGACTGAAATCTTTCTAATATCTCAATATTGGAATTTGCTGCTGTACCCCACAGCTGTATACCATATGTCCATATGGGTTTCAATATTGTTTTGTATATTAGTAGTTTATTTTCTAGGGTTAACTGAGATTTTCTGCCTATTAGCCAATACAGTTGTTTGAGTTTTATGTTTAGATGCTTCTTCTTGTTATCAATGTGTGGCCTCCACGTTAGCCTTCGGTCCAACGTTATACCTAAGTATTTAACTTGAGTAGCTTGAGGTACAGTTTGACCGTTTAGGACTATTGGCGGACAGGTAGGTCTTTTCGTTGTAAACGTTACGTGCATTGATTTCTGTTCGTTCACTCTTATTCTCCAGGTATTGAGCCAGTTTTGAATGTCATTTATGTTTTCTTGCAAAATGATAGACGCTACTGTTGGGTCTTTATGCGATGCCATTACGACAGTATCGTCTGCATATGTTGCCACGACTGTATTTTGGTGCAATGGTAGATCAGCTGTATAAAGTAAGTACATGATTGGTCCTAGGATGCTCCCTTGTGGGACACCCGATTTTATAGGTTTTAGGCTAGTCTGTTCGTCTTCATACTTGGCACAGAAGCATCTGTCTTCTAAATAAGATTTCAGGAGGTGAAATATGTTGTGCGGTAATTGATGTTTAATTTTGTATAGAATTCCTGGATGCCAAACCTTGTCAAAGGCTTGCGACACGTCGATGAAAATAGCTGAGCAAAATCTACCTTCTTCTATATCAGAATTTATTTGTCTAACTACACGGTGCACTTGCTCTATGGTTCCATGCTGATTCCTAAATCCGAATTGATGTTCAGGGATTAAGTGTCGTTCCTCTAATATTGGTTTAATTCTTTTAAGTAATAACTTTTCAAGCACTTTTGACAAGACTGGCAACAGGCTTATAGGTCTATAAGAGGCTACATTTTCAGGGTTTTTACCAGGCTTGGCTATGAGGATAATTTGGGCTATTTTCCAATATGCTGGAAAATATTCTAATCTTATAGCCGCATTGAAAAGTGAGGTTATATTGCGTACAGTATTATCTGGGAGTTCCTTAAGTATTTTGCCTGTGATTAGGTCCCATCCCGGTGCCTTTTTTTCATTTAGATCATTGGCTATTAATTGTTTCACTTCCCTTGTTTTTATCTTCTTGACCGGAAATTCCATTTGAATGGGAGACTCAAGAAAATTGTGGATTTGTTCTTCTTCTTCTACCGGTATTAGTCTAGGATGAGGTGTAAATGTTTTTTCTAGATGCTCTGAAAAAGCTTTTTCTTTACTTGTTCTGGCCCACTTGCCGTGAGCGAGTTTCAATGCAGGCTTGTACTGTTGAGATTGTTTGATGTTTTTAGTTGCCTGCCACAATGGGTAGTTTGTATCCTTAGTGGCCGATAGTCCTTGTAGATATTTTTGTATGTGCGTATTTCTTTCTTCTTCTAGAATTTGTTTTAGTTCTTTTGTCGCTTTATTCAATTTCGTTTTATCACGCGGGGATCTTGTTTGTTGCCACTGTTTTCTTAATTTTCTTTTTTCTAGTATTTTTGTTTTAACATTGTCTGTGCAGGTTTTTTGCTGCATTTTAACATCTTCTAAAGGAGTGGCTTCCCATGCGGCTTCTTGTATAGTTTGTGTCAGCGTGTCTATTGCTATATCTAATTCGTTTTTATTTTTAAGAGATGGATTAAAGTGATAATTATTCATTATGTCTCTAAATAGCTCCCAGTTTGTTTTATTAGTATGCAGTCTAGGAGGTTTGGGTTTTTGTATAATGTTTGCGCTCAGAGTAACAATTAAGGGGGAGTGATCGGATGATAGGTCTAAATTTGATTTTATATCTAAGTGTGTAGCGGGTATACCTTTCGTTATACAGAAGTCGATGACGTCAGGTACTCTTCGTCTATCTGCGGGCCAATAAGTTGGTTCACCCGTTGACAGTGGTGTTAAATTTTTGCATTGCATGGCTAGATATAACTGCTTTCCTTTTGGCGTTGGTACATTTGTTCTAGAATCCCACCAAGGATGTTTAGCGTTGAAGTCGCCTCCGCTGATGAATCGGTTTCCCAAAGTTTGAAAATATTGTATTGTTCCTTTTTGATGATGTGCTTTGGTGGAGAATACACAGCTGATAATACAATAGGTTCAACATGGTCTTGTATTGTGACGGTAGTCGCTTGTAAAAAGTCTTCTGAGAAACTTTCATTTGCGTGGTGTTTTATAGAGTTTTTTATTATTATAGCGGTGCCTCCATGGGCTTTGCCATCAGGGTGTGCGGTGTCGTATATGGAGAACCCTGGTATACGTAAATAACTCTTTTGTGTAAAATGGGTTTCAGAGATAAACATAACATCCAAGTTTTGTAGCATTAAAAATGTTTTTAATTCTTGGCTTCTTTGAGCCAAGCCGTTAGCGTTCCAGACTCCTATTTTTATTAAATTAGCCATTGTTAGTTTTAGCTAAAAGCGCAGTAACAATGTTTAACAACGTGTCTATTCTTTCTGATAATTTCTGTACGATTTCCTCAATTTTAGTGATACGATCATTAGGTTGAGTGAGCTGAAACTGTTGGGAACTAGTTTGTGCTAGATTATTTGGATTACTTTGTACTTTTTGTGCGTATGAACTAGCAGTTTGTGGTTGTGAAGGATTTACCTGAGGAATAGTATTTTGGATCGTAGCTGGGACTGGCAACGGCTGACTTAGTCTTCCCATAGTATTTTGGATCGTAGCTGGGACTGGCAACGGCTGACTTAGTCTTCCCATCAGTTTTTTATCTCTAAGGGTAGGATACAACTTCTGCTGTAGTTGTTTCCGGACACTACATCCCTTATAACTAGCGGGGTGGTTACCTTTACAGTTACAGCACACCACTTCCTTTCTTTTTTCTAACCATGTGCATTCACTGGTCAGATGATCACCTGCACACTTGACGCATTTAGGTTTTCTGTAGCAATAATTTTTGGTGTGGCCGAACGCTTGGCATTTTATGCATTGGGGAATGTCACGCTTTTTATAAGGTTGTTCGAAGTTGATGGATGTATGTTGTAGATATTGAATGTTGTAGATGTCCTTATTATTATCCTGCTGCTGTAGTTCTATAAAGAAGGATGATGTCGGAATTTTTAAATTTTTGATATCTCCTTGTTGAGTTCTTTGAATATTATTGATTCGAAGTACCTTATGACCTTTCTCTCCGATTTCTTTTTTAATATCATTAATATCTGTGGATGGGTGTAGCCCTTTTAAAACGACTTTAAAACTTCTTTTATCTTTCATTTGGTAGGTATAGCACTGTGAACCTTTCTTCAGTAGTTCATCCATAACTACGAGATATTTTTCTGATTTATTTACTTGTATTTTAACTTGATCATTATTTAAAACTTTCAAGGTATATTCGTTAGAGGTTATCGTATTTAGCAATTCTTGCAAAGGGGCTATGTTTTGTACCCCACTTACAAAAATTGGGGGAGCTTTTATTGGTTTAGGGGGTGTAGCCGATGATTCGTTTTCTGAATCCTTGTCGTTTGGTAGCTTTTCAAAAGAGTTTTTAGTAGGAGTAGGCTTGTTTAACCAATAATTTGGTGAAATTATTTGTTTTTTTGTGCTGATGCTTGCCTCTTGACTGGAATATGTTCTCTTTTTATATTCAACTTTTTTCCATTCTGCTTCTGTTTGCATTGGTTCGATTTGATAATTAGATAGGTTTTGTGAATTTATAGGTTGATATATTTGCGGAGTTGTGGAATAATTTGTTTGCTGCGATAACGGATGTGCAAATAAACTTACTTGTGGTTGTTGGAGCTCTTGTTGGGCGGACTGATAATTATTTTGTTGGGGCTATATTTTGTTGTATTGGAGTTTGGTTTGGTGGTAAGTATTGTTGTGAATGTATGTCGTAATAAAGACCTGTAGCATTGATGAATGGGGTTTGCGGGAACATTGCGATACTCGGCCCTAGGGCCTTCAAAAATTTAACGAACTACTATAACGCGTGCAATTTAAATAAGTAACACAGATTGTAAATAGGACGACAACCTCGAAGTCGCGTTATCATCAACACTTGAACTTGATCTCGCAGCACAAGACCGTCGATGTTGACGCTACGATATTCAATCGCGAACTATATTAATGTAGTAACCGCGTTATCGTTGGCAATAATCGAATTCCACAGAAAAAACGAAATGCGAAAATTTCGGTGTTTTAGTTTACAATGAAATGAAATAAAAAGTTTTAAGAGTTTAAAGTGGATCATAGCATCATTTCAAAAAAAAAATTTGTAGCATATTTTTTTTCAATTTTGTAGTCAGTGTCTCACCGACACACTGTATACGGGGAATTTTACTTTTTTGTATACATAGATTTATGTATACTTTTATTTAAAAAAACACGTTAATGTATTTTTTATTGCAATCTGTAGGCAACCAACTATACATCAAATTTCAAATTTAAGCTTAAATTTTTGAAAAGAATAGTCTGATGTGGAAACAGTTACACACCAAAGGAGCCAAAATTATACAGGTTGCCTAAAATTGTACGAATGGCGCCTTTCCAAAATGAGGGAACTATTCCTCCAACATGAGATGCCCAAACAATTGTAGCGGTTTTTTAATAGTAGATAATTTTTTTTGGGAATGACTGGTGACAATTTTTATTGAAGAAGTTTATGGTAACTCAAAATTTGAGAAAACTGGACATAGTAAATTCAATTCTTTCTATTATTTTTTGATGTTTTATTTTGGTTGCCATCTACTATTAACACTAAAACAATGCGGTAACACATTTTTACTTCCTTTTACAATAAAGGAAGTATTGGATTCACCCTAAAAATTCAAAATTGAGTTTTCAACAGATCTTCACGTTTTAGAGTGCATTGGTCTGTCTGTCTGTCTGTCTGTGAACAGAATATCTCAAAAACGAAAAGAGGTATGGCATAATAAGGGAAAATTATTGATTTTTGATTTTTTCAAAAAAACTTTACGTTAATAATTTGTTCTTGTTTAAAAACCTACTTAGCCCCTATCATCTATACCGAGTGATTTTTACTTAATTAGAAAATGGAGTTTTTCGAAATTGTCAATATCCGAGAAGTGCTATTTTTCAAAAATTAAGTAAGATTTCAATGAGATTTGTTTTAGAATGTGTTATTTTTAGCTAACTGAACAATCTCAAGGCCAGAAAACCACAAATTTGTTTTAACTTTAGCTAAAAATAATTTTTTTAATTTTTTAAATATTTTTTAAAATTTCACACATCAAGACAATATTAAAATTCAATTTTTTTTATGTGAAGACTTTATTATATATATATAATCAGAACCTTTTCTACCGTTAAGTGTAAAGGTATAGTTTCTAGTCTGTATTGTACACAAGCTTTTTCCATTGTCTTTTGTTCTTCGCCAGTTTTGCAGCTTCTTTCCACTTAATGTTAATTTTCACTTCACTTATTTAGTCTCGCTGTTTAGTTTACTTTCACCCCGCAGAGGTTCACTAAACACTTCGTAATTTAACTTTAAACTTTAGTATTAAGTAACACGCCCGTCGTCAACGGTAACGCGATACTGGCCGACTATAGATTTATAATTGGAAAAAATAATGTAAAATGTTAATTACTTCTGTAGATTTTTTATTATTTACCGAAAAGTAGTATGTTTGCAGAATTTTTATGTTTTTTATGCATGGCACTTTTAGGAGAAATATTTTTCAATTCTAATTAATATCTATTTAAATGGCTTCAAGAAACTCTATAATCTAGCCCTGTTAATGAAATACTGTTATAAAAATCCTGTAAATGGTCTTTTACAATTGTCTAAATGAGGAGACAACTATAAAAGAACATTTACAGGATTTTTGTAACAGTAATTCATTAACAGAGCTAGATTATAGAGTTTCTTTAAGCCATTTAAATAGATATTAATTAGAATTGAAAAATATTTCTCCTAAAAAGCGCTTTGCATAAAAAACGTAAAAATTATGCAAACATACTATTTTTCGGGAAATAATAAAAAATAAAGTGTTCACATAATAAAATTTGAACTTTAATATTAAGTCTTTGTATGTGAAATTTTGAAAAATATTTGAAAAATTGAAAAATTTATTTTTAGCTAAACTTAAAAAATAGATGTCTCCTGGCCTTTCGATTATTCAGTTACCTAAAAATAACACACTAAAAAAATCTCATTGAAATCTTACTTAATTTCCTTTCGGATTTTGACAATTTCGAAAAACTCCATTTTCTAAATAAGTAAAAATCACTCGGTATATATGATAGGGGCTAAATAGGTTTTTAGACAAGCACAAATTATTGACGTAAAAAAGTTTTTGTAAAATATTTAAAAAATCCCATATTATGTCGACTTTTTGGCGGACACTGTATAAGTTTTGTGTACTATCTAGATGCGACGGCAAGCTATTGAAGAAAATCGCATAACCGGAAGTATGGTGGTATATTATTACATTTTTCAATTCGGCTTAACATTTTAGAGAAAATTTGTCGTTTTAATCAACTCTATTTTGTAGGGTTTCTGTAGAATTTGTAATTTTTGAAAATTTTTGACACATGCTTAAAAATTAAAAATCAAATTTTTGGCTGATGATAAGATCACTGTAAAAGGAAGTTGTATGCGTGTATCACACCAGATTTTTTTATAAAAGTATACATAGCTCGTACAATCAATGTATATTCGATTCAGTCTTGCGCTGTTCAACATGAAATCTCAGTCGTAGTTAGTCTAAGTAGCCAAGAGCGGAAGTCGGAAACAAAAGATAAACGTCGTTTCTTCCTCACATAGATGTTCAAAGTTTTGTCTCTCTCTAGTATTTGCTGAATAAGTGAAACAACATTTTTGATATAGCTATATCATGTGACGTCAGTTCAGGGGTCCGTGAAAATATATATTACAATATTACATGATGTTAACGAGGGTCCGGTACATGCGCTAATTCTAAACATAACTCGAAAAGCATATTGCAACAGGCAACCAGCCGTACGAAGCTGCCAAGTCGGAACATCACATTGAAGGGGTAAAATAAATTCCGTACGCCAGGCATTTATGTTGCGTTAGATTGTCAGGCATCACATATATATGCCAAAACACACATACACGTCCCATTTTATTTTAATTCATTTATTCAACAACACTACATAACAAAGAAGGAAAATTGACGTTGATTGATAGGAGCTACGGTTGCCGGGTTGCCACTCTAAGGTGTAATTATTAGTAGCTTCAGCGTACTTATGCGAACGTTTTGTCCGTCTGTCTGGATCGCCTGTAACTTTCGAACGGCTACAGATATCGAAATTTTGAAAGGGGGCAAAGTTGTTGCTAAGGTCCCGAGCACCTTCATGCGCTATTTGGTTTTGGCGAAAGGTCAACCGTTGTTTTCGCAGTGCTGAAGCTACTCTTTAGACCTGTACTTGAGCAGTTTATTTAAAACATTGTAATTATTTTTACGAAAATGTGAAACCGTGTATACCCAACAACTGAAATACAGTAGGTATGCCCCATAATTCCCCTGCTACTTCAGAAGGATTTTTCCATCAACCAATATTAGTTCGTGGTCGCTGCTATAAATAACTGCCGCAATAAGAGGATTCTTTATTTATTATTCATTCCGCTACAGTGCTTCATATCGTTCCAAGCTTAAAATATTAATTACACAATACATGGCATCTTGCGTGCGTCGGTCAATCTTTGATTGAAAATGCTAATTTTAATTTTTATCAAGTATTTGTAGCTATCTAATAACACTGCAACTCAAAATTGATGCAAAGTGACAAAACTTATATCAGAAGAGGGTGAAGCAGTGTCGCCTGCTCGTAAGGGACTTAGGGGCTCTAGCCTCCCAGCCGTAAATACTAGTCAATACGTGTGAATAATGTAAGACTATACATTGACAACTTTATTTTAGCATTAATCAATTTACCCATGCTAGTAACAATTATCGGTTTTGAAATTATAATGAAATAATCCAGTTTCAATTAGTTTCTATAGTCACTGTGTTGTTACTTTGTTCACAAACACCTTGGTAACATTAAGTACCTATGTCTAATTTTGCATAATTTAGCCATGACAGTCTTATATTATTCTCACTGTATATGTAATTAGAAAAAAGTAACTATTCTATAATTGAATAGTATATTATATAACAAGTTTAGAAAAGTGATGTTTTACTGAACAAGTATGGCCAGTTTGAGACTAGCGTTAGGCCATACGTGTTGCGTATACTATTTTATTTTATCCTATTATGTTATTATGACAATAACTCCTTCGCAACGAGTTGCGTTAAGATGCATTTAACAACACTAGTGTTGTTAAGAAAAATAACATAACGATACTTTATTAGCATTAATCACATGTTGACAGCACTGAAATGTATTGTCAGTCAATGTCAAATTCGATGTTAGTAGGTTAGGTTTTGTTTGTTATTTGACACAAACTGACGCAAAAGTTAACCTGAAAATCTCAAATTTAACATAACCTGACAGTGCTACCACCAATACAGTATTGGGTTTTTATTTTACTAGTGATACCATCACTCGCTGTTGTGTCATTAATAACCATTTTTCCTATTTTTTCAAGATTAGTATTTTAGGATAAAATAAACCGTGTTACGATATACGTAACGTTATTCGCTTTCTACATTACTCGAGAATTTTAAAGAACTCGCTCCTAACGTCGCTCGTTCATTCAAACTATTCTCTTGTAATGTAAAAACCTTGATAACGTTACTTGTATCGTAAATTACTATTATTTTATCCTATTATGTTATTATGACAATAACTCCTTAGCAACAAGTTGCGTTAAGATGCATTTAACAGCACCAGTGTTGTTAAGGAAAATAACATAACGATACTTTATTAGCATTTAATCACACGTTGACAGCACTGAAGTGTATTGTCAGTCTATTTCAAATTCGATGGTAGTAGGTTAGGTTTTGTTTGTTATGTGACGCCATATATGTAATACGTATTACATATATGTGTGACGCAAAACTTTACCTGAAAATCTCAAATTTAACATAACCCGACAGTGCTACCAACAATACAGTATTGATTTTTTATCTTACTAGTGATACCACCACTCGCTGTTGTAAGTGTCATTAATAACCATTTTTGCAATTTTTTAAAAAGATTAGTATTTTAGGATAAAATAAACCTTGTTACGATATACGTGACGTTATCTGCTTTCTACATTACTCGAGAATTTTAAAGAACTCGCTCCTAACGTCGCTCGTTCATTCAAACTATTCTCTCGTAATGTAAAAAGCAGGATAACGTTACTTGCATCGTAAATTACTATTATCGCATTCCATAAGAAGTGTAAAATATTATTTTTTGTATAAAAGTGACACTAAATGTTAAAACAACCAAGCTGAACAGAACTCGTTCGTATGTACTAAATCACAATAAGCAGCTCTAGTTAATGTTATGCGTTTGGCAGTACTGAAGTATGCTGTTGGTGACAGTGTAAATCTATATCAAATTCGAGGTTAGCAGGTTAGGTTTCGCGTCAGTTTTGACACAGACTGACGCAAAACCTAACCTACTAACCTCGAATTTCACATAGACTTATAGTGCCACCAACAATACACTTCAGTACTGCCAAACGTAAAACGAATCGCTGTTGCTATGCAGAAAAGTGTTGCTAATGCAGAAATGTGCCACATTTCTAAACGATTTTGAATGTATTAATTGTAGAACATTACCAAATAAAATGCACTAAAATATATTTTATCGCCTATCCTACAGTTATAATACAACAACGTGTAAGTAATAAGACCCGAAGATATAAAGTGTGTAACAGGCTAAATCAACAATTACAACGCGCCAGTTTGTAACGGTACGACACGGTATTTACGAAAAGACAGTGGAGCGAGGGGTGGTCCAACACGAAATCACACAGGGAAACGGCCTAATAAATGGTAAACAGATCTAAAATGATAAGGCGCTGCTACATATTCTACACTAGAAAAAAATGCATAAGTGAACCCGCTGAAAAAACGTGGCATAACGAGTTCATCTTTCGACTTTAAGCTTGGCAGTATTCTGGTCAGCGAGCCGGTTCAGCACCATCGGACCTACCTTTCGAAAATCTACTTGATCAGCTGGCCAAGTTCCTCTTACACTGTAAAATATAATACGCACAACGCATGCACAATAACAAAAAAAAACCACAGTTAAATTAACATGAAATGTATTGACAAAATATTTGAATATATGTATATAAAAATGCACATAAAAAATGAAATGGTTTAGTATACGGCTGATAGGTAAATTGCGTAACGTCTTAATCTATTGAAATTATTCGGTAAACTTGACATTAACTCATGAAATTACTGAAAAACGATATGAACATAAAACTATAATAGCGGTAATAAGAGGCGATATTCAACTGTAATAAGTAGCGGTTGTGACACATGACAGGGCTACTGCATAAAGCTAAACAATAACCATGTAAACTGACGGTAAATTAATTGTAATGACAGGCAAACAACTACAATGGCTTGACAATTCAGAAAGTCACACAATAAAAGTTTAAACGACCCCGACGTTACTTCAACTGTCCGATGCTTCGGCGAAACACACTGTATACGTTAAATTTACACTGTAAACTTTAATACAACCTACTGTACCTTTAAAAAGCTTGGTTGTGCGGCAAATTGATGTCTTATGCTACTGCACTCGGTCGCCGTTCCCAGACATTGCAGAAGACACCAAATAGGGGGATGACTGCACCAACTCCACGTAAAGATGCGGCACGGCGAAACCAGGGGATTATCCCATCAAGGAAGGTCGAGGCCCGCTGCGATAAACTGGCAGAACGATAAGCGGGGCCCCGCGGTATGTGATAAACCGACACTGGGAATCTACAGAAAGTCCGAACAATCACGTAATATAAAGGAGGTTGCCATCCGTAATCGACTTGCAGTTCAACAAAGGTCCAAGGAAATACGAATTGCACGACACTTGCATTGAAGCGGCGGGGAGTTCAAATAGTAACTAAACAGCGGTACACACACATACTGCAGGAACGAACCGTTAAGCGATAATCAAACACACATAAACAACTGCATAATCTTACCCACGCACGCCTACACGACCTCGAAGGGTACATGGCGCACGACCACCTCAGGAAACAACTATTGCTTCAGACGCCCGGATCGAATCTCCCAGAAAAATGCGCGCAGACAGCGCTATCGATGAAGTGGTGGAAGCAAAAACTGAAGCTCACTCTCTCGAGCACATGGCATCCGTCTCCTAAATTCTCGCTAGAAACATTCAGGAATGCGCTCCGCAGGCGGATCGATATTTTAACATGCGTTTTTCTTAGCGCTCCAACAGATCGGAACCGAGATACACAAAATGAGTACTTTCAGATACTTTGGCTAATAACACAGCTATGTGCGTTAGAAAGCCACTGAATGCCTGCACAAAACTCGATATGCTCAAATTCAGGCGGAAAATTCGGAAAACCCATATACAAGTGGGGTCGTAATTTAGGAAATACCGCTAATTAGCCGTACTTTCGACAATCTAAAAATCTCCTAACAAGTGATCGAAACAATTTCTCTTCAAGTGACCTATGATTTTTGTAAAACAATGTCACGTCGCAGCTTCATTTAGAAAATATAAAACGCCAAAATTCTTTCAATAATATCGTCAATTTTTTTTCAAGAACACAAGTTGAGCTTATAATGTGAGGTAAGTGAGCACACACGTGCAAATTCCAGGCATACTTCGAGGGGATTTGTTTTCGATCAGCCGTTAGCTCTTCCATACTACTTAAAACATGTAAAAAAATATCCAAGAAGCGTGTCAACATAACATGAGTTATGTGTCAACGCACTCGCTCGTGTCATAATGCACGAAGCAGGTTGCAGCTGCCGAGGGGGCCCAAACTTATATGGGAATTATGTGCGAAAACTCAGTTTATAAGTATAATACTTCCAAAATGTAATGCAATCCGAGAGTAAAAGCAGCAAAGTCATTTACATTGAAAATTAATGCCAGTGCAGCAACGACGTTCTTGCATTCTTGTGGGCCGTGTTTGGACATAATATCGGTTGCAGTTGGAGCTAGTGATGGGCGATATTTTACTAACTGTAATTTAATCACTGATACTTTAAAATACTGGTAGAGCTAATTTATTCTCTAAACGACACGGCGCAGAAACGAAAAATCGTTCGACAGCCATTATACTAATCAACCTAAAGATATCAGCTTTTTGCCGACCAGTATTGTGCGGTCTTCAAGCTCTGCAGTGCTCGCAGCTGCTCCGTGTTCGACAGTGCTCTACCCGCCATAACGTGTTTTTGTAATTTCGTCCTTACCTATTTTGATATTTACTTGTAAATAAATACATGTGAACAAGTAATAAAGATATTGTCAATTAAAAACAAAGTATCACACCAGTTTTATTAAATAAGTGAATTACACCGTATTTGAATAACGTTCTGCGTTTTTACACATTTGATAAATCATTTATTTTCTTACGAATATTAAAATAATAAATCTGGCAATGTGGTGGCAAGAAAATGTCGAACAGACACTGACAGAAAAAAAAGTTGCATCCACTACATCATCGAATCAGTTAGTCCAACATGAAAAGAAAAAATCATAGCCAACTCTGTCTCAAAAAGGTCGTGAACGGCTTATAGCTTAAGTTAAATGTAATACTTCATAAGCACAATCTTTCAAATTTCCCGCAATCTGTCAACTACCGTATGTTTTTAGGTTCCACTTCTAACTTTTACCCCCACTTTCCGCGCAATTCGCGTGTCATTGAGTAAATAAAACTGCTCTAACGACAGTTGCTAAAAAACCGTGTCGCGATAACGTTTTTCCGGTGGTACCAGATCATAGGTCTAACGGGTTAAATGATATCTTACTGTTGTGAAAATGCTAAATATCACCTAAATACTGCCTAGAGCCCATTTTTGCTTGTTGACATAAGGATTTACGCGCAAGCGAATTCACGTCGGCTGCGTGTGCATCTCCCCAAGGAAGCCTCCTTAAGACACACGTCTTAAATCCAAAGCAGGTCTAAAATTATGTTAAAGTTGCAAGCACTGTTTTGGTAATAAATTAGTTCTTATGGGTGTAACTGCTTGTAGAACAACGAGAAGCGAAGTGGCGCCTTCAGATTTGATACTTTTCAAGGGTTAGGTACTCCGATATGAAATGAACGGAATATGAAAGTGATGATCATGTCACGCTTTAAAATCCTGGTGTAAAAAAATCCCAGTAATGACTAAGGTTGCGATTGAAAAATCACAATATCGCATATCACTAGTTGGAGCGTGTTTATTTATCTTGGGTGATTTCGGTTTTTTTATACAGTTTTATACAAAAAGTCCCTGTAAAGGTTAAAATATAAAATCTTGGACAGCTCACACTGGTATTAAATTTGAACCTGCAAAATAACGTTGGAACGCGCAATTTTACAAGACATTTTTCTGTGGACATTTACAAAAGAAACAAATGGATTTGTAGATGTGATGCATTACATGCTCAGCTTTTTTCCATTATTAAATAAATTATCGTGTTTCATTTCCTAGCATTTGTGTTCATTTTATGTTGTGTTTGAATACTTTTTGTTCTGTTCATATAAATTTCCTTTTGGATTATTGAAATTTAAAATTATGGCTATATCTGGATTAAAACATTGACGGAATGTTGATTAGTCATTAATTATTATGTTGTGCCTAGTTGTTAAAAATTAAGAGCCCCTTAAATACAATTATCACGAGCCGCCAGTGGACTGAAGGGACGGTTGGAAATGTGCGGGAACTGGTGAAAACCTGAAAGTTACCTCAGGATTTTGTATTTCCTTGTTGTAATATTTACTTATATTACAATGCGTTCTGGTGTATTCATTCAGTATTTTAGCATTAATTAATAGTGCCCAAATAATTGGCAGCTCTAAATTGGGCCAGGTTCGATTTAATTTTTTTTGACTGATTACGTCTTAGATATAAGAACTAAATAAGCATTTAAACTATTTATAATCATATATACAAATAAAGACTAATTATATTCCACGTGCAGCTGGGCAGCTAGGCAACCCAAATTGCAGGAGTGGTTTCGATTTCCCTTCTTTTTGACGGTCACTGGAATGTCCAGGGTAATTGGTGATGTTGGTAGTACTGGGAATTTATAACCACAGTTAGTTCAACTGTCACAAACATAAGTGCAATGAATACATTGTGCTATTAATTGTTTTAATTAGTAAAACCAAGTAATTGTTTATAATCAGTACCACCTATGTTACCTTCTTGTGAAAATGAGGTGTTCCCCACGTGTCCAGCTGTGGAATTCGGATTACTGATAGCAGCGGACAACGAGAGGTTATCTCCTTTTAATAACGGGGGGACGGCGCGTGTCGAGAACGAATAATTCTACTTAAGGTACGTTGTTTTAAACCTGGGGAAATCGCCTATTATTCCGGGAAGTTCAGACCGCGTTTCGGCCAAAATAATTTGGCGTGGAAGGGTTTTTAATTTGCAGCGGTGCCTGCACTATCGGGAAAATTCTTTACTACGGAACGTAGTTGGATTTCGGGGAAGTTTTAACGCTATTCACCAACGTTCTCGATTTCCAGGTACACGCTGGCGAGAGCCGAAAAATTACCGGGACTTGGGACTCTTAATTTGCGGGCCCGAGTTCCAGACACACGTTGATTAAGACTGCGAAATGATTGGGGCTTTGTGGCTATTAATTCGCTGAGACCCAACGCGCCCGAGTTCCAGGTATACGTAGGTTAAAACTTAGAAATTACTGGGGTTTCGTGACTATTAATTTGCTAGAACATAGCGTGCCGGAGTCCCAGGTATACTTTTGGTAAAACTAAGAAATTGTCCGGAATTTTGTGGCTATGTACCTAAAGTAAATTATCCACAGGACAGATAATTATTTATACAACGGGACGAGCTAGATACTCATTTTTTTCTCCGGAAATCTTGGTCGGGATCTTCTCGAATAATTCTCGGTGGCCCAGCTGGGCCTGGAGCAAAGCTTCCCCAGCTGAGAGCCGCGGGTTAGGTCGGGGAACCGAAGTTCGCTCTCCCGGAATAAATTCTCTTCGAGTTCGGCGGAATATTTCATTTTATATCTCACTGTCGAGTTCCCTCTCTGATAAAACTTTGGAGTGGAAATGCGCGCTGAACGAGCTGTCGTGTCGCTCGCGTACCGCGGCCAAACTTCGGCCTTGGGCGCTCCGAAGCGCATGTAACGCAGAAACGCGAAGATTAAACACTCTAAATTTCAGATTATAGTTCAACAGCGATTAATTAGGAGCGAAACGTTACAATATGTTTTTTTAGTTACATATTTGTAAATTTTCTATCAACTATTAGTATTCTTATGGTTATGGGACTTTTAATAAATCAACCGCCTAAATATAATACGTTCTCAATATTTCTAGAATTGAACCGAACCCGAAGTTATTTTAAGGCACCGAGGGTTGGGCGGTAAGTTAGCGACCCAGATCGTGGATGTGAAATTGGCACGATCGAGGGTGAAATTTTTACAATGCGAGAGCTCTCGTAGGAATTTTGAAATGACTTGTGGTAATTACGTAAATCAATTAAAGTAATGAAGTAAGAAAGGATGTAATAGATATTATTGCTTGGATTATCACATCAAACGCCATTGTGTCGTAATTCACTCCGTTCTAATAGTTATTGTCCAAAATTTTATCTATTTATGGTATATCGTTGCTTTCCTGTGTAGTATTAGTTTGTCATTAAAAATGAGTTTAGTTAAATTAGAGCACTGAAGCGTAATAAAATTCTTTTCCCGCTGCTGATCATGTAAGTCAGTGATACAGCCTTAGTAACAAAACATGTAAGTCGGTGATTATATTTGTTTGCTGCTTTTTCTTGACAACGGAACTTAATATTATTATTAAGTTCCTAGGATAATAAAATTAGCAAAGCAAGATGCAGATTTAGACGTTTTGTTTAGAAATTGCAAGTGTTTATGTGACATGTGACACTCACAGGTAACACGACTCACGAAAACTAATCCTGGTGACAGGGGACAAACCAAACGATTTTTACAAAAATCTAGGAAAATTTCGATAAGCAGCGGAAAAAATATAATAAGATAACTCGGAATGTATCGCCTATTAACATTTTCGGCAAGCAACAAGCCGCGACTTCGTCTTGGCTTGTACTTGCCTACCTCAAATGTTAATAGGACCTTACATTCCTTGTTACTGAAATAGTTATAAGTTTGAAAGACCACGATCCGAAAATTAAACATGAAAGTATGCTGGCAGTGTATGGTGAGAATGGAGCAAGTCTGTATTTAATAAAATATTGGTCTAAACAGTTTCGTCAAACTGAAACGAATACTGAAATGTGGTGAAAGATAGTGTCGAAAGTTCTTGAAAATCACCGTTTGAAGGTAGCAGAGATCGCTATACCGTTGACGATGTCCGAATTCAGTGTCCTTCACATTTTACACGGAAAGGTTGAACTGAGGAGGGTGTCAGCCAGATGAGTTCCGAGGATTTTAACTCCTGAACAGAAATATTTGTCGTCGAGAGATTTCTTCAAGGAATTTTGATTTACTGAACAAAGATTCAAACATGTACAAAATAGTGACAGGAGATAAAATCTGAGTGGTCCATTATTGGGATCTTGAGACCAACCAGAGGTAAATGTAGTGGGTTCATAAAGGTTTGCGCCTCCAAAAACTTTTGAACACAAGCGTTTATGGAGACGTTTTTTTGGACCATAAGGGAAAGGTAAAACAGCGCAAATTCTATCACACCTGAAAAACTACATCGTGCTATACAGGAAAAGTATCCAAATTTGCTTATTATTCACGACAATGCAAAAGTGCACAACGCACAACCTGTTCAACCTTTAATGCAAAAAATAGAATTCCTTTACATAGATTAGAGTGCCCAGATTTGTAGTAGAGGAGAGTGTGGCCACGATTGTCAGTCTGATTTAGGTTATGAATTTAAGTAGGTACATCAGCTCATTATCGCAATGGCGTTTGAACAAAAAGCGTTCGTCCAAGGGGATTTTTTTTAATTTAACACTAATAACATGCTTATTTTTCTTCAAACTGTGTGGTAAGCATAATGTAGCGTGCAAGATCAGAACAGTTTTTTTCTTATAAATAATTTAGTATTGCTTTTTGGACAAAAATTAAACTTCAAAACAATGGGAATATTTTCTTTAAAAGTTTGTAATTTTCTTATAACTAACAATTAATAGAACATCCCTCGTATGTGCCATTTATTTATGTATAACAATAACTACATGTGGCAGTAACTGGCTAAACAAAATCTTTATCGACGAGAAAAACTATCGACAGGCGTTTGATAGTATAGCATTGCACAAATTCTGACAAATTCTATATGAAATGGAAACTCCCAAACATCGCATTGCATTTATAACACAGATATACACAAATTCTAATGGTGTTGTAAACATAGACAATTTCACATCAAAACCATTCAAAATAGAAAAAGGCTTTAAGCAGGGGATGCATCCTTTCGCCGATACTTTTTTAATATTTATGGGGAACACATTATGAGGAACACAATGGAGAACTGGAATGGAGGCATCGCAATTGGCGGGGAAAAGATAATGATAGTCGACAGGAAAAATGACAACAGACTAGATATAACTAAAAATAGGACAGTGCCAAGTAGTTAACCAATTTATTTATCTAGAAGTACTAATTACAAATGAAGGAGGCTGCTCACAGGAAATTAGACGACGGTGTGAAATGCCAAAAATTGCAACGAGGAACCTATACAAAACTTGGAAAGACAAAGCCATCACAACCAACACAAAGAAGAAAATTATAAAATCATTAATATTTCCGATAGAATTGTACGGTGCCTAGTCATGGACTATCAAATCCCAAGACAAGAGACGAATAGATGCACTGGAAATGAATTGTTGGAGACGAATACTCAGAGTCCCCTGGACGGCAAGAAGAACCAATCTATCCATCCTTGAAGAAGTAAAATAACCCCAACGACTAACTCAGACAGTAAATAAATACGTATTAAAATATTTTGGGCACATATCAAGGAGAGATAGATCTTGAAAGTCTAATTATGTATGGAAGACAAGATCAAGAGATCGCTCTCCAAGAAGATCGGCTGATCAAATAAAAGAAATCACAAACACAAACATCTACAGTCTACCCGTAATGCCACCAATAGAGAAAAATTAAAATATATTGTTAAGAAAGCAACAACATGACAGATGACGAAGAAGAAGACCTCTCAAATATTAAATATTACCACAAAAACGTATGTATTGCAATGGTTTAATGCCCACAGCAATTCTGGTTGCATAACTAAAACTAAAATGAAATAAAGCTTCAAATAGGCACAGAATTGATATTTTGTTTATTGCAACATTGAAGTACTTGTAATAAATGCACAGTAGCTATAATTTATTTGACAGAGGTTAGCATTAGATTAAAGCAGTATCTAAAGTGTTACTTTTAACTTAATTTTCATAATATGTGCTCTTTACGGCAAATGTCCAACAAAACGCTAACGCAGCTGAAATGTGAAAAGCGATGTAAAGTAAGCATAGAATGCAAAGAGCATGGTAAGGCTACCTACGTTAGAACAAAGAACAATAGTGCAGTGCTAATCAAAACTCGTGAAATAGTGCAATTAAAACGAAAGTGATTAAAAGCAGAGATTTAAATTATCGAAAACAGTTTAGTTTCTAAGTAAAGTAATTGTATCAAATCTTACTTCCAGAACAATTGTTGTCATTATTTGCTAAGTTACCTGATGTTCATTTATTGTTGTTGTCAATCGAAGCCATGAAGAATTGAGCTGTGCGCAAGTTGGGTTCACAGAATATTGTAAATTTTCGAATATAAAGGTTTTCTGTTGAAGTCAAAAAGTTGTTTTTAATTATCTTCAGTGCGCAGTCCATCTGTGTGTAGAAATTCATTGTGCTAAAATATCTCAATGAAGAGGGATCTGTGCTGCAAGATTTGACCAAGTGCGTTCAACATCGGGGCCGTTTTCTACGAGTTTCGGAGCGGGTCTAGGACAACTCGGCGCCGTCATCTCGGCGCGGGGCCAGCTCGGCGCCGGGACAACTCGGCGCGGAGCCATCTCGGCGCCAGCCAACTCGGCGCGAGGCCATCTCGGCGCCGAATTTAAATTTGCAAACTACAGTGTGCACTACGTAAAAAAATTATTATAAACAAATAATAAATAAAGTGATCGCCAAAAATCGGGCATCAAATGAAAAAAAATTATTTAGAATTTCTTGGAAAATCAAACACTAACGACCAGAGGTAATTGCAAAGTGATTGCAAACGGGCCAAACAAAAGTTGTCACATGACTTCCGTTATCAGTAAAATTTTACATTTTTTTAAAATAATTACGAAACATGCATTGAAATTTATTATGAAATAAAAAACTTTGTTAAAAATATTTGTTTTTCCATAGCAGTTTTTGTTAAAAGTAAAATTCTTTGATATGGGACCTAAACATAAAAGAAAACGTGTGAGGTCAAAGTTGGCAGAGGATTTTGAAATTTTGGTATAGGAGCCTAGATGTTGATTCTAAACAATTTTTCTTAACAACTTTTTGTGGTATTTTCTACATAAAAGGCACGCTACTCTACAGTAAAATAGGTTTTTTGAAAACTTCAAAGGCATACTTGATTTTTCAAAACTGAAATGCTGTTCGAAATTCGCTTTTAACCAAGCAGGGCTGAACCCCAAAAAATGAAAATTTAAAACGAGAATGTTTTACCTTTTACAAGAGTCGTTTCACCTATCCGGGGACACACTGTATACAGGGTGTCCGGAAAATACGTGTACAACGAAAGACCACAAGTTCATTGGCCCAAAGTATGATGATTTAACTCAACTTACCTATACAGGGTGTCAGGAAAGTCTACCGTGTCACTTTTAGAGATACTAGGAGGCGTAATTGCATTGCATATTTACCTGACGCGAAATTCGTTGATTGGTATTTTGAGTTTAAATTACGGTCATTTATGCGATCATTCATTTCTGTTTAAGCCGTCAAGTTATAAGTTAATCTGTCAGATGCACGAAAGTCGCGTATTTGCCATACTTGAATAACATTTATACTCAACAGTAAATGCTATACTGGGTGTTAAAACCTAATCCTCCCAGATAATACTTTCCTCGTGCAATAGCCGGAGCACTATTTATATAAGTTGCCAATAAATAAAATAGTAAAGGCAATAAATCATTTATTTTACAAATTGATAATTATTACAATCACCTTTTTAATGAGCCCCGAAATTTCACACAATTTTGAATTCTATTATTAAAACTATTAATTGTATTTGATGTGATTATCCCTAATCATTTATTTATTTTGTCCCATAAGGGAAGGCACATTGCAGTATATTATAAATTCTGAAAAATGTATTATATTTCGTTTAACGAACGGATGCTGAATTTAAATTACTAGGATGGGTCTTGAATGCAAAAACCTGTTTTACACATTACAATTTAAAGACTCCGAAGCATTTAGAAATTGTTTAATATCAAGTAGAATTGAGCTGTATACAACCGGCTTACAAATACTAATATTCTATTCAAATAACGTTCATTTATGGGAAGGACTACTACTAAATATGTTGGTTAAACGTAGTATGGAACTAAATTTCAGTTTAAATAAATCTTTCTGCCTTATTAACATAATACACACTTATATAAACTTATTTTATTATAATTCATAATAATATTATTATAATTTTAATATTTAGAGAAAATGATATAAAACGAAGACGATAACTACTGTACATTTTAAACTTACTTTAAACATTAGTAATTTTGGATGCATAGGCATCATAAATGATTAAAGACCACCTGAGCAGTGACGTGTGGAAATTTATGAATTTAATGTTCTAATGGTTCCACTTACAAGCATCAATTTGACATTTCTGAGCACTTTGTGCCATAGTTTTGAAACCTCACGTTGGTTAGGTTAATTTTCTGATTTATAACACTTGATTTTCTCTAGTTTTCCAAACATGATTGTCAACACAGTTAAGTAAATTACCTATATTACATGGTCACGTGGTCTTTGATCTTCTTAGATGCCTCTGTATATACCTACTACACTTCTACAATTTTAAAAACTATTGTTTTGGCAAATATCTTGCTTAAAATATCTGCAATCGACGATTTTTGAAATCAGTGGCAATAATATCCAGTTGTGGCGTCACAGTTAATCCAGATACCCATGCAAACTTTCCAGCCGATTCTCCATATCCGCCATAAGCTCGCACAAGAGTACCATCTGGCCGGAAAATCTGGATTCGGGCATTACCAGAGTCACCAACTAAGATAAAGCCCATGGGATCATAGGCTACCACTTCTGGTGTTCTGAACAGTCCTTTACTACTACCCACTGAACCAAATTCCAACAATTTGTTACCCGACGCCGAAAACACTTTAATCGCGTTATTACCATTATCAGCAATTACTATTCTATCTCCATGAACCGCCACACTTGTAGGAGCTTGGAATTCTGTACCCTTTTCTGTCATACCTATTGTGGATACAGGTTGTCCATCCGCTGGATGCAAAACGATCACACGATCGTTTCCCACATCACAAACTATCAGTTCCCCTTTCTGATTGATAGCTAGTCCTTCAGGGCTTCGCAGTTCTTCAGGTCCGCTGCCCAAGCAACCCATCGTCCGCAAATAGTCACCCTCGCTGGAGAAGACGTGAATACAGTGCTTCCACTTATCAGACACGAATATTTCTAAACGGTTTGGACAAAAGGCCAAACCATGGGGGCACAGCATTTCTGAAGTAGATAAATTTCCAACTACCTTTGACATGTCTCTATCCATTATTAGTACCACTTTTCTGTCAGTTGCTGCAATGTACAGAAGATGCGGCGCCCAAGGGGCGAGTCCTACTCCAGCCGGCCGAGGGCATTTTGTCCACACCAGTTTTGGCTTAGATGATTTTGTTTCGTAGTGAGCAGTCATCGTTTCAACGCTCTCCAAAGGGTTTCGAACTGGTACTGCGTCTGGAACACTAACTTCCTCTACCGACGTACCACGATCAATAAACTCGTTGCAATATTTTATTTTAAAAGTGTTGGGATCAAAAATAATCCGTACTTCTCCCCAGCGTGCAACGTCATTTATCAATTTAGAGGTATTCCTATGAAAATCCATAAATGTCTGAACCTAAAACATCTTAATTAATATCAAATCATTCTTAACTTATCGAGAAAGTACTGACCTTTTGCTCGTCACTTAAAATGGATTCAAAATTTAGCTGCTGTATTTCTTCTTTAATGTTGCACACACGCCTCTTGAGTTCGTTAGCAGAATTTTCTTCCTGAATTTTTATTTTATCGAGCTGATTTAGGCTAACTTCTTCCTTCACTTTAATTTCCAACAGTTTTTCTTCTGTTGCTCGATGAATGCTAGCGTTGAGCTTATCACAACATTGATTGAAGTCATCCATACGATGTTTTAGACGTGTTTCAGAGTCAGCAAGATGTTCGATTAGTACTGATAAGTTGCCTTTTAGGCTGGATAAATGGTCTAGCCAACATACGTTACAGAAAACCTATGAATGAAGAAAATTTGTAAATAGCTTCTTGAAATAATTGTAATATTAAGGAGTGTTTATTTGAACTTGTGGTCTAGTTAGCTTTGGAAATGTTGAAGTCATATGGTTGGACACATAATCTCATAGTTAATTCAACATTTACTTCAAATAATACACAAGTTATTGGTAATGGAAAGTTATTAGTCTTATTATAACAAGTAACTTACCGTCAAAAATTCATTCGTTGCTATTGCTGGTAAAACAAGTTACAAAAAGCAATTACGTGTTATGAGAGTTACAAATGTGCGTTTAGTATACGCTAAAACTTACATGAATAACGAGCACAGTTAACTAGAGCACAAATTCATATGAAAATACATCAAGCGAGAGAAAATCATGATTTTTCCCAAGGTGTAAGTTTGAAACCTGAGGGTGAAACCCAAGGGCTTCAAATACACCGCAAAAATTGTATAGGACTACGTTGATCACTAAAACAATATTCAGTTTAGAACTACCAATGTTATTATTAATTGCTTTTTAGTTCGAAATTACTACTTTTGTTTATCACTTACATATATTTTACAAAGTATACTTCTGGTTTTAGTTCTGATGTTAAACCCGAATTGAATGTTTCTATATAGATTAGTCACAGTCCAGTCAATTTTATTCAACAACATAATAGAAGTTCATATCGATCGTACTGGAGCTTTATCCGGCATACTGGAAAATAGCAGAAAAAAATATTTCTTTATACGTTTCATAGACAGTTATATTTACAGGAAAAATGTGTTACTACTAAAATAAATAACAAAATGTATTGCACAAAGAGGTTGTTACATAAGGTTAACGCTTGGCTCACAACAAAATTATAGTTGATAAGTTATTATAAAATGGCCTCTTTTATTTCCTGAAAATCTTTTTTGTCGAGTCTCTTATAGTAAAGTCAACGGGATTTTTTTGTATAAATCAGAAACAGAAACAGAAGATGACACACTTGTAGTTGAAGATCAAAGTAACGACGATTTAGAGTTCCGATGTTAGTGTGGAACATTATAATTCTACCCACACGTTAAATCTCTTTTTCTTCTCCATCTTATATAAGCTAGGGATAACCCTGTTTGCTTTGAATTCAGTTTCGGTTTTGTTTTACGGTTGAGGAAAGCTAACATTGTGCCAATCTCTTGTGTGGTCATCCAGGTACGCTTTACCTAGTTGGAACAACCGTTTTGCAAATATAATCTGTGCTCCTCTATTCTATCTACATGCCTGTTCCATTTTTGTCTTCTTCGTTTTTTTTTGTAAAGTGTTTTATTAAGTTTGTAAATAAACTATACCAGTGCCGCACCAGAGATCAGAGTTGTACGACATTTCCTGTTAACAACTCTGTTCTATTGATCGTCAAATTTATTTGGACTTGAAACTTTTGTTGCTGCCTCCAGCACACGTATAAATATCAATATGAATTGTTGCACTGTAGGAACTACGCTTTTTTGTGTTCAGATTCTGTAAAATTTATTGTGTATACACAAGAAAATAGGACTTGGCATACCGATTCAAATGGAACCATTTTATCCTTGTATAATCAAGGTCGATCAGTATTCGCCAGGTCCACCTCTATTCCTCTTGTAATTTATTTGTTTTAAAGTTAAAGGGGGGGGGGGGCTCATATTGTTTTTATGTGCTGAGTTTATGCTACCGTTCTTTGTTTATTCCGTGCCATTATTTTTATGTGTAGTTGGATCTGACGAGTTTACTTGTGAATCTATACCGTGGTTGTTCTTGTTTTCTCCTGTTTTCAACCTCAATGATTTCAGAGTAGAATAAATTACGTTTGTCAAATTACATTTTGTGTTTCTTTGCTTATTAAAGCAATAAAGAGCTTATTCCACAAGTGCGTTTAGTATTCAAGGTGTCATTTAGCTTCTCATTATTTGAAGGTAATTGTAAAAACAAAGTGTAAAGGAATGTTGACTTTAAGAGCAAGCAACTGAAGTGCAATGTAAGTATTTTGTAAGGGACACAGTTGGTTTAACCGTGACGAGGCAATTCGATAAAGGTTTGAGAATTACGTTAGCGCCCAATCAGAATAGTCACCTCTTTTGTGTTGTTTATTTTAAAACAGGACCGGACTTCACGAGTTTCGTAAACCACGCCCTCTCACTGGTTATCTGAGGTTGATGGGAGGCGTTTCTACTGTTTGCATCCCAACGCAACTTAGGCCTGTGATAAGTGCGGGCCGGTGTTGTCGTAAAGTAGTGTTTATACCGTAACACATATTGCTTTATAGATTCTCACTTTATTTGCTCATATTTTTGTTGTGCCATACTATCTACTATCTACTATATTTAGGCATCCCTCTATTTATGTTGCTTTTACGGATTGTTTCTGTACTCCTGCGTAGAGATCTCTGCTGTTTTTGATATACATCCCTAAGTATGTAAATGTCACTAAGCGATCTTTAGTCAAGTCTACAAAACACAGGAATAAGGGGTGATCATATTCTAGCGATTTCCCTACCAGTTTTGGGCATGAGTATTTCATGGACCGTATTTATGTTCTTTTTGAAACCTAGTTGTTCTTCAGTTATATCTATTTTATCTATTTCTTTATATTTAAAAAGCTCATTGTAATTCCGTTTCTCCTTTGAATTATTATGTATTTTTAGATTATATGATATGATATACTTTTTCTAACATGCTTTTAACTGACTTGTTATTCTACTCTTGATCTTCCTCTTTTGTATTATCATCTTCTCTTTCGTAAAGGTGGTTGAAATAGACGAATCATTCTTCTTTATCAATGTTTTGTAGTTATGCATATTCCCACACCTCCTTCTTTAGGTTACGTGACATCTTCCAGATGTCTCTTTCAGTCGCATACATATCGTGTTCAATGTTTTTAGTATATTTCTTCCAATGACTCTTGCTTCCGCTATGGTCAAACCATGGGGTCTTGAAGAATGTGGCCCCACTGTTAACTTATTTATCCCCACTGCTTCTTCTACCAATTTTAGGGTGCAATTTAAGTTTATTTCATACCTTCTCTGTTGAACAGTGTTGTCCATTGTCTTGGTTTTTAAGTTTTGTTCTAAACTGGTTTAGTACAGCTATCTTCTGATGAGATTCATCAGTTTTTCAATACACAATTTTTTGATGATCAATGTTTCGTTAGTTTTCATAGAAATTTTCATATTTAGCTTGCAGTGAACTAGCCTATGACGGAATTCAACGTCATCAGATGTTATTTTTCGCACATCTAGGATTTGTTTGGCATGTATTGCAATATTGCTAATTATGAAATCAATCATAGACCTTTGTCCTGTGGTGTTGCACCATGTTATCTTTTTTAAACCAACAGAGTTTAATTAGATCGTGTCTACTTTTATTTAGCGTTGCTTCATTAAATATTTATTTGGTCCGGGGGGTTATTCCAAATGAAGAGATTGTAAGAACTCAGCTTTAAGGATGAATATGCTGAATATATTATTGCAGCAATTGCAGCTAAAAATACTACTGTTTATTTCAGCAACACGGACTGTAACACCATAACAAACGCCTAGCAAGATGGAAGACAAATATGCTCACAATATTTGATTACGTTTGTTAAAAAGAATTAATATACAAAAATCGTTCATGAATAATAAACGTATTAGCAGTATTGACTATGACATTATACTAGAGGAAATATTTCAATCTTCTTGGGTTGTTCATATTTCACATAGAAAAATGTAATTCAAACACATTTCAGATAAGTTACCAAATTTAAGAATGTGTGCTGTTATAGTTATGTGCTAGTGTTTGAGGGCTCTTTCTTAAACAACTCTTTTCGAAAAAAAGACAGAAAGTTATCTTTTGATGGCCATTTTCCACTAGTATAATGGACGAAGCTCTAGTTCGATTAGTTGGGACTTATAATGTGTTGTTGAGAAGGGTATCTACAATTTATCCTTTAAAAATGCTACTTTTCTACGATGTGCTTAAATTTTATCATAATACTGGCATGTTTAAAATAAATCAAATACTTAAATTCCAGAAAAACGAAGAGATTATAAACACTTAATTACCTGTTTGCAATGCCTGCAGTTCTTTTCTGGTACCTGACTGACAGTCTGGCATTTGACACACCCCACTTTATAAGATGAGTTGGCAGCAACTTGCTGGACGGTGTCGGTGCTGGTTTCAAACAGTTTCAGCAGAGAGTCTATATAAACATTGCGAGGGAGCTGGCGCAGACTGTCAAACCCTTTTCCTATTTGCACGGAAATCTGACAGGTTGGACAACGAACTTCATTCTCCGTTTCAGCAATCACGGCTCTGATTTCGCTTTGGGAGGGTGGTGAATGTTTTCTCCTCATCAACCTGGCCGTGGTGGCCACGACATGTCCCTCTAAGCAACTCAAGCAGAACGTGTGCTGACAGGGAAGCATTCGGGGTTCTGAAAGCTTGTCGAAACAAATTCCGCACTGAACTAGCTCTTCTATTGCTGCTACAGATGCGGACCTGCAAATTGAAATCATACTGTGTTATAGAAGCTGTTTTTAAACATTTGCAGCTAAAAGGATACATTGAAAATAATACATATTTGTATAACTGCTACTATCCACTGCTACACCTGCTTGATTATTGCTTTTGATAATTTCGGGATTATAAACAAACGTACGCTAAGTAGAAGAACGATACTGTTCTCACAAAACAATTAAAAGAGATAAGTTAATATGTGAATTAGTAGTTCAGTTTTTTTAATTTCTCAAAAAAAAATCTAGTTTCCAATGCCATCATGACTTACTGAAGGAAAACTTTTTCAAAAACGTACAGTTACTATAATTTTTATTAAGGTTACAGTAAGACAAATTTAAAAAGCTAAATTTGTAGTTGTGTAGATGTTTTACTATTTCTTACACTATTTTGGATTCTCATCCAAGAAAGTGGTCTTATGTGGATATTTTTCTGAGCTAATTTTTGTTCTCACCTTTCTTTTATATTAGACTTAAGAATTCTTTCGTTGACCCTACGGAAAAGATAAATTGCTTGAAAGAGAGTTATTTGATAACGTTAACGCAGCTGGAAACCATCCCGTTATTAATGATTTTCAGAATAGCCTTTTCAATGCAGAAGCTAATGATTCCTGATTAGATCCTATTATATTGAAATATCTTGGAATATCAGAAAAATGGAGCATAGAATAGAGAAATGTAAAATACTACAAATTAATTCCAGAAACTGAACATCACCACAGTTGACATTGGCGAAATGAGGTGACCAAGCTCTGGGAAGTACACTGTGAATAACTTTGTAATTTGCTATGCAGGTGTTGTGCGTGCACACCATAGGAATAAAGTAAATATAATACTATAAAATATATGGACGAGCAGTGAAAAATGTTATTTCAAATCGAACCACAATAACAGAGATAATTGACTGAATATGTATGCCTGTATTACAAGATTGAATAATTCTATAGAATACTACAATATATCTTGCAACAAACTAGAATAGATGTAATTACCAAAATTGGGTAAAACAGGGAGGTTACAAAATTTATGTGGAGGGATAACATTGTAAAAAGTTAGTGAGTCATTTGTGCATTGCTGTTAAAATAATACGTAGTCTTACACTCTGCGAGCCCCAGAAACGGGTCTAGGACAATTCACCCTCGCCGATTCGCCGTCGGAAGATTTGCTGTCAGAATATTCTCTGTGTCGGCGGCTAAAGTTTTAAATGAATTAAAATTATAAATACAATAAAATATACATGTCATCAATAATGCGCTTGTTAGAGTTGATCCTATTACAATGCTCCAACTATAATGACCTTGTTTTGAAATCGAAAAACAAAATTTCTTTAAGATCAACAGTAATACTTAGAAAGAGTTTTAAAAGGATTAAAACACAAAATAGAGATAAACTGTGGTAATTTAAAAACATCGGAGATAGAATTACAGATTATTTCTCTATTATTTAAGCATTTTAAAAATACAACTCTTTCCGACAGCGAATCGGCCTGACGGTTAACCGGTTAAACAGTGCATTTGACCTACGGCGAATCGGCGACCGCGAATCTTATAAGTCTAACACAATAAGTTCCAGAACTTCTTCGAGCAGCAATTGGTTTAATAAAAATTAGAAAGAGTATTAGAAGGAGTAAAACTCAACACAGGGGTAAAATGTGCTCATTAAAATTTATAAGAGATAGAATTACATATTATTTCCTTATTATTTAAGCTTCAAAAATACAGCTTCGTACGACGACAAATAGTGCTAACGGCTAATTAGGTAGACGACGAACTTCACCTACGACGAATCGGCTACGGCAAATGGATGACAGCGAATCGGCGACAGCCAATCGACGACGGCGAATTCTCCATTTTTTCATCTAATTCCATTACTTTTATCTTTTTCGTATTTATCGGCATCACCATATTCTTGACTTCTTGACTCCATATGTTTAGTGATTTTATAGACTTCCATCACTAATACAACATCGTCTGCATATATTAGGCTCTACAGATAGATTGGTATTGTATTCCTCTACTCTATCAATGTATTTGGTTCTTAAATATCTTTATGATAGTGATAGTGCACTGAGACTATCTCCTTGTTTGATTTCATTTGCCATTTCAAATTTCTCCAATGTTCTTCCGTACATTCTTACGACACCTTCGTCTTTTTCATACGAGGAGCGTTCATATATGAATTATAATTTGAATTACCCGCCAAAAGACAAAGACATTCACAGAAGTTGTACACATTAATTAATGCTCTGGAATAAGTCCTAACTTGACTCGGTTGACAGTCGCCACAATTCATTTTTGTTCATTTGGCAAGCATGTGTGAAATGAAAGTGCATTCAGCCGCCGAACAACGCAAGATTAGTAAATTTCTTACCAAAAAGGTATCAAACTATCAAAAATGTGTACAAGAGTTAAAAGACAGTTTGCTGCGCAATCACTGTCAGACATAAGCGTTTATATAGGAAGTAAAGCGTTTAAAAATGGCCGCGAACGTATCGAGAATGAATCGCTTTTTCGGTGTCCAAAAATATCGACAACAGATAAGAATGCTGACAAAGTAAAATGCATTTATTTGAAAAGATCATCGAATTACGGTGAAGGATATTGCTTCTGAATTAAATATCAGCAACGGTAGCGTGGAAAAAAACTTGAGTTCTTTGTCTGCTTCTTACAGGATAATGCTCGACCCCATTTTGATGCACACATGCTGACTTTAATTCAAAAATTGAAATGGACTGTGCTGCCCCATCTGCCATACAGGTCGGACCTTTCTACATCAGATTTTTATTTGTTTGGATACTTAAAAAAGTTTATAAGAGGAAAACAAATTTTTCTAGTAAACAAGTCATCAAAACTGTTCGAGAATAGGTGTGTCAACAGCCAAAAGATTTTTTTATCGTCGAATACAGACGCTACTAGAAACATGGCACCAGTTCATTCAAAAGGAGGGACACTATGTAAAAATATAACATGATATACATTAGAGCTTTTATGTTTGTTTTTGAATAAATATTAAATTATAATTTACATTTGAACGCTCCTCTCCTCGTACACGCTTTCAGCTACCTTTACGAGTTTTGTTGGAACCTTCATGCTCTTTAACATTGATTTCATGTAGTTTCTTCCCCTCTATTGCATCACAGGCCGCCTTTCAATTTAAAAAAACACAATGTATAATGTTTACTTCGTTCTATTGATCTCCCCATTACATTTCTTAATATGCAAATGTGGTCTTGTACTTGTCTTCCTCTTCTGAATGCGGCATATTCTTTTCTTCAGTTGCTGTTCTATTATTAAGCTTAACTTTTTTTCGTCCGCTGCATACACAATGTAGCGAAGAATTACTTTCGAGAAGTTCAGGATATGATAGTTATAAATCGTTCGGCAGAGGCCGCAAACATGTATCAAAAGTTCCTATGTAGCAACACTCGCCAACGTTCCAATTTTCAAGATCTTTGAAAAACCAGAGAGGCTGTAAGAACCGAACGATGCCAAGTGTTGATATTCTTCTTCATGATAATGCTCGTCCACACGTTTCTCGCTTAACCCAAAGAACATTAGATAAATAAAGACGGGAAGTTTTCTCTCACACAGTTCTGATTTATAGCCCTGTCAGTATAATCTCTTTGGTCCCCATAAAAAGTATATGGACGGCAACAAATTCAACTTTAATGAGAAGGTAATATGGAAGCGGTCCAAATTTAGATTCGTAGGCAGTCAAAACACATGGAATGTTTGTGTCTTGAAGCAAGGGTATTATTTAATAAAATAGTTTCCATCAACTCGTGTTGTTCTTGTTGTTGCTGTGTAAAAAAGTCCAGGTAAAATGTATACTTCCCTCGTATATACAAAATTTTACCAAGCAAATTACAAAACAATAATACCACAAAAGGTGACAGGAAGTATAGAAATGGATGATAGATAAGATATTAAATTGTATAGAACACAGAAGTCGAAGTGAAGTGGAATATAAAATCACGTATAAAGTAAATAAGAGAGATAAAGGCGACGCATGCTATTAAAACCTTGTATAAATCGAAAATTTTGTTGCAAGCTTTTCTATACGTATATCTATTTCATTTTGAAATATTACTGCTACTCAGCGTAGTAAAAATATAAATATTGGTTAATATTTAGTTTAAAATTGTTAGCAAAATAATCAACTTGGAACTAAAAAGTTTTTCGAGCTGCAGATAAAAAATATACTAACTCTTTTCTATTCACTATAGTACATTATATACCAAGGGACTAAAATGTGCCATTTAAACCCTAAGAAGAAAAGGTAACCCTTTAATCCCACTTTTGAAAGAGTAAAGTAGGGCTTTAGATATAGGCAGTGCAAAAAGATAATTTAGAAACATTGGAATATTTTTTAATTTACATGCAAGAAATATATTATTACTGAGTCATTGTATTTAGCCAGATTCAGTGACGAATATCTATGGCCCACATTGTTATACCTTTCGCTGCCAATACTCTACTTGAGTGAATTACATTTGACAAACAGTGAAACACAATTGATACATAGTGAAAAGCAATCGGAAAACACTGCAATGAGACTGAATTTCAAAACTCTTATCAAATTACTTAAATCTTTTGAAATACTGCTTTGTTCTACCAACAACACACACTGTACCTGTCCGCATTCCTAACATTTTTATAACAGCTCCTATATTAAAATTGCTGTACCAGTACTTAGTAATTATCCAATAGCAACCACATTAAAATTTACATAACTGGTTCTACGCAGGTTTCAGTACGCATACATCTAAACAATTTTCTGATTATAAGTATCTTCCAGCTGTAATACAGGTTACGCAATGTCTCATCAAATGTGTTACTAAATGTAACTGAGATAGTTTCCGCAGAGAACGCCGTTCAAATTTTACAAAATCATAGATTATTAATAAGTCGCTGTGCATAGTCCATATTTCAATTTATTGTTTTATTTAGTGGAATTATTTCAACATTAATTAATAAGATATGAATTAATCAATACTAAAATAAATAGCACATTTTCATTTATCATTTAACACCATGAAATTATCATTGAACAATGTATCTCTGTCTTATACATGATATGTCAGTTTTTTATTGATAACTCCGATAAAATGTATTTATCTGAGTTTAAATAAATAAATCAATAAGACAATCTAAATTCCATCTATTGTTTCTTGAAGCAACTGTAGAACATTGCAACCAAAGCTTTAAATTTATTTTTATGTCGATTCCACCTTTTATTGCACATTAATTGATTTATAAATGCGATAAAACGTATTTGTCTGATTTTAAATAAATTATTAATACTATAATCAAAATTCTGTTTTCTTCCTGAAATAATTGTAAAACATCGCAGATGAATATTGAATATTGCTTTACAGCAGAATTTTATTATATAAGGCACACAACTAGCTTCTAAAATCAATCATTGCAGAAGTGTCCTAACGTTCCAGTACTTCATATGTTAATTTATAATTAAAATATAAATATTAATAATAATAATTTAACAAAACCATTGAAAGTCGAAACATGATTCACTAATATATGTAATTAATTCTACACTACTCTATAAGAGAAAGCTCTTTTAAAAACCAAGAATTGCCTAATACTGCTGCGGCAACAATTTAATTAATATACCTTTTCTCTCGTGTGTCATTTTCACGAAAGCTCCTTGCTCTCAGCACTGCGGTTGGCCCAGCTTCATTTCGTTGAACCGAGGCTGTCGGTGCTGCTGAAGTGCTTCTTCTAAACATGCTCTTCTTAAATTGTAGCACTTTTTCAATAACTGTTTTCAGAAATGGGGTGCACTAGTCTGTTTTCATTTAAAGGTAGTGTTTGCAATCCCATCGTTGAATGTGCTTATCTTATCATTTTATATATTATCCCCTATCTAAACGCATTATTCGAAGTTATCAATAGAAATGATAAGAGCTGAATCAACTTAAACGGGATTAACAGGTCTAAGATCAATATTTCGCCTCGGTTTAAACACGTAAATTACGCAGTTTATAATGAAAATAAAAAGAACAGCTAGATATGTATAAAACAAATGGTTTATGTCAGAAACTCTCAAACTTTGAGGTTTGCAGCATCATTGGTGACAGTTTTCCTTCCATAGTAACAATAACTACTTTTATAAAATAAATGTCAATTTATAGCTTAAATTACTATGAACCCCCCCCCCCCCCTCTCCTTAATGCTTAGTGTCTGTTTCATTTTCTTGACTTCTGGTTGACTTCTCATTTAACACTTCTGTGTGTTAGTGAATTAGGCTAGCAACATCATAAATGTGATATACTAACAACAGCTATTTAGAAGAATTGTTAATATCTCCAAAACGGTTGACGTTACACCTATATGCAGGGTGTTATGGAAATGAGTGCAAATATTTTAACCAGTGATAGAGCTCACCAAAATGAACAACTTTTCTATGAATCGTTTTTCATTTAATCGCATATTTTCTCAATTATTTATCTCCCCTAAATTTTACGAGCCGCTTGGTAAGTAGTACTAAGTTATATGTGAACGACATACGGTCAATAACTTACCAACCTCAATTGATTAAGTACGTTGGTGACCAGATGTGAAGTAAACGCTTTATCAGTACCTATGCAGTTTTTGTTGGTTTGCAAGTCAAAGAAATGTGTCCTGTGCCATTAAATTAAAATGTTATTCCATAGGCGGGTATGCATTTTTAGAGTACAATTATTTTGAATTTTAACTCAGTTTTTAGGGCATTTTCGAAAAAATTATAAATAGAGAAGTGGTTCGGTTTAGCGACTTCTATTACGAGTTAAAATATTTGCACTCATTTCCATAACACCCTGTATAACGTTATATTGAAATAATTATAATTTCGATGCAAAACTTTTAAGCTGCCTACCTAAATCTATTAAATGTATTAAAACAAACTACAGTCGAACTCCCATATAGTGATGTTCAAAAATTCTCACAAAAACATCACTATATAGAAACTTCACTATACAGGGTGTCCCTAAAATAATGGGACACCGATTAGTCATAGATTCCTTACGTCATAATAAATCGATTAAACCCAATATACCTTAGTACAAATTCCCTTCAGTAAGAAGTTATAGGACCTCGAAGTTCAATCTTTTTTTTTTATTTCCACAAATGTAGAGATATCGATTGAATTTTGGTATTCATGCTTACTATTTTGTAGTGCACTAATAGGAAAAATTTCATAAACTAGACTTGACTGTAAGGGGTACTTTACCTATCTTTCAAAACTTTTTTTAGCTCTAACTTCGTGATCTGTAACATCTTCTAGAATTTTAGGTTATTGTCTGAAAGAGAATTAAAATCCACAAAAATAATGTACTCTTAGTTGATAAGCGTAAGGGCAACCGTTTATCTTAAAATGCGTATAAAAGGTTTTTGATTGTCATTAAGACGTGCAATTATCAAGTAGCCATGATCACAAAAACAATGGGTAATGATTGTAATCAAGTAAACGACAACAAGAAATCATTTAATGACGTTGGTGACATCAGTTTTTTGTCGTTTGTGCTTACGAAAATGCTGCGACATAACGATCCTTTTTCCACGACCGGGAGTAGAAGTCCGTTTCTATAGCATCAAAATTGTGACAGAAGTAAAACATTTACTCCCTAGAGACGAAATAAGACTCTCTAGGGAGTTTTCATTATGACTGACACAACAATTATGTCAAATTCGAGGTCATCAGGTTAGGTTTTGCGTCAGTTTTGACACAAACGCGTCCCGCTCGGACAAATAAATACGACGTTGTTGGAACGCACTCAAAAAAATTTCCGGAAAGAATTAATGCTCTTATGAGATTATATGTGACAATTTTTTGTGAAAAATCAACCAATTAGATTATGCTTACATTGAAAACTACCCATCGGTTGTTATCACTTTGTGTACAGTGGTCAGTTCGGGTTGCTATGTTACGTCAAGTTTTTGACAGTTCGCAATGAAGTATTTTAAGATGTCATATTCTTTTCATAATTGCACTTCCACTAAATAACTGTAAATAAATAGTTTCAAGGACAAAAAATTGTCTAACCGAATATCTCTCGACCATTGATAAATACTTATAATTTTATTACAACTTCCTCAAGCACGTTGCTTTTAGGCAACAGACCTCCGCCGCTCGCGTCGGGCTGTTTCCAAGCAACGTGCTTTCGAAAACTGCAATAAAATTATTTCGTAATTATCACTGTCGTTGGGATATTATAGCTGAAAACAACATAAAAAGTACTACCAAAATCAATAATAAAAAATATAGGTTGTTATTTAAAAAAAGTTGATGACGTCATATCATGAAAAACAAATTACATTAGAAACTGAAAATCAGCTGAAAATATTCCCCATGGTCAAAATCGCTACACCCCTTCGAGATTTTTACTTCCTTTTACGATAAAGGAAATACTGGATTCACACCAAAAATTCGAAATTGAGTTTTCAACAGATCTTCACGTTTTAGAGTGCCCTGATAACACAAATCATCATTTGTTGTTCATAGGCCTGTCTGTGTGTCTGTCATCCTGTCTGTGAACAGAATATCTCAAACACGAAAAGAGGTATGGTGTTGAAACTTTATATATATTTTGTATACTATGTAGATGAGCGGGTGAATAAACTGGAATCTGACCAGGTTCTTCAATACTCAATGTCTGAATACACAATAATCCACCCACCAGGTCATATTCACCTTATATAGCCCCGTTTATTCACTACACATTATTGTCCTGCATGTGACAAACTAGTATCTCGGAATTTAGCTGTTATTGCGGACATCGCGGCTAGTTACGTCAATATTCATTGCTCACGTTTCGTCCGCAAGAGGCCGGAACTCGGACTCGCTTTTTTGTCTAAAAGGATTTACATGTAGCTGCGTACATTGAGCTGGATCTGTTCTATCTCTCAGATACCGCTTTTTGTGTAGTGTCTTTTCTATTTAAAGGGTTGGACACACTTCTGCTGAGACGCCTCGGAATGTCCGCAGTTTTGAAACGACTGCAGTTTTGTTGGAATTTGTATTTTGAATGGCTTGACACTCTGTGAACCCGTGCTGTATGCCCAAAGTACATAACTTAGTTGTTGAAGTTAGAAATTCTGCTTTTTATCGCGTCACGGTTTAAATCGAAAGCCCACTGATTTAGCTAGCACCGCTGCAGCACTGATTTTCACTTTTAATTCGAGCTTTTGTGTGTTTTTGGCAAGGCGACTTACGTTTGCGCAACGCGTTGCCGCACCCTGAATAAAGGTTTCTCATAGCGACTCTCGTGCTATCCTGGTGGTCTCTTTGTATATTAGTTCATCTGAAGTCAATCACAAATTTTGCTTCGGAATTTATCTGTTACCATGGTATAAATGCATTACGGGAAAGTAACTCTCATGTATAAAAATCAAAATAAACGAAAATATTTTAATTCGAAATGTATGAATGTAAATTGATTTTTCGACGGTTAATAATTGAATAACCTTCTTTTTCAATGCAACAGAAATAATAACACAATAGCGTGAAAATATCTACTAATACTTATTGAAAGTGTTTGTTAATCACATAACAATGTAAAGTTTCTATTAATATTGATTTTGGAGGCGTATTGTCGAATTATGGGAAACCAGGTCTTCTTCTAAATCGTATTCGGTTTATATTTTGCAAAGTAACACGAATTTGTGATTTTTTCAAACAATAATACAATTTATAACGGTACTGCTAAAATTCAATTTATAAAATTTGAATTCTTTAGTTCTAAATATAACGATATACGCTATATGCCGTGTGTTTCACCTTCAGATTCCTGTCTCCTCCTTGTTTATTTTCGGATCGATTTAAAACGTTGTTAAAGTATATTACCCATTAAAGGGGTTATTTTGATAATTTTTAAATAATTTTGCTGCAAACCAATGGCCTACTGCGATCACAAATAAATGCAAAACATTGAAAAATCATATAGGGTTATTTTTTTCGAAAAGAGTTATTAACAAAAATAGTCAAATTTTAATATAAAAATGAGAGAATAACATAATTTAACTTGTTATTTAATTTCACAGAATGCTTAATTGATAATTCATAAACTTAACTGAAAGTTCATCAACTTTTTGTTTGCCATAGCACTCTTTATTAAGACAGCAATTGAATTCCAATTCGTTGACATTATAATATGCTAATTTTCTATAAAAATTTTGATTTCGACTATTTTTGTAATTCTATTTTTTATCACAGCTACTGGTGAACAGCAAATATAGTTCAAAAATGTAGAAACAACTCTTTTAAAGAGTACCATTTCACCTAAATTTAAAATAAATTAAAACATAAATAATGAAGATACAAGGGCGAAAAGGTGAGAACTGAAACACACTGTATATCATTTATGATTTGGTTCTCACTATAGAATTACGTATTCGATAAATCAATATAATTTTGTCACCTCACCTATGTAAAGATAATATTTGATCAAGCACGTAGCTATGTTGAAGGTGCTACCATTTTCCGTAATAGATTCTTAGAATCTTCTTGAGGTTTACTTCTGTTTCTTTTTATCGAGACTGTATTGCTGGGTTAAGTACTAGACTCTTCGATTGAAATCCTTAAAATCTCTTCGAACTTTACCTTTTGTTGTTATACATTTTGTAATTTGTTTTCCCTTTTTACGTTGCTTTCTGCGTTGTGCCGTTGCATTGAAATGCCAATGCCTTCAATGAGCACACTTAAGGCCTCATCAAAACTTTATTGGCCTTATAATTTTATTGTATTTGTATTCATGTGTTATTCTTGTGTATGTAAACTAAAACACGATAGCGATTTTGAGTACACCCATATTTAATTAAATTTAAGTATATCCTTAAATTGATGTTTATTGATACATTGCTGACCATTATACAATTTATTATGTATATGTGTCTTTCAGTTACTAGAATCTGATTTATCACTTAGCCGTTATTTGCATGCATTTCATATTATTACCATTTTGGCTAAGCTTTGAGTTTATAAGTTCTCTTTTATATCTGACTATATTTGTTGTATTAAAGACTGGTTGGCGCCCTTTTACAATAATTAATAAAGCTCTTGTAACGAACCCATGCCGTCTTCACTGTTAGCTAGTCGGTCCCCAAAGTTTCCCATGTAGTCATAATGGTTTTAATTTGGCAACATTTTGGTATAAAAGTATTGGTGCTATTGGAGCGTTTATCACTTATAACCAGTAGATAAAGCGCAATGCTTCCTCGTACTTTCTCAGTGCTTAATACTTAAACAAAACATACACAACCCATGTCATGTTTTAGTAGTTATTTTACTGTAGATGACTCCAACGACTGTCATGATTTGCCTGTAGAAATTACAAATTCCACACATGTTAATTTAGAAGGCAATACGATGATAAGCCACCATATGTGGGATACCATAATGTCGAATGCTTACGTAATAATAATTTGATTGGAAAATGAATAAATAAATAAAACACAGCACCATAGCTTGCAATGTCTCCAGAATTGAATTCATTATTTTTTTGTGTTTAGAGTTTAAAACAATTAGTTTATACTGAGGAAGTTGTTAAAGTATTTTTTCTACGACCACTACTAAAAGTAGGCCTTTTAGCACTAGCTGTTTTCACTAAAAATTACATTTTATAATTCAGCTTGTTAAAAGTAAAATCAGCTGTTTACTTTTAGCACATATGTTATGGTGTTGATTTAGAATTTTGAACTGGAAATGAGGTTGTAAAGTTATTCTAGTTACTTCTTTCGTTAGAGGTAAAGTGTTTTTAAATAATTAAAGCATTATGTAATGAATAAGGTAAAATGTGTACATTTATAATTACCTTTGATAACTAACTTTGACAGCTACTGGCTGCAGAAACAGTCACCTGCGCGTCAAGGCCATCTCTTTACTGTGACATAAATTATAACGGTCATAAATGCAAACCTTTGTTAAATCAACATTTATGGATTAATAACAGTAAATTTAAGGCCGTAGAAAAAATATTGTGTGCAAACTCGTGCATAAACGTTCACCTTTAGCACTTGTTGCACAAATAGCTATTCTACTCCACAAGAAAGAATTATGAGTGCTATAATATACTTTTTTTTATGGCTGACCAAAAAATATGCAGTTTCTGGAGATTTTTCACCAGAATGTAAGATTTTTCCGGTCAAGATCGGGAAACGGGCATCAGGGATCGGTAATAGATATTTGTGCAAGCAGTGCTAAAAGTGAATGTTTATGCACGAGACATGAAAATAACATGTCTCGTGCATAAACACTTTTAGCACGAGTTTGCACACAATATTTTTTCTACGGCCTTAAATTTACTGTTATTAATCCATAAATGTCTATTTAGCAAAGGTTTGCATTTATGACAGTTATAATTTATGTCATAGTAAAGAAATGGCAGTGACGGCGCAGGTGCTGTTTGTGCAGCCGATAGCTGTCAAGGTTAGTTATCAAAGGTAATTATAATAGTATACATTTTATTTTATTCATTGCATAATGCTTTAATTATTTAAAAAACACTTTACCTCTAATGAAAGAAGTAACTACAATCACTTTATAACCTCACTTCCAGTTTAAAATTCTAAATTCAACACCAGCTGTTTACTTTTAGGACATGTGCTAAAAGTAAACGGCTGATTTCACCTTTAGCACCCTGATTTATAAAACGTCATTTTTAGTTATACAAGCTATGTTGCTATAGTGGTCGTAGAAAAAAGCTTTTGCCGGTCCCTGATACCTTCGTTACTATGGAAACAAGTTCGTGTTATTTTTTGGATAAGTCAAATAATAGATACTAATGTCATCATCTTTTTTTAGTTTTCGAAAGTGAATTCACAAGTTTCAACGTATGGACTCGGATGTTGTAAAAAAATATTGTACGATACATGGCCGGAAAGTGTTTTGCAGGTCTACCCAAGTTTTCAGGGCGAGCCGCAGGCTTGGTTCAACGCTTCGACCTGCAAAACACTACTTTCCGGTCTTGTAATGGAAATTACTATTTTGCAATATTTTTAAGTCATTGGAGCTTATGGTAGCAGTTTATCCTCTTACAGTTGTTATGAATGAAACATTTCAATAATCTACCCTTCATTCTACCTCAAAGTTTAATTTCTTTCCTACAACATCGAAAACGAATGTCTCGAATGCATCCGAAATTATTTCGTTTTTTGTTTGCTTCAAAATTGACGCGTATAAAATTTCATAATTTACTCCCTGTTGCACATCACTTAGTATTGGGTGATTAGATTCAAAATGCCTGACACATATGTTGAACGAATATGTGTACTGTTTGATATCTCAGTAGTTAATCAATAACCACGTTCACCCTCAATGCGTATTCGATAGCCAGTTCCGCTTTAATATTAGTTCAAAATCTCGGATCAGCTTTAGGGTGCACACTTATAGTTTGTCTCTTTACCGTTTGAGTATCACACTTTTACAATCAATTGAAAAACCAAGTTCAGTCAGATAGAAATGCGGAATGGTGATTTAACACCTAATATTACTCAATAAATGGATATTAGTAAATGTTTGAAAATTCACATATGTATTATGTATCGTATAATCGATCTAATATAAATTACTTTTACCATCACAATATTACAGTCTGAAGCGGAGAACACAAAATTGAATGTCCAATGTCCAAGGTGGTAGTTAGCAAAAATTGTTTGCGGGTAGTAACCCTGAAAAACATCGTAGCGACAGAAAACTTTATGGGCAGAGAGTTTAAAGTTTCGGCCACTTGGGTCCAATAAATAGGTTGTATCGTCGCACAAGCTAGCGATTGCTTTTATTGCCCCTTCGAAAGCTAAACTTTTTAGACGCAGATTTTATATGTATCAACGAATATATTGAATATCAGCTTTCGATCTAATGTAATTATTGTTAACAGTTGACACTCATATAATATATTAGTTTGTATACCAAGGCACTGAAGTTTAACTTCTATAACGAATGTGGATTTAGTTGCCGAGGCTCGTAGGGCCAAGGCAAATAAACCACATGTGGGATAAAGAGGAACTTCAGTGCCGAAGGGTAGATTATGTATTTTTTAATGGAGAAATCGCGATATACCAACATTTTAACCAACCTTTGTAGGTTATGTTGACGTCGGTTGACGTTTACCTATGGCCCCCACCACCTACAGAAAGTCGTAAAACAATGGATTACTTCACTGCCGATTTCTCGTATTTAATGACGATTTCGACGTTCTTCACTGCCGATTTAAAAGAATACTGTGTTTACATGCCTATTTAGCGCACGGAAAATGAGCATTAGCTGCCTGCTTACTAATAAAATATACTACTGAAAGTATGTATCAGAATGACAGGGACAGTGCACTGATAGATTGTTTATTTAGTGACCAAAACTAGTAATTTTTTGTTAAAGGTTGGTGAAGCCATGTTTCCATATTACGATAGGCCATTCCAGAGGTCGCTTTATAGGCCCAGTGTCATGGCCTGGAACAATCTAGACCGCCTTGCAATATTGCATCTGCTTTTTGACGACTTTTGGGATAAATGAACTTACTAAGCGTTCACGCCAAAATGCGTCTTGCGGCATCAGCAGTAAAATGAAGACACAAAATTACAACAATGGGAAAATAGCTGTATCACTTAGAAAATTTAAAAAGAAGAGTGTCAACTGTAAATCCAAAAATTACCAAAAACTATGTAGATAACACATATCTTCTATTGTAAAACCAAATCAAAAGCGTAGGCAACCTGACATACCCAATGACACCCCCACACCCCCAAATATCTAAATTAATGTAAGAGCGAAAATGGGGAAATATTTTAGAACTGTTACATAAGTGTATCCAATCGCAAACAACTTTACCCCAGTTTCCATTTAAATTTTGAGAACTAGGTTAGGTTGCATCTACTTCCGATGTGCTCCGTTTCAGGGCAACATTCTAAATAGATTTTTTATATCGACTTTGGTAATGTACATTCTTTCAAACGTTCTGTGATTAACTTTTTACCTGAAAAATTACTCGCTGGGTAGTCTGTTATACCCTGTATATATTTTTATTAATGATAATAATAAAGATACTGTTAGTCGTCACCTTATGCCATACCTAACATTCATTCAACTGTGTAAAACATTATTATACTGTTTTTAACTTAACTGAAAAATACAACAACACTTAATATCAACAACCGACTTGCGTATAATAAACATTACATCCGCCACTAATTTTATAGGCTTTTAGAGTAAACATTAAATGGTACGGATTGTAGGTAGATTACATTGTTGTCTCAAGCCTCTAAACGGGTTATAACTCGCGGCAGTGGTCCTGTTAGCTTATTTATACTGTGTTATGTTCATGTAGCTGTTTAATAATGGCATAATTTGGCTATCAACAGCAAATTGGTCTACTATTCTCCGTAGCTTTTTACGAGATATAGTGCTCTAAGCCGTTTCCTAAACGACAAAGACGAGCTAGGTATTTTCGCCTGCATGTATTCTTTTTTTGTTCGCAACTGTTTAGAAATATTCTCGCCATTGTGCTGTGCCGGTTTAAGCATCAATGTTTACGGAATAAAACATTAGTTCCGTGCATGTCTTTCAGGATATGATATTCATGATTGACAAAACGACTTCTTCTACTCATTTAAAACTAAACGGACATGTCTTACTGGTCATGAGTTTCTTTAAACGCAGGTATATTATAGTATAACCTTTAATGCAATTAAGTTTGTTTACTTGGTATTACGTATTAATCCTCGTATTTTTGAATTATCACTCTCTCCCTGTTATTTCCACGCTTCACGCTATTCATAAAATTATCGACTTGTTGGTACTCTTGCTACATGATTCCCTCTATTGCAATTTATTTAACCTCACGAAAGAACTCTTTCTATTATTTCCAATGTTTTAGCTTCTGTGGCTTCTTGACATTTTGATAAAGAGGTACAATAAATTAACTATTTAGGTTATATTTCATGGTTTACTCTCACTTCATTATAGTGGATTCTTTACTCGTACCGTGATACACGGGCGCCGTACAAACCCGGAGTGGTTTTGACTAATAAGTGACATGTAGGTACACCTTCTGAAGCTTGTCAATAATATCCTCCATAATATGTATTTATGGAAACGGGAAAATAGTATCTGCTCGGGTTTCAGACTTAAGCTGGTAAGAGCTTTCAGATTTTGTAAAAATTTATAGAGGTTTTGAAGTATTTATAAGCACACCAAAAGTGTCAGATTATTTTTATAATGAATTTATTTCACGGAGCAATATGGTCTTGCCGTTTCCATGAGAATTTGATTATTACCTATTGGTTTCTTAAGGATACACCACGCCCACACAATGTGTAAATGCGTTTGTTTTAAAATCAATATAGAACCCATACTTTTATTGAAAAATGAACCTCACAAAAATAACAACAGGGAATGTAACATGTAATAACTCACATACTTGCTGTAAACTGAAGTCTGTATACCACTTGATGAACAGAATTGTCGCTGTGCATTTATGGAGACTTCCAACCCCACTAACGATTGTCATGATGTTATTATGACATCCGGGACCAATTATTTCAGTCGCAGCAGTACCACGAGGCGCCGAGAGAAGCAGCAGTGGAACTCCCATCCAAGTTCTGACCAGAAAGAGCGTTGCTTAACTCTACTGATCGAACGTGAACGCTTGTTCAAGCTACACCACCCGGGACTCCTAATAGCATGTTATATGCAATTTTATTTTCAAACGCCCGAACTAATGTAAATATAAAATGTATTTAAAATGTTATGAATATCGAGAATTGACGTCTACGTCAGTTTCCGAAAATCAAGAAAGCCCATGTCCAAAATATTCGAATGCTAATCGAATTTTGAAGTACTTTGCCGACGTAAAAGTAATCACTTTTATGCCCAATACAAGTAACGCATTTACCTTGTCAACCAACTCACATAAGTTGTCACTTTTATGACTTATGACCTTTGAAAATAAACGCACTTACACATGGTCTTAGCAAGGCGTATCCTTAGAAGCCAATAGGTAACAGTCAAATCCTGACGGAGACAGCAAGAAAACATTCCGCCTTAAAATTGATTCACTATACAGGGTGATTTATAACGGGCGGACCAAACTTCAACAATTTGTTAAAGAGGTCATTTTGAGTAGAAAATGTCATATAAACATAGGTAGTATTCCATTTAGTTACCTAACTACAAACTACAATATATATCGTCCTATTCTTTACACACCCAATTTCAAATACAGATATTCCTTGTAGACTTGGGCTGCGGCCGACTCCTTCCGCACCTGGTGGAGACACATCGAGAGCTCAAGGAGGAGGTATTGCCAGCTTTCGACTGCTGGACAGGCTAACGCAGGTGCCTTGCCTCAGAGATAAGGGGGCGGGCGGACAAAATGCAGGCAGGTAACGTTCCCGAGCGCTTCCACGAGATGCAGCGCAAAATGTTTCCCAATGTAATTGCGAAGCCCAGGGAAAATTGGCTAAAAATGTACAAATTTCTAGGTAAGCCCCGAGAAGAAAGCAGGAGCTAAAGAAAACTAACCTGGTGCTAATAGTCAGCCAAAAAGTGGTCGTGCATGTGACAAAAGTTGGCCCCAAAATTCCGCCGAAGCGTTAGACGTAAGAGTTCTAACAGCAAACCAATAATTCGACCGTCAAAAGGGCTTTTGTGCTTCTAGATCTTTCTCCATCCAATGAAGCTAGCCAAACCAATTGGCTTTGGAAACACTACGCCGAGCGGTTCACAACTTAATTGCACGAATACTGCTGTGGAAAAGAACGAGAAAACCAGCCGCATGCCATTCAACTTAAGTTATCAAAAATTTCCCAAAATTTGGCAAGAGGACTCACAAAAAATTGCTGAAATATGGAGGGTTCTCATTTGATAACATCACTATAGTTTCAGACTGGAAATTTATTATCACCAGAAGAGAATAGGGTTGCCTACCCAGTCAGGCAAAATGTACTGGATTTTTGGCGAAATAAATGCGAATAGTAGATTCTACTCGGGCCGCCGAACAGATAGAATGGAGCAGGCAACCCAAATAACATATTACAAAGGTCACTTGATAATATTTTAATTATAATTACCAAAAAGGATCGGAGATGCCGACCCTTACAATTAGAACTAATTTCAATAATTGTCATTAAACAACTTTTTGAGGTTATGATGCAAATAGAAATGTCGACCAACTTAAAAGTCAAGCCTGACATTTGTGCACTTGTAATTGAAAATGTTTAGGCCTGTGGCCTGGCTCTTCCTAAATCTCATTATTGGCTGCGGCGTCAAAACCAAAACACGTTGCCCGTGATATGGTTAAGTTTGTAGCGTTTTTTCTTTGGAGTTCCTTTATTCAACCATTTACAAGGACTAAATTGTGCATCTCTACTGCTGTTTTCAAAGTTACATGCAAGTATAAAATATTGACTTGTAAAGTAGTCTCTTAAGGAAATTTTAATTATTCATAGAGCTGCCTGCATTATGGGTAACCGTAAGAAACTAATTCGTAGTCAAGGACGTGAAAGAATCTAAAGCGACTATTGCAATTTTTCTCAGTCGTTTTGCAAGAACGAGTGACTAAAGCAACCGATGTTGGCCTAAATACTATTAGAGGAGCCCAACAAAGTGGCGGAAGAAAATTTACTTCTCCAAAAAAACAAATTACTAAACTTACCCCAGGTCATCTGTCGATCAATATAAAGAAGTAATCCCAAGTGTGATCTATAACTTTGCCATAAAAAGAGACCTACAATGAAAGCTCTATTCGAAGTCGAACAAAATGAAGGGGGGTGTTAATTTCACTGAGAAGTTACATTCCTTTAGGCGATTGGTACATAAAATGGGTTTTTAATAGAGAAAATGTCAAGACAATAAGCACACGTTCTAATAGAGAAGAGAGAAATAGCAAATTGTGTTGAATTTTTAAGATAAAATATAAAGCCGAATGCTGAAATATTGTGTACACTGATGAAACGTACTTGCATAGCTTCCATACTGTTCTAAATGTTGTGATGATGGTACCAACAATTCTTTAAAATCCCCCGTCAGTAAAGAGCAAGCATTGATTATTCTTTATGCCGGAGGTAGAAAAGGTTTCGTACCAAATTCATTCCTGATGTTTAAATCAGGACTTAAGAGACAGATTATTGCCACGATGAAATAAACCATTAAAATTATGTGAATTGCCTGAAAGAAAAATTATTAGCAAATCTTCAAAAAAGTCGGTTTTGGTCATCGATAATGCATGGTATCACAATGTCTGTACTGAGCCGAATCCAACACTTGTTTGGAAAAAGCAGACATGCAAAAGTGGTTATCAGTAAGAAACATTTATATTAAGTTGAATGAAACAAAACCAATTATATGGTACCAGAAAATTACATAAACCTACACATAAAAGTTATATGATTGAGAAATTATTAGCGGAACATGGTCATACGTAGTCCTACGATTACCCCCTTACCATCCAGAATTAAACCAGATTGGGAAAATATGGGTGTCAGTAAAGAACTATGTTGCTACAAATAATACAACATTCAAATTAGACGATGTTAACACTTCTGCAGAAAATAATTTTGGAAGTGTGAGTGTGCAAGAATGGAAGAATATATGTGCAGTGTCGACAAACATAAGTGGGAATACATTATGGATAACAGAGAAGAAATAATTATTACAGTAGACGGCAGCGGTGAATCCGGTTCTAATCTATCGTCTGAACAAGAAGATGATTTCGTTGAAGACAATTTAGGTTGTTAACCATTAGAGGAATCTATATTGAATTATTTTACCATTTATTTGATTAATTGGCTGTTTTTTTTTATTGTATTTTATGTATTTTTCTTTGCTTCACAAATAATTTCAGAAACTAGAAAGTCATTAGATTTTTAAGTCATTTAGAAGTTATTTAAATTTTTATATTTTGTAAATCTAAATAAAATATGTTCATTTTCAAACACCATAAAAGTGAAAACTTATGTGACTTGCTTCGCAAAGTGAAAGCGTTAATTATAATTATAACCAAAGGTAAAGGTAGTACTTTAACTGATTAGGCATATAAAGTTGCCACTGTTGCTACTTTATCTGCCTACTCATATAAGATAACAAAAACATTACGACTCGTCCCCTAAAGCCTTGCTTTGAGGACTAGTTACATAAACTACTATTTTCGGATTATTTATGGTACAAAAAATGGAACATTAAAATCCTTGTACTTTAAAGTAAAATTTTAAAGTTCAAGTACTTTAAAACTTATTTATTGTACAAAAAATAGAACATTAAAGTCCTAGTACTTTAAAGTAAAATTTTAAAGTTCAAGTACTTTAAAATTATACGTCAGTTGTTGACATAAAATTTGAAATGATTTACTACTTTTTATTTAAAATTCATTAAACTTGCAGTATGAAATAAACCGTTGTATTCACCACGAACGAAAAGTGTTTTTAAAGGTCCTCGCAAGTAATTCAAGTAAACAACTTTCTCGTCTTTAAAATGCCCCTTTTCGTTCTAGATAAATAAACTACTATTAATATTATAACTTTTGAAGGGGAATACAATTTTTAGTTGTTTTATACTTTAAAACAATAATTGTGATATAATTTGATCAAGTATTTCAGTAGTACCCCTCTATAATGGGTAAATTATTATTTAAACATTATTTGGAGCAATAAAACTTTGATAGTGATTTATTTACGTCCCAGTGTGTACATAATAAATAAATTAACAGTCCGTTAGCTGACATGCAGCCGCAAATCATAATCCCCTTTGGAAACTTCGCAGTTCCTTAATGCAGTTTTTATGAAAAGCTTCTGATTTACTCTTTCTAATTCATCTAATATGGTCTCCAATGAAGTAATAAAAAAAGTTAGAGGTGCTAAAATACAACTAAACACCATATAAAGGTTAATTCATATGTATGGTCATTAAATTAAATAAGTGTATAATAACATCAGTAATAGCTTAACTAAAATTAATCACATATAGAAAAAATTGCATTCATGTCTAGACAAAACTTTTGAGAACCAAAACCTTCATTAGGTAAATCAGATAAGAGTACATTTGCATTTTCTTAAAAAATCAACACGTTTTGTCAGAGTTTCTCTCTTTTCTATTAGAACGTGCCTATTGTCTTGACATTTTCTCTATTGAAAACCCATTTTATGTACCACTCGCCCAAAGGAATGTAATTTCTCAGTGAAATTAACACCCCCCCCCCCCCCCCCCTTCATTTTGTTCGACTTCGAATACAGCTTTCATTGTAGGTCTCTTTTTATGGCAAAGTCACACTTGGGATTACTTCTTCTTTATATTGATCGACAGATGACCTGGGGTAAGTTTAGTAATTTGTTTTTTTGGAGAAGTAAATTTTCTTCCTCCACTTTGTTGGGCTCCTCTAATAGTATTTAGGCCAACATCGGTTGCTTTAGTCACTCGTTCTTGCAAAACGACTGAGAAAAATTGCAATAGTCGCTTTAGATTCTTTCACGTCCTTGACTACGAATTAGTTTCTTACGGTTACCCATAATGCAGGCAGCTCTATGAATAATTAAAATTTCCTTAAGAGACTACTTTACAAGTCAATATTTTATACTTGCATGTAACTTTGAAAACAGCAGTAGAGATGCACAATTTAGTCCTTGTAAATGGTTGAATAAAGGAACTCCAAAGAAAAAACGCTACAAACTTAACCATATCACGGGCAACGTGTTTTGGTTTCGACGCCGCAGCCAATAATGAGATTTAGGAAGAGCCATGCCACAGGCCTAAACATTTTCAATTACAAGTGCACAAATGTCAGGCTTGACTTTTAAGTTGGTCGACATTTCTATTTGCATCATAACCTCAAAAAGTTGTTTAATGACAATTATTGAAATTAGTTCTAATTGTAAGGGTCGGCATCTCCGATCCTTTTTAGTAATTATAATTAAAATATTATCAAGTGACCTTTGTAATATGTTATTTGGGTTGCCTGCTCCATTCTATCTGTTCGGCGGCCCGAGTATAGTTAATTAGTTGAAATACTGCATGGGAAACCACCAATTAAATGTAGCAAAACGCTTACTGATAAAATAAAACTGATTAATTTTACTAATGCATGCGAAACTACAAATTAACCGTAACACCTGTGTAACAACCCGCAATAATTTGCGCTTATAATAAATCCCATACATTTTAATTTAGCTAAATTGTAAGGAAGGAAAGATATCAGCTAGGAGCCAGCATGCATAATTGACATTATTACCACGGCAATACAATGTTGCAATCTTAAATATTAAATTGCATCCGGCGCGTGAAAAAAGTCAAAGAAATTCGATCTTAATTTGCTGGCAAAAGATTTAGAAGAATTGTGCTGCGAACAACAAACTTGCAATTTCTGTGTTGTGAGAAACGTTGATGCAGTTTCTTGCAGGCAAATTGAAAATGTTATTTTGCAAATCGGTGAAGTACGACAAAGACGGCCCAAACCGAAAGAACGCTTTTGAAAGTTTCCTGGGGGAGAGCGAACGGTGGCAGTTCATTTCTATCCCAGGTTTCGCGGTCAATTAATTAAACCGGCGCGTACGGCGCTTCGGCGCTAAAATATCGTAACTAAATCAAAATGTAAAAGTCTTCCGAGTCCCGCGAAACTAATTACAAAACCTCGGTTCGAACGCCGCGTCCCGTGCTAAAATAACTAAGTCCAAATTCAAAATTTCTTTTTAAAATATATGTCACCCAGTACCGTGCCAGCCCATTCCGAAATATCAAACAAGGAGCCAGGGACAACCAAAATTCAGCCTAACACCTTCATTAATATTTTCGGGCGACCGCTTAAAATAAATTAAACGCACATCCCTAGCGAGCGCCGGCTCTGCAGGTCAGATTTTCCAAATTTAAGTATAACTGTTCAATCATTTTTATAAAGCCTACTACAAACATATACCATAAGCAAATGGGGTTATTGCAATTGTAATGGTTCCACAGTTTTGGTTTCTTCTAATATACGTCTTTTTTAACTTTCGTGGGTGTTTTATTTAATTAAAAATCAGTAGCCTAACCGCTACATTACACCTGTATAAAGAAACAGAAATTATATCCAAACATGGAGAGGGAATTTCCAAAGAAATAATTATATAAAAGAGAGTACGACAATGGTGCAGATTATTGTTCACCCTTTTCAATGTATATATTGATCATATTTTGAGACGCTGGAAATACCGGATGAATAACAACAATAATACAAGTATAAAAATTAATCAAAACGTTCGAATAAGCTGCATACTTTTCGCGGATAAAATTATAATAATGGCCCAGTGTGAACACGCCCACCAAAAGTTTATTTACACATACAGACACATTTGTGAAAAATTTGACCTCCGTATAAGCAACAAAACGCAACGGTTGTGGCCTTAGGAAATGAACCAATAAGAAGCAGGATTATGCTGGATGACAACATTTTAGATTACGGGTTGCATTTTCAATATTTAGGCTATGACATCGCATACGATGGCGAAAGTAGCTATTTATGCAAAACCTCCTAGTTTTAAGGCTATTACTAGATTAATTTTAAACCACCCACTAGTGAGTTAAACCATATCCCACTAGTGAGATAAAAAGCAAGTCACCCACTACTGTATTGTTGGTAGCACTGTCAAGCTATGTTAAATTTGGTATTTGCAGGTTAAGTTTTGCGTCAGTCTATGTTAAATAACAAACAAAACCTAATCTACTAACCTCGAATTTCATAATCTGACAATACACTTCAATACTGCCAAACGTATAACACGAATCACAGGCGACTCTAATTATAAATGTATTTAATCTTTAGGTGCACTCCAATTTGTCACTATGACTTTTCACAGCTGTCTATACAAAATTGATTTTTTTAGATATTTATTTAGTTGTTGGGTAAAATTGTGTATGGCACGCGTGTGTTATTACAAATAAATAACTCGATCTAAAGGCCTCGAGGCCTCAACTTTTCTCTTGTGGATTATTTGTAATAACACACGCGTGTCATAGAAAATTGTATCCAACAACTCAATAAATTAAAAAATAATTCTGTAAAGGGGTTTACACGAAACTTCCCTCGAGCGAAATAGATCAATTTGAACATTCAAAAAAATATAGACCACTGGGGTTTGAACTTTGCCGCATCTGCGTAGCGATTGTAACCGCATCGACTTATCGTACTGCGCCATCCAGACTTATTGGAACAATCGCAGCGCGCACCTCTATTGAACAGAACGGTCTTATTGTTGAAACGTTTTGACTATTTTGTGACATTATCCTGTATCTGTTGAGTCCTATTTTCGGCAAATGTAAATCCTGACCTATGTGAAAATTATTACTTCCATCTATTTCAAAGTTAACTCAAAAATAAACAAAACTTAATTTTTTTTAATATATTTGTCTGAAATTTTTACGGTTTTATGCCAGGTAAATATAAAATCTGAATGCAAAATATCGTCATCCTCCAACAAATAGTTTTTGAGTTATACCGTCAACAACCAAACAGACGGAATCGAGACAACCTGTTTTTTTCGTCATCCAAAGACCCTGAAACGTAAAGATCTGAAGAAATCTCGGAAGATGATTTTTTCGCGATTACAATACTTCCTTCGTCTTTTAAACGAGGGAAGTAAAAATCTGTAAAGAGGTTTACACGAAACCTCCCTTGAGCGAATTAGATATATTGCGATAAAACAGGGCCTATAAGCTCCACGTTTTGGGCCTGTAAATGTAATGATTGGTCGTTTGTGAATTTTCAATAAAATTCAATAAGTTAAATTGTGGCTGGTAAAAAGCGAAATGTAATAAATGATTATACAAATAAATGGTTGTATGCCCCTTTTATATTTTATCTAATTTGCAAAACTGATTTGGCTAACTACAAGGCAAGCATGAAACTCAAATCTCATTGGGTTGGGATCATAAACGGACTTTATTTTATTCGTGAACTCGGTAGTTCGAATGAGCGGTTCTTGGTAGATCAAAAAATCCTTGATTTGACAAATGACACAAAATGTCGCTAGTGGTGACAGCCTATTTGAATGTTTTAAAAGTGAAATTACTGCGAGAAACGCGTCAGGTAATTATTGAAATTTTAGCGCTTGCAACAATTAGCACTGTTTTGTTTCAGTGATGACGTAGGACCACCTCCCCTTGCTTGTTTCGTGATGTACAAGGGACGCCAAATCGTGGATTTGTTTTTGTTCGCTTGGGTTCTCAGCCGAATTTGCACAATCCACTGACGCTACTCGATTTTTGGAAAAACCAAAGCAAATGGGGCCATGGAAAATGCTAATCCACTTCAGAAAGGTTTGACCTCGGATTTCAATGCGTTTCCGACACTCTACACTTAAATTTTCAGGCTTTATCCTACCTCGTTTGCAGACTTCTAAGCTGCCCGTTATGAATGCTGCTCGGATATTCTGCTGAAGACGGTCCCCTCGCTGCAGATGTTGTCTGTGACGTTCTTGCAGTCCTCCCCGACGTAATGCAGTGCAGGCCTCTGGCTCTGGATTCTTACTTTTGCCGGGAACGATTATTGGAAACTTCAGCTGAACGGCAGCCGATGTCCTCGGAGAAGCGATTGGAGAATTTTATATTTTAGTGCTGCGGAAACCTTCACAACCACTGTCACATGTACTTCAAGATGGGCGCAGTAAAAGGCAATTCTTTTTTACTCGTAATATGCTCGTTTAATGGTTTAAAAATTTGTTTTTAAGTGGAGCACAAATCTAACAAACTTCACATAAAATTAATTCAATTATTCTCCTTGTTTTTTTTCAACAAAACAGCATCAGGTTGCTATGTTACTATAATTCTCGTATGTCAAAGGAAATTCATTTTGGTAAAGAAAGGTTACAAATGAAAGTAAATTTGAGTACTTAAATTATATTTACAATTTTCTTAAAACTAAATTATTGTCTTTAATCTTATAACTAAATCGTTCGGTATCGCTGCGCACACAAACGTTGTTATTTTTATTATGTCATTGCTCTGCTTTGCAGATTGCACTGATTTTTGAGTTCACCGTGTTCGCGTCATTATCTTTTCTCTTCTGTTGCCTTCTCCAATTGCTCCTTTGCAATATTTCTATTATATTATTCTGCTTATTTTACCTTTCTGCTTTGCTTACTAATTTCACTATCTTTTGCTTTTAACAAACTACGCTACTTTTATAATGCAGCCAACAACTTTTTGTGTCAAATACATTTTATAAATTGGTCTGGCTTTACATGTGCCCAAACCTTATTTGAATTATCTTAATTTAGTCACAAGCCAATCTAAACCCTTTGAAATTTGCTTTGCCTTTGCGTACCTTTCTCCAACTAATTTAATCTTTCTCGCATCTCATTATTAATGCATTTACTGCTTTACTTTGTTTTAAAATTTGCAATTAGATAAAACATCCCAACTCTGTGCTTATTGAATCGGTCAATTATCTTGCACTGCAAACAGAGCCAAGTCGTGGGCCTCATACTCTCTCAATATATATATTTACAGCTTTGTAATATACAGTACAGTACATTAACAATAACTACTTTACAATACAACTCAATGTCGTCTTCCTGTTTCCTGTCTCCAAACCTCCCTGTCCTGTGCTTGGTCTTCTTCCAGGTTCCTCTCCTGCATGTTCCTCCGAATACCCTCATTCCACGATTTGCGTGCTTTACCTCTTTTTTTCTTACCCGGCGGTGACCATTTAAAGATGAGCCACCTCGTTTCCTCCATTCTCATCAGATGACCAAACCATTTTAACGCTTTCAGTTCAATTCTGTCCATAACTGATTCTGGTGTCTTCATTCTGCGTCTTATTTCCTCGTTCGTCACTCTATCTCGCTTCGATACCTTTGCGCTTCTTCGTAGATAGTCCATTTGAACTGTGTTTAGTCTTCGTTTCAATTCCGCTATTTTGGTCCATACCTCACTGCCATAACATAGCACCATTCTATCCTTTTTTTGTTTTTGTTAGAGATAGAAATGTCCCACCAAACTGAGTTCAAGCATCCCACTATCTTCTTACTTTGTACTATTCGAGTTTTGATCTCTTCTGTTTCCAAACCTTTTTATCGATTGTAGCACAGATCTATTTAAACTTTTCTACTTGTCTTACTGCGACATCATGTTGTGCTTACGAGTTGACTGCTAAATACTCCATTTTCTCTAAACTTATGCTAAGGGCCCATTTATCGTAGCACCGATGTAATCTCTTTATCATATATTCCAAGTCGAATGCATCTTGTGCTATTACAACTTGGTCGTCTGCAAAATGTAATGAAAATAGGGTCTGGTCGTTTACGGGAACCCCCATACCCCCAACTGTGGCTTTCCATTTTCTGAGAACTATTTCGATGTATATATTAAATAATAATGGGGACACACTACATCCTTGTCTAAGGCCTTTTGTTGTTTTGATTGGGTTAGATAATTTTTTCCAATTTTTATATATGTCAGATTATCCTCATAAAGTTCTTTTATAAGAGCCGTCAGTTCGACACTAACCCCTATCTCTTCTAAGGCTTCCCATAATTTGGTTCTTGGAACGGAGTCATACGCTTTTTCCAAGTCTATAAAGGCGAGATGCATTTCTCCACCCTTGGCACTGATTTTTTCTAATAATTGTTGCAGTACGAAAAGATTATCTATGCACGAACGACCGGGAGATAAACCACGTTGATCCTCCTTAACTTGCTTTGGATACACTTTCCAAATAATCTACTTAATGTGCTAGTCACGCTGATTCCTCGATAGTACCCTGGATCCTTTCTATTTCCCTTCTTAAATAGCGATGTTATATGTGAAATTTTCCATTCTTGAGGTATTTTGTTCGTTCTACAACAGTTATTCATTAACTCGCTGATTCTTAACATTAAATTATAACCTCCATTTTTAAGTAATTCTACTGGAATTCCTCCAGGCCCTGGTGCTCGACCATTTTTCATTTGTTGTACAGCTTGTTTTACTTCGTTTTCTGTTATTACAATTTTCATATTAGGGTTTCTGTGGTGTATTTCGTATTGTACATATTTTTCCCTCTTTTCCACTAATAGCTCAGTATAATGGTTTTTCCATTCGTATAAACTAATTAATTGATGTACTTTATTAGTTGTATTTGTTTTCATCTGTCTAATTGTTCTCCAGACTTCCGTAGACTGGGCACCTCCAATTAAGCTATTTATTTCGTTACATTTTTGTTTCCAAAACTGATTCTTCGTTGTTTCTTTTATTTTGTTTTTCACTTCTTTACTTTTGTTTTTATAGCGTTCACGGTGTTCGTTTGTCCTATTATTTAACCACTTGTGATACAAGGTATTCTTTTCTTTAATTAGTTTCTGCGTGTCTTCCGTAATCCAAAATGGTTTTCTGGGTTTGTTACTCTTGGTTATTTCTCCTAATACTTCCTTGGCTATCTGTAATATACTTTTCTTTATATTTTCCTGTTCTGTTTCTATATCGTCACTCAGTTTCAGATTTTTTAAGTCTCGTTTTAGCCGACTTGGTTACAGCAGCTTTATAGATGGTTGATTTAGGACATATAATTAAAGGCGAATTAGATTAATTTGCAAATTAAAAAAATATATCTCGCTTGGGTTTGAACTCCGCGGCATCTGCGTAGCGATTGTAACCGCATCGATCAGTCGAACTGCGCCATCCAGTCTTATTGAAATGAGTGCGGCGCGCGCCTCTATTTAAGGGTCCTCCAGCGCTATGTAAAACTACAGTAAAACTAGAAATTTAAAGTTATACAACCCATTATGCAGTAGATAACAACCGAACGGCTGGCATTTTTCATTTCAAAAGATTAAAGGCTTAAAGATTTAACTCACCACGCTTCTGCATTATATTCGTAATATTCTCTTATCTGCTGCATTGACTAAAAGGAACTACAGCAGATAGTTATTTCTGTTATTTACAACACATTATTGGGATTTCATTAAACGACTATAAAATTGTCATTAACAAAATAAGTATTTTTGGGTTGATTGGAATGACATATTATTGGAGATACAGTAATTTCTACAAGTACTTGCTAATGATTTGAGTTAGGCAACGGATCTATTTAAATATTTCGACTAATGCGGAATGCTGAATCGTAATAATTACCTATTGCAGGTAATTAGGGAATGAGCAATGACTAAATAAAAGCAAAGATAAACCCTAAACTTTCTTAGTGTTGTTGAAAATCTCTTGGTTTCAACACGCGTAATTTATTGTGAAAAGAGCCTGTTTACAGTGTTACTGTTTATGTGATTGTGCTTACTGAGCTAACAAACATTGAAATGGGACGAAATTTTACACATAAGGAACGAAAACCTAGCAGAGCGAAGAAAACTAAACGGCTATTGGCCAAAAGGATGTGGAAAATCCGGTAAGTTGATTTCTAGAATATTATTTGACTTGTTATTCGCATTTTACATTCATTTTACGTTACTACTTATTTCAATAAAAAGATTAATTTAGTTTTATAAGTTGAAATATTATTCATTGCTACCTATCTTCATTTTGGAATTAATTAGTAGTATAGTACGTATAGTAGCAGTGTAATGTTATGTCATTTATAAACTCCCTATTGAGGAATATGTCATTATTATAGCACTTGAACTGGCAATATAAAAATTATTTAAGGATTGCCACCACTAACAGCAATCGTTTTAAAATATTATAATACCCGGGTGTAATAATCGCGGCAGTTAAAATTAATATAATGCATGTTGCACTTCAAACATAGAAAAGTTAGGTTTTTTTGAGGGTGTGTGCAGGTTGATGTTTTATCCGTTTTTACCCGATACTGACAATAACACGATGTTTGTTATAGTAAGACCACAGCAGAGGAAAGTTGTGGTTTAATTAAAAAAACATTCGATGATGGAGAAATGCCCAACGAATGGACCGACATCACTCCAGAAACTCCAACAACAAGCGCTTCTCTGGAAGAAAATAGCACAAAGATGATTTGCCATGCTGCGACGGATAGGAACAAAGAGGCGTTTGACATCCAAAAAAATCAATTTTTGGAGCAAATATCTACAACGGACGCAAAACAACTGGAAATAGATACTCGAGAACAAGCTCTTTCAGAATTATGGAAGCGAGAAAGAAAACTTCGTCTTACTGCATCAAATTTTGGAAGAATTTGTTGTATGCGCTCCACAACATCAACTGCTAAAACAGTAGAAGCGTTATTATACTCAAAATTTTTATGTAATGAATTTACAGTGTACGGCCAAGAAAATGAAGAAAACGCAGTCGACGCATTTGAGACCGTTTACGGCATCAAATCAAAAATTATAGGGCTTTGCATCGATAGTGCAAAGCCATATTTATCTGCAAGTCCAGATCGTGTTACAGAAATCGACAATGCAATTCTGGAAATCAAATGTCCATCGTCTTGTAAGAATTTAACACCACAAGAAGGAGTTTTGGAGAAAGAAAAATTTGTACGTTACAAGGGGACTCTAAAATTAAACTCAAAACATAAATATATGTATCAAGTACCAGGGCAACTGCAAATAGCGGGGCCTGGACACTTCGCCCAAAGTCCATAACCCCCAATGCCCACAACGCCCAAAGTGCGCCCACAACCCCCAAATATTTAGCAGGCCCACTTCGCCCAACGCGACCACAACGCCCAAATATTTTCTAGGGCCACATCGCCCAATCAGTTGGCCCATAACCCCCAAGCCCACAACCTCCAAACTCTTAGCAGGCCCACTTCGCCCAACGAGTTGGCCCATAACCCCCAAAGTCCATAACGCCCAAAGTGCGCCCACAACCCCCAAATATTTAGCAGGCCCATTTCGTCCAATGCGACCATAACACCCAAAGGTTTTCTACGGACACAACGCCCAACTGGTTGGTCCATAACCCCCAATTAGCTTCGTGTGAATTCGGCATTTCCTTTTTAAAACGTGTATTTCTGCCTGTATGATCTTAGTTTGTTTTCATTCATTCATAAAGTTCAGAAGTATACTTTAAGCCAATGTCTTTATAAAATGTGTTTACAATAGTTAATTTTTTACCACAGTGATTCTGAATGTCTTTTTATGGAAAATCGTAAAGAAGATGGCACTTTTCTTAACTATTTTATTGACATCGTGAAATTACCAAAATCAGATTGAGGTTAGGTTATTCATTAGCCACGAAGCGGAAGAAGCAATCGAGCGCGGATCATTTCCGAACAGGATCTAAAACAAAACATAGCTACTGACGCTACCTTTGAGCGCTAAAATTCAAAATTACCTGGCTAATCCGCTCATGGAATTGCTGTAATTCAAATTTGGAAACGCTGAACGAACTGCATTTAATAACTTTCCGAGATATTTAATCTTGACAGATTAGGTCGAGTTTTTATGTATTTTGTCTGGCATTTGAACTACGCCCAGTGGCGCACGTAAAAAATTTCACTAACAACTAACGGCGATCCCATCCCTGAAGATTTAAGAGCTCATCCTTGCTTTGAGTTAGCGTAAATAAATCAAATTGCAGATAAATAAAATTACATTAGGGACATACAACCATTTATTTTAAGTCACTGTACAACTCACTTTTAGTTAAGCCTGAGATCAATTTAAATACGAACCCATATAATAAAAATTTGCTTGATAGCTCTATTATGTATATATTTAATTTAAATTTATAAAATCATTATTATTAGAGCTTATCACTGCAATATGAAGTTTCAACGCCATACCTCATTTCGTTTTTGAGATATTCTGTTCACAGGCACACACACAGACTGACAGAACAATGAACAAAAACATGTTTTTTGCGTTCAGGGGACTCTAAAACGTGAAGATCTGTTGAAAACTCAATTTCGAATTTTTGGGATGAATCCAATACTTCCTTTATAGTAAAAGGAAGTAGAAAATTACGTGTAGCACTCGTATCGAAACGATACTTTTTTTAATGAGTTTGAAGGTTATTTTTTGCATAGTCATACCTGGTACTCGAAATTTGATCAAAAAAGACTTCAGAATTTACAAGTGTGAAATTGATAATTTGCGATTTCAATAAAATAGTTAAAAAGGGTTAGTTTTTTACTAATTTTATTTAAAAAAGACGACTTTCAAGATCACTATGTAAAAAAACAATAATGATAGTTTTTCCTATGAAATCGTTTTTTATTATACATTTTCTCGAGTTGTTTATTTTTTAACCAGTTTTGCAAACCGAATAAAAGAATGAATCAATGGAAGGATTTTGATATTTTAAAAAATTTTTAATTTGCAAACTTTTTTGTGTGGTACCTACCGGCAGATTCTTGTCGATAACTATAATACTTTTGCAACAACACAACTTTAGAGTTTATTTTAAAAATCTAGTATGTGCAATTATCAAAGTATGACTTTCCCAAAACAAATAATACGTTCATAATTAGTCGCTCTCTGGAAATCATTGTGCCCCTAAACAACCATGTCTAACTTCCATTACTTAGTCACATTATTTCCATATTTCTTTAGATTTAACAGTTGGAAACATTTTCGTTATTAGGTTATTACTTTAGATACGTTGATATTAATTTATGACCTGGCTGTATTTATCTACTACCCATGCAATCACATAGACAGATATGTTTCAAAAACAAATTTTTTGACTACTTGACCTCCAAAACATAATTTGTCAAAATCTAGACTTACATTCTTTTTCAAAATATAAATTTTGACTTTTTCATGAAAATATAGCTTTTTCTATACTTGCTATTATACTAACTATATTATAGTATGAGGAAGCAAAAATTGGTTAGATGCCAAGTAGTTATTGCTGCGATTTTAACATAACACAATGTTCCACATTTACTTCCCTCGTCTAAAAAACGAAGGAAGTATTGTAATCGCGAAAAATCACCTTCCGAGATTTCTTCAAATCTTCCAGTTTCAGTGTGCCTTTTGACTTGTTTGTTTTAACATTTAATTTATATTAATTAACGGACCAATATAACTAGCTTCCTTTCAGTACTCTTAAAGTAAGAAATCAATAAAGGGCTTTACTCAGAATTTCTTTCGCAAGTGAAAGTTTTAAAACAAAAAATTTTGAAAATACTAAAAAACGAATTTATTTTTATGGCATTCGCCCTGTATATGTTGGGTCCAAAATATGCCCTTTTTTGTGAAAGGTAACCTGAGCTATGTGCAAAATATTACTCTTGTTTAACCAACAGTTCTTGAGTAAAAACAGGCAGAATTTAATTTTTTAAGGTGCTCACCGATAGACAGACGAAATTGAGAAAACCTGTTTTTCGTCATCTGGGGACCCCGAAACGTGAAGTTTTGAAGAAATCTCGGAGGGCGGTTTTTTTAGCGATTACAATACTTCCTTTGTTTTTTAGGCGAGGATAGAAAAATGAACATCTTATTTGTACTACTTATTATCAAATGATCAAATACATTTCAGATTACAGCAGGCGTTTCAGATTGAGAATATATCTGTGGTTAACCCAAAACATTGACAGTTCATAAATGCGATACCTTCACTTGGCTGTTTGAATTGATCGAAGACCTGACGAAAATGTTCATAGAGAACTAGAGTTGAAATTTACTTGATCGGTTGATACAACTTTTGGTTACCTTGCAATAGTTATTAGTATCTATAAATAGATATTTTGTATTCAGATGGATTTAAAACATTAAAATCTTAATATGGCCCTCCTACAAACACCAATTTGTAAAGTAAACAGACAGTTATTACAAAGGAATACTGAGCAATAGTAATTAAAATTCTTTCTATGACTTTGAGATAATAGAATGGGAATTCCTAGGTTTGGTTGCTATTGTATATTATAGACAAGATTAGAAGAGAAGTGCTTAAACCCTTAAGCTATCATTAGGGTCTAATGCATTTTGTTTCCGTTAAGTCATCAGATGTGCACTTATTAGGGAAGAGGATATTCTTATTTAGAATGGTTGTAATTCACAATAGCAAGGAATGCACTTTCATTTCTAATTAAGAAGATACTTAATAGAAATTATATTGACTCTTTAAGATCAATGTTTTCTAAAGTGTGGTAGACATTGTAACGTCACAGCTATACCAACGTTTCAAATCGCTACTGCAAGTAAATGAAAAAATTTATTTCTGCTGTGTTTTAAAATTTAAATATGCATAGAATGGTAAACGTTTTACGACAAATATTTAAATGAGGCCTTCGGCTTAGAGCTTGCCACATTTACGAACAATAGCCTTATGTGTGACGACCTAACGGGGATAAATATTTTTCATTTCCTTGAATATTTATTTTTTTTCCAAGCTAATAGCCTCCCAACTGTAATTGTGACTTTAAAACTGTAACTTATATTACCGGTGAGCACTGCAAGTGAAGAAAGATAATTTTGAAAATTGAAAATTACAAAAGAAGTTCTCAGGAGCCGCACCCCTCAAGATATATTACTACATGACCTATCCCTTCCAGCTATAGAGAAGAGCCCAGCAAAATATAGACATAGTTAAAGCAATAAAAGCATTTGCAACAATACAAGCAAGTGAAAAATTAAAAAAAACAACTTTTAGATTGTAAATGCGGGAGACGTTGAAATTATTGACAGACACTCGTATCACAGTTTGTAGGTATATTGAAGTCTCTGTTGTATTGGTATAGTTGCCGTCATATTATTTCAATATACTCTTACAATTGGTATCTTGTAAACCTTGTCGCAACTTGTTAAAAGCAGGTAGGCGTGTCATTAGTGAAGAAAGAAAAATGTTTTTTCAGGCTAATTACGTACTTATTACTCATTCGGTCTGGTATGCAAATTATAGATTACAAAACAATTAGCACTCATTTTTGGAGTTCTTCAAGACATTTTACAGAATAATTCTGTTTTAAAAATTCTTAATGTGCAGATGCTTTATTAAAGCAAGGCAGTATAAAACAATGTACCATGGATTTGCATGGTGTTTTATTAAATAAATTGCGATCCTGTACATCCGCAACCATTTTAATAAACTGTTACTTTTTACAAGATTCATATCAATAACTCTGCCTAAACTTGTGCTATTAGGTTCTATCTAGAGTCCCTGTAGGGTGTCCCGTAGAGTTTGTTTATAACTTTATGAGGTATCTTTTGGACCTATTTTAATTGATGTAGCAATTCCAGGGGCGTGCCCAGGGAGACCTAACGATTAGGTTTTTGCACAAAAAAATTAACGCCCATGAGATTTTTTGCAATTTTTATAATTTTTTTAATAAAGCAACTAAAAATGCAACTTTTTTGTCTCCCGAGATTTGTTCAGATCTCGCTTCGTTTTCAATAAAAAAATTAATGCCCATATTCTTGCACCTCTCTGAACCTGTTAAGACAAAAACTAAAATGCTTCAATATCTAAAAACCCCTTAACCGATTTTAGTGAAACTTTGAAGGTTTACTAGTGCTATTAATGATCATGTTTTGGCACACTTAGATTTAAATTATTTATTCCATATGCAGCTGTTTTTTTTAAACTTCTTTAACACTGCATCTCAGAAACAAAGCATTTCCGGACCTATGTTTATTAGGACTTTTTTGTTTCTTTTTGACCAAAGAACACGCCAGTGCATTATTATGAAATCTATGCGGGACACCCTACAGGAACTCTAGATAGAACCTAATAGCACAAGTTCAGGCAGAGTTATTGATATGAATCTTGTAAAAAGTAACAGTTTATTAAAATGGTTGCGGATGTACAGGATCGCAATTTATTTAATAAAACACCATGCAAATCCATGGTACATTGTTTATACTGCCTTGCTTGAATAAAGCATCTGCACATTAAGAATTTTTAAAACAGAATTATTCTGTAAAATGTCTTGAAGAACTCCAAAAATGAGTGCTAATTGTTTTGTAATTTTGAGGGGTGCGGCTCCTGAGAACTTCTTTTGTAATTTTCAATTTTCAAAATTATCTTTCTTCACTTGCAGTGCTCACCGGTAATATAAGTTACAGTTTTAAAGTCACAATTACAGTTGGGAGGCTATTAGCTTTGAAAAAAATAAATATTCAAGGAAATGAAAAATATTTATCCCCGTTAGGTCGTCACACATAAGGCTATTGTTCGTAAATGTGGCAAGCTCTAAGCCGAAGGCCTCATTTAAATATTTGTCGTAAAACGTTTACCATTCTATGCATATTTAAATTTTAAAACACAGCAGAAATACATTTTTTCATTTACTTGCAGTAGCGATTTGAAACGTAAGTACAATATATTTAAACGATGATATGCAGTGACCGTCAAAAAGTCGGCATAATTCGGAAAAAAAATTTGATTTTTCAAAAAAACTTTTTACGTCAACAATTTGTGCATGTCTAAAAACCTATTTACCCTCTATCATATTTTTACTTATTTAGAAAATGGAGTTTTTCGAAACTGTCAAAATCTGAAAAATGCTATTTTTCGGAAATTAAGTAAGATTTCAATGATTTTTCTTTATCCAATTACATGTTCTAAAAAAATCTCCTCATTTAGACAACTGTAAAAGAACATTTACAGGGTTTTTGTAACAGTAATTCATTAACAGGGCTATATTAGAGTTTCTTGAAGCCATTTAAATACATATTAATTAGAATTGAAAAATATTTCTCCTAAAAAGCGCCTTGCACAAAAAACGTAAAAATTATGCCCACATACTACTTTTCGGCAAATAATAAAAAATCTAAAGAAGTAATTACAATTTTATATTATTTTTTCCAATTATAAATCTTAGTCTTCACATAAAAAAAATTGAATTTTAATATTGTCTTGATATGTGAAATTTTGAAAAATATTTAAAAATTTAAAAAATTTATTTTTAGCTAAAATTAAAAAAAAATAGGTGTTTTCTGGGTTTGAGATTGTTCAGTTACCTAAAAATAACACACTCTAAAAAAATCTCACTGAAATCTTACATAATTTCCGAAAAATAGCACTTTTCAGATTTTGTCAATTTCGAAAAACTCAATTTTCTAAATAAGTACAAATCACTCGGTATATATGATAGGGGGTAAATAGGTTTTTAGACAAGCACAAATTATTTATTAACGTAAAAAGTTTTTTTGAAAAATCAAAAATAAATTTTTTTCCCATATTATGTCGACATTTTGGCGGACACTGTATATAATTAGTACCTACCTAATTCTACTTTCAAGGATTTTTATGTCACAATTATTTGATATTAGTGGCGTTCCTTTACAATAAAAATCATTTGGGATAGTAGATCTTAAGAAATAAATATAAGTAAATGACTATTATTTATATTAAACAGAAACATAAAAATGTAAAGTAAACGTTTTACTCTTGAACATAACACTTTAATATAATACATCTGACTGTACAGTCATTTTCATAAGGACACGCATTGCAATGTATTCCTCATTTTCAGCACTACTCAAATCTGAGACTTCTTAAGTTTCGTAACCTATAAAATAATTTTCATTATAATATACCTTATACTCGTACATAATTCATACTTAGCTACCACAGTCACTTAAATTTATAATTACCAATTCGTGAAAAAGTAAGTCTTTTTAACTATTTTATTGAAATTGCGAATTGTCAATTTGACACTTATAAATTCTGAAGTCTTTTATGATAAAATTTCGAGTACCAGATATGAATATGCAAAAAAATAACCTTCAAAAATGTGGTCAAAATGACTTCAGTTTACAACTGACAAATTTATAATTATCAACTTCAATAAAATAGTTAAGAAAAGTGCCATCTTCTTTACGATTTTCCATAAAAAAGATATTCAGAATCACTGTGGTAAAAAATTAACTATTGTAAACACATTTTATAAAGACATTGGCTTAAGGTATACTTCTGAACTTTATGAATGAATGAAAACAAACTAAGATCATACAGGCAGAAATACACGTTTTAAAAAAGAAATGCCGAATTCACACGAAGCTAATTGGGGGTTATGGACCAACTAGTTGGGCGTTGTGTCCCTAGAAAATCTTTGGGAGTTGTGGTCGCTTTGGGCGAAGTGGGCCTGCTAAATATTTGGGGATGGTGGGCGCACTTTGGGCGTTATAGACTTTGGGGGTTATGGGCCAACTCGTTGGGCGAAGTGGGCCTGCTAAGAGTTTGGGCGTTGTGGGCTTTGGGGGTTATGGGCCAACTGATTGGGCGATGTGGCCCTGGAAAATCTTTGGCCGTTGTGGTCGCGTTGGGCGAAGTGGGCATGCTAAATATTTGGGGGTTGTGGGCACACTTTGGGCGTTGTGGGCATTGGGGGTTATGGACTTTGGGCGAAGTGTCCTAGACCCCTGCAAATAGCAAATAAGGAAGTTTGTTACTTCGTTGTTTGAACCCCCAAAGGAGTCTGCATCGAAAAAATTCGTAGGGATAAGAAATTCTGGGAAAACATGGCATTTAAATTAAATGATTTTTATATGAATTCTTTACTTCCAGAACTTATAGATTCACGGCGTCTAAGAAATTTGCCTTTGCGGGATGTATATCTAGGTTTAAAATAAAATACAGGTTATGTAAAAATCTTGTAAATATATTATTACATTTGAATTTTTCTTTTATTTGATTTGATCAGGTACCTACTGTATTATATGTAATTGCTTAATAATAAACATCTGAAATAACTAAGATTTTGAGCGTTAAACAATCCTGAGATCTGAAAGAGTGTTATGAATAAAAATACGATTTGCTATTTAATTATAAATAAATAATTAGACATCGTAAAAGCATGTAAAAGTGGTCAAAGTCTAAAAATGTAATATTCTCTTTGTAATTTTCGGTTGACTGGTTTCTCGAATTTCTATGCACCCTTATAATAGGATTATTGTAATCTTCCCATGCCGGCCGTAAGCGTTCGGAATATCAACAGCGCCAACTTATGGCGGCGGTAAAAATATGAACTACTGGGCCCGATTTAGGAACATTTTGTAATTACAAACGTGAATATTATTGCCTTTACTTAATGTTGTAAATGAAGCAGATATGATCTACAACATTAGTGGCATAGTAGGTCACCATTTCTTTAAAAAATATTAGCGTTACTTGTATAGTTCAATAGCCACGGACTCAATTAGATTCTTGCTTCTACTATCTTTAAAACATAATTTAAACCAAATCTTTTATGCAAGCGTGGTAACTTATTCTGTTGTGCTTCTAGGGGCATGTAGTTTTTTGAAATCGGATACGAAATAAACTTGTACAATTTGCAGGGAGTATCAGAAGTGTATATTTTATCTGTTTTTTTGAATAAATTTCTTATTACTACTTTTTTACTTCCTTTTACTATAAAGGAAGTATTGGATTCACCCCAAAAATTCGAAATTGAGTTTTCAACAGATCTTCACGTTTTAGAGTCCCCTGAACCCAAAAAACATATTTTTTTTCATTGGTCTGTGTGTCTGTCTGTCTGTCTGTCTGTGTGTCTGTGAACAGAATATCTCAAAAACGAAAAGAGGTATGGCATTGAAACTTCATATATAAGTTTTGTGTACTATGTAGATGAGACAGCAAGCTTTTGAAGAAAATCGCATAACCGGAAGTAGGTGTTTACTCTTGTGATTTTTCAGTTTTTTCGATTTTTTCAAAAACGGCTCTAACGATTTTTTTTAAACTTTACATTTTTACTACATTTTTAATGTGTATTGATGTGAAATAGGTGATTTTCCAGTTGAATACTTCTAAAGTGGGTTTCTTTTGTTTTTTTTCTATTTTTTTTATTAACTCCTATTTTAAATAAAACACCCGGTATATTATTACATTTTTGAATTCACCTTAAAATTCTAGAGAAAATTTGTCTCTTCAACTAACACTCGATTTTGTACCGTTTTTGTAGAATTTGTAATTTTTGAAAATTTTTAACAAATGGTTAAAAATTAAAAATGAAATTTTTGACTAATTATAAGATCACTGTAAAAGGAAGTTGTGTGAGTGTATCACACCAGATTTTTTTTAAATAAAAAATGCTAGCGATTTTCCTTGTTAAAATACGAATCGTGTGATATATAACAAAGTGTAATTAGTGCATTTTATAACAGTTTGGTTTTGTGAAACATTTTCAACAAGACCGCTGGAGGACCCTTAATGTGATCAATCTGGCATTTGTAGAATCAAAACAAAACTTTTCACACCCTTTTGTCATTGTCGTTACTTCCTATCTAACACAGGTTTTTCATAGTTAAACATCAAGACGAATACACTGAATCGGTACCAATCGGATCTGGAGTTTCACAAGGCTGCATTTTGGGACCTACCTATCTAATATCTCTTATACCGGGGGACAATGGGACCAGAGCCATGCTAATATCTTCTTTATTTATGAATCAATTTGGATAAAATTTTGTATAAAGATACTAGAAATAATTTCTGATTGACCGATAGATTTAGTAAGAATGGCCGACTTCCGGTTTCACCGGAAATATCAATTTTAATTTTTCAAATAGACCAACCTGTATATTTTATGTTTTTCGGAATCTACAAGTCAAATTACATATACTAGACTAGACTCACCAAATTTTCATTTTTTCAAACAGAAAAATATTTAAAAAAAAAGTGTTGATAGAAGGCTGTGACTTGGAAAACATGTTCTAATTGGCTCTAGCAACTAATAATAAGTAATAGCTATTTTATTAATGAAGTCAATAGCAAACCCTTAATAAAACAACAAAGTTTGCTAAACACGTTTTTTAAGAAAAAACACTTTTTTTAAACAGCACCTACTAAAGGCCACCTTGCCATTAAACAGCAAATTTAATTACTAATCTAACGATATGCATCATGCACTAATTTATCTTTACCTAAAATTGAAGAATAATTAATTAATTAATTAATTTTTATTTCTCTGTAATGCCTAAGCAAATTCCGCAGCACTGTTGTATGTAATTTGAGTCCTAGATTGCGAAAAACATAAAATATATAGGGTGATCCATTTAAAAAATCAAACTTAGTGTTATTTCCGATGAAACCAGAAGTCGGCCATTTTGATTATACTTGTATGTCAATTAGGGTCCCGGGTGGTGTAGCTTGAACAAGCGTCCACGTACGATCAGCAGAGTTAAGCAACACTCTTTCTGGTCAGAACTTGGATGGGAGTTCCACGGCTGCTTCTCTCGGCGCCTCGTGGTACGGCTGCCACGGAAATAGTTGGTCCTAGATGTCGTAATAACATCATGACAGTCATTATTGGGGTTGGAAGTCCCCATAAATGTACAGTGATGCCTATAATTGGCCTAACGGCTGTTGGCTGAGTACGAAAATAAATAAAAATAAATAAATAAATCCTAAATTATGTCTAATACCCTTGTATCAAATTTCAGGCAAATTTATTCATAAGTAACGAAGATAGAGGCATGACCCTGGTCTCATTGTCACCCGGTATACCGCAGACCTTCTGACAACTAACAAAACTACAAGAGCCACGTATGCAAACTATGCTGCAGTTCTAGCAGTACATGCCGATCTAATTACCGCATCATAACACCTACAAGAAAATGTAAATAAGTTGCAAACTTGGTTACCTACATGGAAAATAAAGGCTAATTACTCTAAATCCGTACATATACCATTTACATTAAACAGAGACACCTGTCCTCCAGTTACACTAAATTAGGGTTTCCATATTTGAAAATAACAATTTCGGGACAAGATTACGAAAATGGGGGGGGAGGGGGGGGGTGCTCGTGGGAAAAGATAATTCATTACTTTAATTTTCAAGTTTTTCAAATTTTATCGTAGCTAATTTTAGAAATACTAGAAACTGAATACTAAAGAAATACACTAAACTATTACTCGCAAGGGAAACTAATAATAAAATAAATTTAACAGGAACACTAATACGAAGCTCTAATAAAAATGTAAATTTTTCAATATGTGCTTTTTAATATATTAGACACTACCTCTACCATCAATCCACATTTGCATCTGTTTCGATTGCAGCAGCAGTAGTTTCATTTGGATTCTTGTATCAATTGTATTTCTTGGAACTTTATATTTTTACTTATATTAAATGTAGATCAAGGTGTTATTCGGAAAAATCCATAATGAATCGTCTATTAAAAAAAAGTCTTTGAAATTGTAAATTATATTTGAGTTATTGAACCAGAATTTGCAGAAATCTCTCGAAATCGGTAAAGCATAATATTTTCTTGGAAAATCGGGACAGCATTTTGTTGCGGGACAACTAGCTCCAAATCGGTAAAATACCGAAAAATTGGGACATATCGCAACCCCACACTAAATGGTAACCAGCTGATTCAAGCACATGACACAAAGTATCTTGAAATGCACATGGATAAACACTTGACCTGGATGAAGCACATATTTACAAAAATAAAACAACTCGGCATAAAATTCAGACAAATGTATTGGATGATCGGCAGAAAATTAGTTATCACTTGAAAATAAACTGCTTTTGTTCAAAACTATTTTGTAACATAATAAAGTTTTGAGAACATTGGTAAATGCCCCATTGTATGTTCCAAATCAAGTACTAATTGCGAAAGATCTACAAATGCCAACTGTTAAAGAAATTAAGAGATTCAGTGAGAATTATAGTGCTAAAATTGTAGTGCATCCAAATGTGCTCGCTAGAAAATTTATTTAAATCCACTGATGAAGTGCAACATTTTAATTAGTTATATGTGTTGTTGTGGTCTTGGTACAGGGATTTAAAATCAGATTTATAAGGTTAAAGGAATACAGTATTAAAATGAATTTAAGTATGAAATGGATATCAAAATTATTGAAGTGTGTTTGGTAAAGACAGGAAATAGAATTTAAAATTCAATTGAATGAAGCTACATAAGAAACAGTTGGGTTATAACATAATTTAATTTATCTGAAATGAAAAGGAGAATAAATGGCAAATACTTTTTTGAGATATACTATTTAACATAGTGGGTATTAGACAAATATAATAAAGCTTCTATAGTGTGTTGGACTATGAAATATATGCTAAACTAAATCACTAAGGCGATATTTATTTATCAGTATGTAAAAATTAGTTTGATACAAAACATGTAATATAATTTGTAAGCGGTTGAAATTATGAAAATAAACCCTTTATAAAGTTTTAAAAAGCTGTTCGGAATATAAAAGGGTTACAAATTAAACTAAAATTGGCGTGGTGTAAATAAAAAGTAAACTTCAAAAGATTAGAAGATGTGAAGAAGAAGAGGATTAAAATAAATGAATGTGGTGAGAATGCCTAAGTAATAGTTATAATCTACAAAAGCAAATTTCTGGATGGGGATGCTGAACTGAATTTATTGTCAAATTACATTGCATCATATGAATTGGATAACAAGGAATGGTTTTTACTGGAAGTAGTTTACATCAAAATCATTAGCAGAGTGAATGTTTTAGGGTGTGGATAGGAGGTTTTCATCTAAAGGAGTTCTATTTCGACAAGCTTGTCATTGAAGTGACATCTTATAACTTGCATCTAGTCTAGGTTCATGATACCAGGTCGTCGGAGGCTTGAGGAATTTAGTAATACGACGTGGATGGTGTTTGCTGCTGCCATTGCTGCTAGAGAGAGTTGGTAGGTGCCTTGTCGTGTTTTTGCCAGGAAGTCTTTGAGGATCCAGGTTTTTTTTGGAGGAGTTCCTGCAGGCATTGGTTTGGAAGTTGGGAGATCTTGGTGAGGTTGCTTGATGCGTTGGGCTTGGTAGAAGAGAATATTGAGTCCAATAACAGGTGACAGAATACAGGTATTTAAATAAAAACTGAAAGAAAATATAGAACGAGAAAGTATTTGTAATTAATTTTGCATTAAACTAATTTGAAGTGACAGGTGATAGACGTCCGAGCTATCATAAAATAAGAAAATCAAATTTCAAAATAGAAGCAGTCTAGATTATAAAAAATCCAACAAATGTTTCATTCAAGTGTTTTTCTACCGGAGCTAGCAGTTAATAATGTTGATAATCCATAATTATAAAAGGGCAAATGAGTTAATTAAAATTCAATTTTAAAAAGAATTGATTGATAATAAACTAAAGTAAAGTATAAGTCAATTATAACATAACATAGGCGTTACAACGTAGAGTCATCACTACAGTATACAGAATAAAAAATAGTTTAAGTTACTGTAAAGCGATTACATATTGTGTAAGATAAAGGAAAGCTTTCATTGGAAGCAACTCCTGCAAGTTATTATAGTATATCTAATACCTACCATTCGAGTTATATAAATCTTATTGTCCAAAGATTGGATAGATTGTTAGCAAAGAGAAGTAATTAAAAGAAAGATGTTCCTGAGAGTAATGTTGTTTTATAAAACTTGTTTCAAACATTTCAGCAGCGTTTATAAAATACCAAATTGTTAGCTATATATTAAATTTGCTTGATACTACTGAAAGATTAAATAAATAAATTATGTAGAATAATAAATTATATATTTAAATAATAAATCGGTACATAAAACCAAGCCTATTTACATTGTAAGTCGACCAGTCACAACCAAATTCCTATATCTTATTTGTATGTATCGTTTTGTACAGTACCGCAATAATGCTATGCAGTTGTGAGATTTCATATGTGCGACTAAAGTATTTTTCTAGGCAGATTTATATTCACAAACAACAAGGGAATGGCTTTTTCCCTGTATGAGATTTCATGTGTTTGACTAAATTATGTTTGTATGCTGTTGCATCTCTACAAACACAACAAGAATAAGGTTTTCCGCCTGTATGAAATTTCATAAATGGAGTGGACAGTGATGAAACAGAAGTTAAAACTGGCATCCCGGCATGGATCGGTCTTAGGGCACAGCCTAAAACTGAGTGGCTTAATAGCAAGATATGTCACTTTTGCTGATGATAGAGCACTGGCTTATTTAAGTAGGGATTTGGAGCAATTACAAAATATAGAGTGTCCCAGAATGTTTTGCTGTTTTTACAGAGCGCTGGTTTGGCAACGTTGTATAGTAGCTTCCTAACTCGGTATTCTCCAGTTAGAGGAAGGTTGCGGATTATTCAATAAGAATGGAGAAGTCGACGGGGGAACATAGCGCTCTCTTCATGTAGCTTTATTTGAAAAACCAAGAAACGTACTTGCGGCCCTCTGCCTTTTTTGCAATCATTTGAATATTCACCATGTGGCGATGCTCGGAGACACAGTTTAGTGCAATCATGCTTAAACAAGTACAGAATAACAGGTTCTTGTTTAACCATGATTGCACTAAACTGCGTCTCGCAGCATCGCCACATGGTGAATATTCAAACAATTGCAAAAAAGGCGGAGCGCTGCAAGTACGTTTCTTGCTTTTTTAAATAAAGCTCCATGAAGAGCACGCTATGTTCTCTCGTCGACTTCTCCATTCTTATTAAATAATCCGCAACCTTCCTCTAACTGGAGAATACCGAGTAAGGAAGCTACTATACAACGTTGCGAAACCAGCGCTCTGTAAAAACAGCAAAACATTCTGGGACACCCTATACAATCAACAATGACTTACACATCTATTCTAAGGTGGTTGTGCTTTACTAAATTAAATGTTAATCTGACAAAGACTGTCTACATGGTAGTACGTCAAAAAAAAAAGTTATAAAATAATAAAATTTAATTATTTAATCAAACAAAAGTGGACAATTACAAATAAGTACTAAAGATTGCACATAGAACATAGGTAATAAATTACAGTGGACAAATCACATACACTCAGTGACAGAAAAATGCTTCACTGATATGTGAAACAAAAAACTGTTCTAAATAGAAAAACTAAAAATATGCTTTATCACTGTTGGATTAAAAGTACAATTAGATATTTAGGTACCTGATTTCCTGCTGGAGAAATGCTGCTGGCTCTCACATAAATCTGCTACAGCAAATGCAAAATAAAGCAATAAAATCTCTCTTCAACTTAAATCAATTGACTCCTAGAGTGCAAGTATATAATCAAACAAGATCGCTAAATATACAGGACTTAACATTTTGAACAAATTACACTTATTTATATTTCTAATGGTGACACAAAAATTAACTACCAAGCATTGATTAACTAAGTAGAAGAAGATACGCAGCTTTACGGAGCTGATTGTGCTGTAGAAATGTAGCGACCTACAGATGGCGCGTCTCTCGCCGTTTTTACCGAAACTTTTTCAGTTTGCCGGCAACAGCTGTCGTGCGAACATCTAGCTTTGGTTGGATCGTGCTCTGCAGGGCCCCCGCAACCGCGCTTGCAACGCGTGCACCGCACGCGGGCGCCGCTCTAAAGGGGCGCCAAACCGGAGATTTGTATACAGTTTGAATTTTTATTTCATACTGATGTCAAAAATGACATTTTTCGGATTATTTATGGTACAAAAAATGGAACATTAAAATCCTAGTACTTTAAAGTAAAATTTTAAAATTCAAGTACGTGTTCCTGCATTCAATGTCAGGTTACAGCATATGCTGCTACAAGAGTATCGCCGTACCAATTATTGTAATAATAGTCCGCTGCAACGAATTGTAGGAACTGTTAATAAGACAAATAAAGCTGATATTATTGGAATACCATTTAACACTTTTATTAGGCATATAAAATCTTTATTTGATATGTAACCCAGCAACCCTGCATGCATGTTTTTTTTCGTTACTGTTATTTTATTTTCTTTATATGGTAAATATTAACTTTTGTTGTATTTGGCTGTTTTTTTAGTATAATATTGTAAATGGTATAATCCGTTGAATAAACATTATTATTATTATTATTAGGTATTATTAAAATGATACGTCAGTTGTTGACATGAAATTTGAAATGATTACAACTTTTTATTTAAAATTCATTAAACTTGCAGTATGAAATAAACCGTTGTATTCACCACGAACGAAAAGTGTTTTTAAAGGTCCTCGCAAGTAATTCCAATTTTCTGGTCTTTAAAATGCCACTTTTCGTTCTAGATAAATAAACTGCTATTAATTTTTCAACAATTTCAAACGATTCCAATGAACAAAGCACTAAGGCACTAAAGAAATTATTTTTTTTTATCTCAATTCATAATATAATGTTCGTTGACATAATGACCTATTCCTATTGTGACAGAAAACATTATATTTTTGTAATCTAATAGCTATTCCTTTAGCTTTAATTATTAAATATAATAAAATCGATTGGTTAGTTAATTCTGTGTGCAATATGCAATACCCTGAATAAAAATTATGATAATCTTTTCGAGGAATAACTTGCTCAAGCTGGAAAACTAGCAGCCGCTCTTGACATAGAGCAAGGTTTTCCTCCGTTAAATACTGTTAGACGAAATCAAAATTGTTCGATTATGAACAGAGGTATGAGACACCTCAAGATCCAAAAACCACGCTTAAAATAAATTTATTTTTTAAAAATAATTGATCAAACACTAAGTTCTTTAAATAGTAGATTTGAAATTATATCTGATTATGAGAACGTTTTTGTTTTTTTAGTGATATTTTTAAATTAAATGAAGAGGATCTTTTAAAAAGCTGTCGTGCTCTACAACAAAAGCTAACTAATCAGAAAAAGAAGGAGACTGAAGTAGAAGAAAATGATTTATTTAACGAGATTAAAGCCCTAAGGTTGTTTTCATTACCTGAAGCGTCAAATCCTTTCGACTTCCACAATATATATTTGAAAACAATCTAACCTCATATCTACCAAATATTACCATTACATTAAGAATATTGCTTATTTTACCTGTGTCTGTAGCTTCTGGTGAGAGATCCTTCTCAAAATAAGTAATAAAAAAAAGTATTTGCGGTCTACCATGTTACAAGAAAGATTATCTGGTTTGGCAATCTTAGCTATAGAGCAAGAGATCCTCCATAAAATTCATTTTGGCAATATTATAAAAGAATTTGCAGCAGCCAACTCCAGAAAAAAACCTATTTAATTTTTGGATGATTGAATGTTTTATTTGTTTATTGTTTGGTTTGCTTTTTCCTTTGTAACAAATTTAAAGAAGAATAAAATTTTAGTTTTTAAAATCTGTGTTGTTTCATTACAAAATTAAAATAAAATGTGTTTTTGCATTTCGCTCAAATGTTTAAACAGCTACAAGAATATTACAGCAAACCAGGAAATTTAAAAAACATATGTAACAGCTTAAAGTTTTTATGCTGCAAAATATTATTTATATAAGTACTACATACAGGGTGTTATGAAAATGAGTGCAAATATTTTAACCAATGATTGAGCTCACCAATTTCAACAACTTTTCTATTTATCGTTTTTCATTTAATCGCATATTTTTTCAATCATTTATCTCCCCTAAATTTGACAAGCCGCTTGGTAAGCAAATCTACGTTAAAGGTAAATGACACAAGGTATATTATAAAACTGCAAAGTTTTTGCGCAAAAAACATGCGGTTTAATAACTTACCTACCTCAATTGATAAGGTACGTTGCTGATCATATGTGAACTAAAGGTTTTATCAGTAACTATGCAGTTTTTACTGGTTTGCATATCAAAGAAATGTTTTTTGTGTTCTGTTCGATTAAATTGGGATGCGCAAATTGCAGGCTTTTAGAAGAAGATAGTTTTTTATTTTTTTAATTTTTGGCAGGTTTAAAATATATATATCTTTATCAGGAGAAACTAAAGCTGTAGTAAAGTAATAGGTCTATATTCTCTGATACTACGACTATGTTTTTATTTGATGCATTGAGAGTTGTTGTAACTATTAACCGATCAGCATCACTTTCAGCTTGAGAGCAGGGATATTATTTGCAGCTAAAGTTTCTTTTGAAAAATCAATAAAACGACATGAAAGACATTTGCCAGAAGTTTTTCTTGATACAACTTTAAAAACCTGTCCCTTTCAAATCGAATATCTGGTGCAGTTTTCGTTTTTAGACGTCGGTCTCTTTCAGCACATTTTATTCTATGTTTCTGATAATCGACAAAAACACTTGCTTTTTCGATAATTACGTACAATAAAATTAATTTATCTAAAATTGCACCATACTGTTGAACAAGTTGCCATTTGTTTTTATGTAATAACATTCCTCCGTCCGTCACAAACAGAAAAATCTATTAATTCAGTAATATCTTTTGGAAATTCTACAAAGAGGTTGTAGAAAACACATTTTTAGGCGTTGGAATTTAAACGTATGTATTCGTATGTTATATTTAAATCTATTTAATCTATTTAAATTTGAGTTAATTTAACAATTTAGAATTTTATTTGTATATAATGTTTATTAAATAATAATAATAATAATCGTACAGAATAAAAATTAACCTTTTAATACTATATTTATAATTACTGAGTAATTCAGAAATAAAGCTATTTTGCCGCTTTAAAGACGCTATTTTTAATTTTTGATAATTTTTAACATACAATTTGAGATCAGCGACCCAAAAAACCCTATATAGATAAGAAATAAAGTTCGAATAAAAAAAATACGCTTTTTCGCCATCTTGGATCCGCCATTTTGTGTTTTAGTTGAGTTTTAATGTCAAATTCGTAATCAGCGACCCTAAAAACCCCTACACATCTAATAAAAATAAAAAAAAAAAATAAAAAATTAGACCCTTGACGCCATTTTGTAGACGCCGTTTTTGTTTTTAGACCAATTTTGAGGCCAGATTCGTAATATGTGAACCCCAAAACCTTATGTTATCAAATGTCAGGCAATGGTTTAAATAAATAACGAAGTTATATTTTTTTTAATTAAGAATATATTAAAAAACACTTATTTGTTAATAACAATTGAAAAAATAAAAAGCACACCTTCTCACATATGGGGAACTTTTCTATAAACTTTTTCCGAAATAATAAAAAAAAAATATTATGTGTTTTTCTCCTATTTGTTTACACTTGTCTCTTTTTTAAACTTTGACGTTTTTATACTATTGGAGAAATTACTTTCTAAATATTCGTATTGTGAACGATTAACCTGGGTTTTTCCAATAAAAATACGAACTCAAGTAAATGAACAGGGGAAACCAAATATTTTGGAAATTGATAGTGAATCTAGTTTTCCCATATTTCGCCGTTAAAATGCAAATATCTACGAAACAAATAGATATTAACATATGTATCGTTGGCAACGCGTGCCGTATTATTAAAGAACGTTGGCGATAGGGTCAAAGCATTGAAAGTTACATTTATAAATGGCTTAGCGTCGTAATCTTTGTTATTGGTTTATATATGTTCACTGCCTAACTGATAACACAAAGTGCAACTAAACAAAAGATAAACACACCGTGGCCAAAGAAAGGAAGTTGAGATATTTCGCGCTAACGGCGGCGGCGCCACGATATTGTGAATCAGTTGCTAGATGCGGGGGCCGCGGGTAGCAAGGAGATGCAGTACAGATTTTAACGTTGTGTTGCATATCTTTATACTTCTTTAATCAATGTACCAAGTAACAAGATGAGTGGACAATGTGCATAGTTGTAATATACGGTCACAGTTACAATTTCATATTATAATGAAACTCAAGGTACAGTAAAGATTTGACAATCCTAATTGAAGCAGTAAGTAAATGATTAACAGTCAGCTGGCACATTTACGCCCGGTCTTATAAATACCACTCATTCGCTGTTAAAACACAAAAGCCCAGCAAAACAGTGTTTATTACATTTTATTCATTAGTAAACACCGTTTGATACGCCTTTGTGTGTTTTAACAACGAATTATAGTTAACCTCAAACGTTACAGGGTCGTTTTGGCAAACTGCTGCATGCAGGGCATCTTTGTCGCAGGAAGTGTAACACGATTCAGCAGGCAGCGGTGACCTGTTCTCTTCTAGAGCATAGTCCTTCAACAAGCACAAGAAGAATTTCTACACGAACCGGTGTTCCACAAGTAACAGTATGGCGAACATTACGTTTGCATGGCTTGTATCCTTTTCATCTAAACGTGTACAACACCTTCACCCAGGAGATGAAGCCAGACGCTTGGAATTTTGTAGGTGGGTAATTGCTAATCGCCGAGTAATTCCATCAATACGTTACAGGGTCGTTTTGGCAAACTGCAGTATGCAGGGCATCTTTGTCGCAGGAAGTGTAACACGATTCAGCAGGCAGCGGTGGCCTGTTCTCTTCTAGAGCATAGTCCTTCAACAAGCACAAGAAGAATTTCTACGTGAACCGGTGTTCCACAAACAACAGTATGGCGAACATTGCATTTGCATGGCTTGTATCCTTTTCATCTTAACGTGTAGGTACAACACCTTCACCTAGGAGATGAAGCCAGACGCTTGGAATTTTGTAGGTGGGTAATTGCTAATCGCCGAGTAATTCCATCAATATTGTTCAATGATGAAGCAAATTTCACTTATGCCGACAGAGTTAGAAGGTGTATTGAAGTCGGTAGTGGTATTTTTGAGCATTTGCTTTGAACTGTTGCTGTATTGTTTTATGTTGTTGTAAATAAATGCAATAAATAAGTGATACTAATACAGACTGTCAAAAAAGTAATTCTTTATAAGAGTGGCTGTTAAATTATCAAGCAGTAACCTGTCAATCGTAAAACAAACGCGGCATTTGTCAATGAGTGCTTATTATTTTCTAATTTGTTTGAATGCTGCAGCTCGCCTGAAAGAACATCAACAACTCAGGAAGCAACGTGTGTTGTTAGCGGACGAGTCAGAAAATGTCTAGAAATCCATGGAGATACCTTTGAAAATATATTGTATTTTATATTGTGTTTTCGTTTGTTTAATTGTTTAATAACACTTACATCTATAATATAATTTTCCTTAATGTGTGTTTGTCTGTGGCACAAAATAAAATCTCACGTTCCGGCTTCACAGATGTTTATATTTGTTTAGGTTTTGTTTTTCTTATCTTAGCGCTAATTGTCTTATGTATTACAAAAATATATTTTTATAAAATAATTACATTTCAATACCATATCCAAGAACCAAGTTTATATTCTGTACCGTTTAGAAGAGGTTAGCAAAAGTAAATTAGAAATTGCAACTTTAATTGCAGGATATCTCCACTGTTGTAATACAGGATACTGAAACATGGCTTTTTCAATTTCCTTTTTAGAAGGTACTTCGACTTAGGAGACCTGCTATAAATGTATTTGTAAACTAACCTTATGAGCAGGTCTTTCGCATCTTGCCTCCAACGAATTTTTGTCGTGCAGTTTAATAAAGAAACCAGATAAAGTGGTAAAATTTCCAGATATATTAAAATAAAAGCAGAAATGTTTGTTTAAAACAATTTTTTGCTTATAAAGTTTTCGATTATGACATCCACATGACTACATGCAACTCACAACTGCAACAATGGTTGCCTGCTTTTACATAAACTGCATATCAGTTTTCTGATTCTGCATTTCAATTTTACCAAAACAAAATAAGACAGAAGGTAGACAAGGTGATAATAGTTTTTTTATTTAAAAATGTAAAAAGTAAAGTACATTCTATTACAAATATTAACAAAAATATTTCAAACGTAAATATACGCTGTTAAAAAATTCAAATTAATATAAAATTTAACATTTGTAATATAGATATTAAGGTATCAAGGGCATTATGAGAAAAATAAGCACCCAAGAATGTTAGTGTACAATCCAAGGGCATTTGGTACAATCGCAGGCACTTAGCTCATAATGCCCATGATGCCTTCAACGTTTTATGTCCCACCAGTTTTGTTATCTAATTCACATATCAAAGTGATTTTGAATTACATTTTTCTAGTTACGTCACTTGTAACTTTTGAAATAAAAGTTGCATCCATGGGAAAAAGTGTTTATTTTTCATAATGTCTCTAGGAACATTATGAAAAATAATTTCACTGAAGGGTTAGTTTGCATATAACATACCTTACATAGTAATTTATAATAAAAGTGCGCAAAACTAGCCTTTAGTCATGAGTGGGGCAGAGTTAAAATGCGAGTGAGTCAGCATTTTAAGCACCGTGAGTGACTAAGGATGCTTTATGCATGCGTATCGTACAATATTTTATCTATGAAAGAATATAGAAAACACGGTAAATCCCTAAATAAATATTAAATGTAAATTAGAACCGGTCGTAATTTTGTGCGGTTAAAAATTTTTAGAACACGTTCTTACTGACGACGTGTCTAATGAAATCATTTTAAACATGTTTCAGCTGACGACGGGAACTAACGAACATATGTTATTAAACAGTCGTTTTACAAACTTAACAGCCAGTCTTATGAAGGCCACTAATCTGATGTTAACTTTAATTCGCTGTTAAAATAAACAATCGCATAAAAATTTGTTTACCAATGAATAATATGTCATAGGCGCCAACGTTTAGATGCACTTTTGTTTATTTTAACAGCGAATTAAAGTTAACGTCAGATTAGTGGCCTTTATAAAACTGGCTGTAAAACTGCCAACTAAAAGCCAATTTTACACACTGTCCTAGATAAATAAAGTAATTATCGTCAATTAATATACTGACATGACGTAGAACTAATTATGAAATCGGAAGTCAATGAGAAATTGAAACTGTTGGAACAGTAAATTAAAACATATACCCTACATCAATTAGAAATTTGCAAATAAATTAATTATATTCATTGTATACTGAAACAATTAGAAAAAACATACACATAATTTCAAAATAAACTTTAGAACGCCACCATCATTATGCTGCAAGCCAAAAATTTATGAGCAAAAGAAGGGTTATGTCCTTATGCGAATTTCTGAGGCTGATGGATTTGGTGAAGAGTCACTTGTAGTACCTGTCCTGAACATTTCACCCTCAGGAGTCTTGAAAATTGATCACCGTCAACATCTGAATCTGCAACATTTCAATACATATATTAAAAAAAAAACGCAGAGAAGTACAAAATTTACATGCAAGTGTAATTAAGAATTACTATGAAGAAAATATAAGATGAAGCCGAGCAATTACTGTAGAACAATTATGCGATGTGCACCTTTATCAACATCTAGATGTTTTACTTTTGGGAGTGTTTATATAGAAGAGTCTTCTTTTTACCGGTGATAAATGTGATTGCTTCGCTGTCCTTGGTGTGGATCGACAGATGATGGACCTTCGCCTGCATCAACGTCCAATTTTCTTTCTAATTTATATTTAACAGTATCACCGCTTCGGTAAAGTACATTTCGGGCCTTGTCAACAAATCTTCCCTTGGGTCCCTCTAGCTTCCCTTTTAGGTACATATGATATATAATTAGTAGTAGCAGACTCTCTTGGGAAAAGATCCGTTATTTTACCACATAACACTTCATATTGATCATGTTTTAAACGACTGTAACATATATATATTTTGTTGAGAACAGTAATTTTTTGCATAGTGATCATGAAAATCGTCTTTTTACTTCCTTTTACGATAAAGGAAGTATTGGATTCACCCCAAAAATTCGAAATTGAGTTTTTAACAGATCTTCATGTTTTATAGTCCCCTGAACCCAAAAAACATATTTTTGTTCATTGGTCTGTCTGTCTGTTTGTCTGTGAACAGAATATCTCAAAAACGAAAAGAGGTATGGCGTTTAAACTTCAGATATAAGTTTTGTGTACTATCTAGATGCGACAGCAAGCTTTTGAAGAAAATCGCATAACCGGAAGTATGGTGTTTACTCTTGTGATTTTTCAGTTTTTTTCGATTTTTTCAGAAAAGATTAAACGGTTTTTATCAAACTTTACACTTTTATTACATTTTTTATGTGTATTGATGTGATATCGGTGATTTTCCAGTTGAATATCTCTAAAATGGATTTATTTTGTTTTTACCCTATTTTTTTATTAACTCCTATTTTAAATAGAACACCTGCTATATTATTACATTTTTGAATTCAGCTTAAAATTTTAACGAAAATTTGTCTCTTGAACTAACGCTCAATTTTGTACGATTTCTGTAGAGTTTGTAATTTTTGAAAATGTTTGACAAATGCTTAAAAAATTAAAAATCAAATTTTTGGCTAGCTAATTATAAGATCACTGTAAAAGGAAGTTGTGTGCGTGTATCACACCAGATTTTTAACGCAAAATCGTAACAAAAATTACACTTTTTGTAACTACTATTTTTATTTTATTAAAATTGTGAATTGTCAATTTGACAGTTTTAAATTCCGAAGGCGTTTAACACTTTCAAAACAAGTTGTTCAAATTCAATTATAAAACTAGTTTTGAAAGTCACACTTTTTTTAATGAATTTGCAGTTTGCAGCAAATGAATGAAAAAAATATGGTGTGATACACGCACACAACTTCCTTTTACAGTGATCTTATAATTAGCCAAAAATTTCATTTTTAATTTTTAAGCATTTGTCTAAAATTTTCAAAAATTACAAATTCCACAGAAACCGTACAAAATAGAGCGCTAGTTGAAGAGAGAAATTTTCTCTAAAATTTTAAGTTGAATTCAAAAATGTAATAATATACCGGGTGTTCTATTGGAAATAGGCGTTAATTAAAAAAATTGAAAAAAAACAAAAGAAGCCCATTTTAGAAGTATTCAACTGGAAAATCACCTATCTGACATCAATACACATTCAAAATGTATTTTTATCTTGGATTGTAATTTTCCTGCAGCTTAATCTCAACTACTGTATTTATTCATGTTGTGTGTTGTATCAGGATAATTGTGGCGACGCTTACTATAGTAATTTGTACAACTAGTTTTGAAAGTCATACTTTTCTTCATGAATTTGCAGTTTGATCAAGCAAATGGATGAAAAAAAGAACTTTCAAAACGTGTTGTACACGTAGTTTTTTGCATAGTGATCTCTTGGTCGAAATTTTGTCGAAAAAGACTTCGTAATTGACAACTGTCAAATTGATATTTCAATAAAATAGTTAAAATAAGTGTACTTTTTTTCACGATTTTTGCGTTTCAATACGATTTTTCGTTAAAAAAAAGACGACTTTCACGATCACTATGCAAAAATAAATATTACAGACCTGTAATCATGGCAACTAGTAAATGAATTAGAAGGTCGACTAACTCTAACAAAAATTTGTTAATAATGATCAACTTATCGTGCAGATATTGCAAAATAGAGTACCTATTTGTATAGTATGTCGCCACATCAGGAAAATACTATCCCGTATGGTGTAAAAATCAAGGAAAACTAATAAATAATAAGTTACAATTGAATTATTGGCAACGACCTGTGAAAATGACATTTTTATATTTTAATACATCAGGTGGCTTCAAACGGCAAAAATAAAGCTGAATAGATAAACAATTCGTTATATGTTGGCACCGAATATTCACTTACAGTGCAAGGTGAACTGTAAATAAATATTACAGTCCTGTAGCCATGGTAAATAGTAAATGAATTGTAAGTGCACCTTACTCTAACAAAAATGTGATAATAATGATCAACTATTACAGTACAGGTAGGTACCTATTGCAAAATCAATTTTTTGGAGTACCTGCACGCACAGTTGATCATTATTAACAAATTTTTGTTAGAGTAAGTCGAACTTACGATTCATTTACTAATTCCCATGGTTACGGTCTATGTATATAATGCTATAATATTTACTTACAGTCCACCTTCAACTGTAAGCTGTAAGTGAATATTAAGTACCAACATGTTCAGAATTGTTTATCTATTACGCCTTCCTTTATTCAGTTTTAAGCTCATTTTTAATTTCTTAAAATATAAAAACGTAATTTTGACAGGTTGTCAATAATTCAATTTTAACTCATTATTTACTACCTATGTTTGATTTTCACAGGTATTACAAAAAATAATGTACTACCGCGAACTATAAGTAACTTTTCTAGTCTCAACCTCAAAAGTGTCACTGACAGTTCATGGTACGTAATATACTATTTCCGCTCTATGTTTTCGCAAAACAGTTACGATTGCCAAATATTGCCTTAGTAGATATATAATGATCTGCTTGACATGCACCATGTTACAATCTCGGTTCCCCCAGAGTCCCAAATCTTAATGTGGAAGTATTATGTTTTCTAGATAATTTTAGTTCACTAATATGACTTTTTTCGAATTTTTACTGGATCGGATAACCTTGAATTGAATTTATTTGAGCTACATCAATTACAGCATCTTTGGAGCGATTCACGGCTCACGTAACTCAGAGGCATTGAGACGACCTGGCTGTTACTTCGTTTGTGACATGAGATAGATTTCATCTGCCCCAGTATTGGCTTAGAAACATATCAAAGCGAGAAATAAGCAAAAAAAATTTCGCTCCTTGTTTTCGCGAAACGATTGCCAAATATTGCCTTAGTAGATCTATAATGTGATGCTTGACATGTACCACGTTACAATCTCGGTTCCCCCAGAGTCTCAGATCTTACTGTGGAAGTAATATGTTTTCTAGATAATTTTAGTTCACTAATGTGACTTTTTTCGAATTTATACTGGATCGGATAACTTTGAATTGAATTTATTTGCACTACATCAATTACAAGATACTTGGAGCTCAGGTCAGGAACATTGGGACGACCTGGCTGTTACTTCGTTTGTGACGGCAGATAGATTTCATCTGCCCCAGTATTGGCTTAGAAACATATCAATGCGAGGAATAAACAAAACAATTTTTTCGCTACTTGTTTTCGTGAAACGATTGCCAAATATTGCTTCAGTAGATCTATAATGATCTGCTTGACATGTACTACGTTACAATCTCGGTTCCCCCAGTGTCTCAGATCTTAATGTGGAAGTATTATGTTTTCTAGATAATTTTAGTTTATTAATGTGACTTTTTTCGAATTTTTACTGGATCGGATTACATTGAACTGAATTTATGTGTGCTATATGAGCTGAGGATAATTCAGACGACGTGTTACTTATGCGATACAAAACGTTTGAAGCGACCTAGTTGTTACTTCATTTTGAATACCCTTATAAGTAAACTGCCCTCGGGACAGTTTCCATTGCAACCAGCTCTAGACTCTTAGCGAATGCAAATTTATCGGCAAGTATGTCTCACCCTTGCTATATTAATTACTAATTAAAATTGTAGCAACGTGCGTAAGTAGGGATGTTCCTATCGTATCGGATCGATCTAAAAGTATCTGTTCCGGGGAGTATCGTATACTGAAATACCGGTACACATTTGACCCAGGATATTTACAAGGTTAATTTATACAAACCTTAGACCTACTACAGCAAATAGAACTATAGCAATAATAGTGGCGGTAACAATAAAAAAATCAACAACAAATAATTACAAAATCAGTATTAGAAATACATCTATTAAATAGTATACTAACTTTTATAAACGCTTAAAAACTTAAAAAGTAACACTGAAATAATGACTAAAACGCATTCCCAACAAATTTAGTTTTATAAAGGTATATCAACACCAATGGCGTAACTACAAAAAAATTACCTCGATGCAAAAAGTTGGAATGGGCCCCCACCCTATAAAGGCAAAAAAAAAGAAAATGCCTGTACATGTATGATAAACAATAATAAAGCAGTATACCCGCAGTTTCAAAACATAAATTATATTTTAAACATAAATAAAAATATAAATTTTCATAACACATTAAACATTCCCGTTGTTCATTAAACATTTAAAAAAATTAAAATGGTTTTTTCTGCTTTTCGCATTCGCCAAATCATGAATTAATTTTGACACTTTTATTTTTCGAGCCTCCTCTGCATCTATGCTAAGTAAGGCTAGAGCAGATAACCGTTCTTGCTTCATTGTGTTTCTTCAATAATTTTTTATTAATTTTAGTTTTGAAAATGATGCTGCGGAAACGGGAATTGACAAAAATAATATTAATAAGGAGCATACTTCAGAAAAACTATCGCTCATGTTGTTATATTTTATAATTCAATAGCTCAGCAAAATCGCGTATTGTTTTAAGTTCGTTTAAGTCGTTTTTGAAGGGTTTTTTCACAGAGCAATAATTGTAAAGGAAGCAATTCAGAAAAATCAGATGAAAATGTCTCCTGAACTTTTGTTGCACATTTTATAATCACGTTGTCGTCCATTTCAATTATTTTAGATGGAGTTAGAAATGCGAAAAAATTTGCAACTGTATGTAGTCTTCCAAATCTTTTGTGAAGTTGTGCTGTAACAATAGCAACAACACTATAAAAATATTAATTTTAAATAGCATTTATTCATTTTCAAACCGATGATCTTGTGCCAATTCGTCAAAATGTTTTTTTTAAGTTTTATCTTAAATTGGCTAGGAATGCCCCATTTATGCGCAATATTTTTTGCCTCTTTTGTTACATTTTCAAATAGACTTCTTAAATTTTTAACTTCAGAATATGATGTTTCCAAGTAACTTGCAGCTTGCTCAATATCCATGTTTCCAGCCAATGCTTTGTATTGTTATTTTGAACTAAAAAAGCGTGTTTTTATAATTCTGTGTGGGCCCCCGAGCCAGTGGGCCCCAATACCTTGCATCGGCTGCATCTGCGTAGTTACGCCAGTGATCAACACTACAATTGTATAAGCAGCATGTTATACATATTGAAGCTGATTAATGAAGTTTTTATTGGATATTGAATCGTTATCATAAAATTTGTTGGGATATATGAGAGCTCCAGTCCGCCAGAATTAGTCATTCTCCTCAGAATTTATCAATTACGATTTTGCTGTAGCAGCCGAAACCCGAACTGTAGTATGTACACATGTTAAACAGGAAGATTTCGGCTCCGCATAATTATTTTGCTTTGATTATTATTTTCGAATTTGTAGGAGCTGAAAATTACTTATTGAAAGTTATCGATGTTCGACCATCTCGCCCTTACGTCCATATAATACGAAATATAAATATCAAACAACCTCATTAAGATTGTTTCATTCATTTTTATGTTAAAAGTAAAAAAAATATTAAATTAATGTCAAAAGATGAGTTATTGGAACCTAGGTGGCAAAAACCTTGGAACCTTGGAACCAATTTAACAATATATGTAGAGCCGTTTTAAAAAAGTAATTCTTTACGCCAAGTAGTTATGCAACCGTGGTAGTAATATTAGAAACCTGGCTAAATAGTTCACAAGTAACGGTGCTGGTGTAGGCTGCCAGAGGTTCCACTGTCGCAGTGGGAACCTTTGAGGCGACGTCGCCTTAAGTGACCAGCATGTCGCCACTACTATCCTCACATCGGAAAAATTGTCGTTTGAAGTGGCCTTGGAGGTATATATATATATATTGACCAATTTACAAGCAACAACAGAGGCAATAGAAGATCATATGAGAAATATCAACATATCAGCAGTGTACTGGCCACCAAAGTACAATAATAAAAAAGAAGACTACAAACACTTTTTCAATACTTTAGGAAAAAAATGTATCACTGGAGTAGAATGGAATGCAAGAAATGAATTTTGGGGTTCAATTACAACAACACCAAAAGGCAGACAGTTATACGCTGCTTTAAGAGTAAATAATTCAACAGCAGTATTGACCAGAGGATCCACCTATTGGCCGACCGACAAAAAAAATACACGATTTACTACATCTTGGAATCACAAAAGAAATTTACGAAAAACAAATCAAAACAGAGCCTTGTTTTGATCTATTGTAGGACCATTTACCAGTTATAATCACACTGTACTCATACATCTTAGAACGACAAAAGCAACCAACACTTTACAGCAAGAAAACAAATTGGGAAATATATAGAACAACAGTAGACTAACTAATTAACCTGAATATAACATTAAAGATGCCAGAAGTTGATATAGCAGTAGCAGAGTTAACTAAAGCGATTCAGAATGCATCATGGACAGCGACGCCCGACTACAACTATGACAACATTAAGGAGATATGTCCTATTACACTTAAACAAAAAAATTCTGTGAACAGAAAACTTATGAAAAAATGGCAAGCCACAAGAAGTGAAGATGGCAAAAAGAAATTTAATAAGCAACAAAGGAGTTGAAACTACCTTTAAAAAAAATTAAAAATTAATCGATCCAGGACTACCTCAGTGAACTATCACCACTAAAAGCAACAGATTTTTCACTGTGAAAAGCCACAAGAAAACCAAGGAGGCCCCGGGTACACATTCCCCCAATCAAAGATAAAAATGGTAAATAGACTCGGAGTAACAAAGAGAAAGCCGCATCATTTGCAAATCACTTAGCCAAACTGCATAAATGAACCGGAACAAGAGCAAATGATACCAGAATATCTTAATGCACCATATCAAATGGATCTTCCAATTAAAAACTTGTCTCGTAGAAATTGAAGATACAATACAACAAAATAATAACCCTCGCAAAGCTCCAGCTCCAGGTTTTTATTTTATAACCAATCAAGTGCTACAAGAACTTACAATTAAAGGGTGCAAAGCTATACAGCAAGTCTTCAATGCAATATTGAGGCTAGGGTATTTTTTCAGTCAATGGAAAGTAGCGCTAATACTTATGTTGTTAAAACCTGGGACGAATACAAATAAAGCGGCTTCTTATCGTCCAATTAGTTTGTTACCAGTTCTTTCGAAAGTGTTTGAAAAGATATTTTTGATACGAATGAAACCAATTCAAGACAATAACAACTTGATGATCCCTAATAACCAATTCTGTTTTAGAAACCAACGTAACACTTTCGAACAATTACACCGGTTAGTTAAGGGTCCTCCAGCGCTATGTAAAACTACAGTAAAACTAGAAATTTAAAGTTATACAACCCATTATGCAGTAGATAACAACCGAACGGCTGGCATTTTTCATTTCAAAAGATTAAAGGCTTAAAGAGTTAACTCACCACGCTTCTGCATTATATTCGTAATATTCTCTTATCTGCTGCATTGACTGAAAGGAACTACCGCAGATAGTTATTTCTGTTATTTACAACACATTATTGGGATTTCATTAAACGACTATAAAATTGTCATTAACAAAATAAGTATTTTTGGGTTGATTGGAATGACATATTATTGGAGATACAGTAATTTCTACAAGTACTTGCTAATGATTTGAGTTAGGCAACGGATCTATTTAAATATTTCGACTAATGCGGAATGCTGAATCGTAATAATTACCTATTGCAGGTAATTAGGGAATGAGCAATGACTAAATAAAAGCAAAGTTAAACCCTAAACTTTCTTAGTGTTGTTGAAAATCTCTTGGTTTCAACACGCGTAATTTATTGTGAAAAGAGCCTGTTTACAGTGTTACTGTTTATGTGATTGTGCTTACTGAGCTAACAAACATTGAAATGGGACGAAATTTTACAAATAAGGAACGAAAACCTAGCAGAGCGAAGAAAACTAAACGGCTATTGGCCAAAATAATGTGGAAAATCCGGTAAGTTGATTTCTAGAATATTATTTGACTTGTTATTCGCATTTTACATTCATTTTACGTGACTACTTATATCAATAAAAAGATTAATTTAGTTTTATAAGTTGAAATATTATTCATTGCTACCTATCTTCATTTTGGAGTTAATTAGTAGTATAGTACGTATAGTAGCAGTGTAATGTTATGTCATTTATAAACTCCCTATTGAGGAATATGTCATTATTATAGCACTTGAACTGGCAATATAAAAATTATTTAAGGATTGCCACCACTAACAGCAATCGTTTTAAAATATTATAATACCCGGGTGTAATAATCGCGGCAGTTAAAATTAATATAATGCATGTTGCACTTCAAACATAGAAAAGTTAGGTTTCTTTAGGGTGTGTGCAGGTTGATGTTTTATCCGTTTTTACCCGATACTGACAATAACACGATGTTTGTTATAGTAAGGCCACAGCAGAGGAAAGTTGTGGTTTAATTAAAAAAACATTCGATGATGGAGTAATGCCCAACGAATGGACCGACATCACTCCAGAAACTCCAACAACAAGCGCTTCTCTGGAAGAAAATAGCACAAAGATGATTTGCCATGCTGCGACGGATAGGAACAAAGAGGCGTTTGACATCCCAAAAAATCAATTTTTGGAGCAAATATCTACAACGGACGCAAAACAACTGGAAATAAATACTCGAGAACAAGCTCTTTCAGAATTATGGAAGCGAGAAAGAAAACTTCGTCTTACTGCATCAAATTTTGGAAGAATTTGTTGTATGCGCTCCACAACATCAACTGCTAAAACAGTAGAAGCGTTATTATACTCAAAATTTTTATGTAATGAATTTACAGTGTACGGCCAAGAAAATGAAGAAAACGCAGTCGACGCATTTGAGACCGTTTACGGCATCAAATCAAAAATTATAGGGCTTTGCATCGATAGTGCAAAGCCATATTTATCTGCAAGTCCAGATCGTGTTACAGAAATCGACAATGCAATTCTGGAAATCAAATGTCCATCGTCTTGTAAGAATTTAACACCACAAGAAGGAGTTTTGGAGAAAGAAAAATTTGTACGTTACAAGGGGACTCTAAAATTAAACTCAAAACATAAATATATGTATCAAGTACCAGGGCAACTGCAAATAGCGGGGCCTGGACACTTCGCCCAAAGTCCATAACCCCCAATGCCCACAACGCCCAAAGTGCGCCCACAACCCCCAAATATTTAGCAGGCCCACTTCGCCCAACGCGACCACAACGCCCAAATATTTTCTAGGGCCACATCGCCCAATCAGTTGGCCCATAACCCCCAAGCCCACAACCTCCAAACTCTTAGCAGGCCCACTTCGCCCAACGAGTTGGCCCATAACCCCCAAAGTCCATAACGCCCAAAGTGCGCCCACAACCCCCAAATATTTAGCAGGCCCATTTCGTCCAATGCGACCATAACACCCAAAGGTTTTCTACGGACACAACGCCCAACTGGTTGGTCCATAACCCCCAATTAGCTTCGTGTGAATTCGGCATTTCCTTTTTAAAACGTGTATTTCTGCCTGTATGATCTTAGTTTGTTTTCATTCATTCATAAAGTTCAGAAGTATACTTTAAGCCAATGTCTTTATAAAATGTGTTTACAATAGTTAATTTTTTACCACAGTGATTCTGAATGTCTTTTTATGGAAAATCGTAAAGAAGATGGCACTTTTCTTAACTATTTTATTGACATCGTGAAATTACCAAAATCAGATTGAGGTTAGGTTATTCATTAGCCACGAAGCGGAAGAAGCAATCGAGCGCGGATCATTTCCGAACAGGATCTAAAACAAAACATAGCTACTGACGCTACCTTTGAGCGCTAAAATTCAAAATTACCTGGCTAATCCGCTCATGGAATTGCTGTAATTCAAATTTGGAAACGCTGAACGAACTGCATTTAATAACTTTCCGAGATATTTAATCTTGACAGATTAGGTCGAGTTTTTATGTATTTTGTCTGGCATTTGAACTACGCCCAGTGGCGCACGTAAAAAATTTCACTAACAACTAACGGCGATCCCATCCCTGAAGATTTAAGAGCTCATCCTTGCTTTGAGTTAGCGTAAATAAATCAAATTGCAGATAAATAAAATTACATTAGGGACATACAACCATTTATTTTAAGTCACTGTACAACTCACTTTTAGTTAAGCCTGAGATCAATTTAAATACGAACCCATATAATAAAAATTTGCTTGATAGCTCTATTATGTATATATTTAATTTAAATTTATAAAATCATTATTATTAGAGCTTATCACTGCAATATGAAGTTTCAACGCCATACCTCATTTCGTTTTTGAGATATTCTGTTCACAGGCACACACACAGACTGACAGAACAATGAACAAAAACATGTTTTTTGCGTTCAGGGGACTCTAAAACGTGAAGATCTGTTGAAAACTCAATTTCGAATTTTTGGGATGAATCCAATACTTCCTTTATAGTAAAAGGAAGTAGAAAATTACGTGTAGCACTCGTATCGAAACGATACTTTTTTTAATGAGTTTGAAGGTTATTTTTTGCATAGTCATACCTGGTACTCGAAATTTGATCAAAAAAGACTTCAGAATTTACAAGTGTGAAATTGATAATTTGCGATTTCAATAAAATAGTTAAAAAGGGTTAGTTTTTTACTAATTTTATTTAAAAAAGACGACTTTCAAGATCACTATGTAAAAAAACAATAATGATAGTTTTTCCTATGAAATCGTTTTTTATTATACATTTTCTCGAGTTGTTTATTTTTTAACCAGTTTTGCAAACCGAATAAAAGAATGAATCAATGGAAGGATTTTGATATTTTAAAAAATTTTTAATTTGCAAACTTTTTTGTGTGGTACCTACCGGCAGATTCTTGTCGATAACTATAATACTTTTGCAACAACACAACTTTAGAGTTTATTTTAAAAATCTAGTATGTGCAATTATCAAAGTATGACTTTCCCAAAACAAATAATACGTTCATAATTAGTCGCTCTCTGGAAATCATTGTGCCCCTAAACAACCATGTCTAACTTCCATTACTTAGTCACATTATTTCCATATTTCTTTAGATTTAACAGTTGGAAACATTTTCGTTATTAGGTTATTACTTTAGATACGTTGATATTAATTTATGACCTGGCTGTATTTATCTACTACCCATGCAATCACATAGACAGATATGTTTCAAAAACAAATTTTTTGACTACTTGACCTCCAAAACATAATTTGTCAAAATCTAGACTTACATTCTTTTTCAAAATATAAATTTTGACTTTTTCATGAAAATATAGCTTTTTCTATACTTGCTATTATACTAACTATATTATAGTATGAGGAAGCAAAAATTGGTTAGATGCCAAGTAGTTATTGCTGCGATTTTAACATAACACAATGTTCCACATTTACTTCCCTCGTCTAAAAAACGAAGGAAGTATTGTAATCGCGAAAAATCACCTTCCGAGATTTCTTCAAATCTTCCAGTTTCAGTGTGCCTTTTGACTTGTTTGTTTTAACATTTAATTTATATTAATTAACGGACCAATATAACTAGCTTCCTTTCAGTACTCTTAAAGTAAGAAATCAATAAAGGGCTTTACTCAGAATTTCTTTCGCAAGTGAAAGTTTTAAAACAAAAAATTTTGAAAATACTAAAAAACGAATTTATTTTTATGGCATTCGCCCTGTATATGTTGGGTCCAAAATATGCCCTTTTTTGTGAAAGGTAACCTGAGCTATGTGCAAAATATTACTCTTGTTTAACCAACAGTTCTTGAGTAAAAACAGGCAGAATTTAATTTTTTAAGGTGCTCACCGATAGACAGACGAAATTGAGAAAACCTGTTTTTCGTCATCTGGGGACCCCGAAACGTGAAGTTTTGAAGAAATCTCGGAGGGCGGTTTTTTTAGCGATTACAATACTTCCTTTGTTTTTTAGGCGAGGATAGAAAAATGAACATCTTATTTGTACTACTTATTATCAAATGATCAAATACATTTCAGATTACAGCAGGCGTTTCAGATTGAGAATATATCTGTGGTTAACCCAAAACATTGACAGTTCATAAATGCGATACCTTCACTTGGCTGTTTGAATTGATCGAAGACCTGACGAAAATGTTCATAGAGAACTAGAGTTGAAATTTACTTGATCGGTTGATACAACTTTTGGTTACCTTGCAATAGTTATTAGTATCTATAAATAGATATTTTGTATTCAGATGGATTTAAAACATTAAAATCTTAATATGGCCCTCCTACAAACACCAATTTGTAAAGTAAACAGACAGTTATTACAAAGGAATACTGAGCAATAGTAATTAAAATTCTTTCTATGACTTTGAGATAATAGAATGGGAATTCCTAGGTTTGGTTGCTATTGTATATTATAGACAAGATTAGAAGAGAAGTGCTTAAACCCTTAAGCTATCATTAGGGTCTAATGCATTTTGTTTCCGTTAAGTCATCAGATGTGCACTTATTAGGGAAGAGGATATTCTTATTTAGAATGGTTGTAATTCACAATAGCAAGGAATGCACTTTCATTTCTAATTAAGAAGATACTTAATAGAAATTATATTGACTCTTTAAGATCAATGTTTTCTAAAGTGTGGTAGACATTGTAACGTCACAGCTATACCAACGTTTCAAATCGCTACTGCAAGTAAATGAAAAAATTTATTTCTGCTGTGTTTTAAAATTTAAATATGCATAGAATGGTAAACGTTTTACGACAAATATTTAAATGAGGCCTTCGGCTTAGAGCTTGCCACATTTACGAACAATAGCCTTATGTGTGACGACCTAACGGGGATAAATATTTTTCATTTCCTTGAATATTTATTTTTTTTCCAAGCTAATAGCCTCCCAACTGTAATTGTGACTTTAAAACTGTAACTTATATTACCGGTGAGCACTGCAAGTGAAGAAAGATAATTTTGAAAATTGAAAATTACAAAAGAAGTTCTCAGGAGCCGCACCCCTCAAGATATATTACTACATGACCTATCCCTTCCAGCTATAGAGAAGAGCCCAGCAAAATATAGACATAGTTAAAGCAATAAAAGCATTTGCAACAATACAAGCAAGTGAAAAATTAAAAAAAACAACTTTTAGATTGTAAATGCGGGAGACGTTGAAATTATTGACAGACACTCGTATCACAGTTTGTAGGTATATTGAAGTCTCTGTTGTATTGGTATAGTTGCCGTCATATTATTTCAATATACTCTTACAATTGGTATCTTGTAAACCTTGTCGCAACTTGTTAAAAGCAGGTAGGCGTGTCATTAGTGAAGAAAGAAAAATGTTTTTTCAGGCTAATTACGTACTTATTACTCATTCGGTCTGGTATGCAAATTATAGATTACAAAACAATTAGCACTCATTTTTGGAGTTCTTCAAGACATTTTACAGAATAATTCTGTTTTAAAAATTCTTAATGTGCAGATGCTTTATTAAAGCAAGGCAGTATAAAACAATGTACCATGGATTTGCATGGTGTTTTATTAAATAAATTGCGATCCTGTACATCCGCAACCATTTTAATAAACTGTTACTTTTTACAAGATTCATATCAATAACTCTGCCTAAACTTGTGCTATTAGGTTCTATCTAGAGTCCCTGTAGGGTGTCCCGTAGAGTTTGTTTATAACTTTATGAGGTATCTTTTGGACCTATTTTAATTGATGTAGCAATTCCAGGGGCGTGCCCAGGGAGACCTAACGATTAGGTTTTTGCACAAAAAAATTAACGCCCATGAGATTTTTTGCAATTTTTATAATTTTTTTAATAAAGCAACTAAAAATGCAACTTTTTTGTCTCCCGAGATTTGTTCAGATCTCGCTTCGTTTTCAATAAAAAAATTAATGCCCATATTCTTGCACCTCTCTGAACCTGTTAAGACAAAAACTAAAATGCTTCAATATCTAAAAACCCCTTAACCGATTTTAGTGAAACTTTGAAGGTTTACTAGTGCTATTAATGATCATGTTTTGGCACACTTAGATTTAAATTATTTATTCCATATGCAGCTGTTTTTTTTAAACTTCTTTAACACTGCATCTCAGAAACAAAGCATTTCCGGACCTATGTTTATTAGGACTTTTTTGTTTCTTTTTGACCAAAGAACACGCCAGTGCATTATTATGAAATCTATGCGGGACACCCTACAGGAACTCTAGATAGAACCTAATAGCACAAGTTCAGGCAGAGTTATTGATATGAATCTTGTAAAAAGTAACAGTTTATTAAAATGGTTGCGGATGTACAGGATCGCAATTTATTTAATAAAACACCATGCAAATCCATGGTACATTGTTTATACTGCCTTGCTTGAATAAAGCATCTGCACATTAAGAATTTTTAAAACAGAATTATTCTGTAAAATGTCTTGAAGAACTCCAAAAATGAGTGCTAATTGTTTTGTAATTTTGAGGGGTGCGGCTCCTGAGAACTTCTTTTGTAATTTTCAATTTTCAAAATTATCTTTCTTCACTTGCAGTGCTCACCGGTAATATAAGTTACAGTTTTAAAGTCACAATTACAGTTGGGAGGCTATTAGCTTTGAAAAAAATAAATATTCAAGGAAATGAAAAATATTTATCCCCGTTAGGTCGTCACACATAAGGCTATTGTTCGTAAATGTGGCAAGCTCTAAGCCGAAGGCCTCATTTAAATATTTGTCGTAAAACGTTTACCATTCTATGCATATTTAAATTTTAAAACACAGCAGAAATACATTTTTTCATTTACTTGCAGTAGCGATTTGAAACGTAAGTACAATATATTTAAACGATGATATGCAGTGACCGTCAAAAAGTCGGCATAATTCGGAAAAAAAATTTGATTTTTCAAAAAAACTTTTTACGTCAACAATTTGTGCATGTCTAAAAACCTATTTACCCTCTATCATATTTTTACTTATTTAGAAAATGGAGTTTTTCGAAACTGTCAAAATCTGAAAAATGCTATTTTTCGGAAATTAAGTAAGATTTCAATGATTTTTCTTTATCCAATTACATGTTCTAAAAAAATCTCCTCATTTAGACAACTGTAAAAGAACATTTACAGGGTTTTTGTAACAGTAATTCATTAACAGGGCTATATTAGAGTTTCTTGAAGCCATTTAAATACATATTAATTAGAATTGAAAAATATTTCTCCTAAAAAGCGCCTTGCACAAAAAACGTAAAAATTATGCCCACATACTACTTTTCGGCAAATAATAAAAAATCTAAAGAAGTAATTACAATTTTATATTATTTTTTCCAATTATAAATCTTAGTCTTCACATAAAAAAAATTGAATTTTAATATTGTCTTGATATGTGAAATTTTGAAAAATATTTAAAAATTTAAAAAATTTATTTTTAGCTAAAATTAAAAAAAAATAGGTGTTTTCTGGGTTTGAGATTGTTCAGTTACCTAAAAATAACACACTCTAAAAAAATCTCACTGAAATCTTACATAATTTCCGAAAAATAGCACTTTTCAGATTTTGTCAATTTCGAAAAACTCAATTTTCTAAATAAGTACAAATCACTCGGTATATATGATAGGGGGTAAATAGGTTTTTAGACAAGCACAAATTATTTATTAACGTAAAAAGTTTTTTTGAAAAATCAAAAATAAATTTTTTTCCCATATTATGTCGACATTTTGGCGGACACTGTATATAATTAGTACCTACCTAATTCTACTTTCAAGGATTTTTATGTCACAATTATTTGATATTAGTGGCGTTCCTTTACAATAAAAATCATTTGGGATAGTAGATCTTAAGAAATAAATATAAGTAAATGACTATTATTTATATTAAACAGAAACATAAAAATGTAAAGTAAACGTTTTACTCTTGAACATAACACTTTAATATAATACATCTGACTGTACAGTCATTTTCATAAGGACACGCATTGCAATGTATTCCTCATTTTCAGCACTACTCAAATCTGAGACTTCTTAAGTTTCGTAACCTATAAAATAATTTTCATTATAATATACCTTATACTCGTACATAATTCATACTTAGCTACCACAGTCACTTAAATTTATAATTACCAATTCGTGAAAAAGTAAGTCTTTTTAACTATTTTATTGAAATTGCGAATTGTCAATTTGACACTTATAAATTCTGAAGTCTTTTATGATAAAATTTCGAGTACCAGATATGAATATGCAAAAAAAATAACCTTCAAAAATGTGGTCAAAATGACTTCAGTTTACAACTGACAAATTTATAATTATCAACTTCAATAAAATAGTTAAGAAAAGTGCCATCTTCTTTACGATTTTCCATAAAAAAGATATTCAGAATCACTGTGGTAAAAAATTAACTATTGTAAACACATTTTATAAAGACATTGGCTTAAGGTATACTTCTGAACTTTATGAATGAATGAAAACAAACTAAGATCATACAGGCAGAAATACACGTTTTAAAAAAGAAATGCCGAATTCACACGAAGCTAATTGGGGGTTATGGACCAACTAGTTGGGCGTTGTGTCCCTAGAAAATCTTTGGGAGTTGTGGTCGCTTTGGGCGAAGTGGGCCTGCTAAATATTTGGGGATGGTGGGCGCACTTTGGGCGTTATAGACTTTGGGGGTTATGGGCCAACTCGTTGGGCGAAGTGGGCCTGCTAAGAGTTTGGGCGTTGTGGGCTTTGGGGGTTATGGGCCAACTGATTGGGCGATGTGGCCCTGGAAAATCTTTGGCCGTTGTGGTCGCGTTGGGCGAAGTGGGCATGCTAAATATTTGGGGGTTGTGGGCACACTTTGGGCGTTGTGGGCATTGGGGGTTATGGACTTTGGGCGAAGTGTCCTATACCCCTGCAAATAGCAAATAAGGAAGTTTGTTACTTCGTTGTTTGAACCCCCAAAGGAGTCTGCATCGAAAAAATTCGTAGGGATAAGAAATTCTGGGAAAACATGGCATTTAAATTAAATGATTTTTATATGAATTCTTTACTTCCAGAACTTATAGATTCACGGCGTCTAAGAAATTTGCCTTTGCGGGATGTATATCTAGGTTTAAAATAAAATACAGGTTATGTAAAAATCTTGTAAATATATTATTACATTTGAATTTTTCTTTTATTTGATTTGATCAGGTACCTACTGTATTATATGTAATTGCTTAATAATAAACATCTGAAATAACTAAGATTTTGAGCGTTAAACAATCCTGAGATCTGAAAGAGTGTTATGAATAAAAATACGATTTGCTATTTAATTATAAATAAATAATTAGACATCGTAAAAGCATGTAAAAGTGGTCAAAGTCTAAAAATGTAATATTCTCTTTGTAATTTTCGGTTGACTGGTTTCTCGAATTTCTATGCACCCTTATAATAGGATTATTGTAATCTTCCCATGCCGGCCGTAAGCGTTCGGAATATCAACAGCGCCAACTTATGGCGGCGGTAAAAATATGAACTACTGGGCCCGATTTAGGAACATTTTGTAATTACAAACGTGAATATTATTGCCTTTACTTAATGTTGTAAATGAAGCAGATATGATCTACAACATTAGTGGCATAGTAGGTCACCATTCCTTTAAAAAATATTAGCGTTACTTGTATAGTTCAATAGCCACGGACTCAATTAGATTCTTGCTTCTACTATCTTTAAAACATAATTTAAACCAAATCTTTTATGCAAGCGTGGTAACTTATTCTGTTGTGCTTCTAGGGGCATGTAGTTTTTTGAAATCGGATACGAAATAAACTTGTACAATTTGCAGGGAGTATCAGAAGTGTATATTTTATCTGTTTTTTTGAAATAAATTTCTTATTACTACTTTTTTACTTCCTTTTACTATAAAGGAAGTATTGGATTCACCCCAAAAATTCGAAATTGAGTTTTCAACAGATCTTCACGTTTTAGAGTCCCCTGAACCCAAAAAACATATTTTTTTTCATTGGTCTGTGTGTCTGTCTGTCTGTCTGTCTGTGTGTCTGTGAACAGAATATCTCAAAAACGAAAAGAGGTATGGCATTGAAACTTCATATATAAGTTTTGTGTACTATGTAGATGAGACAGCAAGCTTTTGAAGAAAATCGCATAACCGGAAGTAGGTGTTTACTCTTGTGATTTTTCAGTTTTTTTCGATTTTTTCAAAAACGGCTCTAACGATTTTTTTTAAACTTTACATTTTTACTACATTTTTAATGTGTATTGATGTGAAATAGGTGATTTTCCAGTTGAATACTTCTAAAGTGGGTTTCTTTTGTTTTTTTTCTATTTTTTTTATTAACTCCTATTTTAAATAAAACACCCGGTATATTATTACATTTTTGAATTCACCTTAAAATTCTAGAGAAAATTTGTCTCTTCAACTAACACTCGATTTTGTACCGTTTTTGTAGAATTTGTAATTTTTGAAAATTTTTAACAAATGGTTAAAAATTAAAAATGAAATTTTTGACTAATTATAAGATCACTGTAAAAGGAAGTTGTGTGAGTGTATCACACCAGATTTTTTTTAAATAAAAAATGCTAGCGATTTTCCTTGTTAAAATACGAATCGTGTGATATATAACAAAGTGTAATTAGTGCATTTTATAACAGTTTGGTTTTGTGAAACATTTTCAACAAGACCGCTGGAGGACCCTTAATGTGATCAATCTGGCATTTGTAGAATCAAAACAAAACTTTTCACACCCTTTTGTCATTGTCGTTACTTCCTATCTAACACAGGTTTTTCATAGTTAAACATCAAGACGAATACACTGAATCGGTACCAATCGGATCTGGAGTTTCACAAGGCTGCATTTTGGGACCTACCTATCTAATATCTCTTATACCGGGGGACAATGGGACCAGAGCCATGCTAATATCTTCTTTATTTATGAATCAATTTGGATAAAATTTTGTATAAAGATACTAGAAATAATTTCTGATTGACCGATAGATTTAGTAAGAATGGCCGACTTCCGGTTTCACCGGAAATATCAATTTTAATTTTTCAAATAGACCAACCTGTATATTTTATGTTTTTCGGAATCTACAAGTCAAATTACATATACTAGACTAGACTCACCAAATTTTCATTTTTTCAAACAGAAAAATATTTTAAAAAAAAGTGTTGATAGAAGGCTGTGACTTGGAAAACATGTTCTAATTGGCTCTAGCAACTAATAATAAGTAATAGCTATTTTATTAATGAAGTCAATAGCAAACCCTTAATAAAACAACAAAGTTTGCTAAACACGTTTTTTAAGAAAAAACACTTTTTTTAAACAGCACCTACTAAAGGCCACCTTGCCATTAAACAGCAAATTTAATTACTAATCTAACGATATGTATCATGCACTAATTTATCTTTACCTAAAATTGAAGAATAATTAATTAATTAATTTTTTTTTATTTCTCTGTAATGCCTAAGCAAATTCCGCAGCACTGTTGTATGTAATTTGAGTCCTAGATTGCGAAAAACATAAAATATATAGGGTGATCCATTTAAAAAATCAAACTTAGTGTTATTTCCGATGAAACCAGAAGTCGGCCATTTTGATTATACTTGTATGTCAATTAGGGTCCCGGGTGGTGTAGCTTGAACAAGCGTCCACGTACGATCAGCAGAGTTAAGCAACACTCTTTCTGGTCAGAACTTGGATGGGAGTTCCACGGCTGCTTCTCTCGGCGCCTCGTGGTACGGCTGCCACGGAAATAGTTGGTCCTAGATGTCGTAATAACATCATGACAGTCATTATTGGGGTTGGAAGTCCCCATAAATGTACAGTGATGCCTATAATTGGCCTAACGGCTGTTGGCTGAGTACGAAAATAAATAAAAATAAATAAATAAATCCTAAATTATGTCTAATACCCTTGTATCAAATTTCAGGCAAATTTATTCATAAGTAACGAAGATAGAGGCATGACCCTGGTCTCATTGTCACCCGGTATACCGCAGACCTTCTGACAACTAACAAAACTACAAGAGCCACGTATGCAAACTATGCTGCAGTTCTAGCAGTACATGCCGATCTAATTACCGCATCATAACACCTACAAGAAAATGTAAATAAGTTGCAAACTTGGTTACCTACATGGAAAATAAAGGCTAATTACTCTAAATCCGTACATATACCATTTACATTAAACAGAGACACCTGTCCTCCAGTTACACTAAATTAGGGTTTCCATATTTGAAAATAACAATTTCGGGACAAGATTACGAAAATGGGGGGGGAGGGGGGGGTGCTCGTGGGAAAAGATAATTCATTACTTTAATTTTCAAGTTTTTCAAATTTTATCGTAGCTAATTTTAGAAATACTAGAAACTGAATACTAAAGAAATACACTAAACTATTACTCGCAAGGGAAACTAATAATAAAATAAATTTAACAGGAACACTAATACGAAGCTCTAATAAAAATGTAAATTTTTCAATATGTGCTTTTTAATATATTAGACACTACCTCTACCATCAATCCACATTTGCATCTGTTTCGATTGCAGCAGCAGTAGTTTCATTTGGATTCTTGTATCAATTGTATTTCTTGGAACTTTATATTTTTACTTATATTAAATGTAGATCAAGGTGTTATTCGGAAAAATCCATAATGAATCGTCTATTAAAAAAAAGTCTTTGAAATTGTAAATTATATTTGAGTTATTGAACCAGAATTTGCAGAAATCTCTCGAAATCGGTAAAGCATAATATTTTCTTGGAAAATCGGGACAGCATTTTGTTGCGGGACAACTAGCTCCAAATCGGTAAAATACCGAAAAATTGGGACATATCGCAACCCCACACTAAATGGTAACCAGCTGATTCAAGCACATGACACAAAGTATCTTGAAATGCACATGGATAAACACTTGACCTGGATGAAGCACATATTTACAAAAATAAAACAACTCGGCATAAAATTCAGACAAATGTATTGGATGATCGGCAGAAAATTAGTTATCACTTGAAAATAAACTGCTTTTGTTCAAAACTATTTTGTAACATAATAAAGTTTTGAGAACATTGGTAAATGCCCCATTGTATGTTCCAAATCAAGTACTAATTGCGAAAGATCTACAAATGCCAACTGTTAAAGAAATTAAGAGATTCAGTGAGAATTATAGTGCTAAAATTGTAGTGCATCCAAATGTGCTCGCTAGAAAATTTATTTAAATCCACTGATGAAGTGCAACATTTTAATTAGTTATATGTGTTGTTGTGGTCTTGGTACAGGGATTTAAAATCAGATTTATAAGGTTAAAGGAATACAGTATTAAAATGAATTTAAGTATGAAATGGATATCAAAATTATTGAAGTGTGTTTGGTAAAGACAGGAAATAGAATTTAAAATTCAATTGAATGAAGCTACATAAGAAACAGTTGGGTTATAACATAATTTAATTTATCTGAAATGAAAAGGAGAATAAATGGCAAATACTTTTTTGAGATATACTATTTAACATAGTGGGTATTAGACAAATATAATAAAGCTTCTATAGTGTGTTGGACTATGAAATATATGCTAAACTAAATCACTAAGGCGATATTTATTTATCAGTATGTAAAAATTAGTTTGATACAAAACATGTAATATAATTTGTAAGCGGTTGAAATTATGAAAATAAACCCTTTATAAAGTTTTAAAAAGCTGTTCGGAATATAAAAGGGTTACAAATTAAACTAAAATTGGCGTGGTGTAAATAAAAAGTAAACTTCAAAAGATTAGAAGATGTGAAGAAGAAGAGGATTAAAATAAATGAATGTGGTGAGAATGCCTAAGTAATAGTTATAATCTACAAAAGCAAATTTCTGGATGGGGATGCTGAACTGAATTTATTGTCAAATTACATTGCATCATATGAATTGGATAACAAGGAATGGTTTTTACTGGAAGTAGTTTACATCAAAATCATTAGCAGAGTGAATGTTTTAGGGTGTGGATAGGAGGTTTTCATCTAAAGGAGTTCTATTTCGACAAGCTTGTCATTGAAGTGACATCTTATAACTTGCATCTAGTCTAGGTTCATGATACCAGGTCGTCGGAGGCTTGAGGAATTTAGTAATACGACGTGGATGGTGTTTGCTGCTGCCATTGCTGCTAGAGAGAGTTGGTAGGTGCCTTGTCGTGTTTTTGCCAGGAAGTCTTTGAGGATCCAGGTTTTTTTTGGAGGAGTTCCTGCAGGCATTGGTTTGGAAGTTGGGAGATCTTGGTGAGGTTGCTTGATGCGTTGGGCTTGGTAGAAGAGAATATTGAGTCCAATAACAGGTGACAGAATACAGGTATTTAAATAAAAACTGAAAGAAAATATAGAACGAGAAAGTATTTGTAATTAATTTTGCATTAAACTAATTTGAAGTGACAGGTGATAGACGTCCGAGCTATCATAAAATAAGAAAATCAAATTTCAAAATAGAAGCAGTCTAGATTATAAAAAATCCAACAAATGTTTCATTCAAGTGTTTTTCTACCGGAGCTAGCAGTTAATAATGTTGATAATCCATAATTATAAAAGGGCAAATGAGTTAATTAAAATTCAATTTTAAAAAGAATTGATTGATAATAAACTAAAGTAAAGTATAAGTCAATTATAACATAACATAGGCGTTACAACGTAGAGTCATCACTACAGTATACAGAATAAAAAATAGTTTAAGTTACTGTAAAGCGATTACATATTGTGTAAGATAAAGGAAAGCTTTCATTGGAAGCAACTCCTGCAAGTTATTATAGTATATCTAATACCTACCATTCGAGTTATATAAATCTTATTGTCCAAAGATTGGATAGATTGTTAGCAAAGAGAAGTAATTAAAAGAAAGATGTTCCTGAGAGTAATGTTGTTTTATAAAACTTGTTTCAAACATTTCAGCAGCGTTTATAAAATACCAAATTGTTAGCTATATATTAAATTTGCTTGATACTACTGAAAGATTAAATAAATAAATTATGTAGAATAATAAATTATATATTTAAATAATAAATCGGTACATAAAACCAAGCCTATTTACATTGTAAGTCGACCAGTCACAACCAAATTCCTATATCTTATTTGTATGTATCGTTTTGTACAGTACCGCAATAATGCTATGCAGTTGTGAGATTTCATATGTGCGACTAAAGTATTTTTCTAGGCAGATTTATATTCACAAACAACAAGGGAATGGCTTTTTCCCTGTATGAGATTTCATGTGTTTGACTAAATTATGTTTGTATGCTGTTGCATCTCTACAAACACAACAAGAATAAGGTTTTCCGCCTGTATGAAATTTCATAAATGGAGTGGACAGTGATGAAACAGAAGTTAAAACTGGCATCCCGGCATGGATCGGTCTTAGGGCACAGCCTAAAACTGAGTGGCTTAATAGCAAGATATGTCACTTTTGCTGATGATAGAGCACTGGCTTATTTAAGTAGGGATTTGGAGCAATTACAAAATATAGAGTGTCCCAGAATGTTTTGCTGTTTTTACAGAGCGCTGGTTTGGCAACGTTGTATAGTAGCTTCCTAACTCGGTATTCTCCAGTTAGAGGAAGGTTGCGGATTATTCAATAAGAATGGAGAAGTCGACGGGGGAACATAGCGCTCTCTTCATGTAGCTTTATTTGAAAAACCAAGAAACGTACTTGCGGCCCTCTGCCTTTTTTGCAATCATTTGAATATTCACCATGTGGCGATGCTCGGAGACACAGTTTAGTGCAATCATGCTTAAACAAGTACAGAATAACAGGTTCTTGTTTAACCATGATTGCACTAAACTGCGTCTCGCAGCATCGCCACATGGTGAATATTCAAACAATTGCAAAAAAGGCGGAGCGCTGCAAGTACGTTTCTTGCTTTTTTAAATAAAGCTCCATGAAGAGCACGCTATGTTCTCTCGTCGACTTCTCCATTCTTATTAAATAATCCGCAACCTTCCTCTAACTGGAGAATACCGAGTAAGGAAGCTACTATACAACGTTGCGAAACCAGCGCTCTGTAAAAACAGCAAAACATTCTGGGACACCCTATACAATCAACAATGACTTACACATCTATTCTAAGGTGGTTGTGCTTTACTAAATTAAATGTTAATCTGACAAAGACTGTCTACATGGTAGTACGTCAAAAAAAAAAGTTATAAAATAATAAAATTTAATTATTTAATCAAACAAAAGTGGACAATTACAAATAAGTACTAAAGATTGCACATAGAACATAGGTAATAAATTACAGTGGACAAATCACATACACTCAGTGACAGAAAAATGCTTCACTGATATGTGAAACAAAAAACTGTTCTAAATAGAAAAACTAAAAATATGCTTTATCACTGTTGGATTAAAAGTACAATTAGATATTTAGGTACCTGATTTCCTGCTGGAGAAATGCTGCTGGCTCTCACATAAATCTGCTACAGCAAATGCAAAATAAAGCAATAAAATCTCTCTTCAACTTAAATCAATTGACTCCTAGAGTGCAAGTATATAATCAAACAAGATCGCTAAATATACAGGACTTAACATTTTGAACAAATTACACTTATTTATATTTCTAATGGTGACACAAAAATTAACTACCAAGCATTGATTAACTAAGTAGAAGAAGATACGCAGCTTTACGGAGCTGATTGTGCTGTAGAAATGTAGCGACCTACAGATGGCGCGTCTCTCGCCGTTTTTACCGAAACTTTTTCAGTTTGCCGGCAACAGCTGTCGTGCGAACATCTAGCTTTGGTTGGATCGTGCTCTGCAGGGCCCCCGCAACCGCGCTTGCAACGCGTGCACCGCACGCGGGCGCCGCTCTAAAGGGGCGCCAAACCGGAGATTTGTATACAGTTTGAATTTTTATTTCATACTGATGTCAAAAATGACATTTTTCGGATTATTTATGGTACAAAAAATGGAACATTAAAATCCTAGTACTTTAAAGTAAAATTTTAAAATTCAAGTACGTGTTCCTGCATTCAATGTCAGGTTACAGCATATGCTGCTACAAGAGTATCGCCGTACCAATTATTGTAATAATAGTCCGCTGCAACGAATTGTAGGAACTGTTAATAAGACAAATAAAGCTGATATTATTGGAATACCATTTAACACTTTTATTAGGCATATAAAATCTTTATTTGATATGTAACCCAGCAACCCTGCATGCATGTTTTTTTTCGTTACTGTTATTTTATTTTCTTTATATGGTAAATATTAACTTTTGTTGTATTTGGCTGTTTTTTTAGTATAATATTGTAAATGGTATAATCCGTTGAATAAACATTATTATTATTATTATTAGGTATTATTAAAATGATACGTCAGTTGTTGACATGAAATTTGAAATGATTACAACTTTTTATTTAAAATTCATTAAACTTGCAGTATGAAATAAACCGTTGTATTCACCACGAACGAAAAGTGTTTTTAAAGGTCCTCGCAAGTAATTCCAATTTTCTGGTCTTTAAAATGCCACTTTTCGTTCTAGATAAATAAACTGCTATTAATTTTTCAACAATTTCAAACGATTCCAATGAACAAAGCACTAAGGCACTAAAGAAATTATTTTTTTTTATCTCAATTCATAATATAATGTTCGTTGACATAATGACCTATTCCTATTGTGACAGAAAACATTATATTTTTGTAATCTAATAGCTATTCCTTTAGCTTTAATTATTAAATATAATAAAATCGATTGGTTAGTTAATTCTGTGTGCAATATGCAATACCCTGAATAAAAATTATGATAATCTTTTCGAGGAATAACTTGCTCAAGCTGGAAAACTAGCAGCCGCTCTTGACATAGAGCAAGGTTTTCCTCCGTTAAATACTGTTAGACGAAATCAAAATTGTTCGATTATGAACAGAGGTATGAGACACCTCAAGATCCAAAAACCACGCTTAAAATAAATTTATTTTTTAAAAATAATTGATCAAACACTAAGTTCTTTAAATAGTAGATTTGAAATTATATCTGATTATGAGAACGTTTTTGTTTTTTTAGTGATATTTTTAAATTAAATGAAGAGGATCTTTTAAAAAGCTGTCGTGCTCTACAACAAAAGCTAACTAATCAGAAAAAGAAGGAGACTGAAGTAGAAGAAAATGATTTATTTAACGAGATTAAAGCCCTAAGGTTGTTTTCATTACCTGAAGCGTCAAATCCTTTCGACTTCCACAATATATATTTGAAAACAATCTAACCTCATATCTACCAAATATTACCATTACATTAAGAATATTGCTTATTTTACCTGTGTCTGTAGCTTCTGGTGAGAGATCCTTCTCAAAATAAGTAATAAAAAAAAGTATTTGCGGTCTACCATGTTACAAGAAAGATTATCTGGTTTGGCAATCTTAGCTATAGAGCAAGAGATCCTCCATAAAATTCATTTTGGCAATATTATAAAAGAATTTGCAGCAGCCAACTCCAGAAAAAAACCTATTTAATTTTTGGATGATTGAATGTTTTATTTGTTTATTGTTTGGTTTGCTTTTTCCTTTGTAACAAATTTAAAGAAGAATAAAATTTTAGTTTTTAAAATCTGTGTTGTTTCATTACAAAATTAAAATAAAATGTGTTTTTGCATTTCGCTCAAATGTTTAAACAGCTACAAGAATATTACAGCAAACCAGGAAATTTAAAAAACATATGTAACAGCTTAAAGTTTTTATGCTGCAAAATATTATTTATATAAGTACTACATACAGGGTGTTATGAAAATGAGTGCAAATATTTTAACCAATGATTGAGCTCACCAATTTCAACAACTTTTCTATTTATCGTTTTTCATTTAATCGCATATTTTTTCAATCATTTATCTCCCCTAAATTTGACAAGCCGCTTGGTAAGCAAATCTACGTTAAAGGTAAATGACACAAGGTATATTATAAAACTGCAAAGTTTTTGCGCAAAAAACATGCGGTTTAATAACTTACCTACCTCAATTGATAAGGTACGTTGCTGATCATATGTGAACTAAAGGTTTTATCAGTAACTATGCAGTTTTTACTGGTTTGCATATCAAAGAAATGTTTTTTGTGTTCTGTTCGATTAAATTGGGATGCGCAAATTGCAGGCTTTTAGAAGAAGATAGTTTTTTATTTTTTTAATTTTTGGCAGGTTTAAAATATATATATCTTTATCAGGAGAAACTAAAGCTGTAGTAAAGTAATAGGTCTATATTCTCTGATACTACGACTATGTTTTTATTTGATGCATTGAGAGTTGTTGTAACTATTAACCGATCAGCATCACTTTCAGCTTGAGAGCAGGGATATTATTTGCAGCTAAAGTTTCTTTTGAAAAATCAATAAAACGACATGAAAGACATTTGCCAGAAGTTTTTCTTGATACAACTTTAAAAACCTGTCCCTTTCAAATCGAATATCTGGTGCAGTTTTCGTTTTTAGACGTCGGTCTCTTTCAGCACATTTTATTCTATGTTTCTGATAATCGACAAAAACACTTGCTTTTTCGATAATTACGTACAATAAAATTAATTTATCTAAAATTGCACCATACTGTTGAACAAGTTGCCATTTGTTTTTATGTAATAACATTCCTCCGTCCGTCACAAACAGAAAAATCTATTAATTCAGTAATATCTTTTGGAAATTCTACAAAGAGGTTGTAGAAAACACATTTTTAGGCGTTGGAATTTAAACGTATGTATTCGTATGTTATATTTAAATCTATTTAATCTATTTAAATTTGAGTTAATTTAACAATTTAGAATTTTATTTGTATATAATGTTTATTAAATAATAATAATAATAATCGTACAGAATAAAAATTAACCTTTTAATACTATATTTATAATTACTGAGTAATTCAGAAATAAAGCTATTTTGCCGCTTTAAAGACGCTATTTTTAATTTTTGATAATTTTTAACATACAATTTGAGATCAGCGACCCAAAAAACCCTATATAGATAAGAAATAAAGTTCGAATAAAAAAAATACGCTTTTTCGCCATCTTGGATCCGCCATTTTGTGTTTTAGTTGAGTTTTAATGTCAAATTCGTAATCAGCGACCCTAAAAACCCCTACACATCTAATAAAAATAAAAAAAAAAAATAAAAAATTAGACCCTTGACGCCATTTTGTAGACGCCGTTTTTGTTTTTAGACCAATTTTGAGGCCAGATTCGTAATATGTGAACCCCAAAACCATATGTTATCAAATGTCAGGCAATGGTTTAAATAAATAACGAAGTTATATTTTTTTTAATTAAGAATATATTAAAAAACACTTATTTGTTAATAACAATTGAAAAAATAAAAAGCACACCTTCTCACATATGGGGAACTTTTCTATAAACTTTTTCCGAAATAATAAAAAAAAAATATTATGTGTTTTTCTCCTATTTGTTTACACTTGTCTCTTTTTTAAACTTTGACGTTTTTATACTATTGGAGAAATTACTTTCTAAATATTCGTATTGTGAACGATTAACCTGGGTTTTTCCAATAAAAATACGAACTCAAGTAAATGAACAGGGGAAACCAAATATTTTGGAAATTGATAGTGAATCTAGTTTTCCCATATTTCGCCGTTAAAATGCAAATATCTACGAAACAAATAGATATTAACATATGTATCGTTGGCAACGCGTGCCGTATTATTAAAGAACGTTGGCGATAGGGTCAAAGCATTGAAAGTTACATTTATAAATGGCTTAGCGTCGTAATCTTTGTTATTGGTTTATATATGTTCACTGCCTAACTGATAACACAAAGTGCAACTAAACAAAAGATAAACACACCGTGGCCAAAGAAAGGAAGTTGAGATATTTCGCGCTAACGGCGGCGGCGCCACGATATTGTGAATCAGTTGCTAGATGCGGGGGCCGCGGGTAGCAAGGAGATGCAGTACAGATTTTAACGTTGTGTTGCATATCTTTATACTTCTTTAATCAATGTACCAAGTAACAAGAGTGGACAATGTGCATAGTTGTAATATACGGTCACAGTTACAATTTCATATTATAATGAAACTCAAGGTACAGTAAAGATTTGACAATCCTAATTGAAGCAGTAAGTAAATGATTAACAGTCAGCTGGCACATTTACGCCCGGTCTTATAAATACCACTCATTCGCTGTTAAAACACAAAAGCCCAGCAAAACAGTGTTTATTACATTTTATTCATTAGTAAACACCGTTTGATACGCCTTTGTGTGTTTTAACAACGAATTATAGTTAACCTCAAACGTTACAGAGTCGTTTTGGCAAACTGCTGCATGCAGGGCATCTTTGTCGCAGGAAGTGTAACACGATTCAACAGGCAGCGGTGACCTGTTCTCTTCTAGAGCATAGTCCTTCAACAAGCACAAGAAGAATTTCTACACGAACCGGTGTTCCACAAGTAACAGTATGGCGAACATTACGTTTGCATGGCTTGTATCCTTTTCATCTAAACGTGTACAACACCTTCACCCAGGAGATGAAGCCAGACGCTTGGAATTTTGTAGGTGGGTAATTGCTAATCGCCGAGTAATTCCATCAATACGTTACAGGGTCGTTTTGGCAAACTGCAGTATGCAGGGCATCTTTGTCGCAGGAAGTGTAACACGATTCAGCAGGCAGCGGTGGCCTGTTCTCTTCTAGAGCATAGTCCTTCAACAAGCACAAGAAGAATTTCTACGTGAACCGGTGTTCCACAAACAACAGTATGGCGAACATTGCATTTGCATGGCTTGTATCCTTTTCATCTTAACGTGTAGGTACAACACCTTCACCTAGGAGATGAAGCCAGACGCTTGGAATTTTGTAGGTGGGTAATTGCTAATCGCCGAGTAATTCCATCAATATTGTTCAATGATGAAGCAAATTTCACTTATGCCGACAGAGTTAGAAGGTGTATTGAAGTCGGTAGTGGTATTTTTGAGCATTTGCTTTGAACTGTTGCTGTATTGTTTTATGTTGTTGTAAATAAATGCAATAAATAAGTGATACTAATACAGACTGTCAAAAAAGTAATTCTTTATAAGAGTGGCTGTTAAATTATCAAGCAGTAACCTGTCAATCGTAAAACAAACGCGGCATTTGTCAATGAGTGCTTATTATTTTCTAATTTGTTTGAATGCTGCAGCTCGCCTGAAAGAACATCAACAACTCAGGAAGCAACGTGTGTTGTTAGCGGACGAGTCAGAAAATGTCTAGAAATCCATGGAGATACCTTTGAAAATATATTGTATTTTATATTGTGTTTTCGTTTGTTTAATTGTTTAATAACACTTACATCTATAATATAATTTTCCTTAATGTGTGTTTGTCTGTGGCACAAAATAAAATCTCACGTTCCGGCTTCACAGATGTTTATATTTGTTTAGGTTTTGTTTTTCTTATCTTAGCGCTAATTGTCTTATGTATTACAAAAATATATTTTTATAAAATAATTACATTTCAATACCATATCCAAGAACCAAGTTTATATTCTGTACCGTTTAGAAGAGGTTAGCAAAAGTAAATTAGAAATTGCAACTTTAATTGCAGGATATCTCCACTGTTGTAATACAGGATACTGAAACATGGCTTTTTCAATTTCCTTTTTAGAAGGTACTTCGACTTAGGAGACCTGCTATAAATGTATTTGTAAACTAACCTTATGAGCAGGTCTTTCGCATCTTGCCTCCAACGAATTTTTGTCGTGCAGTTTAATAAAGAAACCAGATAAAGTGGTAAAATTTCCAGATATATTAAAATAAAAGCAGAAATGTTTGTTTAAAACAATTTTTTGCTTATAAAGTTTTCGATTATGACATCCACATGACTACATGCAACTCACAACTGCAACAATGGTTGCCTGCTTTTACATAAACTGCATATCAGTTTTCTGATTCTGCATTTCAATTTTACCAAAACAAAATAAGACAGAAGGTAGACAAGGTGATAATAGTTTTTTTATTTAAAAATGTAAAAAGTAAAGTACATTCTATTACAAATATTAACAAAAATATTTCAAACGTAAATATACGCTGTTAAAAAATTCAAATTAATATAAAATTTAACATTTGTAATATAGATATTAAGGTATCAAGGGCATTATGAGAAAAATAAGCACCCAAGAATGTTAGTGTACAATCCAAGGGCATTTGGTACAATCGCAGGCACTTAGCTCATAATGCCCATGATGCCTTCAACGTTTTATGTCCCACCAGTTTTGTTATCTAATTCACATATCAAAGTGATTTTGAATTACATTTTTCTAGTTACGTCACTTGTAACTTTTGAAATAAAAGTTGCATCCATGGGAAAAAGTGTTTATTTTTCATAATGTCTCTAGGAACATTATGAAAAATAATTTCACTGAAGGGTTAGTTTGCATATAACATACCTTACATAGTAATTTACAATAAAAGTGCGCAAAACTAGCCTTTAGTCATGAGTGGGGCAGAGTTAAAATGCGAGTGAGTCAGCATTTTAAGCACCGTGAGTGACTAAGGATGCTTTATGCATGCGTATCGTACAATATTTTATCTATGAAAGAATATAGAAAACACGGTAAATCCCTAAATAAATATTAAATGTAAATTAGAACCGGTCGTAATTTTGTGCGGTTAAAAATTTTTAGAACACGTTCTTACTGACGACGTGTCTAATGAAATCATTTTAAACATGTTTCAGCTGACGACGGGAACTAACGAACATATGTTATTAAACAGTCGTTTTACAAACTTAACAGCCAGTCTTATGAAGGCCACTAATCTGATGTTAACTTTAATTCGCTGTTAAAATAAACAATCGCATAAAAATTTGTTTACCAATGAATAATATGTCATAGGCGCCAACGTTTAGATGCACTTTTGTTTATTTTAACAGCGAATTAAAGTTAACGTCAGATTAGTGGCCTTTATAAAACTGGCTGTAAAACTGCCAACTAAAAGCCAATTTTACACACTGTCCTAGATAAATAAAGTAATTATCGTCAATTAATATACTGACATGACGTAGAACTAATTATGAAATCGGAAGTCAATGAGAAATTGAAACTGTTGGAACAGTAAATTAAAACATATACCCTACATCAATTAGAAATTTGCAAATAAATTAATTATATTCATTGTATACTGAAACAATTAGAAAAAACATACACATAATTTCAAAATAAACTTTAGAACGCCACCATCATTATGCTGCAAGCCAAAAATTTATGAGCAAAAGAAGGGTTATGTCCTTATGCGAATTTCTGAGGCTGATGGATTTGGTGAAGAGTCACTTGTAGTACCTGTCCTGAACATTTCACCCTCAGGAGTCTTGAAAATTGATCACCGTCAACATCTGAATCTGCAACATTTCAATACATATATTAAAAAAAAAACGCAGAGAAGTACAAAATTTACATGCAAGTGTAATTAAGAATTACTATGAAGAAAATATAAGATGAAGCCGAGCAATTACTGTAGAACAATTATGCGATGTGCACCTTTATCAACATCTAGATGTTTTACTTTTGGGAGTGTTTATATAGAAGAGTCTTCTTTTTACCGGTGATAAATGTGATTGCTTCGCTGTCCTTGGTGTGGATCGACAGATGATGGACCTTCGCCTGCATCAACGTCCAATTTTCTTTCTAATTTATATTTAACAGTATCACCGCTTCGGTAAAGTACATTTCGGGCCTTGTCAACAAATCTTCCCTTGGGTCCCTCTAGCTTCCCTTTTAGGTACATATGATATATAATTAGTAGTAGCAGACTCTCTTGGGAAAAGATCCGTTATTTTACCACATAACACTTCATATTGATCATGTTTTAAACGACTGTAACATATATATATTTTGTTGAGAACAGTAATTTTTTGCATAGTGATCATGAAAATCGTCTTTTTACTTCCTTTTACGATAAAGGAAGTATTGGATTCACCCCAAAAATTCGAAATTGAGTTTTTAACAGATCTTCATGTTTTATAGTCCCCTGAACCCAAAAAACATATTTTTGTTCATTGGTCTGTCTGTCTGTTTGTCTGTGAACAGAATATCTCAAAAACGAAAAGAGGTATGGCGTTTAAACTTCAGATATAAGTTTTGTGTACTATCTAGATGCGACAGCAAGCTTTTGAAGAAAATCGCATAACCGGAAGTATGGTGTTTACTCTTGTGATTTTTCAGTTTTTTTCGATTTTTTCAGAAAAGATTAAACGGTTTTTATCAAACTTTACACTTTTATTACATTTTTTATGTGTATTGATGTGATATCGGTGATTTTCCAGTTGAATATCTCTAAAATGGATTTATTTTGTTTTTACCCTATTTTTTTATTAACTCCTATTTTAAATAGAACACCTGCTATATTATTACATTTTTGAATTCAGCTTAAAATTTTAACGAAAATTTGTCTCTTGAACTAACGCTCAATTTTGTACGATTTCTGTAGAGTTTGTAATTTTTGAAAATGTTTGACAAATGCTTAAAAAATTAAAAATCAAATTTTTGGCTAGCTAATTATAAGATCACTGTAAAAGGAAGTTGTGTGCGTGTATCACACCAGATTTTTAACGCAAAATCGTAACAAAAATTACACTTTTTGTAACTACTATTTTTATTTTATTAAAATTGTGAATTGTCAATTTGACAGTTTTAAATTCCGAAGGCGTTTAACACTTTCAAAACAAGTTGTTCAAATTCAATTGTAAAACTAGTTTTGAAAGTCACACTTTTTTTAATGAATTTGCAGTTTGCAGCAAATGAATGAAAAAAATATGGTGTGATACACGCACACAACTTCCTTTTACAGTGATCTTATAATTAGCCAAAAATTTCATTTTTAATTTTTAAGCATTTGTCTAAAATTTTCAAAAATTACAAATTCCACAGAAACCGTACAAAATAGAGCGCTAGTTGAAGAGAGAAATTTTCTCTAAAATTTTAAGTTGAATTCAAAAATGTAATAATATACCGGGTGTTCTATTGGAAATAGGCGTTAATTAAAAAAATTGAAAAAAAACAAAAGAAGCCCATTTTAGAAGTATTCAACTGGAAAATCACCTATCTGACATCAATACACATTCAAAATGTATTTTTATCTTGGATTGTAATTTTCCTGCAGCTTAATCTCAACTACTGTATTTATTCATGTTGTGTGTTGTATCAGGATAATTGTGGCGACGCTTACTATAGTAATTTGTACAACTAGTTTTGAAAGTCATACTTTTCTTCATGAATTTGCAGTTTGATCAAGCAAATGGATGAAAAAAAGAACTTTCAAAACGTGTTGTACACGTAGTTTTTTGCATAGTGATCTCTTGGTCGAAATTTTGTCGAAAAAGACTTCGTAATTGACAACTGTCAAATTGATATTTCAATAAAATAGTTAAAATAAGTGTACTTTTTTTCACGATTTTTGCGTTTCAATACGATTTTTCGTTAAAAAAAAGGCGACTTTCACGATCACTATGCAAAAATAAATATTACAGACCTGTAATCATGGCAACTAGTAAATGAATTAGAAGGTCGACTAACTCTAACAAAAATTTGTTAATAATGATCAACTTATCGTGCAGATATTGCAAAATAGAGTACCTATTTGTATAGTATGTCGCCACATCAGGAAAATACTATCCCGTATGGTGTAAAAATCAAGGAAAACTAATAAATAATAAGTTACAATTGAATTATTGGCAACGACCTGTGAAAATGACATTTTTATATTTTAATACATCAGGTGGCTTCAAACGGCAAAAATAAAGCTGAATAGATAAAAAATTCGTTATATGTTGGCACCGAATATTCACTTACAGTGCAAGGTGAACTGTAAATAAATATTACAGTCCTGTAGCCATGGTATATAGTAAATGAATTGTAAGTGCACCTTACTCTAACAAAAATGTGATAATAATGATCAACTATTACAGTACAGGTAGGTACCTATTGCAAAATCAATTTTTTGGAGTACCTGCACGCACAGTTGATCATTATTAACAAATTTTTGTTAGAGTAAGTCGAACTTACGATTCATTTACTAATTCCCATGGTTACGGTCTATGTATATAATGCTATAATATTTACTTACAGTCCACCTTCAACTGTAAGCTGTAAGTGAATATTAAGTACCAACATGTTCAGAATTGTTTATCTATTACGCCTTCCTTTATTCAGTTTTAAGCTCATTTTTAATTTCTTAAAATATAAAAACGTAATTTTGACAGGTTGTCAATAATTCAATTTTAACTCATTATTTACTACCTATGTTTGATTTTCACAGGTATTACAAAAAATAATGTACTACCGCGAACTATAAGTAACTTTTCTAGTCTCAACCTCAAAAGTGTCACTGACAGTTCATGGTACGTAATATACTATTTCCGCTCTATGTTTTCGCAAAACAGTTACGATTGCCAAATATTGCCTTAGTAGATATATAATGATCTGCTTGACATGCACCATGTTACAATCTCGGTTCCCCCAGAGTCCCAAATCTTAATGTGGAAGTATTATGTTTTCTAGATAATTTTAGTTCACTAATATGACTTTTTTCGAATTTTTACTGGATCGGATAACCTTGAATTGAATTTATTTGAGCTACATCAATTACAGCATCTTTGGAGCGATTCACGGCTCACGTAACTCAGAGGCATTGAGACGACCTGGCTGTTACTTCGTTTGTGACATGAGATAGATTTCATCTGCCCCAGTATTGGCTTAGAAACATATCAAAGCGAGAAATAAGCAAAAAAAATTTCGCTCCTTGTTTTCGCGAAACGATTGCCAAATATTGCCTTAGTAGATCTATAATGTGATGCTTGACATGTACCACGTTACAATCTCGGTTCCCCCAGAGTCTCAGATCTTACTGTGGAAGTAATATGTTTTCTAGATAATTTTAGTTCACTAATGTGACTTTTTTCGAATTTATACTGGATCGGATAACTTTGAATTGAATTTATTTGCACTACATCAATTACAAGATACTTGGAGCTCAGGTCAGGAACATTGGGACGACCTGGCTGTTACTTCGTTTGTGACGGCAGATAGATTTCATCTGCCCCAGTATTGGCTTAGAAACATATCAATGCGAGGAATAAACAAAACAATTTTTTCGCTACTTGTTTTCGTGAAACGATTGCCAAATATTGCTTCAGTAGATCTATAATGATCTGCTTGACATGTACTACGTTACAATCTCGGTTCCCCCAGTGTCTCAGATCTTAATGTGGAAGTATTATGTTTTCTAGATAATTTTAGTTTATTAATGTGACTTTTTTCGAATTTTTACTGGATCGGATTACATTGAACTGAATTTATGTGTGCTATATGAGCTGAGGATAATTCAGACGACGTGTTACTTATGCGATACAAAACGTTTGAAGCGACCTAGTTGTTACTTCATTTTGAATACCCTTATAAGTAAACTGCCCTCGGGACAGTTTCCATTGCAACCAGCTCTAGACTCTTAGCGAATGCAAATTTATCGGCAAGTATGTCTCACCCTTGCTATATTAATTACTAATTAAAATTGTAGCAACGTGCGTAAGTAGGGATGTTCCTATCGTATCGGATCGATCTAAAAGTATCTGTTCCGGGGAGTATCGTATACTGAAATACCGGTACACATTTGACCCAGGATATTTACAAGGTTAATTTATACAAACCTTAGACCTACTACAGCAAATAGAACTATAGCAATAATAGTGGCGGTAACAATAAAAAAATCAACAACAAATAATTACAAAATCAGTATTAGAAATACATCTATTAAATAGTATACTAACTTTTATAAACGCTTAAAAACTTAAAAAGTAACACTGAAATAATGACTAAAACGCATTCCCAACAAATTTAGTTTTATAAAGGTATATCAACACCAATGGCGTAACTACAAAAAAATTACCTCGATGCAAAAAGTTGGAATGGGCCCCCACCCTATAAAGGCAAAAAAAAAGAAAATGCCTGTACATGTATGATAAACAATAATAAAGCAGTATACCCGCAGTTTCAAAACATAAATTATATTTTAAACATAAATAAAAATATAAATTTTCATAACACATTAAACATTCCCGTTGTTCATTAAACATTTAAAAAAATTAAAATGGTTTTTTCTGCTTTTCGCATTCGCCAAATCATGAATTAATTTTGACACTTTTATTTTTCGAGCCTCCTCTGCATCTATGCTAAGTAAGGCTAGAGCAGATAACCGTTCTTGCTTCATTGTGTTTCTTCAATAATTTTTTATTAATTTTAGTTTTGAAAATGATGCTGCGGAAACGGGAATTGACAAAAATAATATTAATAAGGAGCATACTTCAGAAAAACTATCGCTCATGTTGTTATATTTTATAATTCAATAGCTCAGCAAAATCGCGTATTGTTTTAAGTTCGTTTAAGTCGTTTTTGAAGGGTTTTTTCACAGAGCAATAATTGTAAAGGAAGCAATTCAGAAAAATCAGATGAAAATGTCTCCTGAACTTTTGTTGCACATTTTATAATCCCGTTGTCGTCCATTTCAATTATTTTAGATGGAGTTAGAAATGCGAAAAAATTTGCAACTGTATGTAGTCTTCCAAATCTTTTGTGAAGTTGTGCTGTAACAATAGCAACAACACTATAAAAATATTAATTTTAAATAGCATTTATTCATTTTCAAACCGATGATCTTGTGCCAATTCGTCAAAATGTTTTTTTTTAAGTTTTATCTTAAATTGGCTAGGAATGCCCCATTTATGCGCAATATTTTTTGCCTCTTTTGTTACATTTTCAAATAGACTTCTTAAATTTTTAACTTCAGAATATGATGTTTCCAAGTAACTTGCAGCTTGCTCAATATCCATGTTTCCAGCCAATGCTTTGTATTGTTATTTTGAACTAAAAAAGCGTGTTTTTATAATTCTGTGTGGGCCCCCGAGCCAGTGGGCCCCAATACCTTGCATCGGCTGCATCTGCGTAGTTACGCCAGTGATCAACACTACAATTGTATAAGCAGCATGTTATACATATTGAAGCTGATTAATGAAGTTTTTATTGGATATTGAATCGTTATCATAAAATTTGTTGGGATATATGAGAGCTCCAGTCCGCCAGAATTAGTCATTCTCCTCAGAATTTATCAATTACGATTTTGCTGTAGCAGCCGAAACCCGAACTGTAGTATGTACACATGTTAAACAGGAAGATTTCGGCTCCGCATAATTATTTTGCTTTGATTATTATTTTCGAATTTGTAGGAGCTGAAAATTACTTATTGAAAGTTATCGATGTTCGACCATCTCGCCCTTACGTCCATATAATACGAAATATAAATATCAAACAACCTCATTAAGATTGTTTCATTCATTTTTATGTTAAAAGTAAAAAAAATATTAAATTAATGTCAAAAGATGAGTTATTGGAACCTAGGTGGCAAAAACCTTGGAACCTTGGAACCAATTTAACAATATATGTAGAGCCGTTTTAAAAAAGTAATTCTTTACGCCAAGTAGTTATGCAACCGTGGTAGTAATATTAGAAACCTGGCTAAATAGTTCACAAGTAACGGTGCTGGTGTAGGCTGCCAGAGGTTCCACTGTCGCAGTGGGAACCTTTGAGGCGACGTCGCCTTAAGTGACCAGCATGTCGCCACTACTATCCTCACATCGGAAAAATTGTCGTTTGAAGTGGCCTTGGAGGTATATATATATATATTGACCAATTTACAAGCAACAACAGAGGCAATAGAAGATCATATGAGAAATATCAACATATCAGCAGTGTACTGGCCACCAAAGTACAATAATAAAAAAGAAGACTACAAACACTTTTTCAATACTTTAGGAAAAAAATGTATCACTGGAGTAGAATGGAATGCAAGAAATGAATTTTGGGGTTCAATTACAACAACACCAAAAGGCAGACAGTTATACGCTGCTTTAAGAGTAAATAATTCAACAGCAGTATTGACCAGAGGATCCACCTATTGGCCGACCGACAAAAAAAATACACGATTTACTACATCTTGGAATCACAAAAGAAATTTACGAAAAACAAATCAAAACAGAGCCTTGTTTTGATCTATTGTAGGACCATTTACCAGTTATAATCACACTGTACTCATACATCTTAGAACGACAAAAGCAACCAACACTTTACAGCAAGAAAACAAATTGGGAAATATATAGAACAACAGTAGACTAACTAATTAACCTGAATATAACATTAAAGATGCCAGAAGTTGATATAGCAGTAGCAGAGTTAACTAAAGCGATTCAGAATGCATCATGGACAGCGACGCCCGACTACAACTATGACAACATTAAGGAGATATGTCCTATTACACTTAAACAAAAAAATTCTGTGAACAGAAAACTTATGAAAAAATGGCAAGCCACAAGAAGTGAAGATGGCAAAAAGAAATTTAATAAGCAACAAAGGAGTTGAAACTACCTTTAAAAAAAATTAAAAATTAATCGATCCAGGACTACCTCAGTGAACTATCACCACTAAAAGCAACAGATTTTTCACTGTGAAAAGCCACAAGAAAACCAAGGAGGCCCCGGGTACACATTCCCCCAATCAAAGATAAAAATGGTAAATAGACTCGGAGTAACAAAGAGAAAGCCGCATCATTTGCAAATCACTTAGCCAAACTGCATAAATGAACCGGAACAAGAGCAAATGATACCAGAATATCTTAATGCACCATATCAAATGGATCTTCCAATTAAAAACTTGTCTCGTAGAAATTGAAGATACAATACAACAAAATAATAACCCTCGCAAAGCTCCAGCTCCAGGTTTTTATTTTATAACCAATCAAGTGCTACAAGAACTTACAATTAAAGGGTGCAAAGCTATACAGCAAGTCTTCAATGCAATATTGAGGCTAGGGTATTTTTTCAGTCAATGGAAAGTAGCGCTAATACTTATGTTGTTAAAACCTGGGACGAATACAAATAAAGCGGCTTCTTATCGTCCAATTAGTTTGTTACCAGTTCTTTCGAAAGTGTTTGAAAAGATATTTTTGATACGAATGAAACCAATTCAAGACAATAACAACTTGATGATCCCTAATAACCAATTCTGTTTTAGAAACCAACGTAACACTTTCGAACAATTACACCGGTTAGTTAAGGGTCCTCCAGCGCTATGTAAAACTACAGTAAAACTAGAAATTTAAAGTTATACAACCCATTATGCAGTAGATAACAACCGAACGGCTGGCATTTTTCATTTCAAAAGATTAAAGGCTTAAAGAGTTAACTCACCACGCTTCTGCATTATATTCGTAATATTCTCTTATCTGCTGCATTGACTGAAAGGAACTACCGCAGATAGTTATTTCTGTTATTTACAACACATTATTGGGATTTCATTAAACGACTATAAAATTGTCATTAACAAAATAAGTATTTTTGGGTTGATTGGAATGACATATTATTGGAGATACAGTAATTTCTACAAGTACTTGCTAATGATTTGAGTTAGGCAACGGATCTATTTAAATATTTCGACTAATGCGGAATGCTGAATCGTAATAATTACCTATTGCAGGTAATTAGGGAATGAGCAATGACTAAATAAAAGCAAAGTTAAACCCTAAACTTTCTTAGTGTTGTTGAAAATCTCTTGGTTTCAACACGCGTAATTTATTGTGAAAAGAGCCTGTTTACAGTGTTACTGTTTATGTGATTGTGCTTACTGAGCTAACAAACATTGAAATGGGACGAAATTTTACAAATAAGGAACGAAAACCTAGCAGAGCGAAGAAAACTAAACGGCTATTGGCCAAAAGAATGTGGAAAATCCGGTAAGTTGATTTCTAGAATATTATTTGACTTGTTATTCGCATTTTACATTCATTTTACGTGACTACTTATATCAATAAAAAGATTAATTTAGTTTTATAAGTTGAAATATTATTCATTGCTACCTATCTTCATTTTGGAGTTAATTAGTAGTATAGTACGTATAGTAGCAGTGTAATGTTATGTCATTTATAAACTCCCTATTGAGGAATATGTCATTATTATAGCACTTGAACTGGCAATATAAAAATTATTTAAGGATTGCCACCACTAACAGCAATCGTTTTAAAATATTATAATACCCGGGTGTAATAATCGCGGCAGTTAAAATTAATATAATGCATGTTGCACTTCAAACATAGAAAAGTTAGGTTTCTTTAGGGTGTGTGCAGGTTGATGTTTTATCCGTTTTTACCCGATACTGACAATAACACGATGTTTGTTATAGTAAGGCCACAGCAGAGGAAAGTTGTGGTTTAATTAAAAAAACATTCGATGATGGAGAAATGCCCAACGAATGGACCGACATCACTCCAGAAACTCCAACAACAAGCGCTTCTCTGGAAGAAAATAGCACAAAGATGATTTGCCATGCTGCGACGGATAGGAACAAAGAGGCGTTTGACATCCCAAAAAATCAATTTTTGGAGCAAATATCTACAACGGACGCAAAACAACTGGAAATAAATACTCGAGAACAAGCTCTTTCAGAATTATGGAAGCGAGAAAGAAAACTTCGTCTTACTGCATCAAATTTTGGAAGAATTTGTTGTATGCGCTCCACAACATCAACTGCTAAAACAGTAGAAGCGTTATTATACTCAAAATTTTTATGTAATGAATTTACAGTGTACGGCCAAGAAAATGAAGAAAACGCAGTCGACGCATTTGAGACCGTTTACGGCATCAAATCAAAAATTATAGGGCTTTGCATCGATAGTGCAAAGCCATATTTATCTGCAAGTCCAGATCGTGTTACAGAAATCGACAATGCAATTCTGGAAATCAAATGTCCATCGTCTTGTAAGAATTTAACACCACAAGAAGGAGTTTTGGAGAAAGAAAAATTTGTACGTTACAAGGGGACTCTAAAATTAAACTCAAAACATAAATATATGTATCAAGTACCAGGGCAACTGCAAATAGCGGGGCCTGGACACTTCGCCCAAAGTCCATAACCCCCAATGCCCACAACGCCCAAAGTGCGCCCACAACCCCCAAATATTTAGCAGGCCCACTTCGCCCAACGCGACCACAACGCCCAAATATTTTCTAGGGCCACATCGCCCAATCAGTTGGCCCATAACTCCCAAGCCCACAACCTCCAAACTCTTAGCAGGCCCACTTCGCCCAACGAGTTGGCCCATAACCCCCAAAGTCCATAACGCCCAAAGTGCGCCCACAACCCCCAAATATTTAGCAGGCCCATTTCGTCCAATGCGACCATAACACCCAAAGGTTTTCTACGGACACAACGCCCAACTGGTTGGTCCATAACCCCCAATTAGCTTCGTGTGAATTCGGCATTTCCTTTTTAAAACGTGTATTTCTGCCTGTATGATCTTAGTTTGTTTTCATTCATTCATAAAGTTCAGAAGTATACTTTAAGCCAATGTCTTTATAAAATGTGTTTACAATAGTTAATTTTTTACCACAGTGATTCTGAATGTCTTTTTATGGAAAATCGTAAAGAAGATGGCACTTTTCTTAACTATTTTATTGACATCGTGAAATTACCAAAATCAGATTGAGGTTAGGTTATTCATTAGCCACGAAGCGGAAGAAGCAATCGAGCGCGGATCATTTCCGAACAGGATCTAAAACAAAACATAGCTACTGACGCTACCTTTGAGCGCTAAAATTCAAAATTACCTGGCTAATCCGCTCATGGAATTGCTGTAATTCAAATTTGGAAACGCTGAACGAACTGCATTTAATAACTTTCCGAGATATTTAATCTTGACAGATTAGGTCGAGTTTTTATGTATTTTGTCTGGCATTTGAACTACGCCCAGTGGCGCACGTAAAAAATTTCACTAACAACTAACGGCGATCCCATCCCTGAAGATTTAAGAGCTCATCCTTGCTTTGAGTTAGCGTAAATAAATCAAATTGCAGATAAATAAAATTACATTAGGGACATACAACCATTTATTTTAAGTCACTGTACAACTCACTTTTAGTTAAGCCTGAGATCAATTTAAATACGAACCCATATAATAAAAATTTGCTTGATAGCTCTATTATGTATATATTTAATTTAAATTTATAAAATCATTATTATTAGAGCTTATCACTGCAATATGAAGTTTCAACGCCATACCTCATTTCGTTTTTGAGATATTCTGTTCACAGGCACACACACAGACTGACAGAACAATGAACAAAAACATGTTTTTTGCGTTCAGGGGACTCTAAAACGTGAAGATCTGTTGAAAACTCAATTTCGAATTTTTGGGATGAATCCAATACTTCCTTTATAGTAAAAGGAAGTAGAAAATTACGTGTAGCACTCGTATCGAAACGATACTTTTTTTAATGAGTTTGAAGGTTATTTTTTGCATAGTCATACCTGGTACTCGAAATTTGATCAAAAAAGACTTCAGAATTTACAAGTGTGAAATTGATAATTTGCGATTTCAATAAAATAGTTAAAAAGGGTTAGTTTTTTACTAATTTTATTTAAAAAAGACGACTTTCAAGATCACTATGTAAAAAAACAATAATGATAGTTTTTCCTATGAAATCGTTTTTTATTATACATTTTCTCGAGTTGTTTATTTTTTAACCAGTTTTGCAAACCGAATAAAAGAATGAATCAATGGAAGGATTTTGATATTTTAAAAAATTTTTAATTTGCAAACTTTTTTGTGTGGTACCTACCGGCAGATTCTTGTCGATAACTATAATACTTTTGCAACAACACAACTTTAGAGTTTATTTTAAAAATCTAGTATGTGCAATTATCAAAGTATGACTTTCCCAAAACAAATAATACGTTCATAATTAGTCGCTCTCTGGAAATCATTGTGCCCCTAAACAACCATGTCTAACTTCCATTACTTAGTCACATTATTTCCATATTTCTTTAGATTTAACAGTTGGAAACATTTTCGTTATTAGGTTATTACTTTAGATACGTTGATATTAATTTATGACCTGGCTGTATTTATCTACTACCCATGCAATCACATAGACAGATATGTTTCAAAAACAAATTTTTTGACTACTTGACCTCCAAAACATAATTTGTCAAAATCTAGACTTACATTCTTTTTCAAAATATAAATTTTGACTTTTTCATGAAAATATAGCTTTTTCTATACTTGCTATTATACTAACTATATTATAGTATGAGGAAGCAAAAATTGGTTAGATGCCAAGTAGTTATTGCTGCGATTTTAACATAACACAATGTTCCACATTTACTTCCCTCGTCTAAAAAACGAAGGAAGTATTGTAATCGCGAAAAATCACCTTCCGAGATTTCTTCAAATCTTCCAGTTTCAGTGTGCCTTTTGACTTGTTTGTTTTAACATTTAATTTATATTAATTAACGGACCAATATAACTAGCTTCCTTTCAGTACTCTTAAAGTAAGAAATCAATAAAGGGCTTTACTCAGAATTTCTTTCGCAAGTGAAAGTTTTAAAACAAAAAATTTTGAAAATACTAAAAAACGAATTTATTTTTATGGCATTCGCCCTGTATATGTTGGGTCCAAAATATGCCCTTTTTTGTGAAAGGTAACCTGAGCTATGTGCAAAATATTACTCTTGTTTAACCAACAGTTCTTGAGTAAAAACAGGCAGAATTTAATTTTTTAAGGTGCTCACCGATAGACAGACGAAATTGAGAAAACCTGTTTTTCGTCATCTGGGGACCCCGAAACGTGAAGTTTTGAAGAAATCTCGGAGGGCGGTTTTTTTAGCGATTACAATACTTCCTTTGTTTTTTAGGCGAGGATAGAAAAATGAACATCTTATTTGTACTACTTATTATCAAATGATCAAATACATTTCAGATTACAGCAGGCGTTTCAGATTGAGAATATATCTGTGGTTAACCCAAAACATTGACAGTTCATAAATGCGATACCTTCACTTGGCTGTTTGAATTGATCGAAGACCTGACGAAAATGTTCATAGAGAACTAGAGTTGAAATTTACTTGATCGGTTGATACAACTTTTGGTTACCTTGCAATAGTTATTAGTATCTATAAATAGATATTTTGTATTCAGATGGATTTAAAACATTAAAATCTTAATATGGCCCTCCTACAAACACCAATTTGTAAAGTAAACAGACAGTTATTACAAAGGAATACTGAGCAATAGTAATTAAAATTCTTTCTATGACTTTGAGATAATAGAATGGGAATTCCTAGGTTTGGTTGCTATTGTATATTATAGACAAGATTAGAAGAGAAGTGCTTAAACCCTTAAGCTATCATTAGGGTCTAATGCATTTTGTTTCCGTTAAGTCATCAGATGTGCACTTATTAGGGAAGAGGATATTCTTATTTAGAATGGTTGTAATTCACAATAGCAAGGAATGCACTTTCATTTCTAATTAAGAAGATACTTAATAGAAATTATATTGACTCTTTAAGATCAATGTTTTCTAAAGTGTGGTAGACATTGTAACGTCACAGCTATACCAACGTTTCAAATCGCTACTGCAAGTAAATGAAAAAATTTATTTCTGCTGTGTTTTAAAATTTAAATATGCATAGAATGGTAAACGTTTTACGACAAATATTTAAATGAGGCCTTCGGCTTAGAGCTTGCCACATTTACGAACAATAGCCTTATGTGTGACGACCTAACGGGGATAAATATTTTTCATTTCCTTGAATATTTATTTTTTTTCCAAGCTAATAGCCTCCCAACTGTAATTGTGACTTTAAAACTGTAACTTATATTACCGGTGAGCACTGCAAGTGAAGAAAGATAATTTTGAAAATTGAAAATTACAAAAGAAGTTCTCAGGAGCCGCACCCCTCAAGATATATTACTACATGACCTATCCCTTCCAGCTATAGAGAAGAGCCCAGCAAAATATAGACATAGTTAAAGCAATAAAAGCATTTGCAACAATACAAGCAAGTGAAAAATTAAAAAAAACAACTTTTAGATTGTAAATGCGGGAGACGTTGAAATTATTGACAGACACTCGTATCACAGTTTGTAGGTATATTGAAGTCTCTGTTGTATTGGTATAGTTGCCGTCATATTATTTCAATATACTCTTACAATTGGTATCTTGTAAACCTTGTCGCAACTTGTTAAAAGCAGGTAGGCGTGTCATTAGTGAAGAAAGAAAAATGTTTTTTCAGGCTAATTACGTACTTATTACTCATTCGGTCTGGTATGCAAATTATAGATTACAAAACAATTAGCACTCATTTTTGGAGTTCTTCAAGACATTTTACAGAATAATTCTGTTTTAAAAATTCTTAATGTGCAGATGCTTTATTAAAGCAAGGCAGTATAAAACAATGTACCATGGATTTGCATGGTGTTTTATTAAATAAATTGCGATCCTGTACATCCGCAACCATTTTAATAAACTGTTACTTTTTACAAGATTCATATCAATAACTCTGCCTAAACTTGTGCTATTAGGTTCTATCTAGAGTCCCTGTAGGGTGTCCCGTAGAGTTTGTTTATAACTTTATGAGGTATCTTTTGGACCTATTTTAATTGATGTAGCAATTCCAGGGGCGTGCCCAGGGAGACCTAACGATTAGGTTTTTGCACAAAAAAATTAACGCCCATGAGATTTTTTGCAATTTTTATAATTTTTTTAATAAAGCAACTAAAAATGCAACTTTTTTGTCTCCCGAGATTTGTTCAGATCTCGCTTCGTTTTCAATAAAAAAATTAATGCCCATATTCTTGCACCTCTCTGAACCTGTTAAGACAAAAACTAAAATGCTTCAATATCTAAAAACCCCTTAACCGATTTTAGTGAAACTTTGAAGGTTTACTAGTGCTATTAATGATCATGTTTTGGCACACTTAGATTTAAATTATTTATTCCATATGCAGCTGTTTTTTTTAAACTTCTTTAACACTGCATCTCAGAAACAAAGCATTTCCGGACCTATGTTTATTAGGACTTTTTTGTTTCTTTTTGACCAAAGAACACGCCAGTGCATTATTATGAAATCTATGCGGGACACCCTACAGGAACTCTAGATAGAACCTAATAGCACAAGTTCAGGCAGAGTTATTGATATGAATCTTGTAAAAAGTAACAGTTTATTAAAATGGTTGCGGATGTACAGGATCGCAATTTATTTAATAAAACACCATGCAAATCCATGGTACATTGTTTATACTGCCTTGCTTGAATAAAGCATCTGCACATTAAGAATTTTTAAAACAGAATTATTCTGTAAAATGTCTTGAAGAACTCCAAAAATGAGTGCTAATTGTTTTGTAATTTTGAGGGGTGCGGCTCCTGAGAACTTCTTTTGTAATTTTCAATTTTCAAAATTATCTTTCTTCACTTGCAGTGCTCACCGGTAATATAAGTTACAGTTTTAAAGTCACAATTACAGTTGGGAGGCTATTAGCTTTGAAAAAAATAAATATTCAAGGAAATGAAAAATATTTATCCCCGTTAGGTCGTCACACATAAGGCTATTGTTCGTAAATGTGGCAAGCTCTAAGCCGAAGGCCTCATTTAAATATTTGTCGTAAAACGTTTACCATTCTATGCATATTTAAATTTTAAAACACAGCAGAAATACATTTTTTCATTTACTTGCAGTAGCGATTTGAAACGTAAGTACAATATATTTAAACGATGATATGCAGTGACCGTCAAAAAGTCGGCATAATTCGGAAAAAAAATTTGATTTTTCAAAAAAACTTTTTACGTCAACAATTTGTGCATGTCTAAAAACCTATTTACCCTCTATCATATTTTTACTTATTTAGAAAATGGAGTTTTTCGAAACTGTCAAAATCTGAAAAATGCTATTTTTCGGAAATTAAGTAAGATTTCAATGATTTTTCTTTATCCAATTACATGTTCTAAAAAAATCTCCTCATTTAGACAACTGTAAAAGAACATTTACAGGGTTTTTGTAACAGTAATTCATTAACAGGGCTATATTAGAGTTTCTTGAAGCCATTTAAATACATATTAATTAGAATTGAAAAATATTTCTCCTAAAAAGCGCCTTGCACAAAAAACGTAAAAATTATGCCCACATACTACTTTTCGGCAAATAATAAAAAATCTAAAGAAGTAATTACAATTTTATATTATTTTTTCCAATTATAAATCTTAGTCTTCACATAAAAAAAATTGAATTTTAATATTGTCTTGATATGTGAAATTTTGAAAAATATTTAAAAATTTAAAAAATTTATTTTTAGCTAAAATTAAAAAAAAATAGGTGTTTTCTGGGTTTGAGATTGTTCAGTTACCTAAAAATAACACACTCTAAAAAAATCTCACTGAAATCTTACATAATTTCCGAAAAATAGCACTTTTCAGATTTTGTCAATTTCGAAAAACTCAATTTTCTAAATAAGTACAAATCACTCGGTATATATGATAGGGGGTAAATAGGTTTTTAGACAAGCACAAATTATTTATTAACGTAAAAAGTTTTTTTGAAAAATCAAAAATAAATTTTTTTCCCATATTATGTCGACATTTTGGCGGACACTGTATATAATTAGTACCTACCTAATTCTACTTTCAAGGATTTTTATGTCACAATTATTTGATATTAGTGGCGTTCCTTTACAATAAAAATCATTTGGGATAGTAGATCTTAAGAAATAAATATAAGTAAATGACTATTATTTATATTAAACAGAAACATAAAAATGTAAAGTAAACGTTTTACTCTTGAACATAACACTTTAATATAATACATCTGACTGTACAGTCATTTTCATAAGGACACGCATTGCAATGTATTCCTCATTTTCAGCACTACTCAAATCTGAGACTTCTTAAGTTTCGTAACCTATAAAATAATTTTCATTATAATATACCTTATACTCGTACATAATTCATACTTAGCTACCACAGTCACTTAAATTTATAATTACCAATTCGTGAAAAAGTAAGTCTTTTTAACTATTTTATTGAAATTGCGAATTGTCAATTTGACACTTATAAATTCTGAAGTCTTTTATGATAAAATTTCGAGTACCAGATATGAATATGCAAAAAAAATAACCTTCAAAAATGTGGTCAAAATGACTTCAGTTTACAACTGACAAATTTATAATTATCAACTTCAATAAAATAGTTAAGAAAAGTGCCATCTTCTTTACGATTTTCCATAAAAAAGATATTCAGAATCACTGTGGTAAAAAATTAACTATTGTAAACACATTTTATAAAGACATTGGCTTAAGGTATACTTCTGAACTTTATGAATGAATGAAAACAAACTAAGATCATACAGGCAGAAATACACGTTTTAAAAAAGAAATGCCGAATTCACACGAAGCTAATTGGGGGTTATGGACCAACTAGTTGGGCGTTGTGTCCCTAGAAAATCTTTGGGAGTTGTGGTCGCTTTGGGCGAAGTGGGCCTGCTAAATATTTGGGGATGGTGGGCGCACTTTGGGCGTTATAGACTTTGGGGGTTATGGGCCAACTCGTTGGGCGAAGTGGGCCTGCTAAGAGTTTGGGCGTTGTGGGCTTTGGGGGTTATGGGCCAACTGATTGGGCGATGTGGCCCTGGAAAATCTTTGGCCGTTGTGGTCGCGTTGGGCGAAGTGGGCATGCTAAATATTTGGGGGTTGTGGGCACACTTTGGGCGTTGTGGGCATTGGGGGTTATGGACTTTGGGCGAAGTGTCCTATACCCCTGCAAATAGCAAATAAGGAAGTTTGTTACTTCGTTGTTTGAACCCCCAAAGGAGTCTGCATCGAAAAAATTCGTAGGGATAAGAAATTCTGGGAAAACATGGCATTTAAATTAAATGATTTTTATATGAATTCTTTACTTCCAGAACTTATAGATTCACGGCGTCTAAGAAATTTGCCTTTGCGGGATGTATATCTAGGTTTAAAATAAAATACAGGTTATGTAAAAATCTTGTAAATATATTATTACATTTGAATTTTTCTTTTATTTGATTTGATCAGGTACCTACTGTATTATATGTAATTGCTTAATAATAAACATCTGAAATAACTAAGATTTTGAGCGTTAAACAATCCTGAGATCTGAAAGAGTGTTATGAATAAAAATACGATTTGCTATTTAATTATAAATAAATAATTAGACATCGTAAAAGCATGTAAAAGTGGTCAAAGTCTAAAAATGTAATATTCTCTTTGTAATTTTCGGTTGACTGGTTTCTCGAATTTCTATGCACCCTTATAATAGGATTATTGTAATCTTCCCATGCCGGCCGTAAGCGTTCGGAATATCAACAGCGCCAACTTATGGCGGCGGTAAAAATATGAACTACTGGGCCCGATTTAGGAACATTTTGTAATTACAAACGTGAATATTATTGCCTTTACTTAATGTTGTAAATGAAGCAGATATGATCTACAACATTAGTGGCATAGTAGGTCACCATTCCTTTAAAAAATATTAGCGTTACTTGTATAGTTCAATAGCCACGGACTCAATTAGATTCTTGCTTCTACTATCTTTAAAACATAATTTAAACCAAATCTTTTATGCAAGCGTGGTAACTTATTCTGTTGTGCTTCTAGGGGCATGTAGTTTTTTGAAATCGGATACGAAATAAACTTGTACAATTTGCAGGGAGTATCAGAAGTGTATATTTTATCTGTTTTTTTGAAATAAATTTCTTATTACTACTTTTTTACTTCCTTTTACTATAAAGGAAGTATTGGATTCACCCCAAAAATTCGAAATTGAGTTTTCAACAGATCTTCACGTTTTAGAGTCCCCTGAACCCAAAAAACATATTTTTTTTCATTGGTCTGTGTGTCTGTCTGTCTGTCTGTCTGTGTGTCTGTGAACAGAATATCTCAAAAACGAAAAGAGGTATGGCATTGAAACTTCATATATAAGTTTTGTGTACTATGTAGATGAGACAGCAAGCTTTTGAAGAAAATCGCATAACCGGAAGTAGGTGTTTACTCTTGTGATTTTTCAGTTTTTTTCGATTTTTTCAAAAACGGCTCTAACGATTTTTTTTAAACTTTACATTTTTACTACATTTTTAATGTGTATTGATGTGAAATAGGTGATTTTCCAGTTGAATACTTCTAAAGTGGGTTTCTTTTGTTTTTTTTCTATTTTTTTTATTAACTCCTATTTTAAATAAAACACCCGGTATATTATTACATTTTTGAATTCACCTTAAAATTCTAGAGAAAATTTGTCTCTTCAACTAACACTCGATTTTGTACCGTTTTTGTAGAATTTGTAATTTTTGAAAATTTTTAACAAATGGTTAAAAATTAAAAATGAAATTTTTGACTAATTATAAGATCACTGTAAAAGGAAGTTGTGTGAGTGTATCACACCAGATTTTTTTTAAATAAAAAATGCTAGCGATTTTCCTTGTTAAAATACGAATCGTGTGATATATAACAAAGTGTAATTAGTGCATTTTATAACAGTTTGGTTTTGTGAAACATTTTCAACAAGACCGCTGGAGGACCCTTAATGTGATCAATCTGGCATTTGTAGAATCAAAACAAAACTTTTCACACCCTTTTGTCATTGTCGTTACTTCCTATCTAACACAGGTTTTTCATAGTTAAACATCAAGACGAATACACTGAATCGGTACCAATCGGATCTGGAGTTTCACAAGGCTGCATTTTGGGACCTACCTATCTAATATCTCTTATACCGGGGGACAATGGGACCAGAGCCATGCTAATATCTTCTTTATTTATGAATCAATTTGGATAAAATTTTGTATAAAGATACTAGAAATAATTTCTGATTGACCGATAGATTTAGTAAGAATGGCCGACTTCCGGTTTCACCGGAAATATCAATTTTAATTTTTCAAATAGACCAACCTGTATATTTTATGTTTTTCGGAATCTACAAGTCAAATTACATATACTAGACTAGACTCACCAAATTTTCATTTTTTCAAACAGAAAAATATTTAAAAAAAAAGTGTTGATAGAAGGCTGTGACTTGGAAAACATGTTCTAATTGGCTCTAGCAACTAATAATAAGTAATAGCTATTTTATTAATGAAGTCAATAGCAAACCCTTAATAAAACAACAAAGTTTGCTAAACACGTTTTTTAAGAAAAAACACTTTTTTTAAACAGCACCTACTAAAGGCCACCTTGCCATTAAACAGCAAATTTAATTACTAATCTAACGATATGTATCATGCACTAATTTATCTTTACCTAAAATTGAAGAATAATTAATTAATTAATTTTTTTTTATTTCTCTGTAATGCCTAAGCAAATTCCGCAGCACTGTTGTATGTAATTTGAGTCCTAGATTGCGAAAAACATAAAATATATAGGGTGATCCATTTAAAAAATCAAACTTAGTGTTATTTCCGATGAAACCAGAAGTCGGCCATTTTGATTATACTTGTATGTCAATTAGGGTCCCGGGTGGTGTAGCTTGAACAAGCGTCCACGTACGATCAGCAGAGTTAAGCAACACTCTTTCTGGTCAGAACTTGGATGGGAGTTCCACGGCTGCTTCTCTCGGCGCCTCGTGGTACGGCTGCCACGGAAATAGTTGGTCCTAGATGTCGTAATAACATCATGACAGTCATTATTGGGGTTGGAAGTCCCCATAAATGTACAGTGATGCCTATAATTGGCCTAACGGCTGTTGGCTGAGTACGAAAATAAATAAAAATAAATAAATAAATCCTAAATTATGTCTAATACCCTTGTATCAAATTTCAGGCAAATTTATTCATAAGTAACGAAGATAGAGGCATCCCTAGTAGCACAAAATGGTTGGGCCAACGTTGGCTTATTGAAGTGTCCCACAGTTGGCCAACGGTATGTAATGTCCTCTTTTACAGTCAAACCCCAACCATCGATTTCCCAACTGAGGGCCAACTATACACATTAAAGTATTCCCAACCAGCATCCAACAATTGAACAACCAAAAGCCAACAAATAATCTAACTCAGCTTTCTGTATTAATCGGTAGGTATGAAAAGACAAATAAACAAGTGTAAATAAAAATGCCATTTATTATACACAAAGGAAAACATAAATACAATACTTACAAATCTTGTATAAAAAAAGTAAGTTATAATATTTTTGAAAAACGAATAATTTTCAGCAATATTAAAAATCACCAAGTATATCAACCTTGCAACGTTCAGAAAATAAGGTTTATGTTATTTTATTTTATTTACTTCATCCCCACTATCATCACTGCTGTATAAAATTCTTCTCTTCGCTTTCCTTTTTCTCACCTTCGTTTCTTCCTATGTAGAAACTACTTCTGATTCACTTTCGGTCTCCTTTAGCGCTTCTCTTGCTTTTAAAATATTTTCTGGAAAGGCAAAGACAAAATTAATATTAAATCCACGTCATTTAAATTTGACCCGCTACAAATATAAATCGCACTTCAAAATACAAATATAATTATTATAGTTTAGGCAAGGTTTATAAATTTTAAAACTTTATATTGCTATTGCAATATCTAGTTTAAAGTAGAATTAAGGTTGTAGTGTGGGGTGCTAATAGTTATTAAAGTATCAAGGTCATTATGAGCAAAATAAACCTCCAAAATTGTTAGTGTACAAACCAAGAGCCGTTGGCCCGAGGTGTGTACAACAATCGCGGCACTTAGTTCATAATGCTTTCAACGTTGTATGTCATACCAGTTTTATTATCTAATTCAAGTCAAAGTGATTTTGAATTACATTTTCCTAGTTATCGCTTGTAATTTTCAATGGAAACAAATAGTGTTTATTTTATCCTATTATGTTACTATGATTATAAGCATAACTCCTTAGCAATAAGTTGCGTTATGATGCATTTAACAACACTAGTGTCGTTAAGAAAAACAACATACAATACTTTATTAGCATTTAATCACATGTTGGCAGTACTGACGTGTATTGTCAATCTATGTCAAATTCGATGTTAGTAGGTTAGGTTTTGTTTGTTACTTGACACAGACTGACGCAAAACTTAACCTGCTAATCTCGAATTTAACATAACCTAACAGTGTTACCATCTTACCAGTGATACCACCACAGCCGATATATGTCTCGCTGTTGTAAGTGTCACTAATAACAATTTTTCCTTTTAAAAAAAATAGAATTTTAGGATAAAATAAACCGTGATACGAAATACGTAACGTCATCTGCTTTCTACATTACTCGAGGATTTTAAAGAACTCGCTCGTAACGTCGCTCGTTCATTCAAACTATTTTCTCGTAATGTAAAAAGCTTGATAACATTACTTGAATCGTAAATTACTATTACTTTTTCATAACATTATAAAAAAAAATTTCCCTAGAGCGTTATTTTGTTATAACATACCTTAAAATACAGTAACTATTATCAATTAATATACCTACTGGTATGATATAAACATTATAAATTACATACGAGATAAAGATCTGTTTGTATGTAGAAACAAATTTGTATTCTCGATTTTTCTTGAAAACTGCTATAATTTTAACCAAACTCAACAAAAATACTTGCAGACAAAACTAAGCTTTTTAATGGGTTCATTAACGATACTGAAAATAAAGAGCACAGAAAACAATCCTGTATGAAAGAAATATTGCAAAAATCTATTTTTCAACTTGTGCTACTTTGAGACACGTGTTAATATAGATCCCAAAACTGCAAGATGACTGTGTAACGTTCGTATACTGACCAGTACTAGAAAATATTCGCTTTACAGCGTACACCATCCACGTTTCACATACAGGATCTCCATTAACCAAACGGAGGCCAAAAACTTTCTTGCTTCCTCGATGTCAACCACTCATCATCTCGAACTAGTCCAAGCAGGCCTGCTTCGAACGCCACAGCATGAAACATGTTTGTATATTCTTCTAAAAATTAGAAAAAACAAGTTATGATATTGAATATATAAGAAACAAGAGTGATCACAAAGTACAATATTTACAGAAATAAGTACTCATATCGGCCAAAATTGTTTATAGCTAATTTGTTAGGTTAGGTTGTACGTCCCTTTTCTATTTATCCATAATGTGGGTTATTTCAAAACATAAATAAGTTACAGTACATGAGGATCATATTATTCTTAATTTTACTTACCAAATCTTGGATATGTATATGTAGGAAGAAAAGGACCCACAAGTACAAGAACAAACAACGCAAGCTCGCATGGATAATGGCGCCGGGCGCGTTGCAGAGGGCAGAAACCACGAACAGCGGGGTTGCGGTTGCTTGGCTCGCGCAATGCGCAATACGTGATTAATAACATCACGGGGCATGCGTCAGCTGTTGTACAAAAACTGATTGATAAACGTAATAGACAAATTTATTTATGATCATACCAAAATTTGCCATAATTACTGATGGAATTAATAAATTGCCAATTGATGAATTGGCTTCAGTAGGTATTCACTCATTCAACTTCGCTGTTATAAATAACTAAAATTCACAACAAAATATTACAGTTGGGCCAACGCACGGTTATTGTTAATAAATGCAACAACTATCTTCCTAGCACACTGATGATATCCCAACGCTGGGCCAACGTATGATTATTGTTGACAAATTCAACATTTATTTCATTTTATACCAATGTTGGCCCAATGTAGGATATTAGTTGGCAAATCTACCAACCATTTACCAACCATGCCAACTATATCCCGACGTTGGCCCAACAATCTGTGCTACTAGGGATGACCCTGGTCTCATTGTCACCCGGTATACCGCAGACCTTCTGACAACTAACAAAACTACAAGAGCCACGTATGCAAACTATGCTGCAGTTCTAGCAGTACATGCCGATCTAATTACCGCATCATAACACCTACAAGAAAATGTAAATAAGTTGCAAACTTGGTTACCTACATGGAAAATAAAGGCTAATTACTCTAAATCCGTACATATACCATTTACATTAAACAGAGACACCTGTCCTCCAGTTACACTAAATTAGGGTTTCCATATTTGAAAATAACAATTTCGGGACAAGATTACGAAAATGGGGGGGGAGGGGGGGGTGCTCGTGGGAAAAGATAATTCATTACTTTAATTTTCAAGTTTTTCAAATTTTATCGTAGCTAATTTTAGAAATACTAGAAACTGAATACTAAAGAAATACACTAAACTATTACTCGCAAGGGAAACTAATAATAAAATAAATTTAACAGGAACACTAATACGAAGCTCTAATAAAAATGTAAATTTTTCAATATGTGCTTTTTAATATATTAGACACTACCTCTACCATCAATCCACATTTGCATCTGTTTCGATTGCAGCAGCAGTAGTTTCATTTGGATTCTTGTATCAATTGTATTTCTTGGAACTTTATATTTTTACTTATATTAAATGTAGATCAAGGTGTTATTCGGAAAAATCCATAATGAATCGTCTATTAAAAAAAAGTCTTTGAAATTGTAAATTATATTTGAGTTATTGAACCAGAATTTGCAGAAATCTCTCGAAATCGGTAAAGCATAATATTTTCTTGGAAAATCGGGACAGCATTTTGTTGCGGGACAACTAGCTCCAAATCGGTAAAATACCGAAAAATTGGGACATATCGCAACCCCACACTAAATGGTAACCAGCTGATTCAAGCACATGACACAAAGTATCTTGAAATGCACATGGATAAACACTTGACCTGGATGAAGCACATATTTACAAAAATAAAACAACTCGGCATAAAATTCAGACAAATGTATTGGATGATCGGCAGAAAATTAGTTATCACTTGAAAATAAACTGCTTTTGTTCAAAACTATTTTGTAACATAATAAAGTTTTGAGAACATTGGTAAATGCCCCATTGTATGTTCCAAATCAAGTACTAATTGCGAAAGATCTACAAATGCCAACTGTTAAAGAAATTAAGAGATTCAGTGAGAATTATAGTGCTAAAATTGTAGTGCATCCAAATGTGCTCGCTAGAAAATTTATTTAAATCCACTGATGAAGTGCAACATTTTAATTAGTTATATGTGTTGTTGTGGTCTTGGTACAGGGATTTAAAATCAGATTTATAAGGTTAAAGGAATACAGTATTAAAATGAATTTAAGTATGAAATGGATATCAAAATTATTGAAGTGTGTTTGGTAAAGACAGGAAATAGAATTTAAAATTCAATTGAATGAAGCTACATAAGAAACAGTTGGGTTATAACATAATTTAATTTATCTGAAATGAAAAGGAGAATAAATGGCAAATACTTTTTTGAGATATACTATTTAACATAGTGGGTATTAGACAAATATAATAAAGCTTCTATAGTGTGTTGGACTATGAAATATATGCTAAACTAAATCACTAAGGCGATATTTATTTATCAGTATGTAAAAATTAGTTTGATACAAAACATGTAATATAATTTGTAAGCGGTTGAAATTATGAAAATAAACCCTTTATAAAGTTTTAAAAAGCTGTTCGGAATATAAAAGGGTTACAAATTAAACTAAAATTGGCGTGGTGTAAATAAAAAGTAAACTTCAAAAGATTAGAAGATGTGAAGAAGAAGAGGATTAAAATAAATGAATGTGGTGAGAATGCCTAAGTAATAGTTATAATCTACAAAAGCAAATTTCTGGATGGGGATGCTGAACTGAATTTATTGTCAAATTACATTGCATCATATGAATTGGATAACAAGGAATGGTTTTTACTGGAAGTAGTTTACATCAAAATCATTAGCAGAGTGAATGTTTTAGGGTGTGGATAGGAGGTTTTCATCTAAAGGAGTTCTATTTCGACAAGCTTGTCATTGAAGTGACATCTTATAACTTGCATCTAGTCTAGGTTCATGATACCAGGTCGTCGGAGGCTTGAGGAATTTAGTAATACGACGTGGATGGTGTTTGCTGCTGCCATTGCTGCTAGAGAGAGTTGGTAGGTGCCTTGTCGTGTTTTTGCCAGGAAGTCTTTGAGGATCCAGGTTTTTTTTGGAGGAGTTCCTGCAGGCATTGGTTTGGAAGTTGGGAGATCTTGGTGAGGTTGCTTGATGCGTTGGGCTTGGTAGAAGAGAATATTGAGTCCAATAACAGGTGACAGAATACAGGTATTTAAATAAAAACTGAAAGAAAATATAGAACGAGAAAGTATTTGTAATTAATTTTGCATTAAACTAATTTGAAGTGACAGGTGATAGACGTCCGAGCTATCATAAAATAAGAAAATCAAATTTCAAAATAGAAGCAGTCTAGATTATAAAAAATCCAACAAATGTTTCATTCAAGTGTTTTTCTACCGGAGCTAGCAGTTAATAATGTTGATAATCCATAATTATAAAAGGGCAAATGAGTTAATTAAAATTCAATTTTAAAAAGAATTGATTGATAATAAACTAAAGTAAAGTATAAGTCAATTATAACATAACATAGGCGTTACAACGTAGAGTCATCACTACAGTATACAGAATAAAAAATAGTTTAAGTTACTGTAAAGCGATTACATATTGTGTAAGATAAAGGAAAGCTTTCATTGGAAGCAACTCCTGCAAGTTATTATAGTATATCTAATACCTACCATTCGAGTTATATAAATCTTATTGTCCAAAGATTGGATAGATTGTTAGCAAAGAGAAGTAATTAAAAGAAAGATGTTCCTGAGAGTAATGTTGTTTTATAAAACTTGTTTCAAACATTTCAGCAGCGTTTATAAAATACCAAATTGTTAGCTATATATTAAATTTGCTTGATACTACTGAAAGATTAAATAAATAAATTATGTAGAATAATAAATTATATATTTAAATAATAAATCGGTACATAAAACCAAGCCTATTTACATTGTAAGTCGACCAGTCACAACCAAATTCCTATATCTTATTTGTATGTATCGTTTTGTACAGTACCGCAATAATGCTATGCAGTTGTGAGATTTCATATGTGCGACTAAAGTATTTTTCTAGGCAGATTTATATTCACAAACAACAAGGGAATGGCTTTTTCCCTGTATGAGATTTCATGTGTTTGACTAAATTATGTTTGTATGCTGTTGCATCTCTACAAACACAACAAGAATAAGGTTTTCCGCCTGTATGAAATTTCATAAATGGAGTGGACAGTGATGAAACAGAAGTTAAAACTGGCATCCCGGCATGGATCGGTCTTAGGGCACAGCCTAAAACTGAGTGGCTTAATAGCAAGATATGTCACTTTTGCTGATGATAGAGCACTGGCTTATTTAAGTAGGGATTTGGAGCAATTACAAAATATAGAGTGTCCCAGAATGTTTTGCTGTTTTTACAGAGCGCTGGTTTGGCAACGTTGTATAGTAGCTTCCTAACTCGGTATTCTCCAGTTAGAGGAAGGTTGCGGATTATTCAATAAGAATGGAGAAGTCGACGGGGGAACATAGCGCTCTCTTCATGTAGCTTTATTTGAAAAACCAAGAAACGTACTTGCGGCCCTCTGCCTTTTTTGCAATCATTTGAATATTCACCATGTGGCGATGCTCGGAGACACAGTTTAGTGCAATCATGCTTAAACAAGTACAGAATAACAGGTTCTTGTTTAACCATGATTGCACTAAACTGCGTCTCGCAGCATCGCCACATGGTGAATATTCAAACAATTGCAAAAAAGGCGGAGCGCTGCAAGTACGTTTCTTGCTTTTTTAAATAAAGCTCCATGAAGAGCACGCTATGTTCTCTCGTCGACTTCTCCATTCTTATTAAATAATCCGCAACCTTCCTCTAACTGGAGAATACCGAGTAAGGAAGCTACTATACAACGTTGCGAAACCAGCGCTCTGTAAAAACAGCAAAACATTCTGGGACACCCTATACAATCAACAATGACTTACACATCTATTCTAAGGTGGTTGTGCTTTACTAAATTAAATGTTAATCTGACAAAGACTGTCTACATGGTAGTACGTCAAAAAAAAAAGTTATAAAATAATAAAATTTAATTATTTAATCAAACAAAAGTGGACAATTACAAATAAGTACTAAAGATTGCACATAGAACATAGGTAATAAATTACAGTGGACAAATCACATACACTCAGTGACAGAAAAATGCTTCACTGATATGTGAAACAAAAAACTGTTCTAAATAGAAAAACTAAAAATATGCTTTATCACTGTTGGATTAAAAGTACAATTAGATATTTAGGTACCTGATTTCCTGCTGGAGAAATGCTGCTGGCTCTCACATAAATCTGCTACAGCAAATGCAAAATAAAGCAATAAAATCTCTCTTCAACTTAAATCAATTGACTCCTAGAGTGCAAGTATATAATCAAACAAGATCGCTAAATATACAGGACTTAACATTTTGAACAAATTACACTTATTTATATTTCTAATGGTGACACAAAAATTAACTACCAAGCATTGATTAACTAAGTAGAAGAAGATACGCAGCTTTACGGAGCTGATTGTGCTGTAGAAATGTAGCGACCTACAGATGGCGCGTCTCTCGCCGTTTTTACCGAAACTTTTTCAGTTTGCCGGCAACAGCTGTCGTGCGAACATCTAGCTTTGGTTGGATCGTGCTCTGCAGGGCCCCCGCAACCGCGCTTGCAACGCGTGCACCGCACGCGGGCGCCGCTCTAAAGGGGCGCCAAACCGGAGATTTGTATACAGTTTGAATTTTTATTTCATACTGATGTCAAAAATGACATTTTTCGGATTATTTATGGTACAAAAAATGGAACATTAAAATCCTAGTACTTTAAAGTAAAATTTTAAAATTCAAGTACGTGTTCCTGCATTCAATGTCAGGTTACAGCATATGCTGCTACAAGAGTATCGCCGTACCAATTATTGTAATAATAGTCCGCTGCAACGAATTGTAGGAACTGTTAATAAGACAAATAAAGCTGATATTATTGGAATACCATTTAACACTTTTATTAGGCATATAAAATCTTTATTTGATATGTAACCCAGCAACCCTGCATGCATGTTTTTTTTCGTTACTGTTATTTTATTTTCTTTATATGGTAAATATTAACTTTTGTTGTATTTGGCTGTTTTTTTAGTATAATATTGTAAATGGTATAATCCGTTGAATAAACATTATTATTATTATTATTAGGTATTATTAAAATGATACGTCAGTTGTTGACATGAAATTTGAAATGATTACAACTTTTTATTTAAAATTCATTAAACTTGCAGTATGAAATAAACCGTTGTATTCACCACGAACGAAAAGTGTTTTTAAAGGTCCTCGCAAGTAATTCCAATTTTCTGGTCTTTAAAATGCCACTTTTCGTTCTAGATAAATAAACTGCTATTAATTTTTCAACAATTTCAAACGATTCCAATGAACAAAGCACTAAGGCACTAAAGAAATTATTTTTTTTTATCTCAATTCATAATATAATGTTCGTTGACATAATGACCTATTCCTATTGTGACAGAAAACATTATATTTTTGTAATCTAATAGCTATTCCTTTAGCTTTAATTATTAAATATAATAAAATCGATTGGTTAGTTAATTCTGTGTGCAATATGCAATACCCTGAATAAAAATTATGATAATCTTTTCGAGGAATAACTTGCTCAAGCTGGAAAACTAGCAGCCGCTCTTGACATAGAGCAAGGTTTTCCTCCGTTAAATACTGTTAGACGAAATCAAAATTGTTCGATTATGAACAGAGGTATGAGACACCTCAAGATCCAAAAACCACGCTTAAAATAAATTTATTTTTTAAAAATAATTGATCAAACACTAAGTTCTTTAAATAGTAGATTTGAAATTATATCTGATTATGAGAACGTTTTTGTTTTTTTAGTGATATTTTTAAATTAAATGAAGAGGATCTTTTAAAAAGCTGTCGTGCTCTACAACAAAAGCTAACTAATCAGAAAAAGAAGGAGACTGAAGTAGAAGAAAATGATTTATTTAACGAGATTAAAGCCCTAAGGTTGTTTTCATTACCTGAAGCGTCAAATCCTTTCGACTTCCACAATATATATTTGAAAACAATCTAACCTCATATCTACCAAATATTACCATTACATTAAGAATATTGCTTATTTTACCTGTGTCTGTAGCTTCTGGTGAGAGATCCTTCTCAAAATAAGTAATAAAAAAAAGTATTTGCGGTCTACCATGTTACAAGAAAGATTATCTGGTTTGGCAATCTTAGCTATAGAGCAAGAGATCCTCCATAAAATTCATTTTGGCAATATTATAAAAGAATTTGCAGCAGCCAACTCCAGAAAAAAACCTATTTAATTTTTGGATGATTGAATGTTTTATTTGTTTATTGTTTGGTTTGCTTTTTCCTTTGTAACAAATTTAAAGAAGAATAAAATTTTAGTTTTTAAAATCTGTGTTGTTTCATTACAAAATTAAAATAAAATGTGTTTTTGCATTTCGCTCAAATGTTTAAACAGCTACAAGAATATTACAGCAAACCAGGAAATTTAAAAAACATATGTAACAGCTTAAAGTTTTTATGCTGCAAAATATTATTTATATAAGTACTACATACAGGGTGTTATGAAAATGAGTGCAAATATTTTAACCAATGATTGAGCTCACCAATTTCAACAACTTTTCTATTTATCGTTTTTCATTTAATCGCATATTTTTTCAATCATTTATCTCCCCTAAATTTGACAAGCCGCTTGGTAAGCAAATCTACGTTAAAGGTAAATGACACAAGGTATATTATAAAACTGCAAAGTTTTTGCGCAAAAAACATGCGGTTTAATAACTTACCTACCTCAATTGATAAGGTACGTTGCTGATCATATGTGAACTAAAGGTTTTATCAGTAACTATGCAGTTTTTACTGGTTTGCATATCAAAGAAATGTTTTTTGTGTTCTGTTCGATTAAATTGGGATGCGCAAATTGCAGGCTTTTAGAAGAAGATAGTTTTTTATTTTTTTAATTTTTGGCAGGTTTAAAATATATATATCTTTATCAGGAGAAACTAAAGCTGTAGTAAAGTAATAGGTCTATATTCTCTGATACTACGACTATGTTTTTATTTGATGCATTGAGAGTTGTTGTAACTATTAACCGATCAGCATCACTTTCAGCTTGAGAGCAGGGATATTATTTGCAGCTAAAGTTTCTTTTGAAAAATCAATAAAACGACATGAAAGACATTTGCCAGAAGTTTTTCTTGATACAACTTTAAAAACCTGTCCCTTTCAAATCGAATATCTGGTGCAGTTTTCGTTTTTAGACGTCGGTCTCTTTCAGCACATTTTATTCTATGTTTCTGATAATCGACAAAAACACTTGCTTTTTCGATAATTACGTACAATAAAATTAATTTATCTAAAATTGCACCATACTGTTGAACAAGTTGCCATTTGTTTTTATGTAATAACATTCCTCCGTCCGTCACAAACAGAAAAATCTATTAATTCAGTAATATCTTTTGGAAATTCTACAAAGAGGTTGTAGAAAACACATTTTTAGGCGTTGGAATTTAAACGTATGTATTCGTATGTTATATTTAAATCTATTTAATCTATTTAAATTTGAGTTAATTTAACAATTTAGAATTTTATTTGTATATAATGTTTATTAAATAATAATAATAATAATCGTACAGAATAAAAATTAACCTTTTAATACTATATTTATAATTACTGAGTAATTCAGAAATAAAGCTATTTTGCCGCTTTAAAGACGCTATTTTTAATTTTTGATAATTTTTAACATACAATTTGAGATCAGCGACCCAAAAAACCCTATATAGATAAGAAATAAAGTTCGAATAAAAAAAATACGCTTTTTCGCCATCTTGGATCCGCCATTTTGTGTTTTAGTTGAGTTTTAATGTCAAATTCGTAATCAGCGACCCTAAAAACCCCTACACATCTAATAAAAATAAAAAAAAAAAATAAAAAATTAGACCCTTGACGCCATTTTGTAGACGCCGTTTTTGTTTTTAGACCAATTTTGAGGCCAGATTCGTAATATGTGAACCCCAAAACCATATGTTATCAAATGTCAGGCAATGGTTTAAATAAATAACGAAGTTATATTTTTTTTAATTAAGAATATATTAAAAAACACTTATTTGTTAATAACAATTGAAAAAATAAAAAGCACACCTTCTCACATATGGGGAACTTTTCTATAAACTTTTTCCGAAATAATAAAAAAAAAATATTATGTGTTTTTCTCCTATTTGTTTACACTTGTCTCTTTTTTAAACTTTGACGTTTTTATACTATTGGAGAAATTACTTTCTAAATATTCGTATTGTGAACGATTAACCTGGGTTTTTCCAATAAAAATACGAACTCAAGTAAATGAACAGGGGAAACCAAATATTTTGGAAATTGATAGTGAATCTAGTTTTCCCATATTTCGCCGTTAAAATGCAAATATCTACGAAACAAATAGATATTAACATATGTATCGTTGGCAACGCGTGCCGTATTATTAAAGAACGTTGGCGATAGGGTCAAAGCATTGAAAGTTACATTTATAAATGGCTTAGCGTCGTAATCTTTGTTATTGGTTTATATATGTTCACTGCCTAACTGATAACACAAAGTGCAACTAAACAAAAGATAAACACACCGTGGCCAAAGAAAGGAAGTTGAGATATTTCGCGCTAACGGCGGCGGCGCCACGATATTGTGAATCAGTTGCTAGATGCGGGGGCCGCGGGTAGCAAGGAGATGCAGTACAGATTTTAACGTTGTGTTGCATATCTTTATACTTCTTTAATCAATGTACCAAGTAACAAGAGTGGACAATGTGCATAGTTGTAATATACGGTCACAGTTACAATTTCATA
>OW679195.1:49444077-49716946 GCA_940337035.1 Agriotes lineatus | reverse complement strand
AATCTAAATCAAACCGCTCAAGACAGCGTTGATAGCCTAAGAAAAGCCCTTTTCAACGACTCCAAGTTTGACAAAATCCGTTCAGCCATTTTGAAGTTATTGACGAAAATGTTCGGACACCCCCCATCACTTTCCCTTTAAGAGATAGAGCCAAAAGCATGTAACGAAAAGGAATCGAATTTATCTCAGCTTTAAAACGGTGTCCAGTTTAGCTATCTGTAATATAAGAATATTTCTCAAAAAAACGGGATTTAAAATTCAAGAATGCGATTACGTCCCCTGGCGGCGATTCTAGAAACTTAAAAATAATTTCCAGCATTTTCTCTTGGCCGCTTTAGTCATACATTTTTTACCCCAAGTCTTTACGACAAATACTTTTCGAGATAGGGCCGAGAGCCATTCTTACTGAGACACCCGGTACAATACAGCAGGGTTGAGCTGATTTAAATGACGATTACAATTAGGATTTAAATCAGTTTTAAGGTACCAAGGGCATTATGAGTAAAATAAGAGCCCAAGATTGTTAGTGTACTAACCGAGGGCCTTTGGCCTGAGGTGTGTACAACAATCGCGGGCTCTTAGCTCATAATGCCCGTGGTGCCTTCAAGGTTTTATGTCCTACCAATTTTCTTACCTAATTCATATTCATATTCAATTCATATAATTACTATGATACAGTATTTAAGATTGATCTAGTTAGCTGATCTAAGTTAGATTTGTGACATTAGCTGAGCTGTCATTAATTTTCATTGTGACAGTGGTGCATAATACAGTTGTATCCATGGAAACAAATACTGTTAATTTTTCATAATAACCCTAGTGTTCTTATGAAGAAAATAATTGCCCTGGAGCGTTATTTTGTATCTAAGATACCTTAAAATAGAGTCATTAATTTCAATTAATGTACTGGTAGGACATAAAATGTATAATGTATAAATTACAATTTGTTGACAGATCGGTATCCATGACGCCGATGTCCATAAGTATTATTCCTAGTGGCAAACAAAGTATGAAAGGACTGGCAACATTGCATGTTTAACCTCAAAAGTCAAATTAGACACTTTTGTGAGCCTCCTGTATAGTCCAAGAGCCAGCAACGGATTTCTTACAGTATTTTTAACAAGTCTGTAACTGTTATGGAAGGTCCCTTTGAATATACTGAGAAGGGAACCCGAAGTCTGGCAAGCCTGCGGTGGTGGTTTTGGCCCCCTTGTGTCCTTGAAGGGCGGAAAAAATAATGTGTCAAAACTGACACAAAACCTAGGAATAATATGTTGGTAACACTGTAAGTGTATGTCAAATTCGAGGTTAGCAGGTTAGATTTTGCGTCAGTCTGTGTCAAAACTGACGGAAAACCTAACCTGGTAACCTCGAATTTGACAGACTTCCAGTGCCACCAACTTATTATTCACACGTTTGAATTTCCACAGCCTGCTGAGGATCAATTTTTTTGGATCTCTCGATATTTTACAGTAAATGGTTAAGTTTAAATGCAACTTTATGTGAATTTGGGGTAAACTTACCACCTGTGAAAACGTCTGTCAATCTTTATTGTACTTACATAAGATATGATTACCTTTAACATATCAAAGAGCCAGACTTGTTATTATACTTTTTTCTTATTATTTTTTTCCATCCTTCAAGGACGCAAGGGGGCCAAACCACCACCACAGGCTTGCCAGACTTCGGGTTTCCTTCTCAGTATATTCAAAGGGCCCTTCCATAACAGTTACACGCTTGTTAAAAATACTGTAAGCAAACCCGTTGCTGGCTCTTGGACTAGTACATAACAGCTGATTCTGAAAAAGGGTCGGAAAGAGATTCTAGGGAGTTTTAATTTTATTAAACATAAAAACAAAATTCCATGTCTACCTACCGAGAAAATAACAACTTAACGGTGTATAGCTGCGTGACGTAACAGTGTTTTCCAGAATCAGCGTTGCCACCGCTTGTAAATACCGGGTGACCATAAATGATTGTAATTTTTACTTCCTTTTACTACTATAAAGGAAGTATTGGATTCACCCCAAAAATTCGACATTGAGTTTTCAACAGATCTTCACGTTTTCGAGTCCCCTGATCCCAAAAAACATATTTTTTTTCATTGGTCTGTCTGTCTGTCTGTGTGTCTGTGAACAGAATATCTCAAAAACGAAAAGAGGTATGGCATTGAAACTTCATATATAAGTTTTGTGTACTATGTAGATGAGACAGCAAGCTTTTGAAGAAAATCGCATAACCGGAAGTAGGTGTTTACTCTTGTGATTTTTCAGTTTTTTTCGATTTTTTCAAAAACGGCTCTAACGATTTTTTTTAAACTTCACATTTTTCTTACATTTTTAATGTGTATTGATGTGAGATAGGTGATTTTCCAGTTGAATACTTCTAAAGTGGGTTTCTTTTGTTTTTTTTTCTATTTTTTTTTATTAACTCCTATTTTAAATAAAACACCCGGTATATTATTACATTTTTGAATTCACCTTAAAATTCTAGAGAAAATTTGTCTCTTCAACTAACACTCGATTTTGTACCGTTTTTGTAGAATTTGTAATTTTTTAAAATTTTTAACAAATGGTTAAAAATAAAAATGAAATTTTTGACTAATTATAAGATCACTGTAAAAGAAAGTTGTGTGAGTGTATCACACCAGATTTTTTTCTATTTTTTTTATTTACTTCTATTTTAAATAAAGGGTGTTTTTTTAGAGGGATACAACTTTAAATTGAAATAATACACAGAAAGATGTTTTTAATATCCATGAAATTGGCTTTATCTGAAAGATAATTTTATGGCATTTATGTTTGAATATGATTTCGGGCATGTGACCGCCTCGTATACATGACGTAATCTGGAGGTCCAATTTTCACACACTCTTCGCAGTAAATCAGGCTGTATTTCGGCAATAACGCGTCGAATGTTGGCTTCCAAGTGCTCAATTGTTTCCGGTTTATCGACGTAGACATGTGACTTTACATATCCTCAAAGAAAATAATCTAACGGCGTCAAATCACACGAAAGAGGTGGCCAGTTAACAGATCCATTTCGTGGATCCATTTTGTGGATCTGTTAACTGGCCACCTCTTTCGTGCGATTTGACGCCGTTAGAATATTTTCTTTGAGGATATGTAAAGTCGCATGTCTATGCCGATAAACCGGAAACAATTGAGCATTTGAAAGCCAAAATTAGACGCGTTATTGCTGAAATGAAATACAGCCTGATTTACTGCGAAAAGAGTGTGTGAAAATTGGACCTTCAGATTACGTCATGTATACGAGGCGGACACATGCCCGAAATCATATTCAAACATAAATGCCATAAAATTATCTTTCAGATAAAGCCAATTTCATGGATATTAAAAACATCTTTCTGTGTTTTATTTCAATTTAAAGTTGTATCCCTCTAAAAAAACACCCTTTAGAACACCCGATATATTATTACATTTTTGAATTCAGCTTAAAATTCTAGAGAAAATTTGTCTCTTGAACTAACACTCTATTTTGTACCGTTTTTGTAACATTTGTAATTTTGAAAATTTTTGACAAATGCTTAAAAATTTAAAATCAAATTTTGGGCTAATTATAAGATCAATGTTAAAGGAAGTTGTGTGCATGTATCACACCAGATTTTTTTTCTTAGGTTGGCACTGGTAATGTTGGTTAGCCTGCGGTCAATTTTAAGTCTATGTCAAATTCGAGGTTAGGAGGTTAGGTTTTGTGTCAGTTTTGACACAGACTGACGCAAAACCTAACCTGCTAACCTCGAATTTGACACAGACTTAAAATTGACCGCAGGGTAACCACATTAACAGTGCCAACCTAAGAAAAAAAATTACAATCATTTATGGTCACCCGGTATAAATTTTCCTATCCAGCAAAATGGACGGTTTTTCTATATTTATGCGACTGAAAATAAAACATTCAAAGTACATTAATCTTCTTTCATTAAGTATTTTGCAATAATCCCTAACTTTTGTAGTGCACTTTATTTTTACTTCCTTTTACTATAAAGGAAGTATTGGATTCACCCCAAAAATTCGAAATTGAGTTTTCAACGGATCTTCACGTTTTAGAGTCCCCTGATCCCAAAAAACATATTTTTTTTCATTGGTCTGTCTGTGTGTGTGTGTGTCTGTGTGTGTGTCTGTGAACAGAATATCTCAAAAACGAAAAGAGGTATGGCATTGAAACTTCATATATAAGTTTTGTGTACTATGTAGATGAGACAGCAAGCTTTTGAAGAAAATCGCATAACCGGAAGTAGGTGTTTACTCTTGTGATTTTTCAGTTTTTTTCGATTTTTTCAAAAACGGCTCTAACGATTTTTTTTAAACTTTACATTTTTACTACATTTTTAATGTGTATTGATGTGAAATAGGTGATTTTCCAGTTGAATACTTCTAAAGTGGGTTTCTTTTGTTTTTTTTGCTATTTTTTTTATTAACTCCCATTTTAAATAAAACACCCGGTATATTATTACATTTTTGAATTCACCTTAAAATTCTAGAGAAAATTTGTCTCTTCAACTAACACTCTATTTTGTACCGTTTTTGTAGTATTTGTAATTTTTGAAAATTTTTGACAAATGGCTAAAAATTAAAAATGAAATTTTTGACTAATTATAAGAAAACTGTAAAAGGAAGTTGTGTGAGTGTATCACACCAGATTTTTATGTTTCAGGATGTAGGTATTTTAGAGTTAAAACATCTTTAGCATTTGGTAATATTATACTCGTATTGTTAATGTTTATGATGGTTTTCTCTTTAAATAAAGCTTTGGTTAATTAGCAATGTTAAAAGCCACTTCCTTTGTCTAATTTTTTTGTTAATTTGGCAAAACATAAATAACTATTATGTCCTACCAGTACCGTTGCGGCCAACTCAAAGTGCACGGCAGATTTTTAGCTTGTAATACGATATTCTAATCATAGACGTCGAGTTTTGACGTTTACGTTTGTCATCAACTGTCATAGAACTGAAAACTCGGAAAATTCCCAGACAGTTGTCAGAAGCAGAGCAAATGCGAGCTATTACAAAACTGGAAGAGAACTGGTCACTGAGTCGAGTCGCAACAGATTTGCATGTGAGCAAGAGCTGCACTTTCAAAATTAAAAATGGTTGCAGCAGAGACTTCTGCAGGAAAAGTTTTTTTAACACCAGAGAACAAAGAATGAAGAGTACAATTTGCAACCGTCTATTTGAATGAGATCGACGACTTTTGGAACACGACTGTTTTCTCAGGTGAAAAGGTATTTCAGTCATTTACCAATTGACGATTAAGGGTGTGTAGACCAAAAAATTCAAGATTTGAAGAGCAATATTAGAATTAATAGTCGACTGAATGTTGAAAATTATGGCAACAGTTTTGCAAAATGTGATGCTGCCATCTGTAAGAGAGGTCTTTACTAATCAATTTACTTTTCAACAGGCAAGTTATTACCTAATTAATTAATTTTGTTTATGTTAACATAATTGATAACATTATTTTCACAGGATAACTGTCCTGTGCATATATCAGGGGTTGTTCATTGATGGTTTGATGAGAATAATATCAATTTATTACCATGGCCTGCAAGAAGTCCAGACTTGAATCCCATCAAAAATGTTTGGGGCTATTTAACTACAAAAATTTATATCAGAGATTTTGCACCAAACAAAACCGATGAATTATGGGAAAGAATAAGAAATGCTTGGAAGGAACTGAGAGAAAGATACAACATGGAAACATTGGTCAACTCTATGCGAAACAAACTGCAAAGCGTAGTAGCAATTGAATACTGATACATATTTATTAAATACATATTATTATATAGTTTGTTTACTTGTGAAACTTTGCTAAAATACAAACATTAAAAAAGTAATACCTATTCTTATAACCACAAGCAACGCCACTGGAGAAACCCCCATTTAATAAGCCGAAAAATCGCAAAAATAACCATAGTAACAAAAAACCGTGCACTTTGAGGTGTCCGTAACCGTGCACTTTGAGGTGTCCGTAACTGTACAGTTACGGACACCTCAAAGTGCACGGTTTTTTGTTACTATGGTTATTTTTGCGATTTTTCGGCTTATTAAATGAGGGTTTCTCCAGTGGCGTTGCTTGTGATTGTAAGAATAGATATTACTTTTTTAATGTTTGTATTTTAGCAAAGTTTCACAAGTAAACAAACTATACATGTAATAATATGTATTTAATAAATATGTATCAGTATTCAATTGCTACTACGCTTTGCAGTTTGTTTCGCATAGAGTTGACCAATGTTTCCATATTGTATCCTCTCAGTTCCTTCCAAGCATTTATTATTCTTTCCCATAATTCATCGGTGTTGTTTGGTGCAAACTCCCTGGTATAATTTTTTTTAGTTAAATACCCCCAAACATTTTCGATAGGGTTCAAGTCCGGACTTTTTGCAGGCCATGGTAATAAATTGATATTATTCTCATCAAACCATCAATGAACAATCCCTGCTGCATGCACAGGACAGTTATCCTGTGAAAATAATGTTATCAATTACGTTAACATAAACAAAATTAATTAATTAAGTAATATCTTGCCTGTTGAAAAGTAAATTGATTAGGAAAGACCTCTCTTACAGATGGCAGCATCACATTTTGCAAAATATTGCAATAATTTTCAGCATTCAGTCGACCATTAATTCTATAGCATGCCCCAGATCCGTGAGCATTGATCCATCCCCATACGTTTACAGAGAATCGTCCACTACTTAAAGGTTGAATAATATTGCTTCTCAAATCTTGAATTTTGTGGTCTATTATACACCCTTAATCGTCAATTGGTAAATGATTGAAATACCTTTTCATCTCAGAAAACAGTCCTGTTCTAAAAATCGTCGATTTCATTCAAATAGTCGGTTGCAAACTGTATTCTTCGTTCTTTGTTCTCTGGGGTTAAAAAAACTTTTCTTGCAGAAGTCTCTACTGCCAAAACGATTTTTAATTTTGAAAATGCAGCTCTTGCTCACATGCAAATCTGCTGCGACTCGACTCAGCGAACAGTTCTCTTCCAGTTTTGTAATAGCTCGCATTTTCTCTGCTTCTGACAAATGTCTGGGAATTTTTCGAGTTTTCAGTTCTATGACAGTTGATGACAAACGTAAACGTCAAAACTCGACGTCTATGATTAGAATATCGTATTACACGCTAAAAATCTGCCGTGCACTTTGAGTTGGCCGTAACGGTACATTAATTGAAATTAATTACTCTATTTTAAGGTATCTTAGATACAAAATAACGCTCCAGGGCAATTATTTTCTTCATAAGAACACTAGGGTTATTATGAAAAATTAACAGTATTTGTTTCCATGGATAGAACTTCATTATGCACCACTGTCACAATGAAAATTAATGACAGCTCAGCTAATGTCACAAATCTAACTTAGATCAGCTAACTAGATCAATCTTAAATACTATGTCATAGTAATTTTTTTTTTTTTTTAATATATGAATTGAATATGAATATGAATTAGGTAAGAAAATTGGTAGGACATAAAACCTTGAAGGCACCACGGGCATTATGAGCTAAGAGCCCGCGATTGTTGTACACACCTCGGGCCAAAGGCCCTCGGTTAATACACTAACAATCTTGGGCTCTTATTTTACTCATAATGCCCTGGGAACCTTAATAACTATAAACCTGACACAAAATTACAAATTACAAAGGCCTACAGGCATTATAAAGCCGACAGGCCAGACCTCATCGAAACGGAAATCTTTGCCCGGCTTAGTAAAATTTGGGATGTAAGTGTTTATGCATAAAACCTAACTCTTGGTTTAATTTTGGGCTTTGTACTGTTTTAGATATCTGAAAAAAAACTATTAGAAGTAGTATTGGGCGGGACAATTTTCGTGGCTTGTCCAGGACTTCAGATGAAAATGTGATTCGTTTGGAAACTGCTTTACGTGCAAATAGACACATTAAGTGCAAATAGACACATTAAAGTCAGTAAAATTTCTGAAATGATGATTATCAGCATAGGCAGTTTTCATTCCATTATTAATACTCTTATTATCACAAAGGTCATGTCTTTGGTGCATTAAAACGATCGGTAAAGAGACATCAACTCACTTCGGAAGCTAAAGTGCAGGTTGACGTTGAAGAATGGTTTCCTTAACAGCCGCAAGAATTTTACCAGCAGAGAATTTATAGATTGGTACAACAATGGGATTTATGCTTTAATGTTAATAAAGATTTTTTTAAGTTGATAAAAATTATGCTACAGCCTCCAAACCTGCTTATATTGAACAATCCTCGTAGTTATTTGGGGAAATTCTTGCAATACCAAAATTGTAGTGAAAATATAACATTCGTGTACCTGGAGGAAACCTGGATTTATCCAAATGGATCCAGTGTGCTGCGATAATAGGAACTCGATTCTAAAATTAAAAGTAATCCATCTAAAATTAAATCTGAGGAGAAGCGTTTCACTGATTTGCGTGCGGGAACTAAATTTGGGTTTTTGGAAGGGTGTGATCTATTATTAACTTCAAATAATAACGATAGGGATTATCACAAATCTATGAACGGAGAGATTTTCAAAATTAATATTAGAATTCCCAGCCTGCTCTGAGCCATGTTGAAAAAAGCCTATAGTCATAACGATACATGTCAAATCATATAACTTTAAAATAAGAAGATTAAAAAGCTAGGTTCTTAATGTGAAAATGTCAAACAGTCATGGCCAACCATAGGTTATATAAAATGGAAAGAAACCCATGTTGCTACGATGTGTAGCATGTAAAAAATCCCTTGCTAGGGTTGGAACTCCTTAGTCTCGGCAAAATTCTAAGTAGGACTTTGACCATATGACCAAAGCAGTCGGTGTCTAAGGTACCTGGTACTCTGCATGCCTAGACCTTGTCCATTAACAAACAAACAAACAAACAATTCCTGTTTTGTTTTACATCGAGTGATTATAAATTCAATAGCAAGAAAGACTTCAATATTTAATAATTTGCATTATTTTTTCTGTAGTATTCTTTTTTTAATTATTAATAAATGATTATTTTATTCTAAAAACCCTATTTTTTAGACATTTATGTTTATGACTACCAGGACACATTCAAGTTTTTCGTATTTTGCACAGATTTCTGTAAACTTCTGAGACAACGCCCAACCTCTAGAGGAGTTGCTATTTACTTCAAATTCTACTATTATACTGTTTTCATGTACATAAGGGCAACATGTTTTACTATTAGAAATCAATAGTGCAATATTTTTGTTCTACATACAAAAATTAACCACCCCAATATGTATATTTTGGATTTTTATCACATATATCACATCTAGGCCCTACTAATCAATGTTACACATTAACGTTTATAACATTTTTACAAAAGCTGTCATATTGAATGCATAATGACCGTATTGAACATAGAAAGAAATTTTATGTTAACAGTTTTCAGTTATGACTAAAGTCGCAATAAATTTAAAAAACTATTTCTGTCATAAATAACATCGGTAACGTTGTTTATAATGGAAAACCTTATATCAGAGAGGCGTTTGCGAGGTTATGTTGCTTTTGGATACGTATTTGTAAGTTAATTTGTCTAAAACTGGTTTTGTGAATGCACTACCACTCATCATCGTTGGCTATCCAGTCCTTTGTGGATCATTGCCTCCTTAAAAATCTTCTTCCATCCATTTCTGTCTCCAGCTCTCGTCTTCCACTGGCGTATTCCGAGTGCTCGTAGATCCATATCTATCTCATCTAGGTATCTCATTTTTGGTTGGCCTAGGCCTCTTGTGCCCTCAGGTCTGCCTTCTAGGATTTTCCGGAGTTGATCCTCCATGCTCATTCTCTGACAGTGACCGATCCATTGCAATCTTCCAATTCTTACTGTCTTTATTATGCCTGGTTCGTCGTATATTTGGTAGAGTTCAAAGTTGTAGCATCTGCGCCACATACCATTTTTGTTTACCGCCCCATATATGCTTCTTAGGATCTTGCGTTCGAAGCATTGTAGTGCGGTTTCATCTCGTTTGGCAATTATCCATGTTTCTGAACCATACATCAGTACTGGCTTTATTAACATTTTATATATTTTTATTTTTGTGTGTTTGGAGATATTGTTGGATCTAAGATGCTTCAGCAGTCCATAATATTTATTCGCTAGGTGTATTCTTCTCTGAATCTTTGCATTGTTGTTATTCTCTGTATTAACTCGAGACCCTAAGTAGACGAATTCCTTCACTGCCTCAAAGTTATACTTGTCTATGGTAAGGTTTTGGCGGACTATTGGGCGCTGTCCTTTACATGCCACAACCATATATTTCGTTTTTTGCTCGTTGATTTGTAGGCCCATTTCTTTTGCAGCTTCTTCGAGATTCACAATAGCTTCTTTGACAGCTAGTAGGCTTCTTCCGATAATGTCTATATTGTCTGCGTATGCTAATACTTGACTGGACTTGTTAAATATTCCGTTGGTGTTGATCTTGGATGTTCTGATGGCTTTTTCAAGGACTATGTTAAAAAGCAGACAGGAAAGGGCATCTTCTTGACGTAGTCCTTTTACAGTATTGAATGGGTGGGATTGGTCATTTTGTATTTGCACTCTGCTTTCAACTTTTTTCATTTTAATTTGACTAATACGCACTACCACTAGATAAACCGATTCTGTTATATTTCATTTGAGCTACCTGCAAAGCTAGTATACAGTGAAATCACCGCGAACAGTAAGTTGATTAATAGCTTATGGAAATAGTTATTTATGTTTTATTTTATTTTGGTTCCTAAAATGGACAAAATTCAAGGATTCAGTGTTTTGGCTACAGACTACTGCGCCATCGTTGTACTGGCGCTGTGGTGCGCTATGGTTTCTATGCAGATTGTTGGTGTTGCAATACTACATTGTTGGTGCTGGTTATACTGCTTAGCAAATTCATAGGCCCTAGGACCATAAAAGCCATTTTACGCCAGCCATCGATGGCCAATAAACAAGATTATAGTTCCAAAATGAAATAAACGTTTTATATTTAGTAAACAAAAGTACCACCAATTTTTAATTTAAAAATCACCATACAAGGATAATTTTTATTTATCAAGATGACTGGTTTTTTAAATTTGCTTATGACTTTATGTTGACATTGTACCATGACAAAAATCTGTTAAAACGTTCATACCATGTTACAATTGTTTAATTACATAAAAATGTGTGTTATTTGTTTTGTTGTGGTTTGGAAAAAGTGCTGTATGTTATACGTGTGTAAATATGTTTTACAGCTTTTCATTTGTTTTAGGGACTCCACTACACATCATCCTAAAACATCCAAACTCAAGTCATCAAAGTAATTTCTACACACTAAATACACAGATAGCTATTATAGGAATTTCAAAATGAGTTTATAATATTTTATCTACTCCAGTGGGATAAGTAATTCATTACTTCACTCATTTGACACTATTTCCGTTAGGTAATGAAGCTCATTACACCTCTCAGTTAGGTAATGGCTTCATTACCTAACCGAGTGGTATAATGGCTTCATTATCTAACTGAAATAGTGTCAAATGAATGACATAATGACATTTGCCTACTAAAATATTTTTGAAAATGACAGATCTGACATTTCTCTTAATGCACTTTTCTCAATTTTGGGCAGTTGTAGATAACATTTTGTACAATACAAGTGGGATAAGAGCATCATTAATATACTCGTGTGCTTACATAACTCGTGCTACGCACTCGGTTGTAACTTACACACATGTATATTAATGATGCTCTTATCCCACTTGTATAGTAAATAACTACTATAAGTTTTAGTAATACATTTATTTATATATAAACGGGGCTGCGCGCGCTATTGCGCGGTCTATCCTATTCAATTTACCACCATTTTTAGGCCTATTACGTAGGGCCTTTCCGTTCTGTTACACACTTGTTACACAATCTCAGAAAACACAACATTTCGCATGAAAGGAAGCCGTGACACAGGTATTTGTAGTCATATTTCAGACGTTTTCAACTGAAAACCATTATTGTTAGTTTCAGTATCACCGTTTTAAAACAGTTTTTTTGATAAAACCGGAGTTATTTGTAGATAAACACCCGTGCAAGTTTTAATTGATGTTAACTATCTAAAGCAGATCTGTTATCATTTGAAGAGAGAATAATTGCTTAAAATGGAGCCCTCGGGGATGCGCCCCTCTCCAAGAAAGCTCACGGGGTTCCGTCCCTCTCTAATGGGGCCTTCGGGCATCCGCCCCTCTCCAAGGGGACTCACGGGGCGCCGCCTCTCTCCAAGGGGGCCCTCGGGGCTCCGTACCTCTCCAAGGGGCCATCGCGGCTCCGCCCCTCTCCAAGGGGGCGCTCGGGGCTCCGCCCCTTTCCAAGGGGGCCCTTGGGGCTCCGTAACTCTCCAAGGGGCCATCGCGGCTCTGCCCCTCTCCAAATGGGCCCTCTCGGGGCTCCGCCCCTATCCAAGGGGGCCCTTGGGGCTCCTCCCCTCTCCAAGGGGGCCCTTGGGGCTTCGTCCCTCTCCAAGAAGCGCTCGGGGCTCCGCCCCTCTCTAAGGGGGCCCTCAGGGCTCCACCCCTCTCCAAGGGGGCTATCGGGGCTCCGTACCTCTCCAAGGGGCCATCGCGGCTCCGCCCCTCTCCAAGGGGGCGCTCGGGGCTCCGCCCCTTTCCAAGGGGGCCCTTGGGGCTCCGTAACTCTCCAAGGGGCCATCGCGGCTCCGCCCCTCTCGGGGCTCCGCCCCTATCCAAGGGGGCCCTTGGGGCTTCGTCCCTCTCCAAGAAGCGCTCGGGGCTCCGCCCCTCTCTAAGGGGGCCCTCAGGGCTCCACCCCTCTCCATGGGGGCTATCGGGGCCCCGCCCCTCTCCAAGGGGGCCATCGGGGCTCCGTACCTCTCCAAGGGGCCATCGCGGCTCCGCCCCTCTCCAAGGGGGCGCTCGGGGCTCCGCCCCTTTCCAAGGGGGCCCTTGGGGCTCCGTAACTCTCCAAGGGGCCATAGCGGCTCCGCCCCTCTCCAAGGGGGCCCTCTCGGGGCTCCGCCCCTATCCAAGGGGGCCCTTGGGGCTCCGTCCCTCTCCAAGGGGGCCCTTGGGGCGTCGTCCCTCTCCAAGAAGCGCTCGGGGCTCCGCCCCTCTCTAAGGGGGCCCTCAGGGCTCCACCCCTCTCCAAGGGGGCTATCGGGGCCCCGCCCCTCTCCAAGGGGGCCATCGGGGCTCCGCTCCTCTCCAAGGAACCCCCCAAAGCTCCGCCCCTTTTCAAGGGGGCCCTCAGGGCTCCACCCCTCTCCAAGGGGGCTATCGGGGCCCCGCCCCTCTCCAAGGGGGCCATCGGGGCTCCGCTCCTCTCCAAGGAACCCCCCAAAGCTCTGCCCCTCTCCAAGGGGCGCGGTCACGAAATCGAGGCGACGCCGACGGCGAAATGAATGCAAACGCAAATGGGGGACATCGCGTCTGTAATTGTCGTGACACACACGTTTGGATCGTTCTCCTTTATTTATATGATGTTATAGGCGTCGCTGTACATTTTTATGGGGACTTCCAACCCCACTAACGACTGCCATGATGTTATTATGACATCCGGGACCAATTATTTGCGTGGCAGCCGTACCACGAGGCGCCGAGAGATGCAGCCGTGGAACTCCCATCCAAGTTCTGACCAGAGAGAGCGTTGCTTAACTTTACTGATCGAACGTGGACGCTTGTTCAAGCTACACCACCCGGGACCCATTGTACTTGAACTAACGCTCTATTTTGTACCGTTTTTGTAGAATTTGTAATTTTTGAAAATTTTTAGCTAATGGTTAATTATTAACAATCAATTTTTTGGCTAGTTATAAGATCACTGTAAAAGAAAGTTGTGTGCGTGTATCACACCAGATTTTTTAATTTTAAGGTTATAATGTAAAATTTGTTTATTGCGATGTACTGTTCGTGGAAATGCATATAAAGTATCATACAACCGTACGATAATTATTAGGTATGTATTGGTTAATAAATGCAATAAGCGACGTTGAAATAACATCAACATTATTAACCATTGGAATACTCTTCTGCTAAAGCCTTTTTATAATGTTATCTATTTCTGTTTTTCGTTTGTGTTTTCCATTTTCAATTTTATTGAGAATTGAATACTCTAGTGTTTAATTTGAAAATGTGGTTAAGATGTAACTTTTGCATTGATAACTAACGTAGGGTTGTGTGATGCTTTATATACACTTCCATGAAAAGTATAGACATTAACCACTACCAAAATTCTGAAACATCAATAAAATTAATGTCAATGAATTAAGGAATGCAATACGTGTAATTTTCAAACTTATACCTGGGGAACTTCATTAGAGACAAATTTAATGTGTAAAATTTACAATTAAAATATACAATAATGGAACTTTATATTAACATTTTATAATCGTTATTTATACGCACATCGACCGCAGACAAGAAAGTGTAGAATGTGTAATTATACAGAGAAAATATGATGAAAGAAGAAAAAAAGTATATTCTTCTAAAAAAGCGGTTAACATCATCAAGGTGAGATTGTATAAAGTAAGTTTTTTTTCTATAATAACTGTCAAAGTGTTACAATGTTGGTAGATATGTCATTAAAATGCTAGGAAATTTTTATATCTCGTGTTGGTAGAACTTTTTCAAAATTATGGTTGTGTCAATTTTTAATGTCAAAGTTTCTTAATTTGAACTCTTGACAAATTTCTTTTTTTACCATGAAATCATCATCATCATCAATAAAATTGGATAAAAAAAGAAAACCAAGAAATATTTTAAATGTAAAAATGAAGCAAGCGATATTAAATTATGACATATCTGTCAAAATGACAATCATTTTTTTAGTGGAAAAAAGAACTAAAAATCTATGTACCAACATTATTAAAACTAGGGACCCTGCAGGAATGCAACTTATCCCCTAGAAAGTTGACCTTGAAAATTATTATAGAAAAAAAAAAGTACTTTACTTATCAAAGCATGGTGAAGAATGAGGTTGGGCAGTCAAGCATGCCATATATTGGAGAGAGAGTAAAGTTCACGGGTCACAAAACGTCTGCTGGGATAAAAACGAAGAAGAAAAATGTGTATATTGTTATATTTCGTATGATTACTGCAACTCTAATACACTGAAGTTAAATTATTTACTCGTAGTTTACTTAATTGAAGAATAGTTGTAAAAGCATACTGGTTCAATTAAAAAAAAAAATTAAAAAATTGCCTTGACTATTCAACTCACCCCCTTCAAGTTAACTATTCACCAATCATAATTTAGTATTTATGTCATTTGCCACCAATCAGCGTAAAATTGTGCAACAATTCCGCTAGTGGAGTTTTAATGACAATTTTTTTCTCTTCCTGTGACATTTATTTAACTTCCTGTAAAATTAATCAAATATGATATTAGAAATGTCAAATTTGACAAACAATTTATTTTACGTCAACAGATTTTTATTTTCAAAGAGGACGTGATAAAATTGATTAATTACTAAGAAATGTCAATTTTGTTCGTTGATTAGTCCTTCAAATGCCGCTTGCGGCCGACGAATTGCATGAATTTTTGTCAAAGTGTTTATTCGTGTTTATTGCTTCAAAATTGGTCTCGTGCTGTCGCACTCGACCAATTTATATCGAAGCAATAAACACTCATACACTTTGACAAAAATTTTGGGCAATTCGTCGACCGCTCGCGGTATTGTATATGACTATTCAACTCACCTGTCATCTATCAAAAACTGACCAATAAAAACACAAGATTTGACGTCTTTGGGCGCCAATAAAAATGAACTACATTGACAATTTTCACTAGTGAAAATAATCGACAATTTTCACTAGTGGTATAGTGAATATTTTAAACAAATGTGATTTTTTTAGAAAAAGTCAATATTAGTTTTCTGTTACTATAGAAATTGTGTAGTTTGTTGCTAAATTAACTAAAAACTAATTTGAAAAAGTAGTTTGGTTCAGTGAATAGTCCCTCGAATGCCATCCTTAGTTAAAGTTAAGTAGAATATTTTTGCGTTGGTATCACTACTCATGTCCATTGCGCTTAGGTTCGATTTGGACGAGTGCGCTAGCACGAGTCCTAATCGAACCTAAGCGCAATGGACATTCGTGATACCACAGCAAAAATATTCGACATAACTTTGACTACTCATGGTATTATAAGTGACAATTTAATGCATACACTAAAAATCCCATAAGCCACGTTTTTTTTTGTGTCACTATGACAGCGGCAAAAGTTTGCCCTAACTTTTGCAGCGACAAAACGGAACGTAACTTTTAAAACGGTCTAATTCTAGTAAGCTTTGTTTGTTAATTCAGTGATTTCTAAATTACCTAATATGTAAATTAAATGTGTATTCATTAAATTGTCGTGCCGAATTACACTCAAGCTTTTTTTTTATTGAAGTAAACTTAACATTTATAATTCGAGTTTCCTTGCCTGTAAGCAATTCAACTCAAAAAACTGCCAGAAAAAATTACTTGTCCTTCGGACTCGTAATTTTTTCAGAGGCAATTTTTTTTGTTAAATTGCCAAGCAATGAAATTATCACATATAATCTCATAAGAGCATTAATTCTTTCCGGAAATGAATTAATGCTCGAATGCAGATTCGGTAAGAAAATCGTAACGCCACAGACCCTCACAGTTCGGTTGGTCTACCTACAAAAAATTTCCAAGAAATTTTTTTATTGTCTTGGTTACGGCTCGTGAACTAATTTTTCTATTGGTCATTAATGAGTGTCGTACAATTTTCATTAAAATGTCAAGTTTATTTCGACAAAAAAAGCTCTCGTGTAATTATAAGTGACAAAAGCCAAACTGACAATAATCAGAATTGCAAACATCTGACCATAGCAGTTGGTGCCTGGTACTCTGCATGCCTAGACCTTGTACATTACAAACATAATTTTAACAAGAATGTAATTTAAAGAAAAACATTATATCAAGATCAATCACCAATTCATTAAAATGCTGCTGAATTATAAATAAAACTCACGCAAAATTTAATAAGGCAATATTTTTTCTAAAATATTGTAGTTTTTGGTTTCAGAATTAGAATAGTGTTAATTTGATATGTGTCTAATGTACACTGAATTATGCATTGTGATATGGATCTGTGTAATGCACATCTGGCTGGAAATTTCTTGTTCAGTGCTGATCACGAATTTGTGTCCTGCATATTTTTTACTATTTTTGGGAACAAGGCACATGTAATAAAATTACAACTTTGTGACACAACACACAATTCTATACAAAACACTAAAAACAATAATAAAAGAAGACTGATATCTAGGCATGAAAATTGTCGAATCATCCTCCACATATAGATAGCGCATGCATTTCTTGACATTTTTCACAGTGATATAATGATGAAATTAAAGCAAACTTGCAGATTCCAATTCTGAATGATATACAAACAATAAACTAGACATAGCAATCTTTGTTTTCAAGTATGCCGAAAAAAATGTATTTGCAGTTTTTAGATAAAAGTTGATTATGTTACTTAACCCTTGTGGACGCGCGCGGATATTTATCACATGAAGACGCGCGCATGTTATATTTTACCCACTATCTGTTAGATCAGTTTAGCTATCTTATGTTACAAACTCTAATTATTATCATGTATAATTTCTTGCACAAATTGTTTTTAGAAGGCATTAGTGCAGAAATAATAATATTTATTTAGTTTATTCCATACAAACAAAATATTATAAAACTAAAGAACACATTTTTAGAGAGAAACACAAAAACATAAAAAAGATCTAAATGTTTGTTATTCGTCTCCTAAATTTTCGTCTTGTTCCTCGATGTTCAAATTGTTGTCATTTAAGCAATTTTGACATACCAGTCTCTACAAAAATCACGGTACAAGTAACAAGTACTAACTAGCGGCTTTTAAAACGTAAGAACGCACGCCAAGAGTAAAATTTACCCTGGCGTAGTTTATACTACAGCTGACAAGTAGTGATTGCTCTAAAAATAACATGCTTTTAGGTATGACTTCAGAACAGTCCATTTGGAAGGTACTGAAGGGCGGCAGCACGTAACTTTAAAAACAAGTCGGTTAGAACAATTAACTCTAGGCGTGGGTATTTTTTACACACTGCGCGCGTTCATAAGGGTTAAAAAAATAGTATGTTATTAGGAGCAAAAGTTATACTTTATGTGGCATGGCTGGACGGTTTATCTGCCGAGCTTGCGAAGTAGATAAGTACAGCCGAGCCACATAAAGATACTTTTGCTCCGAATAACATATAGTATTTTTTTTACAAATGTTTATAACAAAAATAATTACCACGTTGTGAACAAAATCTGAAAAAAATTACTTTATCTCGTCAGCTGAGATAATAACTTTGACTGCTCCTGATGAACGGCAGATAAAGTGGTTAGATGCGATGGTAATGAAGTAAGTGACAGTTGAGCATCATCAATCAAACAGTATAATGTCACATTTTACTGACATTTGAGGAAAATAGTATATTATGTTATTAGGAGCAAAAGTTATATTTTATGTGGCGAGGCTGGACGGGTTATCTGCCGAGCTTGTGAGGCAGATAAGTACAGCCGAGCCACATAAAGATATTTTATCTGCCGCTCGTCAGCGGCAGATAATATTATCTGCCGCTTGGCAATAAAGTGACAGTTTAGCATCATCAATCCAGCAGTATAATGCCATATTTCACTACCGTTGAAGACAAACTATCTTTATGTACAATCGATCAATAATATGCGTTTTTTAGGCCTCGATCATTTTCAGGTGTAAAACAAGTCTTTTTCACCCTCGGACGATAACGTTCTTTGTTCTCTGAATGTCATTTTTTGGCAGTGGTCTATTATGATATGTTTTTCGGACTTTTTCAGCTGTCTAGGGTGTAAATCACACAACGTTTCGGGAGTTTTGATCTACTCCCGTCTTCAGGTGTTCCTGGTTAGTCCTGAAAAGTGTGGCAGAGTAGCGATCAGCGGTCCCGGGTTCAAACCCCGGGGGAGGCACAAATTTACGTAGAAAAACGTATATCAGTCCTTCTCAGGACTAACCAGGAACACCTGAAGACGGGAGTAGATCAAAACTCCCGAAACGTTGTGTGATATACACTCTAGACAGTGGAAAAAGTCCGAAAAGCATATCATAACGTTCTTTGCCTGCAAAAATGACATCAGCGGGCGAAAAAGAGTTTTGTCTTACTAGTACTGGGATACAAGGCATATTATGTGGTACATAATACCCTGGCAGGCATTATGAGTTACTATGTTACTTGAATGTCAAAAATGACAAGCGTCAAATTTCTGACCAATCACATACCTCGATGCGTTCACAGCAATAGTTGATTATTCAATATAAACTTTCCAATCTATTATTTAGGTTATTAAGAAACACTACTGAGACAAAATTTTGTATGCACCACGAGTATTACTTGATGTTTATACCCTCGACAGACTTTCAAACCCTCGGGCCAGTGGCCCTTGGGGTTACAAACTTGTACCCTTCAAGTGGGCACAAACGTCTTCATAATGCCCTTGATACATAATAGTAGATTATGCAATGAGGGAGAGAAATGCGTTATTTTGCTGAGGTGCAATTTGTGACTCGAGGGCGAAGCCCGCGAGTCACATAGCACTGAAGCAGAATAACAGTCTCTCCAAATTGCATATACGATTTTTTTCACGTTGCAGGAAGATTTAAAACTGCAAACCTGGTTTTTTTAAAACGTAGTTTATTGACATTTTTAAATTTTAAAGTTGGTGACACTGTAAGTCTACTTATGTCAAATTCGAGGTTATCAGGTTAGGTTTTGTATCAGTTTTGACACAGGCTGACGCAAAACCTAACCTGCTAACCTTATTTCAGTCATAACGAAAACTCCCCTGGTAAATTAACTGCAAGAATTGCCCTTTTTTACTTGGCTACGATTTATACAGTGTGTCCCCAGATAGGTGAAACAACTCTTGTGAAAGGTAAAAAATTGTCGAGTTAAATTTTAATTTTTTGGGGTTCAGCCCTGCTTGGTTAAAGGCGAATTTCTAACATAATTTCAATTTTGAACAATCAAGTATGCCTTGGAAATTTAAAAAAAACCCATTTTTCTGTAAGGTAAAGTGCCTTTTATGTGACAAATACGACAAAAAGTTATTAAGAAAAGTTGTTTAGAATCAACATTTTGGGCCCTATACCAATTTCAAAATCCTCGGCCAACTTTGATTTCTCTACTTTGTTAAAAGTAAAATTCTTTGATTTGGGATCTAAACATAAAATCAATTGTGAGAGATCAAAGATGCCCGAGGATTTTGAAATTTGGTATAGGGGGTCTAGATGTTGATTCTAAACAACTTTTCTTAATAACTTTTTGTCGTATTTTTCACATAAAAGGCACTTTACCTTAGAGAAAAAAAGATTTTTTGAAAATTTCCAAGGCACTTGATTTTTCAAAACTGAAATAATGTTAGAAATTCGCCTTTAACCAAGCAGGGCTGAACCCCAAAAAATGAAAATTTAAATTGAGAATTTTTTACCTTTTACAAGAGTCGTTTCACCTATCCGGGGACACACTGTATAATCTAAACTCTCATTTTAAAATGTTGATTGTACATAAACTTTTATATGCATCTCAGGTGTAACCAGTGTCTCTGGCCATTGTCGTCTGCACCTTGTGCTATAACATTCACACCACAGGCCAAAAATGCCTGTTTTACGTCCTTGATGCATAAATAACTATTACCTTATTAGGACAATTTCTGAAAAGGAATCCAAATCTGATTTTAGATCTTTAGCTTGTCTTCATAAATTTCGAGATACTGATATTAACTACAGGCACATCTCGGCGTTCGCGGGGGCTACGTTCCAGAAGAATGCCGCCAAGCGCAAAACCGCAATATACAAGTAAACACATAAATGAAAAAAACGGGATTAGGTTTCATAAACTAGATTTATTTATACTATGCAACCTCAAAAAATTCAAAAATACATAAACGTGCATATACAAACTAAAATTCCATACGTAACGTAAGTTTGCCACTTGAATCTAGAGCTTGAATGTCCATTTGTTTATTCAAGTTATAATTTTACAATTTATTACACGTCCAATTTGGTAATAAGAGATTTGAAGGAATAGGCTCGATAAGTGTGATTACAAGTTCGTGATAAATAATGTTCCGCGAAAGGCACAGAAAAGGGAGCACATAAGTGCCCCGCGTAAAATCAAATCAGCAAAACGCAAATTCGCAAACGGCAAGGTCTGCCTGTATTTTCTACTCTCAATGTCAAACTCCTAAGAATTAAAAAAATTAAACACATCAAAAATTCTAGCAAGTTCCAAATCGGAAGAAACACACTGACCAACATTCAAACACTTCCTCCGAACACTAAATTCATGTCGTTTTGAATTGAAAAAAATACGCGACACCCACACGGGCACCAAAGTAAATAACAGCGTGACAGAACCATGTCATGACACTATGAAAATAGTAACAGTTTTACAAAACCATTCTGAAATTGTTGAAATTATATAATCTTGTGAAAAGCATTTTAAGCACGTAACCTCTTTTGAGTTATATAAAAGCAGATGCTGTTAAGTTGCTAGAATCTTTCATTTCTAATTTTAATATTTATGTAAAGAAATATGTACGAAATATAAACACTTAAATAATTGGAAATGTTACGCAATAAAATAGAAATATTCTTTATTTCTTTGCATAAACTTACCTCATGGGATTGGTGTTTGGATTATAAAAAATCAAGTCAATCATAGTTAACTTCTGCTTATCGGGAATTTTATTGCCGAATTTATGGACGAAATGCCTCCTTGCTTCTGCCATTTTACGAGACTGCTCCGTGCGTTTACATTTGCGCTGTATTATGGAACTGAACTCTTTACTTTTTTGTGGTGATCCTGGCTCTGTACGAATTTGTGGCTCATTGGTTACAGATGCATTAGAGCAAGACTAAAATTATAAAAACAATTAGTACAACATAATTATTTCGGTAGCTATTACACAATTTTACCGATTCTGTCCTAATTCTTTTAAAATTCTTTTTTGTATCATCTTCTGATTCGCTGGCACTGCCATGTACTGTAACACTAGCCCTGCGTTGGTTTAAGCGAGGCACTGCCTTTATTCGTGACCTATTTATTGCTTTAGTTGGGCTAAGAGGCTCTGCTGCATATTCACTGTCTGAACCCGTCACGCCTTTAATGAGAATATTTGGTGGAGGTCTCGATGGTTGGATTGGGGATGGTGGAAGTAAAATATTACTTTCATTAGAGGTATTCTGTGCGTTACTGCTACTGCTAACAACATCTTCAGTTACTTCAAGTTTAGTTTCATTTACCTTAATTTCTAATTTTGGCTTGGATTTTTGAGATAACAATTTTGCATTTACTATTGGTTTAATAAACGTCCGTCTACGTGGAATTATAATTGGTTTAGGTGGTTCTAAAGACTCAGTTGTAGGTTGTATGTCACTGTTTGCAATACCTGATGCACTATTTAATTCACTTTGCCTAGTCGCTTCATTAATGGTTTCTGATTTAACTGTATCAATAACATCAGATACAGGTGGAAGTTTTGGAGCAGCAGCAGCAGCTAAAGGAACAGGTTCTTCTAGAATTGGTGATGGTGTAACTTCTTGAGCAGCAACAAGCGAAGCACTTTCTGCCTCAACATCTGCTTTCGGTGGTGAACTCGGAGGATCCGTCACTTTGGGATCTACTTTTCGCCTCTGGGGAATGTTGGCAATCCCTTTGATTCTACTTCTTCTAGTTGCCATTTTAATATAATAATTTAATCTAGTTTTTCGTTAGATTTCACGAATTTTAGACGTGGAACTATGGCTGCATGGTAATTAAATTATTCAAGTGGAACGAACTGTGCGCAGTTCGTTTGCTAATGCTTCTTGAAGTGTACGTCATATGCACCTTTCCTTTAAGGTAACTGTATCACTTTCCACTCATTTTTAAACGAAAATTACAATTTGCTGTTAACCTCATTGGGAACAGCTGGTAAGTGACAGATTCGCACATGGTTCTCTTCCACATAGTGTGAGCTTTAGTGCGCTGTTGCCACATTTTATGTTTTATTTTAAAGGAAACAAACATGTTTTATGAGTCTGGCCTTTTGTAATAATCATTATCACTTAAAAGATAAATATTGACAAATATGTACTAGCTTTTTAAAAATATTACTTTATCTTATACCTATAATTCTTTAATATTCCACAATAATGACAATATTTGTTGAGTTGCTTTAGTAAACACAATTTTAGCAACACTACTTATATGTATATTTACGTACACTTCTGTGCAATAAAATTAAGCACACGTCTTATGACTATTTTTCACAATACTCTAGTTCGTATAATTCTGGTCTATTTTAATTGCCTAGCAGCAGTTTCAGTAAATGATAAAACACCGTAACTTGAAAATAACACCTTTATTAAAAGACCAAAACTAAGACCTTTCGAAAAAAACCCGCTATTAATAAATGCAACAAAGCGGTGTGTGCTTAATTTTATTGCACAGAAGTGTACAATTTATTAATTCGTTATTGAACTATATTGAATTCTGCAAACACAAAAAGTTTTAGAATTAATGCAGTTGCCAACTTATTTGGCCAGTATTTTTCTTTTGACGTTACTCATAAGAAAGCTTTACAAATTAATACGATTGCTTCTTCGGTTCTATACAAAATTGTAGACAAGCTTTTCGCAAGAATTTATTTTACAGATTTGCGTAAAGATGACAATTAAAGCACAAAATACAAAACTATGGTGTCTTTATGCTACAAAAACAATTGCCTTGTATGCTGTGATTTAAGTATGGCAACACAGCAGTTATAAAGGACAGAGCTATTGGGCAGCTGGTAAAGATAACAAAAGAGACGTATACTCCATTTGAACAAGCATAGTGCGCATCGCATCAATTGTTCTGTGGTGCGCACCCAGCAGAGCTGGGCAAATTACTGTTAAAAAGTAATGAATTACTAATTATCAATTACCGTCCAATGAAGTAATTGAATTACCTGAGATTTCAATTAATCAAATAAATAGTTATTCAATTATTATTATTATACGCTGATGATGTCATTTTAACCGCTAGTAATGAAGACGATCTACAGCGAATGTTACACCAACTTGTAACAACATCGAGAACTTTAAACTTGGAAGTCTCTAAGGAAAAAACAAAATGTCTGACAATCTGTCGAGAACCCTTACGATGTAAATTAGAGATAGAAGGAACCATCATACAGCAAGTCATGGATTCAAATACCTAGGCATAAACATATCAAGCACACGAGACATATATAAAGAAGTAAAACTCCAAACAAATAAAGGAGCTGTCATATCAGGGTGTTTAAGGGACATCATATGGAAAAATAAGTACATCTCCATAGAAAACAAAGCAAAAATATATAAGGGTGCCGGGAGGCCGATACTCACATATGCAGCGGAAACTCGAGCAGACTCCACTAGAACAAGACAACAACTAGAAACAACAGAAATGAGAATACTAAGAACAATAGCTGGAAAAACAATAAGAGATAGAGTTCCAAGCCGTGATATACGCCAACTATGCAACATACAGAACATCCGGAAATTTATAAAAAATAGAAGGAAGGAATGGAACGCTCATGTGGACAGAATGGACCCTGATCAATTACCAAAAATAGTTAGAGACAACACCCCACATGGCAAAAGAAGAGTAGGACGACCACCTAAACGATGGAAACACAGCTGGATATCAACATCGGTGGAAACACCCTGACCAAGCATGAACAAGGCTAACGTTAACGAAAAACAGGCGCTTGCCTAAATAAAGGAAGAAGAAGAAGAAGAAGATTTGGTAATTGCACTACATAAATTACTTTTTTAAGTACTTGCGCTACAAATTGTTATCGTATATTTGCATAGCTCTGTGCTAGTGTATCGTTTAAAACAAGCAAATTGAAATTAATAAATAATTATCATGAACAAATATCATCTGATTAAGCTACTTGTTGATTGTTATAGAAAAGAACGAATTACATTTTTATCCTACTGTATTCTGTAATCTGTAGTACTTACCGCAGACATATTTTTCATTTCTTACAGAATAATTATTAGTAAGCTACACTGCTACACAAAACAACATATTTACATCCTATCCAAAAACATGCGCGTCTGCAACACATATTTTGCTCTCTGTTCGTGTACAGGGTTATTCATTATAAATTACCCACCCCTTATCATCGTTATTATTGTCTATAGAAAAAAAAGTTTTAAATAAAAGTTGTGTGGTTATGACTGAATTTTGTTTAAATGCTATCAAAAGTACAGTGGCGTACAGGTTTAAGGGGATACAAAAAAGTAATATATTTTTTTAAATGGAACACCCTGTATATTATTAAATTTTTGGAATGATCTTTTTCTCCTGATTTCAAAAATATATTATATGTTACCCCTATATTATACCGTTTTTGAGTTATTAACCGTCGAATATCTGAGTTAAAGTAGTTACTGTAAATATGGAAAAGTTAACATTATTAAAGTAAGCTGAGTCTGGCCGTGACCGCGACCGTGAGCGTACATACTGCATGCAGGCCGCGATAACGTACAAAAATCGAACAAGGTGTGTGACAAAATATTCAGTTCCGCATAAGAAAATCGTACCATTTTAATATCACGTAAGTTTGTTTCCAAACGGGCCGGCAACGCCCTTGCTGCCTTCCCCTAATCTGCAAACTCCACACCCTCGAGAGACTTCTGACTACAGGGGTCTCTCAGAAATGAATTCCATCGTTCCAAATCCTTTACCCCAGTCGCTACAAAACACCAGTATGAATGACAGTAACCAAATATTACCAACAAAATCTTTCGCTAACGCAGTATCTTTCCCCAAAAAGGAGCAGGCAATTTTAATAAGCGCAGTCGAAGGTATAAACCTAAAAGATTATATAAAGGCAGTGGGAGAAATAGTAGGCCCAAAAAGCATACTGTTTGCGTCCAGGATATCAAACAATAGAATATGAATTTATTTGTCAAGTCAGAAAACTGTGGATGACCTCTTAAAGCAATACAGCACTATAAAAATTCAAAATAATGACATACCGCTACGGAGATTAGTAACACCAGCTCAAAGGATAATTCTATCTAACGTTTGCCCCTCTATTCCACACACTCACATAGAAACAACACTGCGTAATCATAATATAAAAACAGTCTCTCCGGTGACCTTTTTAAGGGCTGGTATAACAGAAGTTGAATACAACCATATACTTAGCTTTAGAAGACAAGTGTACATAGAGCCAACAGACAATACTATTCCAACATCAGTTCTAATACATTACGAAGAAACTGATTACAGAATTTTTATTTCTACCACCACAATATGCTTTACTTGCCGCCAGCAGGGACACATCGCAGAAAACTGCAAAAACTACACCCCAAATCAAATACCAAATATACCACCAACAAATAGCAAAAGATCCTACACATCTACTAGTTCATCAACAATCGAAACTTCATGTACAGCACCGTCAACTAATGTTATGGAAAATAATGAACATTACGATTCACAGGACAACATCACACAGACATTAGAGCCGTCAAGACGAGATACACCACCCAATACTTCATCAAAGCCAATAACAACGAAACCCTCCCCAAAACGACTAAAAAAGGATATCAGCAGTGACTCCGAAGATGAAATACATGTAATAGAAGATTACTTGAAACCCCTCCGTTCGCTAATCGAATCACACTCAGGAGAATACCCGATAGACTACAACACATTCCAAGACTTTATTTACAATGTACATGGATCACCAAATCCGCTGGACGTCGCAAGACAATATACACAAGATGCATCCGCCATAGTAAAAATGATGAGAGATTTATATCCAAATTTGAGCAAAAGAATAATTAAAAGCAGATTCACCAGATTGATAAACAAAATAACCCATCAAATTAGTCTGGAGTCACAGCAAATTAGCCCGCTTGGCTCAGGGTAGAGCGATTTTCATTAATACTACTACTAAAAATGGATACGTCAAAGCAAACTATCATACAATGGAATTGCAATGGTTTTTATCAACAGTATGCACATATACAACGTCTAATAGCTAAATTTTCCCCGATATGCCTGTGTATACAAGAAACACATTTTAAAAATTCCCCAACATGTATTAACAATTATACCTGCTATCTCAAGAACCGTCAAATAGATGGAAATGCCAGTGGAGGAGTAGGAATATTTATATCCAACAGTTACAGCTCTTACAAAGTTCCAATTACAACTCAAATAGAAGCAGTAGCCGTCCACATCTCCACACCCATAAAAATGACTATTTGTAATATCTATATCGCTCCAAATACAAAAATAGAATACCAGGATATCAATAATATCATTCAACAGCTACCTAAGCCCTACCTACTAACAGGAGACTTCAACGCTCACAACCCTATGTGGGGTTCAGATAATATCACAAATAAAGGTCGCATTATAGAACGCCTATTAACAAACAACGACGCTTTTCCGCACTTTTCCAAAACTATGGCGTGCAAGCATCATCGTACCTATACTCAAACCAGATAAGGAAAAAAAGGAGCCATCAAGTTATAGACCAATCTCCTTAACATGCTGCTTGTGTAAACTTTTAGAAAAAATGGTCAACAAACGATTAACTTGGTTCCTGGAATATAACAACATAATTTCTACATCACAAGCGGGTTTCCGACAAAGTAATTCCACTATAGATAACATTATAGATTTGGACAACGAAATTAGGAAAGCTTTCCATAATAAACAATACCTTATAGCTACGTTTTTCGATATCCAAAAGGCGTATGACACTGCATGAAGACACTATATTATAAAAACTATGATAGATTATGGTATTGTAGGAAATATGATACATTTCGTCCAAAATTTCCTTACAGATCGCACGTTTAAAGTTAAATTAGGAACAACATACTCGTCATCACGAACACAAGTAAATGGAATACCACAAGGTTCAAACATCAGCGCTACATTATTTATAATAGCACTTAATGAAATAGGGAACAATGTAAAATTACCTATCAGTAAGTCACTGTATGTGGACGACCTCACTATCTACAATCGCGGAAGAGACATAAATACCGTCGCTAAAAATATCCAATACACCATCACTAATTTAGAAGATTGGACCAAAACAACCGGCTTTAGTTTCTCCGTGGAAAAGACAAAATGTATTCTATTTACTAAAAAACATATAAAAACCAAACCAAACCTCAAACTACATAACCAAAACTTAACATATGTACAACACAAAAGATTTTTGGGACTAATATTCGATGAACATCTTACCTGGAAAAAACACATTCTCATGTTAAAAGAAAGCTGCAACAAACGTTTAAATATACTTAAAACGCTCAATAGCCACACTTGGGGGTCAGACAGAGACACTCTTCTTAAAATATATAAAGCTTTAATTAGGTCAAAACTTGATTATGGCAGCCAAATATATTCTACGGCAAATAAAACCCTAATGAAAACCATAGACGCAATCCACACTACTGCACTAAGAATAGTAGGAGGTGCTTTTAGAACGAGCCCCAATCACAGCATTCTATGTGAAATTGGTGAACTACCGTTAAACCTACACAGACAAGAAGTAGCACTCACATACACCACAAACGTCATTGCCAACCCTAATCATAGTCAACAAACAATCTATAAAAATCCACCTCCATTGACTCCTAATCCTCTTACGTCAAATCTATTCATCCACAGAATACAGAGATACCTAAATCATCTCAACCTACATATACCTAAGTTATCCCCCAAAGCCTACGCTAAAAATCCACCCTGGATGTATCAATAATACTTAAGCTAACTGAATTCAACAAAGACCACACTTGTGCGGAAACATTTAAAAGACATTTCCTCGAAATTAAAGAAACTTTTAACGAGCACATGGCCATATACACTGATGCTTCAAAATCCGAAGAAGGAGTAGGAGCAGCCTACATATACAATGATCAAAAGTGCATGTTCAGACTGACTAATGTATCTAGTGTACACACAGGAGAGCTTTTTAGTATCAGTGAAAGTTTAAAACGGGTAACAACTGTAGACTACTCTAAGTTCATCTTATTTAGTGACTCCTTAAGTGCAATCAACAGCATTAATAACCTGTACAGTACCAACCATTTAGTGCAAATCATCCATCAAACTTTAAAAGAAATTACATACCAGGGAAAAGACATAATAATAGTGTGGATACCATCACACATTGGAATACAGGGGAATGAAGAAGCAGATAAATGTGCCAAAGATGCTATAACCGATGATAACGCAGTCTTCACCAATTATACTCTTGCACACGACTTTAAACAAGCTGTGAAAAAAAATATAGCTACAAAATGGCAAACAACTTGGTCATGTACAACAAACAACAAATTACGTACCATAAAACAAACGACCGAATCATGGAAATCACCTCTACTCACAAGAAAAGAACAAGTTGTATTAACCAGACTCCGCATAGGACACTCCAGACTTACACACTCATACCTGTTCAATCGACCAATAACAATAGATATATGCGATATCTGCAAAACACCAATGACAATTGAGCACGTACTACTCGTATGTAGGAAATACAACCAGGAAAGAGCAACGTATCAAATACCAGGAAGCTTACAAGAGGCACTAAAACGAACATCACACCATGAAAGCAACGTAATACGCTACTTAAGAGATATAAATGTATACCACTTAATATAAAATAATGTACTTTCTTTATATTACTAACTGTAAGAAGCTGTACAGTAGCGCTAATAACCTTTAGGTTGACGCGCTGTAATTGTAATTATAATAATAATAAAGTAAGCTATGAAAATGACAACTAATGTTTGATAAGTGACATTTATTTAATGAAATAATCAAAATGGTTTACAGTGAGGAAGAAAAAGTCCAAATATTTACTTGTTATACTATACAAAATAATAATAAATAATAATATTCGACGTTTAATAACTCAAAAACGGTATAAGGTAGGGGTAACATATGGTATATTTTTGAAATCAGGAAAGAAAGATCATTCCAAAAATTTAATAATATACAGGGTGTTCCATTTAAAAAAATATATTACTTTTCTGTATCCCCTTAATTATGCACGCCACTGTACTTTTGATAGCATTTTAACAAAATTCAGTTATAACCACATAACTTTTATTTAAAACTTTTTTTTCTATAGACAATAATAACGATGATAAGGGGTGGGTAATTTATAATGAATAACCCTGTACACGTTGTTAGAATTGCAAATGTTGCACAAAATTAGCTGACTAGTCATAGAAAAGCATAAATTATTACTTATATTGTTCCAGTAAGACCCAATTGCGTCTTGCTTAGCATTTAACGTAATGAGGCTTTATCATATTTTTTGCTTTCTGGAGATTTTATACCCAATCGAGGTCAGTAATTTAGTAATTAAATTAGTAGAAAGTAATTCAATTACCGTGAGTAATTAAAATTACCACAAGTAATTCAAATACTTTTAAAGTAATTTAATACTCAAAAGTAATTGGGTAATTAAATGTAGTAATTATTTACTTTCAAAAGGTAATTATTATGAAGTACATTTTAACAAAAATGGCAATTACCAATTACAGTTACCGTATTTGAAAGTAATTCAATCCAAAACAAATCATTAAAAAGACATTGAATTAGTAATTTAATTACAAAGCAATTCTACTACCCAGCTCTGCACCCAAGTTGTAATACGTCATAGTGCCCAATGGAAATAACTGTACCTAGAACTGCGACAATGCAATTTTGTTTCTTATGATTCTTGTTGTATATGTGCGTTGTTTAATTTATAAAAATACCGTAATAGTCATTTATGGTACAAGTGTGTTATATTACAAATAATTCTCTAGAGAAAAGTTGAGCCCTCAAGGCCGTCAGATCGAAAGGGGTCTTTTCTCGAGTGCATTGAATAATCACTGTATATTAAAAATGCGAATTTACGGAAATTTATCATAGCAATCGAGGTAAGTTAGATTTGAACATTTGTATCCCCCAAAAACTTACTAAAAAGCTAAATCAGAGCACTAATCGAAAAATAATTAAATTTGCGGTAAAAATAAAACGTAATTTTGATTTCATTTTTTTTGTACAAAAATGCCCATAATACTTTCTCTCTTTATTTATTACAAAGTAGTTTCCTATTTTAAAATTTTTCAGAATGCTAGAGAAGATTTGGAAATGTTGAGCTGCAAGACTACAATAGGATTAGAAGACCAGTTTTAACAAAGACGATTAAAAATGTAGAAAAATTCTTTGTTATAGCCACGGCCTTCTGGATTAGAGGCCGTGGTTATAGCAATAGTTGTAAAATTGAAATTATGTTTTTATTGACAGGGCACCCTTGGATATTTTTAATTAATTTTGTTTTTGTGCAGTACTTCTATTAATCCTATATGCAGGTATCTCAACCTTTATATTACTGTAAAAATACAAAAAATGTGTCAAATCCCTACTATGGTTTTCATTAGAAAATGTAAGATGCTGTAATTACACAAAATATTAACTCAAAATTACTACAAAGCATATCGTAATAAACATTTTGCATATTTTTCTATTTCATCATTTATAATATTTTTTACCAAATGTCTCCCTTACTTTTGTCCCATTTAACTGACTCTTACTCTGACTATTGACTCTATATGCAGGTATATAAACCCTTATATTACTATAAACACAAAACAAGTTTCAAAGCCCTACTATAGTGTTCATTAGGAAATGTAAATTGCTGTAATATCTCAAAATATTAAATTAAAATCACTACGAAGCATACATATTGGAGTAAACATTATGCATATTTTTTTTATTTCATCATTTATGATGTTTTTTCCAAATGTCTCTCTACTTTTATCCTATTTAACTGTCTCTCTGTGGTATTTCCTGTTTGTATTTTCTAACACAGAGTGAGCCATAAAACTTGGTGTAAAGGACTATTTGGGACTGCAACTATAGAAGTATCTGGAAAGTCGGTTAAATCGGACAAAAGTAAGGAAGAAATTTGATGGTACCTTAAGCTTCTAAAAAAAATCAAAACTCAGTAAGGAAATGAAGATTTTTAATTAAGTACATGGAAAGTCTTACAATACTTTAGATTGTAAGTATTTCTCCATATGGACTATCAAAATAAATAGTACATCTGGCAACAATATTCTATTCTGTCAAACGACAGTAAATTTGTTGGCGGTGATACAGGTTATACAACAAAATAAAAATACGGTTCTGTTCATGTGCAACTTAATAACAAAGATCCAAGGCCAAAATTCATGAACGGTGTGAACCTATTATAATTAATCCGCAGGACTTCATGTACCAACAAGCAGTAATTTTGGCGTCAATTTCTTATTTGGTAGTTGTGGTTTGATATAATTGATACTACGTTTACATTTGGATGGTATACTATTACTACTACTCACAAAACAATAACTAATCTACTACTGATACTGGTGTATTTTAACCCCACTTGATACGTGTTATACGTTTGGCAGTACTGAAGTGTATTGTCAGTCTATGTCAAATTCGAGATTTTCAGGTTAAGTTTTACGTCAGTCTGTGTCAAACAACAAACAAAACCTAACCTTTTAATCTCGAATTTGACATAGACTGACAATACACTTCAGTACTGCTAAACGTATAACACATATCGAGGCCTGCTCAGAATAATTTTTTTATCTCATGGTACTATTGCATGCAAAAGTATCTGGGACAGTTTGTGTTATACCCTTGGTAAACATGTCAATATATTTATTTAATATCAAAACAACCGCATTACAGTACTGTCAATGTCAGTCAATTGACACTGGCATTCTAGATTTTGTATAAGCCAAGTTCGTACATCTTAAAAATCCCCAAAATCAGCCACAAGACTTGTCTCCGATACTTGTACAGTCATGCTCACATAAATCTAGTACAAGCAATTTAGATCTAGTTACGCAATTATCTAAAATTGTTTGTTGTACTACTGACTTTTCATTAAGCTAAAATAAAAGAAATTAAAGCAACTCCGCAAAACAAATATGTTTGTACCAGATTCTTGTGAGCATGACTGTACATAAAATAATACAATAGATTTTTTTAAATTTTGGTACCCAGCCAACAGCCGTTAGGCCAATATAGGCGTCACTGTACATTTTATGGGGACTTCCAACCTTACTAACGAAAGTCATGATGTTATTATGATATCCGGGACCAACTATTTCCGTGATAGCCATATCACGAGGCGCCGAGAGAAGCAGCCGTAAACAATAGTCCGAACCTATTGACCACGACAGTATTTGGTGTTATCAGTTATATTGTCATACCGCTGTTTATTGTTATTTTTTTTTTCATTTTACCATTTTGGTATTGCCTTGTTAATTGCGTAATGGCATTTGTATTGATTTTTGTCTATCATATACCCGTCTTCGACACGAAAATGTAAAAAAGGCTGAATGAACGAACGTTTACAGTAAAGCTGGAAGCAAATTTAAAAACTCACCAACAAATCATTTCTCTCACAAATAAAACCGGCAACCTTGTTTAGTCGTAAACCGCATCTCGAGGTTATGTTGCCTTAGTTTTCGTAAATGAACTGTAATTGTTATGAGCGTAATGTGTCACTTTACAGCTTAAGGGTCATAATAATATATTACATAACATGGTGGAAAGTATTTCATTGCTGTCGAGAAACAGGAATGACACTTTTTACCTCGGTATTTATACTATTTTTTTGCACTCCTCTATTAAAAATCAAGTGACTACGCACGGAACCAACGATCGGAAACGTCAAATTTACAATCATTCTCGCTTTTTACCGCACTAATGCTTGCAACGAGCACAGAGATTTTTCTCGTTTAAAAAATAGTTTAAAAGTAGATTATTGTATCAAATCCGAAGTTTATAATAAAAAAATGCATTTTACAACTTTTATTAAGATAATACAGCAGAAATACTCTCAAAATAATTAAAAATCATTGCAAGCCAAGTCAGCGCCATCTGTGAGAAATTCTATAATACAGAGTCCTGTCACTCGGATTTCCACCTAACCAAAAAAAAAGTGCAAACGATGTACCCAGGTAAATACAAAATCATATAATATTAATTACTTATTGTTTTCTTTATCATGGTTATAAATGTTTATATTTAATGTGCAATTTTCGCAGGTAGAAATAGAAATGCCCGGACATCTTATGGTGTTTTCATTTGTAAGGGCCTTACTTATATATGCATTAGCGACATGGCTAGTATTTGACCCTGAGGGACCTGACTCGGACAAAGTTTCTGCCACTTGAATTTTATTTATTAAAGATTCTTGAATGTAGCCTTCCGCAACTGCGGAGGATTTCCATCCACCATGACGTTTAATTGAAAGAAAGTTACTTCCTTTGTTTGCCAACAATGTTGCGCTGCTTCTGCGAAAGCAGTGCCCCGTATACTCGTGAGGATTTTGCAACTTTAAGTAAGTTGCAATGAAAGATGGTACTTTCCCAATAGTATTTACACCAACAGGTAAATTGACACATTTACCAGAACGGTATGTAAGGAAAAATCTGTCATTATTTTTGACTAACAACCTTATTTTTAAAAACTGAGTAATAATTTCAACCCATTCATTTTTCGTTATAGCAAATTCTCTTTTAACATATGTTTTTGTTTCAGGAACAGAAACTAGAATGATATCATCTTTAAAAACAATATCCTTAATCAACATTTTGCAAAGTTCTCCTCTGCGGCATGCTCCAGAAATGCCAATAACCAACACTGTCTGTAAATGAATGTTAGATGTGAGGACCATGTTCAAATAAATAAAAAATAATTACCTTCATGAGTAAATATTCTTTGTTTGGTGCATTTATTAAGAATTTTGTGATATGTGCATCATCAAGAACTTGAGATTTCTTAGGACAACGATGTTCGGTTTTCCTTTTTAAAAGGGCTATTAATTTCGGATATTTTGAAATGTCAACATTATTTTTAATGTTTAAACAAGACTTTAACATGCTGTATATTGACCATAACGACTTCTTATGTTCGCTTATTTCTTGAAAATAGGCCAGTAAAACATTTTCAGTATGATTTTTTATTTTTTTCACTTCACACCATTTAACATATGAATTATATGTATTTTCATACCTGTGTCGTGATTTTATTGGCAATAAATTATTCACAGCTACATTTGCTGTGTTTCTAATTTCGGGTGGTGTACATTCCAAGTCTTCTTCGTCCGAAAACATGCTTGAATTGTTCTTTTACTCAAAAGTTTGTCGACCAAAACTTGACAGTTATTTAAATGATCAGATAGTTACCTACATTATCGACATCAACGCACCGACTTGATTTTTTCCGACAAATTAAAGGCGAATAATTTCTATATTTATATTTTTCGGCATTGTGGAGGATCCGTGCAAAAAATAATATACAAGACACGTGCGGGAACAGTTTTGCTTTATTCGTGCGACATTCTTCAACTCGTGCGCTACCGCGCACTCGTATAAAAACTGTCGCACTCATATGCAAAACTGCTGTTCCCGCACTTATCATGTAAATAACTATTTTCGCAACCACTTTATTCTAAACAAGAACTGGAAAAATAGATTTGAACTGAAAGTTACTAATGCCTCATTTTCCAACTTTCTAAAAGTCAATAATGACCTTATTATATATCTGGTTGTAATTTACGAACCGCTTAGTAACACCAAGCGGGCAGTAAAATACTTTATTTCATTTTGGAATCATAGGTAATCTTGTTTATTAGCCCTCGATAGCGGTCGTAATATGGCTTTTATGGCCCAAAGGCCTATAAAGTTGCTAAGCAGTATAACAAACACCAATAATCAGCATGAAAACCATAGCACACCAAAAATTCACAGCGCCAACACAACGATGAAGCAGTAGCCCGTAGCCAAAATACTGAATCTCTGAATTTGTCAATAATCGGGAAATTAAGAGCTTTGAGAATCGCGTCGCGCTTTAAACATGTCCTCCCGCTATACCCCATTGATTGTGCCCTTAATACGTACATAACGATTATGGTATTTTGCATCGCAAACGCCTGTTTACTGAACTCTGTCTTAAGGGGTAAAGAGCCTCTTTACGGGCTAACCCCGTAAAGAATTATTTTATAATATCTATATCTCTATCAGTGCTGCCTGTTTGATCAAAATCTCACTTTTTGCAGCCAAGGTCGTTACAATTTAACAGCCACGGCCGGTATTTAATTTTTAGCTACCAAACTATTTTTACTTCATTTCGGGTTCGTTATCGGTGACGAAAAGATCAACTTCTCGTATCCTCGCTGGTATGCTTGACAACAAAATAACACGCCCGTTATGTATAACGATACTAGAACTGTTATAATTTTGTTATTTGGTTACTATAGAAACAAAAATCACACACTTTATGTTTTATTTGATCAAACAACATTTGAAATATTCAACGGTATTATTATTTTTATTAGTTAGTAGCGCAAAAATGTTCTACGAGACTTGATCGTTAAGTTGGGCCTCGTTCTTCCAACTTTTTCTTGGTCTGTTCTAAGGCACTTGCCGATCTTGTAACGTAATATACTATAACGATTATTATTACCTACCAAATAACATGCATCCTTTAAATGTTTTTCGAAACAAATTTGTAAACAACCGTTGCTGTTGCTACACTACTAAATTACGTGTGGTACGTGTGGAACCCAGGTTACTAGTAAATTTTATTTGCGATTTCAATACAAATAAACCTTATACACGGAGAGCCAGCGACAAAAATAGTTACGTCATTTCATTAGGAAAATATCCCATGTTACTATACTCTCTTAATATCGCTGATAATTGATTTGGAAGTCTGCCTGGTTTCTGGTGGTGGAGAAAGCTGCAGCAGGGGCGCAAAGTGGTAGAGATAACAGTTAAAATAAACGTATCTATCAGTACTGAAGTGTAATGCTGGTGGCAATGTAGGTGTATGTCCAATTTGAGGTTAGCAGGTTATGTTTTGTTTGTTACTTGACACAAATTGACACAAAACCTAACCTGCCAACCTCGAATTTGACATAGACTTACAGTGTCACCAACTATACATTTCAGTATTGCCAATGTTAGAGTGGCTTCAAAGCAAGAAGTACATAGGCGTGGCTACAGTTATGTGCCAATAGACGGTATCAGTGGCGTAGCACTAGATATTTTTAGGGAGGCACATTAAAATTCCCATTTTAAAGGAAAAGTTTTCATGCTGATTTATTTTTGGTTTCAAATGCTAAATAAATTAGCATGTCATAAGAAGTACAAGCTCTACCAGAAGCTCGCGAGGCCGCCCTTCTCTAAACGCTTTCCGCGGCGGGAGGACTCGCTGTGCATCACCCGCTCCATTCCGCTCGAGGAGTTATTACTAAATTTGCCCGTTTTGCTGTAAATTTTTGCCAAAGCTGTGCATGAAACTTTGTCATTTGGTCGTGGCAGCATTTTAGACAACAGCTGGGAATCTGGCAGAGGGCGCAGGCCAAAGGCTCTTGAATACGCGTGCGAGCTGAGAAAGTTCGAATATGGCGCTACGGACAATAAATGACTAACCCCAATGCATCATGTAGCTACCAGACTGTAAGGTGCTCGCCCAAACCCCTTTTTGATATTATTAACGGGTTAATAGTTATGGAAACATCAAACATGTAAACAAAATGACACGACGAACGGCAATGAACTGAATACAACAGCGGAAATCACCTTGTTGAACGAACGTAATGGACTCGTCCGGACGTTTCTAGCGTTTTGCGCATCTATGACGCGGTGTACTTTACAAACTGAAAGACTTCTAAAATGTTACTGTTCTGTTATTTCTGAACGACTTAGGTGAAGTTTTCAGTCAAGTTGACAGTTCTGTTATTGACAAATAACAAGTAGGTGAAAAATACTATAACTATAGGTAACTATAACAGAAGCAGCAACGTCATTTGAATTTAAGAATTTCTTATTAAAGATTTACGATTCAGAATACCACAAAATGTTGTACAATGCTCGACAATTACCAGAACTTTACGTACGAGCACGATATCTAACGCGCGAATGACAGCGAGCTTGTTATGCGTGTTAAAAGAGCTGTAACGGTAAATGGTGACGATGAGACGACTTAAACACTTAAACAAAATACACTTTCGTTCTTTAAACTTACAAAAATTTCACTATCAAAACTGCAGCAACGGGTTGTTACAAGAAATACCTAGCACCTTTTTTCTACACGATGCAAATACCGAACACAAGCTTTGCAGTACCTTTTGGATAAAATAACAGTATGTATACGTCAATAAAGTGTACTTACGTTCACAGTCGATATTTAGTAGCGCAATATCACCACAATCAAAAGTACAGAACAACCACAAATCTTGAGCAAATGGCGATCACACACCGGCTCGTCAACGTGTCCACAGAGAGTGCAGTTCGGACACGCTTTGCCAGCCAATCAACAATCTCGTAACACTGCACCGGCTCGGCGTAGGAAAACCATGTGCTCAGTTTGTGCTCTTCGCATTGTAAAATAGTTGTTTAATTTTCTATATTTTACAACTATATTTTCACTCTCGCAGTAGTATTATCATTTACATGTATGAAAGTATGTAAAAACAGCTGAAATGAAAACACAGATCGGTCGTAGGGAATACGCTTTGGTATCGAGAAGTCAGCAAATAAATACGTCAGATATGCGACATTCCAAATATCGTAAAATTTTCAAGAAAACGCCGGACAACTTGAAACCAACATGTAAATAGAATGCAGGACAATCGCATGCCAAAAATAGTAAGAGATGGAGTTTCGGAAAGAAAACGGAGACCTGGCAGACGAATGAAAAGATAGGCCGAAAGCTGGGTAGTAACATCAATAGAAAGCCCACCGCATTAGGTTATATTTAAGATAAACAGGCGAAAGCCTAAAAAAGCGAAGGAAAAAAGATTAATTCTATCATTATACATTACTAGAATATTGCAGAGCAAGACGCAAATCTAAGAAAAAATCAGCAAAAGGCTTTACTCGGAACTTCTCTTGCAAGTAGAAGTTCTAAAACTACAAATATCGCAAACATGAAAGGAAATCAAGCGCCTTCAAAATTATGTACAAAATAGGTACAAATATCTTAACGTTGCTAATAATACTGAAACCGTGAAAAGAAACACCCATGCCCATATCAATTGGCGGTGCCCAGCAGGCACACGTACGTTTAAAATACGTCGAAAGGACGTTTATATAGTTAAAAACAAATTATTCGTTGAAAATTAAATGTTAAATTGTAGTCCAATAGTTAACATCATTTTCTCAACGTTCATTAGACGTTGATTTTATAGTAATTCTTTTTACTGTTTACGTGATTATTCCATTTATTAAACGTGTTGGCTATGATGTTTATTTAAGCGTGTTTATATGACGCCAATAAATGTTGTTGGTATTAAGAGCTTTTTACACCGGAAGTTAATGTAAAAAGTAGACCTTCGTTTATGACAACAAAATTTAACATTTTCCATATAACGTTAAAATAAAATTAATATAAAACGCCTTTTAGATTAGTAGTTGAATTTTATCGTCGATATAACGTTGTTACAACGTGATAATAACGATGTTGCACTATTTGTACCGCATTTCTGGTAGTATGACCCATTTTCGCTTGATAAAACCATTTCACAATAGCAATACGTTGTTGGAGATTTGTATTCATATCTGCTTCGCTGTCAGTTTGACAGCAGAATTTAATTTTGAAATTGACAGTAGAAAGCAGCGTAACTAATTTTAATGTAAATACTTAAAAATCGTAAGAAACAGAGACAGCTGATGTTAATAATAGGAAAAGTGGCTGGGGCTTTCCTAGCCACTCTGTATTTTAGACCAGCAGTTAATGTTAAACGTTGACATGACGTTCAGAAAAACAAGTTGTACCTTGTTAAAGTATCAAACTGTTTTAACAACACTCACGAGTGAGTGAGTGACAAATACTTGGACATGTCCGAGAAACGCCCACACTTACTCTGGAAATCGTACGAAACAGGCGGCCACGGCTCGCATACGCTCAGGGAGATGGGCGTGGTCCTAGAAACGTTACACCACAGAGCAAGCATGACGGTATGTATAGGATGCTACAAAATAAATGGGCGCCACAAGGTCCAATCGGAGAGACCAACGCTTAACCAAAACTTGAAAGCCAAACGGGGTAGGATTACTCGAGTACTAACTCTGAGGAACAACAGTGTAGCGAGAACGCGTCAACCTACCTGCAACACTCATGAACCGCTCTCCAAGCCTCCCCTTACATCGATCTTGACATAGAGAGGGAATCGCCCTGTAAATAAGCATGCACACATACCAGGGATAATTATAAGTCAAATGTAGTAAACCAATCTATTAGGCCAAAACCCTGGCCGACAGTTACAATAGAGCCGAAATGGTCGGCGCACACAATATTACACTCAGTGGTATAAAAGGCTTACCCTAAAAAGAAAGACTAAATATAGGCCCAGCTAGGAGCGCCTTATCTAACATCAGCACTTACATATGTATATAGAAATTCAGGAATGCGCTCCCAATGCTTTAGTTGAATGCTGTTAGCAAATCTGTTTAATTAGTTACACAGAAATGATAAAATAAACGCACCAACTTTGGTTAAATGCGTTAGCACATATATTTTATTCGGTGCACAAAGGTGAAATGCAGCGATGGACGCACCGTGTTGCGATTAGATGTTATTTAGCGGGCTTGTTTAATTAGCTACACACAAGTGCAATGCAAAATACCTTCTTTTGATTAGCTCAGCCTCGGTGCGGGAATGTTGGATGCAGCAGGCGGGTGACAACATATCGCTACGGCTGTCATTTGACTTGGGGCGGGTGAAACTCGAAGACGTTCAGAAAATCCCTTGCATTTATTCAGGAATGGTTGCGCTACGCCACTCGGCGACCACCAACCTGAGGAGCCGTTGATTTAGTCTGCTCGAAAGAAGAATCCCGTTCCATCTGACGGAGATATAAGCTAAACCGGCTTTTTTAAATACTGAACGAGCGGCCACGGCGAATTAGAACTTCAACACATAACCCCCAAAATACGCACCGTCACTCGCACTCCTTGTCGGGCACCGTCTTACTCGAAAAAAAAACAAAGAAGCTGTAACAGCACGGACACCGGACGCCGGGCCCGAAGGCACTGCACCAGCGGCCTCCAAGAGCCAAAACGCTCGCAGCGACGAGCTTATGAACACCGGCTCGAGACTGACTAAAACAAAACCAGACGCTCAGCGGAGCTTCGCGCGCGACACTTTGTCACGCTAGCAGATGTGTCCAATCAGAACGCAAGAAGCCTCGCATCACCACGATGAAGCAGCCGCCAGCGAGAAAAAGCGACTAAGCTTAAATTATTCGAGACAGGTCTCTCGCTCGCTCCCACAGGCTAAGTTTTGAAAATGCTATAACCAGCGCTCTTAAATGCGACGCGACTAAAAACAGCTGTAAATACGACTGCATAGATATTTTAGGGTGGTACGCTAAACCTTTAAGCAAACCAAAAGCCGCGTGCGTGTCAACTTTTGAATTTTAGATGCAAATAACGTGTCAGGTCATTTTGTATTTTAATTAGCCACCTAGGCTTTAGGGCAGCGTGCCCGTATGTTAAACCCTTTTAGTTACTTATTTGGCCTCATCGCCTAATTCCATAATAATGATTTTGCACATATTTGGCCTCAAGCGCAGTATTTCTCGTCATCTGGGGCACCCCTTTGTTGGTACTTTGACAGCCGTGTGTTAACGCTCGCAAGATTTTCGAACCTTCTAGAAATTACGCTGTTGGTGCGACTGCGAGGCCTCGCGCTCTCTTTGTCACCGGAACGTATTTGTTTTATTGGGCGCATCGCCATTGGCTGTCGAGAGTCACGTGGTAACGCCGTTTTGGCTCACGCCACTTCGGGCGTCGTAACGCTTCTTGCTCGGGAGTTCAGCTCAGGCCGTTGAACAAGGAAGTCGCAGAGTGTGCCGTTTCGCGGCGTTCCCGCCATTGGTGGGGACGCCAGCCTTTTTTCCGTCTCGTGCTGCTTCAGCAAGTGTGTGATAAACTGTTCCGCCTTAAGCGAGAGCCGGCAGGAAGCTCTTGTGTGTGACGCACGTGCCGTTTTGTGAGCGCGTTTTCCTTGGAGCTGTCGTTGTAGGCTACGTCCGGCCATGTCGTGAAAAGAAGTGGTTCTTTCATTCCTACAAGTTGTTGGGGACTCGCTGCAGGACGTGAATAATGCCCATACGTTTCTGTTACACCAATCCCACGTGAGTGACTACATTGAAACAGTACGCCATTATTCGGCGGAATCTTTGCCCAAGGAGATGTGCTTGCAAATGCAGGCGCTGCTGCCTGCCACCCGCACTGCTCAGGAGAAGTCCAGAATAAACACCAGGTACCATTTAAAAAGATTATGTAACTTAGTGACCCCTTTTACGCGAATATGCCGTGTAAGCGATCGACTTTGGTCGCATTCATTCAGTAGTACATCCTTAGTTTGTAACTGTGCAAACATTTTCGCTGCGTTGCTAATTTTAGGCGTTTTGAACGCTTTCTTAATATTCTATTTGGATATTGTTTTTGTGTGTAACATTTGTACGCTTTAGTTATAGTGCGATTACTTCCAGCTGGGGTCTACGTTAAGCCCTAGGTTTAGTATGGTGACCCATTCGTTGCCTGATCCTGTATAACGTCATCCAATAGACAATTGTGCAAGCGCGGGGCTTATTACTGTGTACAACCCCTGCATGCTTTACTTTTTCAGAATAAACAGCTAGTGTCACGATTAGATGTACGACGACCTCTGAGTAGTGGAGTGTGCAGGTAAGTGGAGCAGCCGCCCCCGCAATGGCAGCACAAACCCGAACTAACGATTCAAACCTCAAATTATCGATTTTGTCATCCGAGTTCGATACTTCTCGAGTACCCTTATCAAGTAGTAACTAGCGTACTTGTTGCCTCGTCTAACCGTCCAAGCCCGGTTACCCGAGCCCATTTAAAGTCAGGTTTGGTGGCGCCCTTATAATTTTGACGTACCCTATATATGCCTCAACACGCTTGCCCAGAACGTATCGTGTGACTCACACCCGACTCCCTGAGCGTTCCAGCCGTGGCCTTTAGTCTGTTTTTAGCAAATCTCAGGGCAAGTGTGCCAGTTTTCCAGGACTGATTCCGTGGTGCGATGCTCACCTTGGTTGGGTGTCGTAAAGTTGTTTTAATACCGTAACAAACGGAAATGTTATGCGGTGAAATTTGACTAAAACGGAACCTATATACAGGAGAAATCGTAAACGTTGTACTGAAACTGTTCGAAATGGTTACGTAACTATAGAAATTAAAGAAAAATAAAATGGCCCAACAACCTTTCTTCATATTCCACTAAGCTTTATTTTTTCTTGTTTACGATAAAGTATGTACAAAAATTATTTTCATCTAGTATAGCTATGCAACTACGTTTATACTTACATGTCACACTTTACATTTTATTTTTAAGTGACTTATAGTTGCATTCATAAATAAGGAACTATTTCATAGCCATACTAAATGAAAATAATGTTTGATCATACTATACAACGGCATAGTGTTGAAGCAGTTACCGCTCAGTTTTGAGATTTCGTTTATCTAATGCAGTCGCCGTTTTATTCAGTTTGGGTTGGGAACAATAAAGATTATTCAGAAGAAAAGTATCGTTTTTCTGTAGTCAGTGACGTAGCCAGAATTTTCTTTGGGGGGGGGGGGCGCTAATCAGTGAAATTTTGTCCAGGGGCGGCTATATCAAGACTAAAATATGAGAGAGAAGCTGTGAATGTTTTCTGGGGTATATTACCACTACAAATAAATGATATTAATTATTAGTGTATTTTAGTAATGGTATATTTTAATTTTAGATAAAGCATCTCCTCGATTTATTCCATGCAATAATACGCAGATTTAAAATTTCCGCATTTGAAGTAAATATTGGAATGAATTTACACTCTTGGAATAAAAAGTGTATGAATACTCTAGTACTGTAGTCTATTCTACACAGAGTTGAATTGTCAAATTTTAGTCGAGAGAAGTAGCAGATGATTTTATTATTTATCTTTTTTTTTAGATTTCGAGAGGGACTTCAGTTCCTCGAGACCTTCCCCTGGCTACGTCACTATCTGTAGTTAATACTTGACTTAAATAATAGTAATTTATTATACAAGACGATAAAGTTAAATTTTATCCAGGAGTGAATCGTTTAACGTCGAGACGAAGTCGAGACGTTAATGATTCAAGAGTGGATAGAAATAACTTTATCGTCGTGTATAATACAATATTTTTTTCTATAGCAAGAACTTTAACAATTTCAAAAGAAAATAATGACAATCAATCACATTTCAAAATGTCAGTAGCTAGATTGGGTTGCTACGATAATACGAAGCTGTCATATTTAATTTAAACAAAAGTTAGAAAATTAAATTACTTTATCTATCCTTGATGTTAAAGTGCTACTTTATCTACCCTTGCTGTTAAAGTAAAACTTGACCTTTTGTTTTGAGTTGATAAAAGCACACTTTAACATGTGCTATAGAAAAAAATATCAATTTTATATTCATTAAAACGTCGCTTCAACGTAAGGAACAATTTCAAGTTGTAGTTGGAACGTAACGTGCTTATAACACTAAACTAAACAATAACGTTAATAGAACGTCGTTTTAACGTACAAAGCACGTAGATTTTTCTGTTGAAAAGACAACGACGTTACAACGTTAACATATCGGTGAACATTTTGCAACTTGACGTTCAAAAGACGCAGGCTTGGCAACAGAATATAAAAAACAGGTTAAATAGTCAACAACAATGTTGAATGTGTTTTGGATCGCGTTTATAACGTCCACACATAACGGTTTTGTTTGGTGATAACTTAAACGTTAAAAAACCGTTATGGGCTGACGTAGAATCAACCACGTAACGTTGAAAAACTGGATTTTCGCTACACTTGGACGTTAATATAACGCTTGGTTCAAAGTTTTGTTTCAACGTTAGTTTAGCGTGTCTGTGCACACTGGGTGAGATTCGAACTCGAGCTCCCTGATGCTTGCCGGATCAAGTCGCTTGAACCACTGCAACAAGTAAATGACCGTAATACTTAAAAAAAAATGTTGTGCAATACCTAAGCAAATTTGGCAACATTGCTGTATGTAATTTGAGTCGCAGATTCCGAAAAACGTAAACTTGCTATGAACACATTTTAAAGCTTTATGTTTATAATAGCAATTTATAACATTTCATGCATATCAAATATTATTTTGTAAAATGTTTCAGAAACGTGCTAGTTTAATTTTTGTAGATAGTATAAAATAGCATTGGCCTTGATAATAATATGTAAAGCAATATTAAAAATAGTGTTAGCTTTGATTTGAACAAAATGTAATCAGAGTAGGCTTGGAAACAATGTAAAACAATGTAAAATCGAATATAAACAATTGGGGAAAGGAAGCCAAAAAAATTCTTAATTTGTGAATAAATACCTATTTTCCAATCAGTGAGTTTGAAACTTAATTCTATATCCATTGGGGGTACTGTAGTAGGTTGCAGTAATTCGTAAGGCCTCTAGAGAAGTTTTAAAATGTTTATTTTGTTCATTGAGTGTTGGTTAGTTTCAGGCAGTGTAATTGGAGTCTTGTGAGCTAGAAGTAGACAGCGACCTTTGTGGAAAGCAGTTGGAGCCCTAGGTATTAGGCAACGGTTAATTTGGTGGTGCTCTAGCAGCGGTCGAGCTACATGAGTCGTTCTGCGCGCGTTCAGCCACTTGTATCGACAGGCCAACGTAGAAAATGGGACCCAGACATCGTGGGACTTGCTAGGGCTAGAGTGAAACTATAGTTTTCATTTCACAAGCAACAGAAAGGTCAGAAAACTTCACTCTAAAAGATTGAATTTAGTGAATTTCTTGGTAGCGTCGGTTCTGCACTTTCGCCAGAAGCATCCTTTCAGTATTTTTTATTTATGATGTGTAGTTACTTACGGCAATACGCCGTGTCGGGTGCGCCGCCGGGCTTAGATCCGTAGAATAACCCCAAGGTATGTCCTGCCTGGCGTAAGAAGCGACCTAAAAGGACAACACACACATTTACACATACACCCAATAAACACATCTACACAGCATATACACGGAGGCGGGGAAAACCGGTATCTCTGTTTTTTCAAGAAGTATCGAGGCGGGGGTCATGATTATGTTGATCTGGCAGTGGTAGCTGGCTTAGAAACTAGGTGCGGCACACCTGGGCCGAAGGATAGTATAGGGGCCCACCCTTGCCTAACCAGCGTAGGGGGCTGCCCTTTCAACCGTCGAAAAATCCCGGGGTATGTAGTAGTGCCAGGTGGTTCCTGGAATAGGGCCCTGCTGCGTATCTCGGAGGGCTTCGTCAGCGGAGGCCCAGACCTCCTAATCGGGACCAACTCTGCCATGATATTTCGCTGAAACTGGTACACGGAGGACTCCAACCCCAAAGCAATTATTCATACCACTTCACACACACTAATACAGAACAAGCACAAATCGAAACAAAATACACATCATCCCCCCTTAACCATGAAATGGATATAGATATGGACCACGAATCAAACGTGCCAGAAAACCCGGAGCACCCTAGCTTCAGAAAAGTATTAGAGAAAGGCTCAGAAATAAATTCGAAGAAAGAGGAACTGCTTCTAGGGTCATCAGGCAGCGACGTCTCTCCCATGGATAAAGTTGCTAGGGAGGCCCGCCGCAAAGAGAAGCGAAAAACAAATAAAAGGAAGGCCAGAACGCTTAAGAGGAGAGAAGAGAGGGCAAAAAGGAGGGAAGGCTAGGGTCCATCGACCCAGGCAAGCCAGGCAGAACACTCCTCCCAGGAAGCGGCTGACAAGGGTCCTAAGGAAGCAAGTCCAGGCGACTCTCCAAAGAGTTGCCAGGGCCAGCAACCTAGGGCCTTCGTAAGCTGCAGAGACAGCCCTCGGGTAAAACAAAGGGTCCGGAGGCGAGGCGAGTAAAAAGGGCTGCTGCACTCAAACCATAGAGCTCATCAAGCACTTTATGGGACGAGTCAAGGTAACGGAAGCTCAACCAGGTCCTTCAGGTACCTCAGCAACCATCAAGAGACTTAGGAGTGATGACACTCCCCGGAAGCAATGAAAAAAGCCAAAAAGCTAAGCAAAGCAAGCAGGGAAAACCAAGGTTTCTCACGCATTAAGAACAACCACGGCTAAGTCCCAGCGAGCAACGAGGCCGAAGCCACCTAATAGGGAGAACCAGGTTGTAATCAGGTCTGACGGACCAGCTAGCCAAGTTCTCCCAAATGAAGCTAAGACGATTAGAGCTAACATAGTTGCCGAGATGTTTAGCGCCATGGCAAGCCCTGAAGAGGGTTCCTATGGACCAAAACTCCGGTTCAGAAATTCAGTGCCGAGGGAGTAACCTTTGCCCTTACAAGGGCATTGGAGTTACCATGGCCAGAAAAGGTGGATTTTTGGCTCAGAAGCCAAGAGGAGGTTAGCCTGGAAAAGCTCAGGCAGATGCTTTCTATGCAGAACCGCTCACTAAGAGTGGAACAATGTCCAGACGACAGGAGGATCAGGAGGGTGGTTCTTGGTCTTCATAGTCTCGCAGTGCGAAGAACACCGACATGGAGTGGAGCAGTCCGCCAGGACTCCTCTGAGGCTGGCGTGTCAAAGCTGGACAAGAAGGACGATTGATCGTAGGGTACCATGGTAAAACGGCATTCTAGCCGAACTGCCCAAGGAATCCAGGCGAACCTTTAATCGTGCTATCAGAGATGGGGCACAGGCTTCTTGGGACACTTTTAAAATTACCAGAAATAGGTTTAAAAATGAGTTAAGGCGCAGCAAAAATCCAGCTGGCAGAAATACTGTGCGGAGTTAAGCTCAGTATCAGACTCTGCCAGACTGATGAAAATCTTAAGCCGCGAAACTAGTCAAGCGGTAGAAGCGTTAAAAAAGGCAGACGGGATGTGGATAACATCCAGAGAGGAGTCATTACAACACCTCCAGGGAGTCCTCTTCGACCTCAATAATAACACAGTCTAATACCGGAAGTCGTTTTTTACCGGTATCTTTACAAAAGAAAAATTAAACTTCAAGGTCTCATAACTTCTTACTGGAGAGAGTCTGTACTAAGGTATATTAGGTTTAATCGATTTATTATGACGTAATGAATCTATGACTAATCGGTGGGGAGGCAGTTCTGGGACACCCTGTATATAACACGCTAATTGGTGTCCAGTTTTGTCTCTTTTACCCTGTACCTGTTGGGTCCCATTTTCGTCAATGATAAAGAGTGATCTATGTGCAAATTATTACTTTTATCTATTCCTCAGTTAGAGCAAAAATATACAGTATTTAATTTTTTTTAAGGTGCTCACCCTGTATATATTTGGCCGGAAGTATATTCGGTTTCATGCCAGTAGACATACGAGTATAATGCGCATAAAAAATACAGTGCCTTCAGAAATGATCGAACGTTTGAATGGTCATGGTTATACAACGTATGAATAATATGTGTGGTATTGTAAGTCTATGTCAGATTCGAGGTTAGCAGGTTAGGTTTTGCGTCAGTCTGTGTCAAAACGTAGAGAAAGTTTAGACATTAAGACCATACTGTTATCAAAGTTGAATTGGGGAACGCAGTGGGTTCGGTGTTAGATTTTTAAGACAGTTGTAGTTGATGGGAATCGAACTCACATTTTCGAACCCACCAGCTCTGCTAGTGCAGCTTTAGATAACACGAGTTTTAATTCTGTATAGTAGTAGCATTGGAGATTTGCACATTTGTTCTAAAAAGTTGGCTTTTGATTTTTGATTGCTTTTAATATTTGCTCTTCAAATGTCGGCTATAATCGCCCTTGGGTTGTTATTAATATTCCTAAATAACACGGCATTACTCGTTTTACATTTTTTTTCATCGACGAGCAATTTACATCTTTCGAAATGGCAATTGCTTTGGTTTTGTCCGTCGATATTGGCATAATATACTCTTTCGCAGTTTGGTTGAATTGAAACAGAAGCCTTTGATGATCGTTCTCATCTTCTGCAACAACACGACGCATCCGCATGGCACCGGATTTAAATTTTTGAATTTGTCATTGGGGTTTTTAATGCTTTCTATGATTTCGTTCATTATAAGATTGAATAATAGAGGACTTAATGAGTCCCTCTGTCGTACACATTTTTGGGCGGAAATTGAAGGAAGAAGCTCGCCCTGTGCTCTAACTTTTACATAATTATCAGTATATATATGTCCTTTATCAAGTTTATAAGATTGATGGGTTTTGTCCTTCCTGTAATATATTTAATACTAGCTGAAACCCGCGGCATATGCCGCATTTAAAATGTACGACAAATGTAATAACTTTTGTTGCACTAAAGAAAGTTTTAAAAGCACGGTAGAGATTGGCAGTAAGGAAAAGTTCCAAAAAATATATTTTCAAATGGAAAGTTTCTGGAAAGGAAATGCTCGCCTCTGGAAGGCGTCCTAATTAATACGACGTTGTTGGAACGCAGTCAAAAAAAAAATCAGGAAAGAATTAATACTCTTATGAGATTATAAGTGAGAATTATTTGTGCCACCGAAATAATTTTCAGCTGCTTGCAATCTGTGTTTCTTTTCGGGTTTAAACCGTTAAGCGTCATAAAAATATAAATGCGGTAACTCAAGTCTCCAGTTACGCAGTTACTGTTATTGTTAAATAACTCGATTAATTATTATTTCTTTGTCATTTTAAACTGAAATTATTATTATTATCTCTATAATAGCAACCACTGTTTATAATGTTTATATGCTAGCGAGTTGTTCTTAAATCGCTAGTGAATTAATAGTAAAGTACATTTTTTTTCTATAATAATTTTCAAGGTCAACTCTAGGGGAAAAGTTGCATTCCTGCAGGGTCCCTAGCTTTAATAATGTTGGTATATAGATTTTCAGTTCTTTTATTTCATTAAAAAAATGATTGTCATTTTGATAGATATGTCATAATAGTGGGTAAAACGAACAGCATAGTAAAATATTGCAAATCCTTTATCTAAAAGACGTGTCTGTCTGGGAGGCTCTTTCAGCAGCCAAACCGTAAGAGATAGAGAAAAAAGTTATGAAAGTTATATGTTTGGAATGGTCATGTCAGGTCAGGAACCGAATTTCAGTCACGTGACACTTCCGGTTTTCGAGAAATCACGTGATTTTCGTCTGTCTGGAACGCTGTTTCAGCAGCCAAACCGTAAGAGATAGAGAACAAAGTTATTAAAGTTATATGTTTGGAATGGTCATGTCAGGTCAGGAACCGAATTTCAGTCACGTGACACTTTCGTTTTTCGAGAAATCACGTGATTTCCGTCCGTCCGGGACGGTCTTTTTTGTTTTATTAAATGAGACATTTGTCTCACTGGACTGCTAGTTTATTAATTATTAAACTTACAATATTTGAAAATAAACATAATGAACGTTTGCAAAATTAAAGAAATTTGTCAAGAGTTCAAATTAAGAAACTTTGACATTCAAAATTGACACATAACCATAATTTTAAAAAAGTGCTACCAACACGAGGTATAAAAATTTCCTAGCGTTTTAATCACATATCTACCAACATTGTAACACTTTGACAGTTATTATAGAAAAAAAAGTACTTTAGATTGTTCTACAAGTTAAGAAAAGGGAGAGTTTTACAGCGAATGTAAAAGTTTTACGTGAGCATGGACGAATCACTTTTCCAATGTGTTGAACATGCAATTTTTCCGTGTAGTTGACAAAAATATCTTTTTCAATAATTTTGGTCAAAGTATGGAAGCGCAATTTTTACTGTACTGTAAAAATGAACTAAATGAATTAATAACAGATTCATCCATTTTCAAGTAAGCTTTATTCTATAATGTATAATGGTTAATTTGTACAGAGTTCGGCAACGAAGCAGGGGTGGAAGATATTTCTAAAACTATTAGAGTTACATGAATATTGTGTATATAAAAGTTGTAGGTACGAAAGTGGTGCACATTACTAAAATATTTTTGATTATACAGGGTGTCGCAAAAAAGTATGGCGAATCAAACTTACTTTCTTTAAATAGAATGCCCTATATTTGGGTAGCTTAAAAGTTTTGTATTGAAATACTCATCATTTTCATATCAAGTTGTATGGGTCTAACGTCAACTGTTTTGGAGATATTAACGATTTTATGCAAAAAAATGCTGAACTTCAGGCGACTGCTGTAAGCGACAGAAAAAAATTGAATGAAGGAAAACGTTACCAAAAAATTATGATTTTTGTCAACTATCTTTCAAGTGTAAAATGGTGGATCTGGGTATTAATTTTATATAGGGTGCTCAATATTTGCAAATTTAATAATTTCGATTTTTTTCAAATGGAACGCCCTGTATATTTTTGTATTTTTGAAGAGCCCTTTTAATGAGCTTTCTTTTGATATGTTACTTCATACTTCTAAGTTCAACTGTTTTTCAGATATGTGTGTTTGAACATAAAAACAATTTAAACGCCTTAAGATGCTTTATTTCAAGGGATAAAAAACAAACGCCCTTAAAATAGTGATTTAAACGCATGATCTCTCTAAAAATAAAAGCACAAAATCAGGTTTAGAAAATATAAATTCAGTCAGTGTTGATGCAGGAAATTATAAACACGAAAAAACGATAAATGCAGGAATAAATTAATTATTTTAAAGGCGTTTGTTTTTTATCCCTTGAAATAAAGCATCTTAAGGGGTTTAAATTGTTTTTTTATGTTTAAACTCGCATATCTGAAAAACAGTTAGAACTTAAGAGGTATGAAGTAACATATCAAAAGAAAGTTCATTAAAAGAGCTCTTCAGACATACAAAAATATACAGGGCGTTCCATTTGAAAAAAAATCGAAATTAAATTTGTATAACATTAATACCCAGATCCACCATTTTACACTTGAAAGATAGTTTACAAAAATCCTAATTTTTTGGTAACGTTTTCCTTCATTCAATTGTTTTCTGTCGCTTACGGCAGTCGCCTGAAGTTCAGCATTTTTTTGCATAAAATCGTTAATATCTCCAAAACAGTTGACGTTAGACCCATACAACTTGATATGAAAATGAAGAGTATTTCAATACAAAACTTTTAAGCTACCTAAATATACGGCATTCTATTAAAAAAAAAATAAGTTTGATCCGCCACACTTTTTTGAGACACTCTGTATAATCAAAACTATTTTAGTAATGTGCACCACCTTAGTACCTACAACTTTTATATACTCAATATTTATGCAACTCTCATAGTTTTAGAAATATCTTCCACCCCCGCTTCGTTGCCGGACTCTGTACAAATTAACCATTGTACATTATAGAATAGAGCTTACTTGAAAATAGATGAATCTGTTATTAATTCATTTAGTTCATTTTTAGGTGAAATCAATATGATTTTGAGCCTAATAACAACCAAAGGCAGAGAACTGTTAAAAACAATAGAAGACCATAGATATTCATTTCTATCAACAGGCACACCAACCTACTGGCCGACTGATCCACGAAAAATCCCTGATTTACTAGATTTTTACGTTACAAATGGAATCAACTTGACATACACTAACATCATACCCAGCTACGACTTGTCATCTGACCACTCTCCAATTATAACAACAATTGGAACATCTGTAATATATAAGAAACCCTCACCTAGACTACACAATACTCACACAAATTGGGATACTTTTCGCAGCATATTAAATGACAGTATAGATCTAAAAATCCGACTCAAAGCGACTGAAGAATTAGAAACTACTACAGAAGCATTTATAAGCCAAGTACAACAAGCTGCACAACAGTCTTCACCAGTACTTCACGCAAGAAAAATAACCCGGGATATACCATTAGAAATTAAAAAAGCCGTAGCAGAAAAAAGACGTGCCAGATCAAAATGGCAACGTACTCACACACCAGCTGACAGACGGGTCTATAATCAAATGTGCCAAAGATTAAGAAACAAGCTCAAAGAAGTACGAAACCAGGAGTTTGAACAATATATAACTAAATTAACCAGAACTGATAAGTCCATATGGAAGCCAATAAAGAACTCAAGAAAACCTAAAACTCCTGCTCCACCAATAAGAAAAAACATTAATGAACCATGGGCAAAAAGTGATGCTGAGAAAGCTAACCTATTTGCAGAACATTTGGTTTCCGTATTCCAACCGATAGACAACGTAGCAGACCAAGAAATAGAACAAAGTCTCTCTATTCCATCTGTAACACATACGCCTATCAAAGCAGTGACACCAAAAGAAATCACTGAAGAAATTAAATTTTTAAATCCAAAAAAGTCACCTGGAATTGATCTGGTAACGGCTAAAATGTTGAAGGAATTACCTAGAAAAGGGATAGTAATGCTAACCTACATTTACAATGCTATTCTACGACTTGGATACTGGCCAAAATGTCTAAAAACTGCCCAAATCATAATGATAGCTAAACCAGGAAAAGAACCAACAGATGTCTCCTCTTACAGGCCCATAAGTTTGCTATCAACAATCTCAAAACTTCTTGAAAAATTGGTGCTTCGTAAATTAAATGAAGACATGCCTTCCGAAAACTGGATACCAGATCATCAGTTCGGGTTTCGTCAGAAACACTCGACAGTGCAACAAGTTCACCGAATTACACAAACCATAAATAAAGCATTTGAAAATAAACAATATTGTAGTGGAGTATTTCTTGATATTAGCCAGGCTTTCGATAAAGTCTGGCACCCTGGACTAATCTACAAAATCAAGTGCATTCTTCCATCAGCTTACTTCAATCTCTTAAAATCATACCTGAACGAGAGAACATTTCAAACTAAGGTAAATGAAGCGAAATCTGGTTATTTCCCAATCAATTCAGGAGTGCCACAAGGCAGCGTCCTTGGACCGCTGCTGTATGTCTTGTACACGTCAGATCTACCAATGGCACAAAATGCGATTACAGGGACATTTGCCGACGATACGGCTATTCTTTCTTGCCACAAAGATCCTCAAATAGCCTCAAACATAACACAAAGCTACCTAAACAACCTCCAACGATGGCTGGAAAATGGAAAATAAAAGTGAACGAAAACAAATCTGCGCATATTACATTCACCCTCCGCAAAGGAGTATGCCCTGCAGTCACAATAAACAATGTACAAATACCACAAACAGAAACAGTAAGATATTTAGGATTACACTTAGATACTAAACTCACTTGGAAACAAAACATCACAAAAAAGAGAAAACAAGTAGAAATCAGGACCAGAGAACTACAGTGGCTGATAGGAAGAAAATTACGGGTATCTATGGAAAACAAAATCCTGATATACAAAGCAGTCATCAAGCCAATATGGGCATATGGACTAGAACTATGGGGATGTGCCTCCAAATCAAATATCGAAATCATTCAAAGGTGCCAATCGAAGATACTCCGTCAAATTGCAGACGCTCCCTGGTATGTAACAAACCATACACTACATACAGATTTACATGTTCCAACAGTACAAGAAGATATCCGTAAAAAAGCCATCTCGCATCATGCTGTTCTAGACAATCATCCTAACCCGCTAATGGAACAACTTTTAGAACCAGTAATTAACAAAAGACTAAAAAAGCTGTGGCCAAGTGAACTAATTTAAGTTATTGTATTTTATATCTATTTAAGTTTATACAGGTGGTATCATTGGATATCTTCCTGATCATGTCCTTTGTCACTAGTACATCTAGTAACCGCCAGCACTTTAGCTCATAGAATTGTGTACTATTCTGATTGCTAAATAAATTACTTATATAAAAAAAAAAAATCACTTTGCTGCTCACCGAGCGTTTTGGGTTTCCATGTGAACAAAATATGTTTCCTTGACAATGCCCGTCATTTGTCGAAATAATCGCGTCACATGTCTAATAGACTGCACGAGTAATGTTAACTTGATTGTCAATTAATATTTGCAATAAAATGAAATATGATATTTTCCATTAATAATATGCTCAGTCGTCGAAAAAATAGTATGTATGTTTCGAGCTAAAAGTGCGCTTGCCACTTTTGCATGATTGCTGGTTTCGGCTTTGCCTCAACCAGCAATATTCACGTGCAAGCGGCAAGAATGCACTTTCAGCTCTTAACATACAATATACTATTTCATTACTCTAAATCAAAATTATGCTGTAATACGGATTGGGCCATAATTATAACGGGTGTTCATAAACAGTCGTCATCCCAGTAGGTTTCGACTTCAGAAACGTATGTCTATTAAAATTGAGAATAAATGCGCTATGACAGTACTCAATGACGTTTCATTGTGTTGCACAAATTAATCAAAGATATAACATTTTGTTTTTCAAAGCAACTGGGATGACGACTGTTTATGAACACCCGATATATAACAGCAATGAGATAAAATGAACAACAAAATAGAATGCTTGAGTAAGAGATGACCATACAAAAAAAAATTATTTTAGTAGGCATGTGTGGTTGACATCTGTCATAATTAAATGTGCGTCAGGCCTACTCCAATATTTGCTATTATGTTTATCTCTTTCTTACTCAAGCAATACGTGTTATTTTCTTGTGTTATCTTATTGCTGTTACAGTGAAATTCCCCTTCGCGGATACACGGTCACCTCCCTTGGACAGACAGTTTCTCATGGTCCCGACCGACTCTCATATAATTTGCATTGTGTTAACTCCCTCTTGGACGGACATTCTCTTGAACGGACGCGGACACAAGAAAATGTTCTCTTAAACGGACAAAAAACAAAATAAAAAATAAACGCCTTGTCTCATTTTTCTGTCGCAAGTGTCGCTGTTGCATTTCTCAATCGCGCCGCGCGCCAACTTCGCTGCCTGCCTTCACTGAGGGACTTTCCCGAGTTAACCGGGGATTCACCGACTTCAATCTTTCGGTACACGCGGGGATTCAGTATTAGTCTGACGTCTATGCGGAAAAGACACAGTGGGCGACACATTCATTGTAGAAATGGCGCCAAATATAAAAATTCTCACGCTTAAACAAAAAATTGAGATTGTTGAAGTTCACAATAGGGAAAAGTTAAGTGTAAGGAACTTATCCAAGCGTTTTGATATCGGAAAAACAAACTGCTGATATAAAACATAAAGAAAGTATTTTGTATGTAGTAATATTTTGTAAGGTAACAAATCCTTATTTTTTCCTTAAGTTTTAAGTTTTTTGTTTATTTTAAAAACATTTACATACATATACGTTTTAAATGTCCCAATTTCTTTAATTACAGTTTTCATTAAAAAACCGATTTTGTTTCGTATTTCTTTTAGGCGGACACCCCTCTTGAACGGACACTTTCAGTCGGTCTATATAATAATAAACACAGAAAGGAACATTAACACATAAAATAACTTTTCATATCAAAACTTGTACATTCAAAATAACTTAAACAAAAAAAAATTACAAGTACCTACTTTCTTAATTCAGCAATTTTTGTCTGAATTATGTTAGACTCATACGTTGTATCGCGTTCTATTTTTTTTTGTTTAGATTCTAGCATATATATTTCTTGCGTGGCTTTTCTCTTCAGCGATGCTTCTTCACTTTCCTGTTGCTCTTCTTTTCTTCTTTGTTCCAAAGCCAACTTATATTTGAAGCTAGAATTTTTTACATAGGATCTTATTTTGTCACTAATGACAACATTTAAAACATCACCCTTGCTGTGTACAGCATCATAAACAACACGCTGACAAGTAAGAGATTCCTCTTTTAAATTTTCTACTAATAAATGTTTATTAATGGAAAATCCAGCCTCTACATTAGCATTTCCATGGGACATAATCAAAATGAATTTAACAATGTTCCATAAATTTTCGAATTCATGTCCCACAAGCAAACGATGATAAAAGCAATCCAGTCTCTCAGCCTCTTAGTAGTGTAGCTAGGGGCGTTCTGGCTCACATTTGACCTTGAACTTTTTTCAAGGTCACGGGACTAGCCGAGGTCAAGGTCAGTGGGCGTGGCCTAGTCGGGGTCATTGACCTCGGTCGCTTCCGGGAATTTTTTGGCCGAGGTCAAGGTCACAGGCCTAGCCGGTGGGCGTGGCCTAGTCGGGGTCATTGACCTCGGCCACTTCCGGGAATTTTTTGGGTTAAAAGTGTAGTTTTTGAAATTTTCCCACGCTCGAGCGTCTGGGATGCAGACATGTTCATTCTTGCAGGATGTTATCAGTAAATCAGAAGCTATCAACATTTTCTCAGGCTCGACCGGATGTGAGTCATCGTCTGAGTACGCAGTCTATTCTTGCAGGATGTTATTGAACAATGGCATCCCTTGTTTTAAAATCAGCACGAAATTCGAGAACAATGAAGCTATTGTTGTCTGGAGATTAAAAAAATGTGTTGATCTGCAAAAAATTCAAACAAAGAAACCCATTGTTTTAGAAAAATCAACACAGTTGGAAGTTTTTGCTAATACAGTTGATGAGTCTAGAGATTAAAATGTGCTGATCTGCAAAAATGATCTTGAAATAAATTTGTCAAGTACTGATGTTTGTTAGACAAACAAAAAAGAATTACCAGGTGTGGGGTTCGAACCCACGCTTCCCTTAGGGAACCAGAGCTTAAATCTGGCGCCTTAGACCACTCGGCCAACCTGGCATGTTCCTGTAATCGGGCACAATGGTGTAATAAAACAACAATGTAAATATATTTGTATTTATTTACCTAAAACATACATGTATAAAAATTATTATAAATACATATCAGCTAATTATTGTGCTACGGATGTCATCTCTGTCTGAACGATTTCCTCGAAGACAAGTTTCGTGCTGCTCCCACACTTGCCTCCGGAGATGATATTGTAGCGACGTTCTCCTAATTGTTGCAAGTCAGCATCTGTTAGGCAATCGTAGCGTGCTGGTAGAATGAATCTGAAGTTGTCCAATTCCACCGCCACTTTATTGCCATATTTAGTCGGACATCGATACACATTTATTATTAGATATTTTTCGTCAATCTTCAAATCTCGTACATTTCTCCACTCTTTAACCTCATTTAAGTCGCAAAGTTTCTGGTTGAAATCTGCCATGTTTTTGGAAGGAACGTGTGCAGGAGAATGATAAAAATACTACAGCACATCAGGTTTATATAGCACCGATGAAAATTAAGTGATGAGTCATCACAACGTGGTAATTTAGACAATATTTTTAGCATCAATCCAGCTATTGTGCTGATTTGAAAATCCAAGCCATTTTACAAATACTTTGTTACGTTTTCGTTTTATTACACGTTCAACGAGATGTATGTCTGGATATTTAACTTTTTGAAGCTCAAGATCGTAGAAACATCCTTGAATAGACCGATGGGAAGCATCTTTTAGTAGATAGGTAATAGGATTAGTTAATTTAACTTGATCGATTGTGAATATTTCATTAGTCCAGTTGGGCGTAGGTATATCCTTTATCGAATATTGTTCGATATTTGCTAATTCGCACAGGATCGCCAACCTTAAATTTTACATTACTTAAATCTGTCATTTTTATATGATTATAGGCTTGATTGAGAATTTCCTTCTCATTACTCTTATTCACATCAACCGGTCTTTTACCAATTGTACTATGTTTTTTGTGATTGTAGATGTGACTGACTTGAGATAATAGAGAAAGCCATTTGTATGAACCTTGCAAACTAAACATCTTCCACATAATAGATTTAAGTGTACGATTTACTCTTTCAACGACACACGCTTTTTTTGAACTAAATGTTGAGAAATGGTTAATTTTATATTTATTCATTAGTGTTTGAAAATCTTTATTGAAAAACTCTTTACCCTGATCTGTCTGCAAGTTCTTCGGAATTCTACCGCTTTCAGATAGTATTTTTTCAGTTGCACTAGTAACTTCCTTAGAGGTTTTGGTTTTTATAGGCTCTAACCAAACATATTTTGAAAATACATCTATAATTACTAAAATATATCGATAACCTTTATTTACTTTAGAGTATGGTATCATTTCTACTAAATCAGCCTGATGAAGATCATCCAATCCTTTTACTATTACTCGACGCCTTCGAAAATTTATTCGTGCAGGCTTATGCAACTCATCTACTATTTGAGCCTTAATCGAACTGTTTATTTTCTTCCGGGTCATTGGGTCTTGTTGACAGAATCCTCTTCCAATAGAAGATTGACTAATCGTTTATGCTGAAGATTAAAATAGTCGTAAAAGTATAGATTTTTGTGCTGAATGTGACGACCGAACTTATCTCTCGACATTGTCGAACTGACTTTATTCAATGATTCCCGCCTCTTTTAACTCTTCTATTATACTAACAATTTCATTTATATGGTTTGTATGGCCAGATGCTTGAGAGGCATACAGTAACTTTAATCGATCGACTAACTCGTTCGGATCATCCCAGTAAACATAATCCATCGGTTTATTGCTAACTTGTTTATACATTTGCTGCATACCTTTACCAGAACGCTTTTTAGCTCTTAATGGCACTGATGAAGACGAGGGTGATGATGACAGGTTAGATTTTATAAATTTCTTGTATTTCGTTTGGTTGAAACCTACCTTCTGCACATTTTTATCAAAATTTCTATGCGCCGCACCTGTTCTGTTTATGATATCATTATAATTTGCTCTATCTGTCGACGTTGGAGTTATTTGAGGATCGTTTTTAAATAGTAATTCGTACAAACCAGGCGTACCTTCATAGCGAACATTTTTTACAATTATATCAGAACCCTTTATATCTAGCTCATCTCCACCAAAATAAAATTGGTTTTTGTCAAAATCATATCTAATTCCATACCTCCCTAGATTTGGTCTTTCTATAAGATAATTGCTTACATATTTCCTAGGAAGTTTATCATACTGTTCTAAGAAAGAACTTATAGCTTGCGGTTCTATGTTGGTAGACGGTTGAAATTTGTTTGCTATAGTCGTATTAGAATCATCTTCGGCGGTTTCGCACAATACTTCATCAACCGGTTTTGGTGTAAATAATTCTAGTTTTGAAGATGGGAGATTCTCTTTTTTATTTATCACTTTTGCAACACTTTGCATTTGTTCGGTAACAGGTTTAAAAAATTTACCGAGGAGCTGTTGTTCCACCAACTTACCCTCCTTAAGAGCTCGAACTTTCTGTCTTATAATATTTTTAGTTTTAATAAGTTCTGTCGCTACATTCGATTTCATTATCAGCGCAAGTATGTAAGCGGTAGACGGGTAGACAGGTAGACAGCTAGACAGGTAGACAGCTAGACAGGTAGACAGATAGACAGGTAGACAGGTAGACAGGTAGACAGGTAGACAGCTAGACAGCTAGACTGGTAGACAGGTAGACAGGTAGACAGCTAGACAGGTAGACAGGTAGACAGCTAGACAGCTAGACAGGTAGACAGCTAGACAGGTAGACAGCTAGACAGCTAGACAGGTAGACAGGTAGACAGCTAGACAGGTAGACAGCTAGACAGGTAAACAAGTAAACAACCAGTTAGACAGACTGACAGATTCAAACTAGTTCACACGTCAACAGCTTTCTATCAAATAATAGACATCAGAATTGTTAAATGTATATATACGAATCAAATTCATAACGATAGCGCCCATTATTTAAATCACTATCTTTGTCTATTACCAAAAATCCGTGTTTATGACTATTCCAGCAATATGCGCACATTTCTTTAAATTGTTCGTAAGTCATGTCGGTATTAACATGATCTCGGTAGACCTTCTGTAAATTCATATCGTCCTGCTTAAACAGCACCAGCATGTTAGCATTATCGCGAATAAGATGTTTAGGAATACATGCATATGTTTGACAAAGATAGAAACAGTCTATATTTTTATGTCGACCCATGCTAAAATATTCTCTCATAACGTCCTGTTTGTCGCAAGCAATGTCATCAAAAATAAAAATGCTGTTAGATTTAGCTTGATCGGGTGGTACAATGTTCACACCATCGCTGTATGTATAGTAGCCAACCTCAGGAATTAATTGAAACAACATACTTAGATATTCAAACTTTGCTTGAAACAGCGATTTTGAATATATATAAATATTTTCGAATCGTACTCCATTAACATCTTTTATTAGCGATATAATGATGTTTGTTTTACCGCAATTCGATGGACCTAGAATAAGACATCGTATCGTGGAAGGTAACAACGGTCCGTGTCTCCTGCTTAGAGATGCAGTATGATTATCATGATTTTTTATTGGCAAACTATTTTTTAGTTTAACTACCCTCATGACGTCTACTTGAAAACTCATACTAAAACTGCTACGCATATCTATATATATTAAGATCCTAATCGATCAGTTCTCAGTTCTATATAATGGTTCGAGGTCGAAACAACAAATCAGTCCATCGCCGACGAGGTGCTGGTGTACTCAATACGCTCATTAATAAATTGCCTTTTGAATTGCACATACCAGGATATCAATATTGCGGGCCTGGCACAAAACTTGAGAAAAGAATTGCACGAGGAGATCCTGGAATTAACAAATTAGATCAAGCGTGTCGTGAGCACGATTTGGCTTATGCAAAACATTCTGATAATATGGAGGAACGACATAAAGCTGACAGAATTTTAGCTAAAAATGCTATTGGACGTATTAGAGCTTCAGACGCTAGCTTAGGTGAACGTGTCTCGGCTGCAGGAGTAGCTACAGCTATGACGGCAAAAGTAAAAATGGGGTTGGGAGCTAAAAATAAAACTGGTAAAAAGAGAAAGAGAACACCTGGAGATACGCTTACTTTCAATCAGGTAGTGAAAAAAGCACGAACTGAATTAGGAGGAGGAGGACTGCTGCGAGACTTAAGCGATGCTACAAATATTGCTGTTAAGACAATTAATAAAATAAAGAGAAACAAGATTATTAAAACTCCTCGAGTAATACGTGTGCCAAAAACAGGTGGAATGTTACCCTTGATTCCAATCTTTGCTAAAAATAAAACTGGTAAAAAGAGAAAGAGAACACCTGGAGATACGCTTACTTTCAATCAGGTAGTGAAAAAAGCACGAACTGAATTAGGAGGAGGAGGACTGCTGCGAGACTTAAGCGATGCTACAAATATTGCTGTTAAGACAATTAATAAAATAAAGAGAAACAAGATTATTAAAACTCCTCGAGTAATACGTGTGCCAAAAACAGGTGGAATGTTACCCTTGATTCCAATCTTTGCAGGACTTAGCGCGTTAGGAGCTCTTAGCGGTGGAGCTGCAGGAATTGCAAAGGTGGTTAAAGATGCTCAGTCGGCAAAAAAACAATTAGCAGAGTCTGAAAGACATAATAAAACGATGGAGGCAATAGCTTTAGGTAAAGGCTTATATCTAAAACCTTATAAAAAAGGATACGGATTGTTCACGACAAAAAACTTGTAATGCAGCTGCCAAACCGCGCTTTGTCAAATATCGATTTACAATCATACGCTAAACGTTTAAAAATTCCTAACTTTCGCGGCATTTTTATGAGAGATGATTTACCAAAACAGGTTCGAAATATAGAATGCGGTATTGTAAATTTGGATGATAAAACCAATCTTGGTACACATTGGGTGGCTTACATAAAACGGGGGAAAGATGCAATTTACTTTGACAGTTTTGGAGACTTAAAACCTCCAATAGAAATTGTGAAATATTTGACAAGTGGCAAAAATGGCAGCTGTCATCCTATTAAATATAATCACCAGGCATTTCAAACTTATGATTCTGTAAATTGTGGGCATTTATGTTTACAATTTTTGCACGATGCCATGTGTTAGCTTCCTACCAGTTTACTGCGAGAAAAACCTGTCCAGACCTGTCCAGACTTGTCAAGACTTGCAGATGTGGGGGGATGACGTCATCGTCTGAGGATGTACTTATAGTGTGGGAATTCTGAATTGTACACATTGGCATTATGAAGCAGCAGCAACGATACTATAAATATCGAATGCAGTTCAACCGCTTTACTAAAAATCTGGAGAAATTGAACAGAGATATTGAAATATATTGTAAATTAAAAGATATTTCAAAGGAACTTTCTTGTTTGAAATTAAGCGAGCGGCAGCCAGACCTGAACTTGTTAATAACCCAGTTTAAACATGACTTGGTGTTGTACGACAAAGATCGCCAGAAGTAAAATCAACAAGCAGGTTCACTTTGACCCGATTGTTGAAATTCGTCAGAAAGAAGAAGAAGAGGAGGATGATGAACTTCCATACAATTACTGGCAGTTGTGTGCACTCGACAGGATGAGGTTTAAGAATAGAATAGATAAAATGTCTCTATTGTTAGAACCTATCTTAAATAAACAATTGCAATGTATACTGAATAAGGATGTAAAAGGAAAAATAAAACCTATTGTTTAATAAAAGTTGTTTTATTTCCAGTAAGATTCTTAGAGAAGGAGGAGAATGTAATTAAAATTAAAGGTCTCTAGATGTTTTGTTTCAGTTCTAGTTAAGCCGTCTACTATTAAACATGTCCTGGACGTTTACCTTATCTGGAAATGAATCTGTTCTCACAGCTCAGTATCCATCCATACATCTGGATCCGGAATCTGAATACGTTATAGGATTAATCAGTTTTGAAGCTTATAATACTATACCTAATATTGATTCGAATAATAATAAATTTCATTATACTGATATTGATGGTAAACAAGCTGTAATTGAAATACCTTACGGTTCATATGAAGTTGCCGATATAAGTCAATATATTAGACATGAACTGGGTATAGGTGTAACAAAGTCGCCCTCCCCTCAAGCAGGTAGTGCTAATGATATACTAGAAAAAAATATTGTGCAGCACCAAGCAGAACCTGTGCTACATATTAAGCCTAATAATAACACGCTCAGGAGTGAAATTAAATCGTCCTTAGCAATCGATTTTACTGCTAAAGATAGTATTGGACAGTTATTAGGGTTCCAACCTAAGAAATTGAAAGCTTATGGTAGATATATTTCCGATAATCCTGTAGATATATTTAAAGTTAATACTATATGTATTGATTGCAATATCGTAACTGGTACTTATCACAACAGCAATGCTGTACACAGAGTTCATCAATTTTTCCCTACAGATCCGCCAGGATTTAAGATTGTAGAAAATCCCTCTAACGTTATATATCTACCAATCAATACGAGAATTATTGATAACATTGTCATACAAATACTGGATCAAAACGGTAAATTGGTCAATTTCTGCGGAGAAGCCATCACGGTAAGGTTGCATCTCAAGAAACAAAATGGTGGTTAGATACAACTCTCAGCAGCAGCAGCAGCCGCAACAAACATATATTAGGGATGATCAGTTTGTTTCGAACATCAGTAGGCTGCCTGCAGTCGATAGATTAACATCTGCCAATAAACTGTTTCTAAAATCTTTAGGTTTGAAGCTAACTGCTACTAGAAGTGACGGCGAGGGGGAAATCAAAAAGAAAAAACATCTGGACTGTTATTAAATTAAATTTTACTGTTAATATTCGAAAAATTTTAATATTCTGTAATATTAAGAGCGCTTGTTTTACATCAAATAAAAATGACGACTTCTGAAATACTAAACGTTACTGAAACAGCTTTTCAAGATAACTCGATTGTCTATGCGGAGAAACATACACATCAGCCCTATTCTTCTACAACATTTAATAATAACGATGAAATACGAATACCTATTTTACATCAAGATGTGTACACTTTACCGTGCAAGAGTGTTATATGTTTCGAAGGTAAATTGTTAAAGGATGCAGATAGTAAAGCTACTGCAACGGGATCATTTACAAATTTAGGCATATCTCACCTACTAGATGAAATTAGATATGAACTTAATGGTGTAGTGGTTGATCGTGTAAGAAATGTTGGTATAACTGCAACTATGAAAGCCTACGTGTCATATAATTCGACCCAAAGTATTCGCTTGGAGAATGCAGGTTGGACACCTACCAAAACATCTATTGACGGATTGGTCGATTCAAAAGGTAATTTTCAGATATTTGTCCCCTGCGAAATGTTGATGGGAGTTTTTGAAGACTTTAGAAAAATTTTACTAAACGTTCGACAAGAATTAGTACTTATTAGAAGCAATCAAGATTTAAATGCTGTTATTAATACGGTCGATGAAAAACTTAAAGTAGAATTAACAAAAGTCTATTGGAGAGTACCGCACATTTCGGTAGCTGATGTAAATCGTTTAAAATTACTAAAATACATTGAGCAAAGTAGTCAGTTGGAAATCAATTTTAGAAGTTGGGAATTACACGAGTATCCAGCATTACAACAGACAAAACGACACACTTGGGCAATAAAAAATGTTAATCAAGTAGAAACTCCGCGTCACATTATCGTAGGCTTCCAAACAGACCGAAAAAATAAAACTGTTAAAAATATGGCCCAATTTGATTCTTGCGATTTAAGAAATATTACACTTTATCTCAATTCCGAAAGATATCCCTATGATAATTTAAATCTGGAATTTGCCAGCAATCGATATGCGCAATTGTATGAAATGTTTGCAGGTTTTCAATCATCTTACTATGAGCATGACAATCAGCCTGTTCTTACGCCCGCACAATTCAAAAGTATAGCTCCGCTAGCCGTAATAGATTGTTCTAGACAAAATGAGTCATTAAAAGGCGGTGCTGTAGATATTCGACTCGAATTCGAAACCAATACTGATATACCGAAAAACACTTCAGCTTACGCATTGATTTTATTCGATCGAAAAGTGAAATATAATCCTTTTACCAGTGACATAAAAATAGTTAGCTAGATACTAGTTCGACTAGTTGCAGATTGATTGTTCTTTCGACAACATTAGCGATGAAATTTATAGATATTCAAGGCTTTCAATATAAAAATAGCAACTTTATTTGCAAAGAAATAGCTGTATATGATAGTGATACAAATGTTACAATCCTGATATGTATTTATAATAATTTTTATACATGTATGTTTTAGGTAAATAAATACAAATATATTTACATTGTTGTTTTATTACACCATTGTGCCCGATTACAGGAACATGCCAGGTTGGCCGAGTGGTCTAAGGCGCCAGATTTAAGCTCTGGTTCCCTAAGGGAAGCGTGGGTTCGAACCCCACACCTGGTAATTCTTTTTTGTTTGTCTAACAAACATCAGTACTTGACAAATTTATTTCAAGATCATTTTTGCAGATCAGCACATTTTAATCTCTAGACTCATCAACTGTATTAGCAAAAACTTCCAACTGTGTTGATTTTTCTAAAACAATGGGTTTCTTTGTTTGAATTTTTTGCAGATCAACACATTTTTTTAATCTCCAGACAACAATAGCTTCATTGTTCTCGAATTTCGTGCTGATTTTAAAACAAGGGATGCCATTGTTCAATAACATCCTGCAAGAATAGACTGCGTACTCAGACGATGACTCACATCCGGTCGAGCCTGAGAAAATGTTGATAGCTTCTGATTTACTGATAACATCCTGCAAGAATGAACATGTCTGCATCCCAGACGCTCGAGCGTGGGAAAATTTCAAAAACTACACTTTTAACCCAAAAAATTCCCGGAAGTGGCCGAGGTCAATGACCCCGACTAGGCCACGCCCACCGGCTAGGCCTGTGACCTTGACCTCGGCCAAAAAATTCCCGGAAGCGACCGAGGTCAATGACCCCGACTAGGCCACGCCCACTGACCTTGACCTCGGCTAGTCCCGTGACCTTGAAAAAAGTTCAAGGTCAAATGTGAGCCAGAACGCCCCTAACTACACTACTCCTCTTTATACAAAGCGATTTCAGAAATCTTAGTTTTAATAAATGTCGCATATTCAATTTTTGATCGTTCTGCTGTAGTCGCTGTAATAAACTCATGATCATGTAATATTTCTAGTAATTTATCAAATTTTTCCATTAACCATGATACAGAATTAGTATTAATTGTTTTTGGATTAAGCGAAGTAACTGCATGTACCAACAGATACTTTATACATCTTTCTGTTATTTTTTTTTTACAGTTGCCTTCACAAAATGCTGGCAATCTTTTAAAAATAATAATTTGTCTTTTTAATTTAATTTTTTGTTCTTTAAATACCTTCTTGTTTCAAATCCCACATCAACATCCTTCACGTTTTTCAGATTAGAAGCATTTTCCAAATTAATTTGTAGGATTTGCTGTATATTTAAATCTGATGTATCAACTTTTAGAATTCGACACAATAAATTTCGGATTAATGCTTCCATATCGTCTTTTAAAAAAGATAAAATTGGATTAGAAGTTTGATACTTCTTTAAAAATGGGTCTAATATAGAAGCAATCAAAGCAAAGAAAGCTAATTTTGGTTTTATAAATGAATCTTTACAACCTGACTTAACATTTGTTACTGAAATATTTACTGGCAGTTTAGTTTTAGAGTGTTCTATGTAAGTTTTTATGTGATCTAGAATTTCAATAGCTCTAGTTGCTGCAGAATGATTCTCAACCCATCGTGTTACACAAAATTTCTTGGGAAAATGGTGGGATTCGGTCACGTTTTGAAAATTTGCCCTTCGCTTGGGAGAATCCTTAAATAGATAATAAATTCCTCTAAGGAATTCATTCATTTTCCAGCCAGCAGATTTGTGCCCAGTTTGCAATGCTCCATGTACTATATGAAGCCCACAAGAACCAATATCAAGTATCTTTTTTATTGTTGACTTCATCCGATGTTCTTTTAATAAAGAAAAAAACTTCCAATCAACATTAGGGCCGCCCATGGAGATCTACAAGAATATTATTATTAGATAACTTGTTTAATGTAACTAAATTATTTATAAAACTTATTACCTGTAAAATCCTATTTAAATGAAGGGATTGAACTTCCTCTAAAAAATATTTTAAATGTTGTATAATGGAAGACTTGATACTATTAATTTAATGAAACGACAGTTGGCCGTATCTGAACATTTGCGTCCACGAAAACAGACAGTAAAGGCGGTATCTAACAAAACAAAAAAAGAAGGCGGCTTCTACACGCAGATACTGCTTTTCACTTTTGCATTTTGCATATGACGCCTTCTTACGCTTTATAAGTAACAAAATTTCTGTAAATACCGTCTTTTTTCATCTGAAAATCATAGTTACAGTGCAGATATCGATTTGTTACTTACCTAAAATGATTGGAATTTTGTACCAATTCCAACGATACCAATAACTCAATTTCAATTTTTTTGTAGATACCGCCTTCTTGCTTATGACGGCAGTATTGAGCTATACACATTTCAAACTAAATTAATCTTAATAGTAATTTACGTTACGAGACCGGAAAGCAGTGTTTTGCAGGTCGAACGAAGTAGATTCCAAACTTGGGGAGCTCACGGTTTTCTGTATTTCTTAGGTAATCTTCAAAATGTCGCTATAATAAAGGAAACAAATTGTTATACTTCGTGTAACTCATCTTTGATCGGCATACCTGAAAATCAGCGCGTATGCAGGTTTATTACCGACATCGGGGTACAACGCCAACTCTTTTTACTGCAACGTTTCCCTTGTATAATTCTTCGTTGATCGGCATACCTGAAAATCAGCCCGTATGCAGGGTACAACTCCAACTCTGTGGTATATTTGCAGGGCAATCAAAGCGATGAACAACAATTTGCAAAAGTTTCGTAGTCAAAATAATTTATAGGTTATGTGTAAACATCAGAGTCAGAGACACATTTAATATGCTTAAAAAGCACGGCTTCAATATTTCTTTGCTTCGGCCGTTGGTTGCATTCAGTAACTCTCTTTATTATTAACCAAAATTCACTTGCCTTTGAATCTGTGTCAACAGTTTTAAAAAACACAAGAAATAGGCATAATAAATAATTGTTTTCTCTGATAATATCGCTATTAAAAGTTAAGGGAAGTTTGTTTACAAAAACCCGAAAATAGAAATGGTGGAATGCAACTGTGGTACTTTTAGTTGTGTAAACACGGCTTTTAGTCTTCTGCATTATTATAAGTGATGCCACGCAGTCGAATCCTATTGAATGATGAAAAACAAAGGTAAGCTGATACGTTATTTTCTAGAGTTTCCTCCATTACTTGTCTGATTAGAATAACTATGGCATCTACATATAAGACCTTCCACTTGGGAATGTTGTTCTTCCGCCAATACTGGGAGATTATTAATCCGATTATTAATAATCCTTGTTGATAGTTTCAAAGTTATATTGAATAAATTGATACCTTTATAGTTCTCAGGTCTTTTCTGTTTCCCTTTTTACTTCCTTTTACAATAAAGTAAGTATTGGATTCACCCCAAAAATTCGAAATTGAGTTTTCAACAGATCTTCACGTTTTAGAGTCCCATGATCCCAAAAAACATATTTTTTTTTCATTGGTCTGTCTGTGTGTCTGTGCATCTGTGAACAGAATATCTCAAAAATGAAAAGAGGTATGGCGTTGGAACTTCATATATAAGTTTTATGTAGTATGTAGATGAGACAGCAAGCTTTTGAAAAAAATCGCATAACCGGAAGTAGGTGTTTACTCTTGTAATTTTTCAGTTTTTTTCGATTTTTTCAAAAACGGCTCTATCGATTTTTTTCAAACTTTACATTTTTATTAAATTTTTAATGTGTATTGATGTGAGCTAGGTGATTTTCCAATTGAATGCTTTTAAAGTGGGCTTCTCTTGTTTTCTTTAATATTTTTTTTATTAACTCCTATTTCAAATAGAACACCCGGTATATTATTACAGTTTTGAATTCAGCTTAAAATTTAAGAGAAAATTTGTCTCTTCAACTAACGCTCTATTTTGTACCGTTTTTATAGAATTTGTAATTTTTGAAATTTTTTTACAAATGCTTCAAAATTAAAAATGAAATTTTTAACTAATTATAAGATCACTGTAAAAGGAAGTTGTGTGAGTGTATCACACCAGATTTTTAAATATGGTAATCACAACGTTCTTTCTCCTTCTTCTTCTTTGTGTAACGTCTTCTAGCGAAGGTTGCTATTTTTATTTTATTTCCTGCTGCTCTAAATAGTTCTATTGAGGAACAACCGAACCATTCCCTCAGATTCCTCAATCACGGAATCCTTCTTCTCCCCATACTGCTTTTTTCTCTTATTTTACCGTGTATTATTACCCTCAATATTTCATATCTGTCACCTCTCGTAATATGTCCCAGGTATTGCAATTTTCTCACTGTTTTTATTAATTCATAGTCTTTTGCCACCTCTTACAACACTTCCAAATTTGTTTTTCTTTCCGTCCACGATATTCTCAACATTCTCCTGTAACACCACATTTCAAAAGATTGTATTTTTTTAAGTGTTTTTGTTTCAGTGACCAGCTCTCCATACCATATAACAGAGTTGAGAATATGTAGCATCTAAGTGTTCTAGTTCTAAGACCTATTGATAGGTCGCGATTGCATAAAACCGATTTCATTCTCACAAATAGGTACATTACGGGCTCTCTCGATTCTGGACCTTATTTCTTTTGTTTGATCATTGTTATAATTCAACCAGGTACCTAAGTATTTGTAGTTTTCAACTCGTTGTAATTGTGTTCCATTCAATTTTACATTTGTTTGTATACGTATTTCGTTTTTTAGTTATTACCATATATTTTGTCTTTTTTGTGTTAATTTTTAGTCCATAATTTTCGCAAGAATGATTTGTGCGGTCTATTAATCTTTGTAAATCTTCAACAGAGCTTGTAAGAATAACCGTGTCGTCTGCAAATCTAATATTGTTTAGATCCTTAGAATATTTCTATTTATCGCGATGCCGACGGTTTCCGATAATAATGCTTCTTCGAAAATTGCCTCGCTGTAGATATTAAAAAGGAGCGGTGAGAGAACACAGCTCTGCCTTACTCCTCTTTTTATTTGTACTTCCCCAGTGATTTCAACTTCTACTTTTATGTTTGCTCGTTGGTTCCAGTACAGAATTTTTATTAGTTGTAAATCTCTATTGTCTATGTTTTTATGTCGCAATATTTCAATATGCTTGTCGTGACGGACTTTGTCAAACGCCTTTTCAAAGTCTATGATATATGTCTTGATTCATGTCAAGACATCTTTGTGTTATTATGTTCAATGCAAATGAGGCTTCTCTCGTACCCATTCCATTCCTGAAACCAAATTGAGTATTGTCAATTCCCTCTTCCAGTTTTTTATGTATTCGCCCATGAATCACTTTTAGAAATACTTTAAGAGTATGGCTGATGAGTGAGATTGTTCTGTATTCATTACATTCCCTGGCACATGCGGTTTTTGGGAGGGTGCAAAACGTTGACAGTAACCATTGTTCTGGAATTACACCTGTTCTGTACACTGTATTAAAAAGATCAAGTAGAATATCAAAGGTGTCTTCATTCAAACATTTCAGTATTTCTACTGGTATTTGGTCTGGTCCCTTTTGTATTTTTGAGGGCATATTTCAATTCTTCTCGCAAGATTTCCAAGTTTGTATTATCGTCATTGCTAGTTTCCAAGTTTTCTATCCTCGTATCATTGAACAAGACCTTCACATAACTTTCTCCATTCATTGGGTAATTTTCCTTCTCTGAATATCTTTTTCGTAGTGCATATAGTTCTTCTATTGCCTTGTAGCCCCCATATTTTAACAGCTCGTTTGTACTTAATTCTTGCAATTCCAGCTGACTTTCTATTTTCAGTGTTTTAATGGTTTGTTCACTTCCTCTTCAGTACTCTCAATGAGGGTATCGTCGTTCACGATTGATTCGATGTCTTTTTTATATAATTTTGTAAAATAATCAACCGATTGGTCCAATTGTATTTGTGTGGCTTCCACTAGTTTTTTCGTTTCGGCTCTTTGGCTTCATAAGAATCTTCGGCAATCCGCAGAAATCATATTCTACAGTTTTACTTTTCCCAGTAATAGTTTTTTATGTTTCTTGTATTAGAATGCGTTGCATTTCTTATTACTTTGTATTCCTGATATGCTTCTCGGGTATTTAACGATCTATACTTCATATACGCTTTTCTTTTTATTTGCGTCTGTTCTCTTATTTCTTCAAAGAACCCAGGAGTTATATACTTTATAAGATTTCTTTTTTCATTCACTTTCCTAATACCCAGTGTTTCTTTTGTAGCATTCAGAATGATTTCTACCCCAACTTGAGTCAATACTTTCTTCATTCTTGATTTTTTCTGAGAGTCTATTTATATATGTTATGATACATAAAGAGCAGTTTTAGATGAAGATAAATGTAAAAATAGAATTTGGAAGATCAATACAGTCAACTTAGAAAAGTTAAAAAAAATGGCTGTTTAAATGAAAGTCATTAATAGAATTTGAATTTGATGCAAATTAAGATGAAAGGTAATAGCACTTGAGTATGCTATAGTGATTTTGAAAGTGATAAGGTAAATACATGCTCATATTACAGATGACAAATATAATTTCTATTAAAATAATATAATGAAGTAGGTAGAACTCAAATAAGTTTAATCTGTAGATGGCATGAATAATTGTAACATAATAATTGTTATGATTATTAGAAAATAACAACTCGAAAAATAAAATGTACTTTTGATAAGATTTTTCGATTTTAATATAAAGTTAGAAATTTTACCCTAATTTTTAATATGTAAGTTATTGAAATACATTTAAAAAGGGTTTCAACAAATTTAGAAGGTGAAAATAAAATGAAATATTAAGAAGATTATTATAACACTGAAGATTTGGAAGGTTCTATAACTAGATACAAGCAAACAGAAGAAGCAAGAAGAAAATAAGATTTTGATAGAATTGGTTTATTTTAAATAATACAATTGATAAGAAGTTACATCGGTTAAAAAGTTGTTAATTGCTGGATACGTTGGGGAAGTGCTGAGGACGTGTGGATCTATCAACGGAGGATAGCAGAGGAACGACTAGACTCAGGCGATTCTGTTGGTTACTGACGACAGAGATTGCTAAAGTAGGAGCTAAGGAAGAAGAATATTAATTAGGGATCATCTGCGATAGTAACAAACTTGACGTGAAGCCGTCAAAACGACGGAAGTTCTGGAAGGTGACAGTAGGGTTGGTGAAGTAGAACGGGGCCATTCCTGCTAACAGCCAAGGGTTTGACAAGTTGACAGCTGTTTGTCATTAAGCAGTGCATCACAGCAGGACTAACTGGGGATCCGGGCTGTGGATATCAGGAGGAGTACTGTCTTGGAGGTGACATTGAAGCAGGGAGGGTAAGATTAGTTCAAGGTGGGTTTTTAGTTTGTCCTATTGAAGCTATAATAAATAAAAGACAATTAAAAAAGTGTAATAAACTATAATCAAATACTTACCATATAATATTGAGTCAATAAGAGGTGAATAGAAATTATATTTGTCATATTTGATTGAAAATATTAGTAGAACACTGTTTGACGTACAAGGTGACAGTTCGCGTCATTAAACAATATAAAGTCATTATTAGAATAAAATTTTAATAAATAAGCAACTAGATAATCGAACCAACCCTGAAAAGAGTCTCAAGGCGCTATCGATTTTAATAAGTAAATTATATTGAAATTCCAAAAAATAATTCAATTTAGAAAAATAGTATAGCAGTCACTACAATATATATTTATATAGTTGTCTTGTCGAACTATCATAGAGCGATCTTAGTTTCATAAACAACTTTCACATTTTTTGTAAATTTATTAAGTTCCAGCAGTATTTAACCAAGTAGTAAGCCATGGCCACTCCTTACGTCTGCCGAATTTAGGCAGCGTATGTCCAGTATTTGGCAAGTATATTTTTTTCTATTTGACACAATGTAGTCAATTGTCGACCTTTGGCCTAAAGTATTTTGCCATGAGTATTTATGTTGTATTTTGTGGTAAAAAATGTGTTGTTAATTCTCATTTCATTTGCCGCACAAAATTCAGTCATCATTTCTCCATTTTCATTCTTTACCTTCTCATTAAATATTTGTTTTACACCGGGTACAACATCGTCACCACTCTGCCATTAAAATATGTCATTATTAGTACTACTTTGCTTTGTAGGATTTTGTCGTAGTTGTCATCGTTTTATCCGTCCATGTCCGAGGCCCTGTGCTGGTGGTTCTTTGAGCAATAATAATGCTGATAACCTTGCCCACCAGCCCTCCTTCTATCCGGACTTGGGATAGGCACTGATATCGATGCGCTACTTAATTCGCCAGTCAAATGTCACATAGCAACCTATTGAACGAGCAGGTTTCCGGAACGGGTTTGGAACCATTGACCTATTGATCGCATGCACACCACAACACTTGTGTGCGAGAGCGTGGCTAGCGTCAAGAATTATGGTGTTATTTTCATTCACCCAGTAGCTCAGCGGTAGGGGTGTGTAAGAAGAGTAGTTGGGGCGGATCTCCTGAAAGTATAGTAATTGGCTCAAGTTATGGTTTTATTCTAGGTTTAGAAACGCAGATGCAGCACTAGAAAAGTAGGGCGTCCTGTAAATAGGTGGGCCGATGATATAAAGGAAGTGGCTAGAAAAAAATTAATGCGACAGGCACAAATTAGACAAATATGGAAATTAAAAAGTATAACTATATTCAATATTGGACAGATGATGTTTAAAAAATGTGGTGTGATACACGCACACAGCATCTTTCTACATTGATATAATAATTAGTAAAAAATGTGTTTATATCTTCCCTACTACAATCGAACTTCCATATCTCGAACTTCGATAAATCGAATATCTCGATTACTTGAATTGACGTCACATTCCCACCCTAATTCCTATAGTTTCTTATACACAAAGCTCTGGATAATTCGAATTTCGATACGTCCCAGCATATTATAAATCCCTAAAGCGGGATTTTCCCTGCATTAGAAGCAAATATTCAGTTTAGCAATATCGATTACGTTAAGAAGTGCTGTAATAACAATAAATAACATTCTTAAGAGTTATTTATGATCAAGCTTCTTTGTATTTCAAAGGATTTGTAAACTTGCAAAACCCAAAATATACAGTCACCGTTTGTTTCACGCCCATAAATTGGTTTCTCTATAAATGTACGGATCTTTTAGTTTGGGATTATCGATAATGCCCGATAATGACCTTGGAAGAATTTACTAATTTGAGTTTTCTACTTTAAATATTTGAACAACCATGTTTAGTGTATTGTTACTGTTATATTAGGTCATATCTTACGTAAGTTATAGAGTCACGAAACGAAAACTAAAAGCATTAAGTATTAGGTAGTGAAAATACTTATGTACGCATTTGTACTGTATATGTAAATATGTATGTAGCTACGTACTATTCTTATACATTTCGCAAGTTGTATGTGAGTACTTACTATGTATCCTTTTAAGATTTGTAAATAATACATATAAGTATGCACTGTACGTTGTCTATCACAAATACATAATATGTATTAAAGATTTATGGCATAAATATTTAAAAAAATTGAAAATTCCTAACTCGAACTTTTGATAACTTGAGTTTTTTGTCTTCCCCTGGTACTTCGAGTTAAACATGTTTAACTGTACATTATATAAAAAACCAAAAAAACCTATTTTAGAGGTATTCAACCGGAAAATCACCTATCTCACATCAATTCTAATTTTTGGGGTCAATCCCATACTTCCTTTATTGTAAAAGGAAGTAAAAAGAAGAGACAAGAAGAGATTTGTATTATCTCTTCTAATTTAGAAAATGTTTTTCTATCCGAATGCATTTTTCCATATTCTGTAACATTACAATGACTGTATGCACTTGTTTACCCTTCCAAAACTAAAATACTAAATATTACACTGCTTAATTAAATTTCTTAGACATGTGGCCGGTGGATTGATTTATTCAAAGTTCTTTTATTTTCAAAGTCTACTTTTGTATTAGCGTTACAGTCAAAACAATTACATTTTTAGTTTTATAAATTACAGCAAAATTGTAGTGAAATGTGAATGACACGTTGTGTCAATGAAATTAGAAAAAATAATCTTCCTAATGAGCTAATAGTCAACTATGACTATATTTCAAAAAGTAAGGGTGCCATTAAATGTGTTAATTTAATTGTATTCTACGAGAAAGACCTACAAGTGCCCATTTTCATTTTTATTGTTGTATTTATGGTTATAGAGTTTTGACATTAAAAAATCGTCCATGTTAAGTTTTTCATATTTTAAAGATGTGAGAGCAAATTAAGCACGATATTAGATTCTTCTTGAAAACCTGCTCAACTTTGTTAACTTGAGCAATCCTGTATGTTTTCTATTTTCCTAATGTGAGAATTACTAGTTCAGTTGAAAAGAAAATGGACATACAATGATGGACGAAAGGTATTTAAATGTTAGGCAACCAATCGTACGCATTGCTGCGAGCATCCGGTTGCGGCAGCCGACGAAGACAATCACATTACGTAGTATTGTTGTTACCTTTGGCTCCGAAAGGTGTGCCAGTCATTCTGCCGATTCTGCGTAACTTTCACGATGTGTTTGCCCAAAGTGCTGTGACAACCTGAAAATACCAACATGGGCTCCAAGATCGAGTACGTGGACTCCTCACAGATCTACGCGACGAGCTACGCCCGCAACTCGAAGGCAATCGGGGTGCTGTGGGCCATCTTCACCGTCTGTTACGCCATCATCGGGGTGGTTTCCTTAGTTACCCCCGAATGGATCGGCGATGTTGAAGGCGAGGCCCCCGGGAAGTTCGGCTTGTGGTCCGCCTGCTACGCCGAGGAGTCCGGTGAAAAGTGCAAGGGTAGGCTGGACGAATTTATGAGCATTTCGAACAATGCTTTCCAGGCTGCCACCATCTTCATCGGACTGGCCGTCCTCACGGCTCTTCTTACAATATGTGCCATGATTTTGTTCTTCTTTTGCCACTCTACCACCGTGTACCACGTATGCGCCTGGCTGCAACTTATTTCGGGTGAGTTTAATGCGGGGTCTACTTACAAACCCCCTGTGGACTCCTGTCTGTTTAGATAAAAAAGTATAACTATAAAGTATGTGCAAGTAACAATTTAAATTTTTTAAGTCATTGGGTATTTTCTGTCATGCTTTCTTAGATGATATATACAGTGACCGGCAGAATATTGGACACATATGGAAAACTTTTTTGTAAGAAATGTCCTAGAAAATTTCATTCTTTTTCCTGTCTGTAATTTAGTTCAGAAATAATGCAGTCTTAAAGAGATATCTATAATAATTATGTGAGCATGAGTTAGATGACTTCTAATGCAAAATAGTACCATACAATGGTAGCTATTGATATATTTTTACTTACTTATTCCTGAGTCCTTCTAGCGTGAGGTGTAAGACTGCTATTGATATATTTAATAATTTGTAATGGTAAACCCATATAGAAAATATATGAAAGTTGTTTTTTTTGTTAGGAAATTTTTTCACATTCTACCCACATTTGTAATATAGATTTTTGTTAAAACTTGTATTTTCCATATATTGTGTCTTACGAGGCACGAATCGCAAGTCTTAAAACAATAATTCGCCAGTTAAAGATTGATAAGTGTTTGCATAATATTGATTGGATTATGCTTGGAACTAATGGTGCTAAGTAGAATTTAATCAGTGAGCCAGAAAGCAGGTTGTTTTTGTGGTGAAGCAAAGCGAATTAAATAACCTGGCACCAATTTCTCCTACGACCAGTTTTTATGCTATCGTTATCGTTTTGTATGTAGGTGCCTGCAGTTGTATACACACAAATGTAGGTTATTTGGAACAGTGCAAGTCAGTGGCGTAACAAAAATGAACTTTACAAAAGGTTTTCAGGCGTATTATTCTTATCGTGTGTAAAATTATAAATTAATAAGAACTGTATAGTTGAATTTCAAGAGTAAAAAAATGAGTTTTATAAATTAATCAGTATACAGGGTACTAGCCTCTTTACAAACTTAGACAACGGAAAGTAGATTTATTTTCATGTCTAAATGCATATGAACATAGATCATATCGTTCTTTGTTCAGAAGTTATAGCGATTTTAAGGTTTTTATATTCAAAGGACTGAGTAGCCATGATTTAACATGACAAATCAGTTACATTACAACCTGTAACCAATAGTGGTTTGTTTATATCAAAACTATATATATAACCATTTGTAGAAAAAACAAAATTTTATGCAAAAATTAGTAGCTAATTTCAATATTTAGGTTCAGTTTTCACGAAAACTACTGCTCCCAGAGATTCCAAACAAAAGTACATTTTGTATGTAAAAAGTGTCGAATCTTTTCTATCATCTAACCAGAATTGACTGTAAAAAGCTATGACAGGAAACATTCCCCCACCCTTGCAAAAATTACCGCTTTTGAACTTTATACCAATTATTTTTTACTGCCATCTAATTGAGAATAGAAAATCGCGTAGATATACCAAATTACACCAAATTTGCTTTATCTGTACTGTTTTAATTAAATAAAATTCGTGCTTTTTATTACCCTTCTCAGGGATATAGCTCCCTTATGACGCATTTCCGGACTTACGTTCATATGACATTTTTTCTTAAATTAAATTTACTATACGTTGCCAAAGTTTGTAAAGAGGCTAGTATGTAGTATACAAGTACATAATTTAAAACACTCGTTCATGCGTGATTATGAACGAATAAATGCCGTACTACCTTGTATCAATTAACTTATAAAACTAAATATTTTTTCTATTTTGGCATTTGCCATTCTGAGCAACTGAGCATGTTCAAAATAAGGAAACGCCATTGGTAAATTTAGCTGTAAATTGGGCTGTATTATAATTCATTATTAATTTTCGTGTACAGTGCAATTTTATTTTATATATAACAGAAATTAGGGAACTTTCCAATGTTGCCAATTTCTCCAGACACACTGTAGTTATTTAAAATATATTGAAAAAAATCGTAAAATTAAACATACACGTTTGTGTGCATAAATAAGAGTTTCCGGTTTGGTCCAAAGGAGAGATATTGTAGATTATTGCATTGCAAATTAATATATTCCGATAGTTATATGAATATACAGCGTGTCCAAAGTAAGCGCCGCGTTTGTTGCAAACCTTAAAAGATCCTGTAACATAAAATCGTTGCTATCTTTCTTCGTTTGTATTTTTGTTTGCTAACTCCTCCGAAGATACTGGACCGATTAAGTTGTATGATGGCTTAAAAGTTTGCTAATTTTTACACTTAGATCGTAGGCCGGTTTTTATTTTCAAAGAAAGTACGAAAAAGTTTTAATTTAATTAAATCTTCTAAGCAGCGGAGCGGAGCGTCTGTCGCCGTGGGCTACGGTGTGACAGCTGCTGTGTCCGTGTGCTGTTAGCTTGCGTGATTCACTATGTTCATATATCATTATAGCAGCGCATTATTCAAACAAGCTGTGTTGGTTCAGGGGTAGAATGCTCGACTGCTACGCGGGTGGCTCGGGTTCGATTCCCGGCCGCTGCATCTTTTTTTAAAATTTATATTAATGAATCTCTCTTAAATTAGCGAACCAAAGCGTAGTTCGGGTGACTCACTAGTTTGTATATAAAACACCTCGCAGACTGTAACTTCATTAATACAGATTTTGGGCTACAAAATACGTCTATGTAACCTTCTTGCAAAAATTTCGTGACGAGATTAGCCAAACGATGAGATTAACAAAATTTTTGATCTCGCAGTTTTTCAATAGCATTTTTAAAATCCACATAACAATGTAGTAGAACCGGCCTGTTAGTAATGATGCCGCCGAAATGAGATAATTTTCGAACTCATCTCGAAATTCGAGATCGAGATTGACATTTTTCAATCTCTAATATTCGAGACGAGCGAGATTAATCAAATTCCCGAGTTCAAGATCGAGAATTTTCAAGTTCGAGATCGAGAATTTTCAAGTTCGAGATCGAGAATCAACTTTTGAGAATATTCGAGATCTAGAACGAGTAAATCTCGTCTCCTCTTGTCTCGCGGCGCTATAGATCGTTCCATACTTCAAATTCAGTACGAGAAGGATAGGGCAATGTAATTCCTATAGGAGTTTGTTGGCCGACGTTGCCACTTCTCGGCGGCGACTGGCGGTCTAAGTTTGCTTGAAGTAATGCCAGATGCGGATTACACAAGGAAAGCTATTAGTAGTTGTTAAGTGCTCGGAAATATAAAAGCGGAATTTATTTATGATTCACAGGTGCGTATTTATTTTCAACCAGATTTGTGCTGAAATGTGGCAACGTTGTTCTGTATAAGATACTGTACTGAATTTGAAATATGGTACGATCTATAGTAGAAACTACCACCATATCATCATAGTGAAATGTAATTTTTAGAAATAAAAAAAAAAAATATATCGACAGTAATAGACATTAATAAACCTGTACTAATGTTGACTATGTCTGCTGTCTTCGTCCAAACAGTTTTGAGCTCGTCTTCTCTTTAAATAACATTTTGTAATAATTGAGGTTATTTGTTAATATTTTTATCTTCATCGGCGTTGTTATAGACTAGTTACCAAATTAATTTTACTATCGTTAAGAGCTTTATTACCGCACTGAGTGCGACAATATATATTACTGCACTGTTTTTGCAAAACAAACAATACATTGAACCAGAATTTATTGATGCTTTATTTTGTGTTTTGTCAGGTCCTACTACTAATTACCAATTCTTATTATTCTTAAACGTACCGCTGATTTATAACATGCGAAATCTTTTATGCAGCCATATAGGAAGAGACAATCGTCATATAGGAAAAAATTCCAAAGAAGTTACGTTACAATTTGAAAATAGTTATTTAGACTACAAGTGTTAGCAGTGCAACTTTTTCACAAGTGTACATATACAGTGCGAACGTTGGCTGTGGAACGCTTCAAATAAAAAATTCCCCGATCATCTGCGGCCAAAATCCTAGGACACAGCGACATTATTTTTCGAACGCGCATCTTTTCTGATAGTTGTCAATTTTTTTTAAACCCACCTCTTTCCGTAATGACGTCATCGCCATTTTTTTTAAACGGCAGCCACCACTTTTTTCTATGGAATCGGATTCTCCTTAAAATTCTGCATACAGCAATATGCGGTTGGGCGATGTTCATTTGATTACTTAGCAACATTATTGGCCTTTACGAAAAAAACTGATTTATGAAAAATTGAAAACAAAAAATCGAGATAGCTGTAGAATTTTTATCAATTGATATTTTATTTATTTGACGTTCTGTTAAATTGTTATTCATTTGTCTCAAATAAATTGATAAAAATTCCACAGCTATCTCGATTTTGTGTTTTCAGTTTTTCATAAACCAGTTTTTTTCATAAATGCCAATAGCCCAACCGCAGAGTTTCAAGGAGAATCAGATTCCATAGAAAAAAGTGGTGGCTGCCTTTTAAAAAAATGGCGATGACGTCATTACGGAAAGAGGTGGGGGTAAAATAAATTGACAACTAGCAGAAAGGATGCGCGTGCTTAAAATAAGGTCGAAGTGTCCCGAGGATTTCGGCGGCAGATGATCGGGGAATTTTTTATTTGGAGCGTTCCACAGCCAACGTTCGCACTGTATAGGTAATAAATCCACACGCGTGAAAAATGAGTACGCTAACACGAGTTGCGTATAAGATTTTTTAAAATTTCATTAAACATTCAAATCCAAGCCTATTTTGTATAGAATTTGCCTTCACTTTAGTCAAGTTCGTTAGCCAGTTCTGGTAATTAAGGAGACGTTTTTATTTATTGAAATCTGTAATTTATTAACGTCGCAATAAAACTAAAAATAAATAAATAATTTGTTTCTAAAATCGTTTATTCCTAAATTAAAAGCAGTGTCACACCTTGAAATTAATTTTAAAAATCTGGTGTTGTACACTCACACAACTTTCTTTTACAGTTATAATAACTTTTATAATTAAACAAAAATTTGATTTTTAATTTTTAAGCATTTGTCAAAATTTAAAAAAAATAGTTAGTTGAAAAGACAAATTTTCTCTAAAATTTTAAGCTAAATTAAAAAATGTAATAATATACCGGGTGTTCTATTTAAAATAGGAGTTAATAAAAAAATAGAAAAAACAAAAAAACCCATTTTAGAGATATTCAACTGGAAAATCACCTATCTCACATCAATACACATTAAAAATGTAATTAAAATGTGAAGTTTGAAAAAAATCGTTAGAGCCGTTTTTGAAAAAATCGAAAAAAACTGAAAATCACAAGAGTAAACACCTACTTCCGGTTATGCGATTTTTTTCAAAAGCTTGCTGTCGCATCTACATAGTACACAAAACTTATATATGAAGTTTCAACGCCATAGCTTTTTTCGTTTTTGAGATATTCTGTTCACAGACAGAGAGACACACACAGACAGACGGACCAATGGACAAAAACATGTTTTTTGGGTTCAGGAGACTCTGAAACGTGAAGATCTGTTGAAAACTCATTTTCGAATTTTTGGGGTGAATCCAATACTTCCTTTATTGTAAAAGGAAGTAAAAAGCCTACTTTTTTAAATAAAATTTTAAAAAGAGAATTTGTTGTTATACTCAATGTCGTTCCAAAATGCGCTATAAACTATTGACATTTTTTATACAGTATCTTTTGTCCCAACAATAATTAACAACTTCTTTTTTAGTAATATGTTAAATTTGACTTTTCAATTAATTAAATTTTAAAATTATTTTAGGAGATTATTAAAGTCAAAGTTTTATGTTAAAATGTGCATGATTGATATAGATAAATAAAAATCATTAGGTCGTAAACAGTTTAATTTTTAATACGTTTTGCACAATTAAAATTGGCTTCTTCAGTTTAAGAATTATAAAAACATTATGTTGAAAGGATAAAATTGAACAATTTACAAATCTTTACAAGTAAAGATTCACCAACCAACAACCCCCAATAAGAGCATCCCAACAGCAATAATCTCCAAGGATTTATCCACCTTTCACCCCGTTTGGTTTCAAAATGGACGTCTCACAACTACAACAGGGATTCTATAAATACATTAAAATAAACCACGGTGTCCAGATGGACGAACTGTTCAGAAACTTCAGCAAAACTAATAACACTTATGCAAATATTTGTAAATTTTCCAATTTTATCCTTTCAACATAATGTTTTTATAATTCTTAAACTGAAGAAGCCAATTTTAATTGTGCGAAACGTATTAAAAATTAAACTGTTTACTACTTAATGATTTTTATTTATATCTATAATATCAATAATGCAAATTTTAACATAAAACTTTGACTTTAATAATCTCCTAAAATAATTTTAAAATTAACAACTTCCTCATTATTGCTTAAATTTTAGACATTTTCTATATTGCAATTTAAAATAACTAGAAATTTTCAGGAATATTTATATTAACAATCAGGTTATACAAGGTACACAGAGTATACGATAAGAAAGTCTTAGTTTTTTAATAATTGGCATTTTGTTGTTTCCTGAAAGTATTTAGCATTTAGCCATTGTACTAATTTTAAAAACAAAAACGGTATCAAGTTATACTCCCTGTGAGTTTTTTCCTATTTAAGTTGATTTGGATCTCCACTTATTTGCGATATCCAACGCATAATATATATGTTCTTGTAAATAAAAATGTAAAAAATGAGAAAGTGGTAACACAAAATAACCACACTGTAGATGAACAGCAAAAATGTAATTGCAGTTTTTTAAATGAAACGTACAGATTAAATCTTGTCATTCTTTCTTAGAAATTTGATATAATCATTTACGTAATAGTATATTGTATGTTAAGAGCTAAAAGTGCATTCTTGCCGCTTGCGCATGGATATTTCTGATTGAGGCATAGCTGAAACCAGCAATCATTCAAAAGCGGCAAGATCATTTTTAGCTCAAAATATACATACTATTTTTTCGACGACTGGGCACAATTAAGGCGAAAATAATATTATTTCATTTTATTAAAAATGTCAATTGACAGTAAATTTAAAATTACTGGCGTAGTCTATGCGATATGACGCGATTATATAAACAAATGACTAGCGTTGTCAAGAAAACACCCTGACGACAAAGTTAATGAGGTGAAATTTTGCACAAGCTGAAATAATAATTCAATATTCACTTGTAATACCATGAGTAATCAAAGTCGACTATTTACGCAGTGATTAGGACGCACCAGGACAGCACAAGTTCTAATCCGAAGCGCAATCGACATGAGTTGTGATGCCACCGCAAAAATAATCTACTTAACTTTGACTAACCGCCAGTCTTATAAAGACCACTAATCTGAGGTTAATTTTAATTCGTTGTTAAAATAAACAAAATTGCATCAAAACGTTAGTGATTATGACATTTTATTCATTAGTAAACAAATTTTGATGCTGTTTTATTTATTTTAACAACGAATTAAAGTTAACCTCAGATTAGTGGTCTTTATAAGACTGAGGGCCGGTTGCAGAAAGCAATGTTAAGTCTGGTGTTAGCTAACGTCGCGTCAAAGTGAACAAAATCGCATCAAATTTTGTTTACTAATGTATTAGTTGCCATAAGCATTTGAGATTTGATTAGTTTTTGTTCACTTTGACGTCGCGTTAGCTAACACCAGACTTAACATTGCTTTCTGCAACCGGCCCTGACTGTTAGAATGGTATTCGAGGGACTATTGAATGAACCAAACTATTTTTTCAACTTACTTTTTAGTAAATCTAGCAACAAACCATGCTATTTCTATATTAACAGAAAACTAGATTTGATTTTTCTTAATAAAAACTACATTTATTTCAAGTAGTCACCTGACTACCTTTTAGGAAGATATAGAGTCCCTGTATATTATTTAATATTATACAGGAACTGTAGGAAGATATATCCGCTGAAATTTTTTTTTATTGGTCAAGACACGTCAAATTCTGGATTTTCATTGATCGCTTTTTTGACAGATGATCAGGTGAATTGAATAGTCATTTGAACATTTTTGTCTTCAAAGCGACTACCTCTTCGTAATCGCAACCGGCTTCTACTGCTTGCTTCCATGAAACACATTTTTTTAACAATGTGATGGAACAAATAAGAATGAGTACTGAATAGTGATAATAATTGCCAAAATATTCGAAAAATGTTATTTTTTGTAATTGTTCATGTTCTTTTTCTAGTTTTCAAAACGATCACGTCTAATAATTTTGCGCCTTTTCGAAAATGCTCCCATGGCGGACGCCATTTTGCCACGCCCTGAATCAGGCCCTGTTTTTAATAAGCAATTATTGTCAATATTTAAATTTCAATTTCAAATTTAAAATGCGATTTTGTAGTTGAATCTATTTTGTGATTATTTTGATTTCGTAGAAAATTTACCTATTAAAACGCTAGTTCTTCTTTGCTACACGAAAATCACCACTTACCAAAAAAATGACTTGCCAGTTCAGGCGGTAAATTTACGGAAATCAAAACCATCACGTGATTTATATATAAAACCGAAAATACGAGTATGTAGACTTTGCGTTTGTAATTTAACTATACTTAAGCCTACTCGGTTCTACTGAGTGGACGTATTCAGTAACGGAATATCGAATTAGAGTTTTTTTCAAATTTTTATCAGAAAGGTTTTGTGGAAAGGCCGATTATTAGCGTTTGCGACTTACTTGCCTGTTCTCATTTGATACTTTAAACATTCAAAGATTTGGTGTCGCAGGTTGCAAATGCCATTTACCTGCTAATCATGGCGTTGATCACAGATTCCATTGTAGACATTGTACCACTCCTATTTACATACCAACATAAAATGAGGTGGGTAAATAGCTTTTGTATTATTATTAGACATTCATATGAAATATGGCATCCGCGAACTTTACCCTTCGTAGTAACTTTTATGGAGATGTGATTTGCAGTAACATTTTCAACGTCTATGGATATTTAGCATAGGGAATGAATGAAACCATACAAACAATCAAAATTGATATTTTAATGGAAATTTACATTTTGAAGCATGATGATCCTTGAAATATTTTTACTAAAGCATATCTATTAGCGCGTGGGTGGGTAACAAGGAATACGGCGTAAACGTCTATAAAGATAGTACCTAAATTTTATAGTTGGATGTTTGGCGATTATATGATGTAGAAATAAGCTAGTTTCTTTGTAGGTACACTGTGATGATAAAGTTTGGAACATAATTCATAATTGCGTTATTTAATGTTGAAAAAAAACGTGCGACCAGCTCAATTTTATTTTTTAAATAGCCAACCTATGACGTAAAAATATCATTTATGACGCCACCTATTTCTGAACGGTGACGTCATCTTAAGTTTTTGAAAATGACAACCCTATTTTTTTCTGTTTTACCATGGAAAAAAATGGTATCTTACATAACAACTTTTTTGACAAAATAGCATATTTACTTTAAAAGGTGGAAACGTAACTTTAATGGACAAGCATTTATTGAACACAAACACACAAACAAAATTTAGCGCAAATGTTCAAATTGTTTTCCAACAACTATTTGGCATTGACCTATACGAGCGTTAAGCACTTCGTACAAAAAAAATCAAGTGTTGATAACTTTAGAAAAGTGTAGTAAAACCTCATTATTCTAAAGAAAACTCGGCCGAAATAAAAATGGCCAGAAATTATTTATTATGTTTAATTAAAGTTACGTTTCCATTTTTTAAAATAAATATGCAATTTTTTCGAAAAAAAATGTTATGTAAGTTACCATTTTTTTCATCATCATTCAAGTAGTAAGAAGGTACATGAAAAAACAGAAAAAAATAAGGTTGTCATTTGAAAAAACTTATCATGACATTTGTACGTCATAAGTTGGCTATTTAAAAAATAAAATTGACCTGGTCGAGCGTTTTTTGTTAAAGATTTAATACCGCAATTATGAATTATGTTCCAAACTTTATCATCACATTGTATATTTGCTATACATTTCATGATTTTCAAAATTGAATATTTATTTTATCGACAATTCTTGTTGCTAGTTTAGAGCTGCTGATAATTGGCGAGAGCATTCTTTACCCAAGCTTAAATTTCTATGGTTCAATAAAAAATTCTAAAAGTTAGTTTCGTAAAAAAAAGACGTTTCAAACGTAATTTTCCTCTTGGACTTCTTTCAACCTTGGCATGTTTATAAGGCTAGGTACTTCAGTAATATTTTTACACTTCAGTGCTATTGTTTTGTTACCGAGTTGTAATTGCAAAGCCTATTATAAATTGTGTAAAACTGATCGGCTGTAGCTATGAAAAAAACAAAATTAATGAGGTGAAATTTTGCACAAGCTGAAATAATAATTCAATATTCACTTGTAATACCATGAGTAGTCAAAGTAGACTATATTTATGCAGTGATTAGGACGCACAGGACAGCACAAGTCCTGATCCGAAGCGCAATCGACATGAGTTGTGATGCCACAGCAATAATAATCTACGAAGCTTTGACTAAGAATGTTATTGGAAGGATTATTCAATGAGCCAATTATTCTTTGATAAATCTAGTAACAAAAAACGAAAATAATTTTTTCTATTAAAAACTAATTTGTTTAAAATATTTTATTCACTGAATACCTTCTAATAATATATATCAGCCTCTTCTAGTTTTTTGATAGGCCAAGAAACATCAAATTCTGGGTTTTCATTGATTATTTCTTTTATATCCATAATAATGCGTAATCTCTATGGTTTCTGTCAGATTAATAATGACAAATATTCAAACGTCAAAATTTAACTGCGGTTAAATATGTGTCAAAATTTAATCGCTTGTTAATAAATTTAACATGATTATTTCCTTCATATCCATAATAATGCGTAATCACCATGGTTTCTCTCAGTTTAATAATGACTAAAATTCAAACGTCAAAATTTAACCGCGGTTAAATTTATGTCAAAATTTAATCGCTTGTGCATAATTTTAGCATGGTTATTAAAGCTGCTTCACCAACTGAATTTTATCTATTTATTCAGGAAATAATCACGCTGAACATCCCGCGTGCATGTAAACTAGCCTGAATAAATTTTGACGATCTTCTGTCAGAATGTTTTGCTCTGAAGAAATATATCTCGTAAATTTTCCGCTTCAAAATCCCTCGTGCTGCGCACTCGGGATTCTTGTTGAGCGGCAAATTTACTTGACAAATTTCTTAGCAAAACATTCTGACAGAAAACGTCATAATTTAATCGGCTATTTTAATGCACTTGGGATATTACTGTTGATTATTTCCTTCATAGCCATAATAATGCGTAATCACTATCGTTTCTGTCAGATTAATGACAAAAATTCAAACGTCAAAATTTAACCGCGGTTAAATATGTGTCAAAATGTAATCGCTTGTGCATACTTTTAATATGATTATTAAAGGTGCTTCACCAACTGAATTTTATCTATTTATTCAGGAAATAGCCTGAATAAATTTTGACGATTTTCTGTCAGAATGTTTTGCTCTGAAGAAATATATCTCGTAAATTTTCCGCCTCAAAATCCCTCGTGATACGCACTCGGGATTCTTGTCCTTTATAACCATAATAATACGCAATTACCATGGTTTCGGTCACTTTAATAATGATTTTAAATGTCAAAATTTAACCGCGCATAAAAATGTGTCAGAATTTTAATATGATTATCAAAGGTGCTTCATTAAGTGAATTTTATCTATTTATTCTGGAAATAATCATATCGAATATCCCGCGTGCATGTAAACTAAACCGAATAAATACATCTGAAGAAATATATCTCCTAAATTTTCCGTCCGAAAATCCCTCGTGCTACGCACTCGGGATTTTCATTGAGCGGCAAATTTGCTTGACAAATTTCTTAGCAAAACGTTCTGACAGAAAATGACAAAATTTAATCGGATATTTTAATGCACTTGGTTAAATTACTGTTGATCAATTTTTGACAACTGACAGATGAATTGAATAGTCCTGTATACAACTACATAGGAAAACAACGTATTTAATGACAGCAGGATGCGCTAACGATTTGAATATTGATGGACATGTGGCTTGGAAACTATAATACGCGTATTTCAAACATGGAACCCAAAAAAATTACTCACACAAGCTAAGCAGATGACTCAATAGCAAATTTTAGTATACCGTATAACATTCGTGCAAAATGTTCATATCGGCAAAATTATTAATAATCCCACTCAAATATCCATAAATTACTCTGCCAAAATATCAATTATTATCAAATAAAAGCCCTCGACTATATTTATTGATGTTTTCTTTGCTTAGTACATTTTTCCGGTGCATTTGGGATGTGTTATATGCGTAAAAATGCGCTCTTAAGAAATTACGTGCTTAAGAATTTGAATTTTTATTTTTAGATTTTCTTCACAACGCAAATCCAATCAGGTTTCATCATGACGTGACGTCATTAATTTTCCACAAATCCTCATTAAACTGACATTAGATCTATGTGTGTAGATATTTGGCGATCCTACTGTCACTTGATGGCAAAGGTTATTATATTTTTCTTTGGAAATTTCCTCCAATCAACTATTTGTATTTTTAAAACGTTATCCAGTGATAATCAACTATTCATCAACATGCAAATGATTGCAAATTTCTCTCAACAAAAACTGCTCAAATTCCACTCGACCTGCGGTCTCGCGGAATTTTTAACGCAGTTTTGGTTTCGAGAAATTTAAACGCAATAATTTGCACGTGAACGAAAAAAATTTTCAAAAATTTTTCACTTTTTGTGTTATTACCCTTGATAATTTTGGACTAGTGCAGGTCAGCGCTAATTTATGCCACTTGAACATTACAAAGTCTTCATTTCTGGAAAAAAATATTGTATCTAGGGCAATATTCTTATAGAATATTCCACGTACACTGAATATTTCCTCATAATTATTTTCGGCTAATCACTCGTGCTTTTTGTAAAAACTCAACAATTTAGCGATAATATGCACATTTCAAGTGATATTTTTTTTATTTTTACATTTTTGGTACCGCAGGTACAACCCAAGGTTTCCCTGGGCGTGATAAATGCAAACCGTATCTACTACTGTGGAATTGGAAAATCCGTTATTGTGAGAAATTAGAACAATAGTACTCGTTAACAGCAGTTTTGCGAATATGCGAATTATTGCCTAAGTATATACGCCTACTTAAAAAATCGCCCGCAGGTGGTTAGGTCAAAAATAACTTTAAATGTCTTCTCCGAAACCATTAAAATTTTTTATACAAATCCAGTAAACCGTTTTTGGCAACCGTGGAAACTTAACGCCGAAACTTATTGTATCAAAAATATGAAGATCAGATAGATATAATTTTAGTTACACGAAAATTCGAAAAGAAAATAATGAAAGCATATCATGTCTAGTATTAACTTGACGGCCTGTAGAAAATCCAAAAATAGCAGTTTAATTGTTCGGAAATGTAACTTCATAAAGGTGTATTTTTAATAAAAGTATATTTGGCTCTATTTCTTTTCTGCTTTGATATAGATATTTCGGATTACATGAAAACAATTTCACTGTTAAAAATGAGAATACATATTTGATAAAAAATATAAGTATCAATTATTAGGCAATTGAGATTTAAATTATATTGCTAATGGCTTTATATGGCAAAATTCAGATGTCCTACATCGATAAATTTGATTATTTAGTACAGTCTAATATAAACTATTATTACGGCTCACCTAATATTTCACGGAAAGTTTATTATAACCTTATTTGCAGACAAAATATTCTGTAATGACCAATGTATCAATAGTAATATCGCAAGTGCATTAAAATACTCCATTAAAGTTTCTCTCTGAATGTTTTGTTAATAAAATTGACGAGACATATTTCTTCAGAAAAAAATAGTTTGACAAAAAATTCTCAAAATGTATTCAGGCTAGTTTATAATCACGCGGGGTATTCGATAGGATTATTTTCCGAATAAATATAAACAATTTAGTTGATGAAGCACTATTGATAATGATGTCAAAATTAATCAGGAGCGATTAAATTGTGGCACATTTTTAACAGCGGTTAAATTTGACATTTGAATTTTTATATACTGTTTGAGGGTTTCGCGGTTACTCGAATTCAGTGAATTCAGTGAATATGGATGCACAAACAGCAAACCGGCCAAATCTGCCTAAGTATCCTCGTTCTCAAGATGCTCAAACAACACGAGCCACCAAAGAGCATGACCATCGCGCCGATTTTTACTCGACTTCACAGGGTGCAAGGCACATTAAGCCAGAAATTCTACGTTAAAACAATAATTTGAATTTTTATCATTATTAAACTGATAGAAACCATGGTAATTACGCATTATTATGGATATAGAGGAAATAATCTAAATTTATTTGCAAAAAGGTGACAACTTCAGAAGAGTGGCGTAATTCAACATATAAAAAAGAATCACAATAGGTGTCGCTTTAAAATCTAAATTGACCTGCATAGGTAGTTTTATTTAAAAAGAGTTATTTTTAAATGCATTCGTAATATATCCTTTCCAAAATAAAATTTCCTAAAATGTTATTTTATGAAGCAGTTTACAAATAATTTCAAATTCTCACATTCCACTAATATAGTTGCAATAACTTCGTGTAATGTTTATATTGTAAATTGCCTTGTTCGCGGAGGAGTTGAAATAAAGTTCGCTAACACTTAAATGTGACTAGTTTGGTATGTTAGTATTATAAAAGTGCCCATTTATTATCGATATAAAAATGGAACTTTGAAGTGTTACTACACCGGGGGCTAAATTCACTTCGCAGCCTTAGACTTCCTTGTAGGCTAATAGTTTGTTACGCCACTGGTCTACCCATAATTTGCTTCCGTGGTAAATATATTACTTAACGCAAATATTACTAGCTCGGTAAAAGTTGTTGTTATAATTCCAGCATAGTTCGAATTCTAGAATTTTGTATTGATATTAATTTCACTACAGCTTTTAGTAATTGCAATTAAAATTATTGAGTTATTGCCGTTAACCTGCTCGCTGTTCGTTTCCGTACCTTAAGTATAAAGCATTGCGTGTGAATTCCCTAACTGTGCTTATCCGTTGTAGTAATGCCCTGTTTAAAACACCATTATTACGATGAAGTAACTCTTATTATTTATTATGTAAAATTTCTCACAATTGCTGCTGCGTATGCAGTTAGCCTATTGTTTAAATTCAAATCACGCAATAAATAACGTTAATGCCATTTCTGTAGTAAATACCAACAATTTGTTCTAAGGATGTTCTGCAGCGAACAAAATTAATTGGATTTTACGCTGCACAATGTTCAGTATTATTCAGGAAGTCCGATTGATAAAGGCTTCTCACGAACCGTAGCTTGTAACGTTAAATTACCGTAAAAATTTTTAGATCCGGTCCATTATACTAGCGTTTTCGTCGAAGGTTGTTCTTCTTTTCCGTATTGGAATTTTGGATTGCTTGAGGCACGCCAACAAAAGTTCAAACGATTTAAAAGTTCGGAAAAGTTAAAAGATTTTGCTATTCGAAACTGTAGAGTTGTTAAACTTTTGACATTTCGCTTATGCAAGAATAGTAAAAGTCGTCTAATGTCAGGCATTCCTTCCTATTTCTCAGAGACGGGATTTGCTCACAAACCAAGAAAGAATCTTGCCTGAATAAGCAATCGTGGAACAAACCATTCAGTGGATAAGACTTGGCTAAAATTTGAAAGTGATTTCGTATCGGAAGTGTATAAAATTACATTTATTAGATATGAAAGCCATGAAGTGAAACGCCATTAGCTGTGATTTCAGGATTTTAGGACTTTCCTGTTCCTTTGTCCACGGGTCACTTCTTATCTGATGTGGCATTAAATATTAATGCGTTTTTACTTTCTATTTGAAACTAACTACCTGCACGTTTTATGCTCAGGTTGTACTACTTTTTAAAAATGATTTATTGCTATGTTTCTTTTTCTAATAAAATTAAAATAAATCAAGGTTAAATTCCCAGTAAGCATTTTGGCGAGGTAAGAATTCCGGTGAAGGTCGCAATTCTAGCTACACTAAACGAACAACAGTTACAAAGTAATTTAACGCGAGAACAAATAATTCCGTTCAACGTTTTTAAGTCATTTCTTTTTCATCAACGCTTTCTAATTAACTTGCGACAGTTACGTGAATCATAAGCAGCATCTAGGAAGTTGTTAAATATACTGGAAACTTAACAAATGGAAAATTAATTAAAAGAATACAATCACAAAATTGCGAAAAAAGTAGAAGTAAGATACACCTCGGTGTAACTATTTTCTAGATATTTATTTTACAACTCTTTTACACATACAAGAATCTCTTTTTTTTAAAATAAATCGCAATCTCCTGGCGAAACCATTCTTGGACAACCTGGTGTACATCAGCGTCCGCCTTGAAAACAATGTACTTTCAATTACCGGTTTTTACTAATAACATGAAGAGATCCAATTCTAATATTCATGAAACCCGTTATACCTCTTACGCGAATACGTCTATGTCCAAGCAAACATTTGTCCACGCACTTAACAGTGCTTGCAGTTTTAACAACATGTGCTTCTCCAGGACGTGATACATCTTTTGTGCATTCCTTACCTTCCAAAACATTATTTCGCCATTCCACAACTGCTGTTTATGAATAGATGAATAGCGAGCTTTTCCGTAAATACCAAGTATTGCCGTATGAGATTTTACATACAAAACAAGAACACGCTAACAAGCAATTTAGAAGTGACTTGTTTGGTCACCGAAGCTACCAATCCTGGTTTGCTCATTAGTCATTATAAAGATCTTTCTGGTGAACCAGCTTCTTAGTTTAAGTTTAACTTATTTCAAAGGATAAATGTATTTTGTACTTATTGTAAATCATAGCAAATTCATTTTTTTTTAAATTGATGTAATCATAGTAACTATTGGTGCACCAACAATAACGGAGAACAGAAAAATAAATATTACGAATACTTCAAATATGAATATATTACTCTAAAGTAGAGATTATAATGCAAAAAGTGGGAGAGAGTAAACATATAAGCAGACGGTGGTAAGGCACAATAATAAAAGAATTTGCAATACAATGCGACATAGTGATATGGAGCACACAGCTTGATCACAATGAGATTTATAAAAGTATATCCCATACTGGAGAAGAAATTAACAGAACAAATCAAATTGACCATGTCTTAATAGAAAGAAAATATATGAAATGAATATGAAAATACAAAATGACTAAGAATAAAATCAATATAGAAGGGTTGCAAGAAGAAGTTAAAGGTCGCTACAATCATAAATTATATAGAGAGATGGAGAGACAACAAGTAACAACAAATACTGAAGAACATTGAAAACAAATCGTAGATGCCATTCATACAGCAAAACTAGAACTCCCAAAAGTACGAAAAGAGAAGAAAAATATTAGCAAAGTTAAAGAAGAAAAGAGAATAAAAACTGAAGACATGGCAGAGGTAACTAAATATATAAATAAGAAGACATTGTAGAGAAAAGAAGAGGAATTAGAATGATGTAATAATACAAGTCTAAGAAACTTATAAAATTAAAGAGATCAGGAATTTCTACCAAGAAGTTATGAAAATAAATAACGGTTGCCAAAATACCATATTATTTTGTAAGGATGAAGGACAGTTAATTGGAGAAGACAATATTATTGAAAAATGGAAATAATACTTTGAAAAACTACTCAACTACATTATAAGAGAAGACAGAAGAAGACGAGGAGGCGGAGAATGTAGGCACGGTGACATAAAACATATAAGAAATAGAACCCTCAAGTAAACAAGAACTACAAGAGTTTATTAAAAATTTAAAAATTAGAAATCTTCAGGGTAAAACGAAATAAATACTGAATTGATAAAGCAAGCCGGAGAAAAACTATTCCATGTAATAATAGATGTATTGAAAAGTTAAGAAATGCCTAAGCAATGAAGAAATGTAGTCATATGTCTAGTACATAATAAAAGTGACATATTGCCATAAATACCGCGAGGTTGATGGGTATACAGAACATAATAAGCGCAGACGAATGGGGATTTAGAGCAAATTGATCAGTAGTAGGGCAGATTTTCTCGATAAAGGAAGCGCAAACAAGGTGATATGCAAGGAAAACTATACTGTACGCGTTTTTCATAGATTAAAAACAGAATTATGACTCGATAAAGAGGACGAAGTTAACTATGGATGAATTCGGAATCCCAAATAAACTTATATCCTTGGTTAAAATGACATTAAGGAATACAAATAATAGCGTAAGAGTTTGGGCAAAACCACAGAACAGAAAGTCGGATAACAAGAACCAATGAAGAAATAATACAAATGTGTAGTCATCTCATAAATATACGAAGACTGAAATGGGTAGGACATTTATAAAGAATGCACCGAAATGCAGTACAAAGGGAAAAGAGAAGGGGCGACCAAGCAAACGATGGAACAAGGCAGTGAAAGAAGATTTAACGAAAACAAAAATTGCAAGATGGGAAGAAATAGCGAAAGATAGGGGTGGAAAAAGTGAAGGCCTGCATGGTGAATATTATTATTATTAGCAGGCTTAGGATAAATATGCACTTAAAATTTGGAATATATGCATGCAAATATGCACCTCAAATACCGAAAATATGCACTTAAATATGCTTCTTTCCTCATTTGGTTTAATGCAGCACTGTACAATTCTGGAATGTGATTTCTTCGTAATGTTAATTACTGCGGAATATCTTGCTTATGTACTTCTCGTGAGTTTTGGTCTTTATAACTTGGATAAACGTATATCGGCAGATATAAAGACTACATAAATCGTAATTAAACTCAGAATGGTTTGGGCCTGGTTTTGTCATTGTGCTGGCCAATAATTGTTAGGGTCTATTAGCAGTTTCTTCTGATTTTATTGCTAAGATATTTTTCTGTTTGCAAATGCTGGGCAACTTGAAATTTTTTAAGCTGGAATTACGACTTCGCAATATTTACAAAATAGTACACTACCATTCCTGGTAAAGTATTCAGATTCAAGAGCAAGCTGGATTTAGAACTACACTTGAAGATATTTTCTCTATTCCCCGTTTTAAATATTAATTTGAGCTTTGACTTATGCTTTATGTATGATATTGTAATGTTCTGTAGGATGATGTTAAAGATCTAAACTTGTGTCTCTACTACAAAGTGAAACTTAAAGAGGTGACAGGAAAAGTATTAGTACAAATTTCCACATATTTTGTCAATCAACACTAAGATGTCAAAACAATACCATCCATCATTCAATAGTTTATAGTGAAGCATAGAATGGCTCATTATAAAGCTCCATTAATTGGGCTTGACCAAAACATAAGTTTACCTGGCCTATAATCCCTAGAACATTACAAGAATTAACGAAAAAGAATTTACATTTCCTGTTAAAAAGTTAGCATGGATCACTGGGAGTGAGTAATTTTAACAATTACCAATATTAGACCAAAAATTTAAACAGATGTGTATTTCATGCTGTTCTGTTTTTAGTACTTAAAACTTTCAAAATAATTACATTTTATGCAACTATAAATCAAAGTTTTGAGAAATATGTAGCACCAATAATTAGAAACCTACAAAATATGCAATTATTGTATAAAACGGTAAAAATATGCATTTGAATATGTAGATATGCCAGATATCCTAAGCCTGATTATTATTAGTGATTATTGGTAGAAAACGTTCTTTATTGGCTAGAAAAACGATTATTTGCTTTAAAAAAATTATAGGGCAGCAGTTTACCGTAATCTCATTCTCAGTTCATCATTTTACAGCCAAGTAGACCACTAGCTACTATATATAGTGTGTATCACTTGAAACGAAGACATCCAAAGATCTTCTATATTTTTAAGCATAATGATTTGAAATTTTGGTGGTTTGTACAAATCTCCAAATAGACTTCAGCTATCTATTTGGATTATTTCTAATTTTGTATAAGGACCTGCCATGTATGATCGTTTAAAAATGAGCATTTTCATGAACTTAACCTAGCGATCAACGTAGGCCAAATTTTATGCCAAAATCTGTTTAGCATCCTTAAAAATCTCCAGCTAACGAATTTTTGTAAAAGAAAACACCTATTTTAGTGTCGATAATAATTAAAATACCTATCTACGACAGTGTGTAAAATTGACTTTTAGTTGCCAGTTTTAAGTTTGTAAAACGACTGTTTAATAACATGTTTTCATTAGATTCCGTAGTCAGTAGTGATGCAATCTAAAAAAAAAACCGTTCGTTTTTTTTAAAAAAAAAACCTGTTTTTTTTGTAAAAAAAACCAAGCGGTCTGATTTTTTATTTAAATTGGTTTTTTTTCAGAATTAAAGTGTAGTGAATAACAACAAGTAATTTGTTTGGAAAAACAAAAAACAGATATTTTTAAATAAAAATAATACATTTCGTAGGTAAAGTGAATTATAGAATTTATAATAACCAAAAAAAGCAAATATTTCTAAAGAAAAATAGAAACATAGCCAAAGTGGATATACAGGGTGTTAGGGAAGTCGACTGAAAAATTTCTAGGGGTGAATCCTTGGCCCAAAATATGATGATTTAACTCAACTTACCTATATACAAAGTTGCTTAGTTTAGCCGCTAGAAGGCTTTAAAGATGATTAGCTTTTTTTAATTTTTTCAAATAAGTCGAAAAATCGTTGATGAATTTTATTCATTTTTTGGCCATGCGTTTTTACCAGTAAACTTAAGCATTTTGTGGCATAAACCCTAATTTCAAAAATTACAGGGTGTTTAAAAACTTTTGTCACAATTAATTATCCATCTAATGTTTTTTTATGGATAGTTACATTGATTTATAAGCTATTTCCTCTCTTAAAAAAATTTAGTTGGGTAAACGGTTTAGCCACAAAAAATATTTTCTAAATCCCTACAAGGTTGAATCAGTAATTTTAACTTAGCACTAGGCTTTCGTAGAGATTTAGAAAATATTTTTTTGTGGCTAAACCGTTTACCCAACAAAAATTTTTTTAAGAGAGTGAATAGCTTCTAAATTAAAGTAACTGTCCAGAAAAAAAATTGGTAGTGATTATACAGGGGGTTAAAACATTTAAAAAAGCTAGTCGCTTTAAATAATTGGGGACCTGCGTTTGAAGGAATAATGGGTAATAATGCGGTTGTCTAATGCGTGATGCTCACCACATCACCACGTGTCATGAATTTGACACGCGAGAGCCGGGTGTGAGAGCGAGAATATGGAAGCTCTGACCTTCCGCCTTGCAGGCCAAGCTCCTTCATGGGGTGTTAGTGCCTCACCATTATTATTATTAATAATCTTTAAAGCCCTCTAGCGGCTAAACTAAGCAACTTTGTATATAGGTAAGTTGAGTTAAATCATTATATTTTGGGACAAGGATTCACCCCTAGAAATTTTTCCGTCGACTTCCCTAACGCCCTGTAGAAATTATAATAATGCAGAAATTACTCTCTAACAGACATGGCTGACTCCTCAACTGACTTGGAGTCAGTATCCATGCAGTTTACGTCGCCCATGTCACTGTCTGATGAATCGCTAACGTAAGTTGATTCGTCAATCAGGTTGACAGTTTCAGAGCTGGGTCCAGCTTAAAGCAACTTCCAATAGGGGTGGGTACCTACCAAAACATGCCGCCAATTACAAAAATGAATAAAAAACAAAAAAAAACAAAAAATACCGTTTTTTCTGTTTTTTTTTCTAGGTTTTTTATTCGATTTAAAAAAAACGCGTCTTTTACATCACTAGTAGTCAGTAACGTGTTTTAAAATTTTTAACCACGCAAAATTACGACCGTTTGCTAGTAATCCTAATTTACATTTAAATATTTTTTTTATATTTACCGTGTTTCTTAGATTCTATCGTAGATACAATATTGTACGATACACATGCGTAAAGCATCGTTAGTCACTCGCGGTGCCCCACTCATGACTAAGACTAGCTTTACGCACTTGTATCCTAAATTACTATTAAAACAAAATAACATGAAACCAAAATTTAATAATTGTCATAAAAAGACAAAATCAGAAAAAGTCCATTAGGAGTGTACGTTTGGTTGTTTGTTTATTATGGACAAGCTTTAGGAACGCGAAGTACCAGGTATCTTAAATTCCGATTTTGTGTTTTTACTTCCTTTTACGATAAAGGAAGTATTGGATTCACCCCAAAAATTCGAAATTGAGTTGTCAACAGATCTTCACGTTTTAGAGTCCCCTGATCCCAAAAAAACATATTTTTTTCATTGGTCTGTCTGTCTGTCTGTGTGTCTGTCTGTGAACAGAATATCTCAAAAACGAACAGAGGTATGGCGTTGAAACTTCATATATAAGTCTTGTGTACTATGTAGATGAGACAGCAAGCTTTTGAAGAAAATCGCTTAACCGGAAGTAGGTGTTTACTCTAACTTTATATTTTTATTAAATTTTTAATGTGTATTGTTGTGACATAGGTGATTTTCCAGTTGAATACTTCTAAAATGGGTTTCTTTTGTTTTGTTTCTATTTTTTTATTAACTCCTATTTTAAATACAGCACCCGGTATATTATTACATTTTTGAATTCAGCTTGAAATTCTAGAAAAATGTGTCTTCAACTAACTCTCTATTTTGTACCGTTTTTGTAGAATTTGCAATTTTTGAAATTTTTTAACAAATGCTTAGAAATTAAAAATCAAATGTTTTGCTAATTATAAGATCACTGTAAAAGAAAGTTGTGTGAGTGTATGACACCAGATTTTTTACTATTGCGATTTTCTTTTCAAAAATTGTACTAACATCATTAGAACTTACATTCTAATAGTATAATTATTCAGTTTATTGCAAAAATAAAAGGTAAATTGTAATTTTAGGATCATTATTTATGGTGTTGCGATTGGATTTTGTTGCTTACATTACAATTTTATTTTCAAACATCGTTTACAACATTATCACATTTGAAACATTTTAAGGATGGAAAATTTTGATGTCGAATTGTGATATGTTTCTTATATAACCGACTTCAGTTTTTAAATAATAGTTTAGGTGCTAGTGATTTCATTTTTTCACAATTTATGAAAGTCTACAAATCACTCGTGCTAACAAACTTTTAGAAAAAAAATAGAAAACATTTTTATTAAATTTTTTTTAAAATTTATTTCACTATAAAACATGTATTTTGTGTTTTAACCATATTTCGATTATTATTACTTCTAAAAATAGTTATTTGTTAGTCCGGCAGCGGAACCGTGTTTTTTCCCTGAAGTGAAAATTTTCGTATTAAGATTTTTTTTAACGGATTCTCGTAGATTTATATGTCTATTTACCATTTCCGACTGATGACAAGCTGGCATCTTTGAGCAATTTGAGATATACAGAGTATTTCAAAACAATCAGATGATTGTATGTTTTTGGCTTTAAACTTGAATACTACTAAGTTCTTAATATTTTCTCATTATTGTATGGTTAACTGTGCGTTAGCTTATTGAATTTATTGATTCTACAAGTTTCAGCTATTTACAGGGTGTTTAAAAAATATGTGTTATAAAGTTTTAATAATATTAATGAATTTCTGATATGAGAATATTTTGTTCCAGTTCAAAATTTAGCTAAAAATAACAACGTACGTGTTTAAAAACGAAGCTACATGACAGGTACAGAGTGTCCCACAAATTTTTGGCTGAAACAAGAAACAGACACACAAAAGTTGGAGAAGGTTTGTTAGCTGGAAACCAAGTATAAATATTCCTGTATCATGGTAATACGATCTCTAATAGCGATTTATTTTTGAGAATCGAGTAGTGTAACGTCTAGTTAAATATGAGTGAATAGAAGTGTTTTTTTAACTTTAAATTTGCTTGTGAAAAAAAAGTTAAAAACTTTCCGTTGCTGGTGCCCAGCGCATAAAAACTATTATAAAGTGCAGTAAAGTGTATGTAGATCAAAAGATTAAAGAACAATTACCTCTTTTACGAGCTTTTCCGCCAACAAATGCAGCATTTATTGAAAACGTTAAACGTGCCCACTTACAGACCTGCATTTGGAAAAATGCGTTGCAATCAGACCTTCCAAGTCTACAGCCAACCAATTACGGTTTTTATAAAGATGTAAATGCCAAGTGTTTGTTTCCGATTACTTCACCAGAGAAAGTAGAAGTGATGTTTTAAAATGAATTAGGTGCTCCTGTAGCAGTAACAAACCCTTTAGTACAAACAGATGTAGCTGTAAAAGCTCTAGGTTACCCTGTACAATGTTCTGCGTTTGCAGAGCACATAAACACTGTTGCAATGAACTAACCCCTACTGCCACTGTGAACGACAATGAAGACGAAGAAGACGAATGTTCACTTTCCAATGATGAAATCTATTCAGAAAATGATGAAGTCTAATATATATAAATACTAGCTGACCCGGCAAACGTTGTTTTGGATTATGACATGATGGGGAAAACCCTTCAAACCATTAAGCACAGAATCATAAAAGTATGACTGCAAATAGAAGGTCGTACAGTGTATAGAAAAACACAGTTTCAATATTTTCCATTTTTTTGGCTTTCCCTGTGGATTTTTCCGAATTTTCTATTTTGCTAAACCACCTCGGGAGTAAGACGAACAAAACAAAAACAAAATCATCCAAATCGGTCCAGTCGTTCTCGAGTTTTTGCGTTACTAACACACGGCGATTGATTTTTATATATATAGATAATATACTTTTGGAACACCCTGTATTTAAATTTTTTTGTTTTTATTTTATATAAACCTTATTATGAGAAGCAAACCATTTGTAAAAAACTCATTTATTTACGTAAAATTTACAAATAATCTAAAAAAGTGATATTTCACCTACTTACTTGTTGGACACCACGTATCTGGAGTTGCTCAAGGATGACGCTTTGTCATCACTTGGATATCAAAACTAGGAGACCCTTAGACCCCAAATCCGTTTTGAAAAAAACTTAATACGAAATTGTTGGGTTTTACCCCGTGGCTGCCTGACTATGTGTATCTAGGACGAAAAATTGTATCTTTTACTCCATAAAAATACAATTTTTCGCCTGCAATTGCTAGCTGAGGCAATAGTCATCAAAAGACCATAAAAAGCAGTTTTTCTACGACTCTTAATAAAAGTAGACCTCTTAGCACTAATTTTTCGAACTAAAAATTACATATTATAGATCAGCGTAGGCCTTCATAGGAGTTTTTTGCCCGTGGACAAGGTCTAGGCATGCAGAGTACCAGGTACCTTAGTCCTACTTAGAATTTTGCCGAGACTAAGGAGTTCCAACCCTAGCAAGGGATCTGTTACATGCTACACATCGCAGTAACATGGGACCCACGGCATTACATCACTGCCGAATGATGGCATTCGGTAGAGGCTTTCATCCGCATTTTTAAATTTTTTAAAAACCTCACCGGGATTGTGGATCAAAGTCTCAACCCAGTTTTCATATGTAAATGCATTCGTAAAATCACATTTTATAAAGAGGTCGATGGAAAAAATATATAAATTATAAGAGTGTTGCGGATGAAAAACTGACATCACAAATTGATGGCATGTGTAGCAAGTTAAATAGTGTATGTTTTTCCGTCAGAAATTTGAAAGACGAGTTAGCTCAAGAACACTTAAATGTTTATGATGCTTTAGGTGAATCACTACTATCGTACAATATACTTGCCTGGGGTATATGTACCGCTGTTTATATTAATAGAGTTTTTGTGCCTCCTTGGAGAGGGGCGGAGCCGCGAGGCCTCCTTGGAGAGGGACGGAGCCCCGAGGGCCCCCTTGGAGAGCGGCGGAACCCCGAGGGCCCCTTTGGAGAGGAGCTTTTTTGCAATAAACGTGTTATGAAAATTTATAAGATTTTTTGCAAAAAAAGACAAGAGGCCGGAAAGCGTTGCCTAGCGTGATGTAATGTTCCACTTTCCGGACTCAAATTAATGACGCAAAGTTATATTTTCCGGACAGTATGAAATAAAAGAATTTTACGGATCATTTTTAAACTGCAACCGCGAGTCTCTCTGCGTGGAATCTTTAAAAGTAAAAGAATTTTAACCATAACTTCTTTACTTATTTATAAATTCTTAGTATTTTATGTCAATAAGAAAAGTAAATTTGTTATTAATAATAATAGTTTGCACCGGTACCCTACCAGTAACTGTAATAATATACATGTGGAGGTATACAAAATGACTACTTATGCACACCTGTATTACAGTAACTAATAACTTGCCATCTGCCATTAAAAATTGTTGTTGGAGAGAATTTAAGGACAGACCAAAACAATTCTTAATTTCTAAAAGCTATTATTCTTTAAAATATTTTTTTAAGGAAGACTGTAAGGTGTGGTTAGCTTACAGCTGTAGGTATACTCTCCTGATTTGTACTTTACTGTGTTTCTAAAATGGTTTTAATAGCGAGTGTCTATGTATAAGATTGTTGTATATTATTATATAATACGCTGAAGCGCTCAAATTTCTAAGAATATTCACGTTATTGAAATATCTATCTCACCGTAAAATCATACATTTTATTTGACACAGTAGGAAAAAAGTTAAGCAATTATGAAAGAGAATGATTGCGTTTGCAGATTGTTAATTACATGGTTTTATAATTTTGGAATTTACTGTTTCTTTGAACCATTATATTACTACTTACTACATTGCCAACTACTATTTAGTTTATTTTTTAATTTGTTTCCTGCGAAATTCTATTTTTTAATTTAATATTTTAATGTTATAGATATTAACATTACAAGTTTCGTTATTTACCATTAGCAAACGTGTATTGTTCAATATTTCATCTTCATCAATCAATTTTAGTTCAATGTATTTTTTATGTAAAAAGAGAGCTCTAATATCTATTACAACACCGAGCGCCGTAACAGCTATTCATTACTGCACTCATTGCGGTAATGAAGCTCTTAACGATACTAAAATTAATTTGATTAATAGTCTATAACAACACCGATGAAGATAAAGTAATTAAATTGATTTAAAATATTATAATTCTTCTGATAATAAATAAATTCCTTAGAAGCGAAGTAAAAGTAAAGTAGTCCACATTTCCTTCTAGTTAATGCTTATTATTCAAATTTCAGATGTAAATAAAGGAAAGTAATCATTATTAGTTTACATTGCCTGACATTGCTACATATCCATTTCGTAATTTTTACGGAATATGTAATGCAAAGTAAGCTAAATATCAATAAAAGAACACTATATACTACTTTCTGTAATTTTGACCTAATTTACTGACATTTTGTTGTCATTTTCAACCTGAAAATGATGCATATAGTTGCATTAGCTGCAAAATGAGATTTCATAATGACAATAGTGGTAATATAAAAATTTAGAAAAACTTAGATTTAAGTAAATGTATTTTTGGCCTTGTGACATGTAAACAACACATTCATGCACAGTTGACGTCCACCGTAACTACGATTTTATAGTTAGTCAGTGCTGTGTCGCACCGCGGTGACTAGGAAATTTTTAGCTTTCAAAAACCCTTAAACAAAATGTTGTTTTGTAGTAATAACGGGTGTTAGCAGAAACGCTAGTTACGTGTTTTATCGTTCAGATATTTACGACTTTGAATTTTGACGATTCAAAGTGTCAACTACAACATTTACTGATGTCAGCTTGCTTGATGGCTTGATATTCGAAAGCGAAGTCATGAATTTATAGAATGTGTTAAAAAAATATAAGTCGGCCAAAAAATTTAATACAATACTCGGTGCGTTTAGGCATTTTACAGCGCTCAGTTTAGTAAAGCACTCCGCTTCGCGTCGTGCTTCAAAATTAAAACCTCGCCCTGTAAAATGCGACCTACCGCACTTGTAATGTAAATAACTATTACTTACTATAAGAATAAATGACTCAAAATTACAGTAAATCTTGTATGTAACAAGTTTGCAAAATTAGTGTTTTTCACATACTACGTGTTGCCCAACTGATGTCTGGTGTGGAAAACACTTTCATTTCGCAAACTTGATATACGTATAAATAGTTATTCCAACATTATTACCGTTGGTTACCAGTGTTGAATTCAGACTGATTACTCCGGGGGTGAAAATGAAACATATGGGGGGTAATTGTCGCACAATCCACTCATTCTTTTATAGATAAAAAAAACATGAAGATGAAGTGGTAATTTTTCTGTTTTTCTGGGAGGGAATTTTGTACTGCCCGGGGCGGGGGGGGGGGGGTCCCGTCACCCCCCTGAATTCAATACTGATGGTTACCATTTGCAAAAGCAAAAGATGGGATTAAGGTCACCAAACTAGATATTTTAAATCATTTTTTATTGAGAAATATTTACTCTTCACAGATTTGTTGCAAACGCAATGAAATTGGAAATATTCTTGTAAACGTAATATACAGGGTCCGGCAACGATGCGGGGGTGGAAGATATTTCTAAAACTATGAGAGCTACATAAATATTGTGTACATAAAAGTTGTAGGTACGAAGGTGTTACACATTACAATTTTTTTTTCGATTATACAGGGTGGCTCAAAAAAGTGTGGCGAATCAAACTTCCTTTTTTTTTTAGTGTAGTGCCCGTGATTTAGGTACAAAAAGTTATGAATTGATATACTAATCATTTTGTTTTAAGTTGTATGGGTCTAACGTCAACTTTTTTGGAGATATTAACGACTTTATGCAAAAAAATGCGGAACTTTAGGCGGGTGCTGTAAATAACAGAAAACAGCTGAATTAAGGAAAATGTTACCCAAACATTATCTTTTTTGTGAATTAGGTACCTTTAGAGTCTAAAATAGTGGATCTGGGTATTAATGCTATACAGGGTGCTCAACTTTTGCAAGTTTAATAATTTTGAATTTTTTAAAATATAACACGCTGTATATTTTTATAATTTTGAAAAGCTCTTTTAATGAGCTTTATTTTGATATGTAACTCATACCCCTACATTCATTCAACTGTTTTTCAGATATGCGTATTTTAGCATAATAAACAATTCAAGCACTTTTTTGTGCTTTATTATGTTTTATTTCAAGGGATAACAAATGCCATTATACTGCAAATGTAAACACTTGTAACTCTTCAAGAACAACTAACCATGTTTAGACAATAAAAATTCAGTCGGTGCTGAAACTAGAAATAACAAACACGAAAAAATAAAAAAAAAATAAACTGGAAACAATAAATTAAATCTGAAAAGCGATTGCAGTTAGGGCTAGAAAATAAAATATCGCAAGAAAGCTTACTAAAAGTACTTTTCAAAAGTACAGAGATCTATAGGTACTCTATCTGAACAAATCGAAATTATTATATTTGGAAATTATGCGCTTCCTATATAGCTTCAATCCCAGAGAATGGAAGGAGAAATATTTCAAATTTTAGAGTAATTAGGTATAGAATTTTAGTGTAATCGCTTTTGTTTTTTAAAATCTGATTTTATTTGATCTTGAAATTAATTTATTCCTGCATTTATCGTTTTTTTCGTGTTTATTATTTCTTTTATCAACAATGACTGGACTTATATTTTTAAGCATGGTTTTATAAATTTCTGGAGAGCTGAAGTGTTTAAATTATCATTTTGGAGGTGTTTGTTTGTTATCCCTTAAAATACAGCATCTTAAAGAGCTTGAATTGTTTTTTATACCAAAATACGCATATCTGAAAAAAATTGAATTTAAGGGTATGACGTAACTTATCAAAAGAAATCTCATTAAAAGAGCTTTTCAAAAATATAAAAATATACAGGGTGTTATATTTTAAAATATCCGAAATTATTAAATTGGCAAATGTTGGGCACCCTGTGGCATTTATACTCACATCCACTATTTTACATTATAAAGTTAAGTAATTTACGAAAATGATAATTTTTGGTAACGTTTTCCTTCATTCAATTGTTTTCTATTACTTACAGTAGCCGCCTAAAGTTCAGCATTTTTTTGTATATGTTTGATATTTAGCTTTTGATCATATTAGTTTAGTTTATTTCATTAGTAGTTTTTAATACAGACAAATAGCTGTACATAAATGTAGTGTAGTTTATAATTCTACCTAGCGGTAAGTTTGCCCACTATTGGTGGAATGTCGAGTTAGGGGGCTTGCTGTCCCCCTTTCTGCCACCCCTAAGTGTTGGGTCGGTGACTCATATTGTAAAGATCAGATGAACTTAAGACGAGTAGGTAAACGGTCAGTCAACTGATCCCGTTTTGTTTATGCGTAATCGCTCGTTTCTATCGTTTTGTGCTCCTGGAGTCACGGGTCAATCGACGTACCACCCCGCATTGAGCCATCTTGTATTTCCCACAAGGTAAGTCCCTATACAAACTTCTACTTTTTGTGGGTATTATCGAGTCTTGCGGTCTCCTTTTAGCTAGAATTAATTTAGTTATTAATTGCCCTGGAAACAAATAACAGTATAAAATCGTTAATATCTCCAAAACAGTTTACGTTAGACCCATACAACTTTATATAAAAATGATTAATATTTCAATTCAAAACTTTTAAGCGACCTAAATATAGGACATTCTATTAAAAAAAAGTAAGTATGTTTCGCCACACTTTTTTGAGCCACCCTGTATAATCAAAAATATTTTAGTAATATGTACCACCCTCGTAGCTCGTAGCTATTTACGTAATTCTCATAATTTTAGAAATATCTTCCACCCCTGCATCGTAGCCGGACCTTGTATAGTATACAGTAAATGTTTTTGCAATGGAACGTACTATTGACTTCGATGTAATCAAATATTTAATTGGTAATTTATAGTGCATAATTTAAAGTGTATTCCTATTTGAGAATTGCAGACGTAAAGTAAAGGAAATCCCAACGCATGTTTAATTCGTTTACTTTTCGGTATCCATCAATTACCATTCTCTTTCAAATAATGTGTCTTGTGGAATAACAGTAATTTAGGTAATGCAGAATAAGAACAAACTATTTAAAACTTTAAAACCAAGAATGTTTTAGAAGTCGAAAATGTTAACTCAGGAAATTTATGAACTGTTGCTTTCAGTGTAAAGAATGCAAACAGATGTGACTGCGGTGTTCTTTATTTGATTTTATTTGGTGAATTGATCAGTTGATAATTTAGTGCCCTTCTTTTATACTAAAAATATTTGTGATTGTTTTCAAGAAGCGTGTCGCTAACGTTGGGGTGGATAATTATTTTACTACCAACGGCAAACAATTTTAGACTCAAGCCTCAAACCAAACAGACTCAATTACCCTAACCAGCTTCAAATTGTACCAAACAAACATTTATGCTACAGGGAGATATCAGAGGGCCGACTAGCTACAGTGACGACGGCGTGCGGTTTTTTTCTATAATTAGCAAAGGGTGTTGAAATTAACAGTGGGTACCAAAGAGTTTTACAACCGTAATGCTTATGAGTATTCTTAACTTCATTAATGTACTATGCGTAGCCAATTTGCTGAGACCATAAACAGACTTCAGAAGGAAGCGATACTTCAATAGATTGCATAGCCGTACACAAAATCATAGTAAACATGAACAAGGTTTATATAAATTAATGACAATAATTATGATACAAAGTGTTGCCTCAATTAATTTCAGCACTCTTATAAATCACAAGCGCTACCCACGTTACATGCGAAAGCCGCAAAATACAACCAACCTTACTGTTGCCACTAATTATAGGAGTTTAGCTAGCACATAACAAAGTTCAACATTTAAAAAGTTAACAGGTTTCTGGGCACATTAAATTAGCGGCAAATTATAAATTTACGATGATGCCGCAGGTCGAACATAGCAGGAGGGCGACAACAATACTATGCTACCATAGATATTTAGAATGTTCCATAAATGCACCAGTAATTACTGACAAACTCGGTGGTGATGCAACACTAGCTTTAGCTGTTTTTACCTTCACAACACAAGATCGTGTTTTAATACTTCCAGTAATACGAGGCAGCGTTGACAAAACAAACAGAGACGGACTGCATAATTAGCCACCTGTGTAATGGTGATGTCAAAAAAGTAACTATTCGTTACACGAGTACTCGTTACCCAACAAGATCCGAAGTAACGGATATCAACTTGCAAAAGTATTCGTTAAATTTTGAAAACAGTTACTGTAATCGTTGAGTAAACAAGTATTTGTTCACTCAACGCTGTAGTTTAACCAAAGAGTATTTAGTTTAACCTTGCTTTTTATTTCTTCGCCATCTTACGGTGTGAAACTTAAGTTTGAGATTGTGTTTAAAATTAGAATGCTGTCTGAAAAAGTAGGGGTTTTATGAAAATATTTTTACACAATAGGCACATTCGAACAGCGATTGGCGTTCTTAGCTAGGGCTTTATTAATGCTCTAAAATGAAATAGGTAATTTTCCGAAGAAATGATTAATATGCGTTAACATAGAAACGAGGCTTCCGGGATGTTTTCTTTCATAGTAGTTTTATGGAAAAAAAAATTAGATAACACTTTTTAATACCGTGAAATAAAATAGGTAATTTCCCCAAGAAACTATTATTAATGGATGTTAAAAAACGTGATCAGGTAGGTTGCTATCACCTGTTTTTTCATAAGGTTACTTTGAAAACAAAATAAAAGCAGACCTCTTCACCAGGTTGTTTTCTCTAACACCTCTTTTATAGGTATATTAAATGCGTAACAAATGCAACTCCTCATGTTACGTGTGCATAAGCCATAAGCGCCATGCTCAATTCTGAGAAATAAAGAAGTACGCATTCAGTTTTGTTTGTTTACGTTAGCTTTCGCAGCTCCGTGTGCAGAGAGTACTCGGCACTCCATCTGAAACCAACGGATACTCTCGCTGAACTTTCAGGTACTCGATCCGAACTGGTTGCACCGTGCCTAGGCTTTAGAATAATTGAGTACTCGGTAACGAATACAAAGTAACGGATACTACAACGAAAAGTAACGAATAGTTACAAGTACCGAAAAGTAACGAAAGATGACATCACTACTGTGTAAGTGGGGCACAGCAAGGATTCTCGGCAGCAACTGCTAACTGAAGAAGTAAGGCGGATTCCTCAAAAAAGATTCCACAACAAACGGACAACTCAGTAATAGTCCCAAAAACTCGGCTGCCAACCTGTAGCGCAAACTAGTTGCTTCTAATTTAATGACTCCAAAAGCAGCTCTGAAATCCACGAAACACAAGGGTCTAATTAGAATAGAAAACGAGAAAGAGACAGCACAGACGTACCTTCAACCTACAGCCCCAAGGCTTAAAACACAACGCCATAAAAATCCGCAAAAGCGATGGGTAATTAAGACCCAAATATCTGCGATAAATCAACCGTACAAATCCGTAGTAGCGCGAGTGAGCAAGGACACTATTCTTGCCCTTATAAGTCACTATAAACTAGCCCTAAACCAAGGTAAAGGTTAATACGACCTGCGATCAAGTCGGAGGCGCCTGCAGAATAAAATGAGGAATAAAAAAACATCGTCACAGGTGCGCAGATACTATTGAACGGTACTTGACCTAGTTATGCATGATAGCGGATCGATAATTCATCTCACACGACTGAAGGCCATTCAAAACGGGTTTGGTGAACTCGATGACTATAAAGTTGAGTTTTGCAAATAGGGGCGATCAAAATGTATAAAACCGACTACACAATTAAAGCTATTAAAGTGTAACTGTTTGTACCTTTAAGAAGCATTTTAATTATTTATCGAACTGTATATCAACACCTTTGCAATATTCAAATACTGCTTGTATAGGCACAGTCTAAGATAGATTCAGTGAAATGTTATGTAAATAAACTAATGGAATTTATTTAGTATTATAAATTATTGCACTGTGTCAAAACTTTTATTGAATTATATTAAACCTGTAAAACACTTTCTAGAGCATGACTGCTATTAAATAGATATGTAAATTGTACCATTCGTTGGCATTCTGATTAAATAAGCACGGCCTACTACTTTTCTGAGTAGGTAATTATGAAAATAAGTCTGGCAAAGCCACTAGAAACAAAGCCGTAAATAATATTTTAACCTTGTCGTGTATTTAAAGTAAAGTTAACACTAATATCTCAAAAATTATAAAAACAAATGAATATTTACAATCAGATTTCAATGTATCTTTTAAAAATGCCGTAAATGTTTGATACAACGTATTACAAAAATCTACTGCCTTGTGCAAACTAAGTTAAATTTGAAAAGTTTGGTGGCCGATATCTCGCATGGTGCTGCATATATTTTCTTTCCTTTAACAAAATCTCTATTTCATACTGTTGTTTAAGAAATCTCCATGTTGTGGATTCTTATGTTGGACACCTATTTGAAATTAACTTTGGCTTCTATTTCACTGTAAGAGTACAAAAAAGACTATGATGTATAGTATTCCAACCAAAAAATATACGGTACCCCCCACCCAAGAAAAGCGCCCTTCCGTGCTTTCCAAGAATACTTCGATACTCAGCATCACTCCGTTTCGCTAATACAATGAAATGCTATGAACCAGTTATTTATCAAAAAAAAAAAAACAAACAAAAAGAAATTTCTTTTTGCCGACGACCATTGCTCAAAAGTTGATGTTGCCTCCATTTTCGGAGGACCTATCGTATGAAAACGATCCAAGACTTCAGGAAGGTTCCTGGCGACCGGAATCGTGTACACATACGAACATACATCCCCCGCACAGCACGTTTAGGCACCCCCCAATACGGGGGATTGATCTAGTGGGCTGGGATCTTCACCAAAAGATCCGCACCGCCGAGACGGAGATTTAATATAGTGGGTTCATTAGTTGGTTGGCTCGAATTTTAGAGATATTTGACTTCGAGTGGTTTTCGATATGAGGGAATTTCAATACTTCGTACACTTCGTGTCGAAGTAATTGGAAAGTTATTTAAAATCCAGTACACCATGAAAAGTGTAAGTCATGTCTAAGTTGGTTTCATACAATCAGTAAATAATATTCTAATGTCAATCAGCTTTCAAGTAATGGCAGTTCATCTGTAAATTATACATGTAACTGTTTTATTAAGGCATGGTAACATTGTGCATGATTTAAGTAGGTACTAGTTGAGTTTTTAAAACCGTATAGTAGCACAGAAAATTTTGAAAAACGCATATATCTTCCAAACTTCCCAACGCATCTGTCAAATTTGAAGGTTATTATCGAAGTGTCACTGAATGACAATCAAGTAATTTTATGAATTAAATTACGAAGTGACTTACTGTTTTCAATGCTGGCCTGATTTTACATAGCTTTCCAATTTCTGGTTGGAATACTATACCTTTCGGTGCTATTTAATACTATTTTATTCGAAAGCAGACTTGAAAGACAAGGTAGAAACTTGACAAAGGAGAGGGTAGATACTAAGTAAATATTAAGTTGATTAGAGAAAATAAAAATTGACGTTTCTAAACAATGTCTATTTTTTACGTATATGGCATAATGCAGTCGTAACTCTCTTATAAGCTCATTTAATTTTTTGACTACGTTTCTGATAAAGAAAAATAACACATCGATAGGATGGTTTTACTGAAAGTATTCTAAGAGCTATGTTAAGGCAGTAAAATGGGGACAATATTGTATAAGTTGGTGCTTATAAATATTCAAAGTAGAAATCGGCTCTATCCCGTTAGCTTTTGATTTATTTAGACCAAATACCTAGTTCTTTGTTTTTTATTATAAATTGATAAATATTATGATTTGATGTTACATAGATTATCATGAGTTTTGCAGATTTTAACAATCGCTTGAATAGATTATTATTCCGAATTGAATGATAAACAATATTTGGGAAGTTTTATAGCTAGCTAAAAACAATAAATCCACATAAAGATAAAAATAAAAATAAAATAAACGTAGTATTTGAGTTATGTAGTTGTATTTTAATGGCAGCTTATTTATGCAAAACAGATATATGATGCGTTATTATAGGAAACAAGGCTCGGCTATGTTGATATTGCAAAATTAATATCAAGGAACTAATAAATGTCTTGACATTATGTAAAGCAAAATATTCATCATATGTTATGTCTAATTATGTATGTCAACCGATGTTTGTGTATAACGGTAAGCAGATGAGTGAATGTATAATAATTTGTTAATTGTAGTCGACTATTCTGTTTGTCACAGCATTAAAACTCTTTTCCTTAATAGTCTGTTATGTTGTCCTGTATTCGTTTAAAATTAGTACACAATTTCTTAATTAGAATTTCAAAAGAAAACATGCTCTTAATAGCTCTAATTTATATTCAGAGACCTTATCTAATCGGGCAAAATTGAAAAATTAAAATGATTGCATTCGCGAAATTACACACCCACCTAATTTTAAGAAATTTATAGATTATTACAGAGAATATTGCTGCAGTGTAGCAAATAATCTTATAGCTCTTGCAGCCTACACTATAAATGTCATTTTAAAAGTATGTACCATTTGGTGTTAATTGTCTTCAGTCCTTTTATGGGATTTATATAAGAATTCTAAATATCTCTGGATTGAATTATGCCCATTTGAATGATTAATGGTTTACTAAATAAGTTTTCTGTTAACTGAAAAACAAAGAATTGAAAAGAATTTTTAAGAAATACATTTACATTCAACTGTTTCCATATCCTTTGTACCAATTCCTGTATAATTGTTTATTGCTGTTTACCATTGGTGAATCCAGGGACTTCCTAAGGGGGGGGGGGGGTCAACTAATTTTAGTAGATTGAACAGTGAGGCTAAACTAATAGTTTAGGTAGGTAATGCCTACTATGGGATGGTACTAGGTAGATATTTAGAATAGAAGAGGTAAAAAACAAAAATAGATTTTTCATATTTAATTTTTTTCGATTTTAACAAATGAAATACGCAAGTATACCTAAAAATCTGTAAAGGGCTTTACGCAGAACTTCCCTCGTCTACATTGTGACACTAAATAATTTTAAAAATCACATTGAGTTAGGAGTACAAATATCTTCACGTTTCTAATAAATTAAATACATTTTAAAATTAAAAAAATGTATCCCGATGGGGTTTGCATCCGCCGCATCTGCGGCTCTGCAGAATGCTCGATCCTGGCTGAGGATGTAAGTCCGGCGGAATTCCATCTCCGCTACCGAGTCTCTTCGAGAAAACTTCGGTGCGCGCGTCTCGTAAAGAGCGCGGTGTAATGGTTGAAACATGTTTACTCTTTTGTGATATTATCCTTTATCGGTTGAGTCTTATTTTAGGCAAATGTAAAGCCTGACCTATGAAGTTACCTATTACTTCCTTTTATTTCAAAATTAACACAAAACTAAACAAAATTTAGTTTTTTAAGGTGCTCACCCTGCATATATTTGTATGAAATTGTACCGGTTTCATGCGAGGTAGATATATAATATGTATGCAAAATATCGTCTTTCTCCGACAAATAGTTTTTGAGCTATACTGCCAACAGACGGACGGACGGACGGACCAACCGACAGACAGACAGACAGAACAGACAGACTGACGGAATTGAGAAAACCTCTTTTTTGTCATCTAGTGACCTTGAAACGTGAAGATCTGAAAAAATCTCGGAAGGTGATTTTTTCGTGATTACAATACTTGCTTCGTCTTTCAGACGAGGGAAGTAAAAAAGGAACAAAAAACCGCCATTTTAGCTATATAGGCTATACAAAAATAACAAAAAAGTAAACTTTACACTATTTAAAAGAAGGAACAATAAACCATTCTAGCTATACTAAAATAAAGGTAAACTATATACAGGGTTTGGCAACGATGGGGGGGGGGGGGATGGTAAGATATTTCTAAAACTTTGAGTTACATAAATATTGTGTATGAAATATTGTGTATATAAAATTTGTAAGTACGAAGGTGGTGCACATTACTAAAATAGTTTTGATTGTGCAGGGTGGCTCAAAAAAAGTGTGACAAAGCAAAGTTACTTTTTTTTTAAATGGAATGTCCTGTATTTCGGTAACTTGAAAGTTTGCATTGAAATACTAATAATTTTATATCAAGTTGTATGGGACTAATGTCAGTTGTTTTGGAGAAACATATCAATGATTGTATGCAAAAAATACTGAATTTCAGGCGACTGCATTAAGAGAATTGAAATTGAATGAAGAAAAACCTTACAAAACAAGTATGCTTTTCGTGAACTACATTTTCAGTGGAAAATGATGGTTCTTGGTATTACTGATATAAATACATGGTGCTGAACATTAGCAAATTTAATAATTTCGTTTTTTTTCAAATAAAAGGCCCTGTGTGAATTTTTGAAAAGCATTGTTAATGAGCTTTTGTTGATATGTTACTTCATACCTCTAAATTCAACTGTTTTTCATTAATAAAACGATTTGAGCCACTTAACATGCTTCATTTCAAGAAAAACCTACAAAAAACTTCTGGTTTTATATACATATAAACAAACCAAGTATATTTATCCAAATAACTAATACTAAAATGTATTTTAATTTCTGAGATGTATTTTTCAAGTAGTTGCTGGATGGTAAATAGGTTGTCAATACAGGATCTTCCAGGAGTGAATCCGCTCTGATCATCCCCAATTTTATGTCCTATGTCCTTTCTTAACTTGGCTTGTATAATTTTGCCAAATAGTCTACTCATTGAAGAGTTAACACTAAGTCCCCTATAACAATTTGGGTCGTTTTTGTTACCTTTCTTAAAAATTGAAACTACATGTGAGATCTTCCATTCTTTTGGTATTTTGTTATGAGTGCATATGTTCTTAATAAGATTTGTTAACCGTTCAATGAGAGCAGGGCCACCACATTTTAATAGCTCTGCTGGTATATATTGAAAAATACATCTCAGTTGGCCAAGAAGTACACTTAGCATTCATAGACCTTGAAAAGGCATACGACTCGGTTCCTCGACAAAAACTATGGGAAGCATTGTATGCATTTCAAGTCGACAAGTACCTAGTGAATATCATTAAAGAATTCTATAAAGACAACCAAGCATACATTAAACTAGGCAACAACTTGTCAGAGGAAATTGTCAGTAGCAAGGGACTACGACAGGGATGCAGCATGTCTCCCATTTTATTCAATATTTACATTGAAGTAGTACTTAAAGAATGGAAGAGGAGTTGTAGAGGAATGGGTATTCCAATAGGTGACGAAAATTTACTTACTTTGAGTTTTGCTGATGACCAGGTGGTGATGGCGCAGGATTCTTTTGATCTCGAATTCTTACTTAAAAGGCTATACACCGAATATAGTAAATGGGGTTTACAAATAAGTTTAACAAAAACCGAATACATGGTCGTAAACTCAGAAGCAAATTTCGAAGTCCTGGTTAATGACGATGTTCAGCTGAAACAGGTCGAAAGTTTTAAATATCTTGGAGCAACTATTAGTCGAAATGGGTTAGGACAACAGGAAATTAAACTGCGCATTGAAAATGCCAAGAAAATCATTGGCTGCCTGAACTCTCTCTGGTGGGATAGGCATATCTCACGAAAAAACAAGAAACGCTTGGGGGAATCACTTGTAGAAGCAGTTTTATGTTATGGGTGTGAAGCATGGACCATCAATGCAGAAATGAAACGGAGGTTACTTGCAACAGAAATGGACTATCTCAGGCGAAGTGCGAGAATTTCCAAGCTGGAAAGAGTAAGGAATGACGAGATACGGGAAATAATGAAAGCTACGGACACAGTCATTGATCGGATAGAGAGAAAATCCTTAAAGTGGTTTGGTCACCTAATGAGAATGCCCGAGAACCGATGGCCAAAACGCGTGTTCTCTTGGACTCACCCAGGCACCAGGAAAAGGGGCAGACCACGAAGATCGTGGAACGAGGGGATCAGACAGGCAATGGCGTCAAGAGAACTGGGCGAAGATGATGTCTTTGACAGAGAGGTTTGGAGAAGGGATACGGGGAGACGACGACAGTTGTAATAGATGTAGCAATAGTGCTTTGTATTGTATTGTATTGTGTATACATCTTAACCCGTAATATATATATATATTTTAATTTCTTTCACATGTCATTTTTTTTGAGAAAAAAAATACGCCTGTTTTTCGAGGAACGTTTAATCCAATAATTCTCTTTTCTTTAAATTAGAAAGACTCCAAAGAAGTCTATCAGTGCTGTCAAAATAAGCTCTGATGTCGTTTGACCAACTGTCAATCTCCCCATTATTAGCGGGAATAGAAGTGGATGCAGTTTCAGTTTCTGTGGAATTTGTTGACAAATCCTCCGCTTTCTCAGGATTTTGAATATCTACCTTATCCTGATTGACATGAAGGGCAGTGGTTTTTGGTTTTTGTATAAAGGCGTCAAATGTTTTTTTGTTTCTTAGAAGGTGGCGCCTTTCTAAAAAATTCAATAAAACAAAGAGACTAAATTTGCAATAACAATTTACAAAACCAGTGAGGAAATGCTTTTTTTTGTGTAATGCTGTATAAATGTCAATTACTTGAAAATCAAGTACGTATATACGTTTTCGCTTTCACGCGAAATGTTATAAAATAAGCATGGTTTTACATACGAGACTTAACTCTAAAATTGAAATTTTGCAGGCTTTGAAAATTTTAAACTTTGACTAACTAGTTGTACAATTTAAAACAAACAATAAAAACATTACATTATCAGCAAAGTTTAGAAATATGCTGATAACTATACAACAGGTGCAGTTCATTGTTTTGTCTAGTGGAGACTAGTAAACACTAGACAGGTCACAGAACTGACATCGACGATTGATGAAATCCCCACCAACGCTGGGGGATGATGAGGGCAAATTTGCGCCTATTGGAATTAAAAAGAAATGAAAAATGGGTGCGTTTTGTTTATAATTAAAACAAAGCAGTCAACTTTTTATCCGATTACATTTTTAAGAGGTCCAAGGGGGTGTCAATTGACCCCATCGACACTCCCTTGGATCCGCCAGTGCTGTTTTACTGTTATGCTCAAATATTGTTTGATCCCTGTGAAAGCTTTATTTCTAGATGGTATAATATAAAATTAAACAAAATTGGCAACTCTTTAGATTGCAGTTCATGTGCACGCACCCACATAATTTTTATAAACAATATTTTTTAAATTCTAAGTCCTCAAAAGTGTATTTCCACACAAATATAAATTTTTAATTTTTGCACGATTCTAAAACTAGTACCTACTGATAATATGAGAAAATAAAAATCAATCAACTGTAAACTCAATAAGGTATTATTTTATGGCATTATTAAAGCTGAATTTCTTTTTCACATATAGCAATCTGCATGATAGTGGGATGTGCCTGTTTTCCTGCTGGTTGGTCTGATGATGATGTGCGTCGAGTATGTGGTCCATCGGATCTTTATGTTCTGGGTGGATGTGGAATTCGATGGGCTTACCTGTTGGCTGCTATAGGCTGTCTAGATGCAATTATTTTATCAACACTTGCCTTTATTCTGGCAACCCGCCATGTCCGTTTGCAGCCAGACCCCCATTATGCACCAGCTAGTTTGTACAAAGGTGAGAACATTAGTTAGTATTTAGTAATTAAGCAACGATTTCCTACAGTACGGACCAGTTTTTTCAATTGAAGCTTGTCTGTTCTGGAACTTGCAATTGTTATATGTGGGAATCGAAAGATGAACTGTAGCGAAAGTTGTTGTGTTATATAACACCGAACAGTGTTAGTAAATAACTGTCACCAGGCTAGTAATGGATAAACATTTCAACTGCACGACAAGTTAATCATTAATTTACACAATCTCAAAAATTTATTTTAATTAATTAATTTTTTCCATATTAAACTAATGCCGCCTTAACAAGCGTGGTTTTTTAAATGCTGATTTATTTAAAAATATTTTTATGTAATCCATATAGACGTGATACAACTAAAAAGAAAGTTCAGAAGTAACAATAAATATTTGAAAATTTTCATTAACTACAGTCTAATATTTTTGATATTTTCTGTGTTGATAACATTTTTTGATAACTATAGCTTGACAAGCATGTGTGGTTGGTTGCAAAATAAAACGTACTACTGCAAAGAGATTATTATGGCCTTGCGTAATAATAATTAAAATAATCAACCTGTTAAATTATTTGGTATTGTATTTAGTAATTGCTTTCACCGCTTCCTGCACATTAAAGTAACTGAGCAGCATAGCCTTTTTTGCTCAATCTTAAAAGTATCTTTAAAATTGCTCAATCGTCGAAATTACTGATGGATGCAATTATGTTGAAGATTAGTGCCCCAACATATGTTTATAAGTGTATACAGGGTGTCTGTTTTGAATACATGAGGATCTCCCTTATGTTAAAAAATATGTTAATTGGGACAAAGATTTAGAATTTAGTGTTGGGTTGGTATTTAGATACATACCTGAAAAATAATTAAAATTTAGATTTTTTATTTTTGCTTATGTCGTCTTTATTTGTAAATATTATTTTATTATTGTTATTATATTATTATTAATAGTAATTTACGATACAAGTGCGTAAAGCTACTCTTTAGTCACACCCCCGCGAGTGACTAAAGATCCTTTACGCATGTGTATCGTACAATATTTTATCTACGATAGAATCTAGAAAACGCTGTAAATATAAAAAAAATTTAATGTAAATTAGGATTACCAGAAACCGGACGTAATTTTGCGTGTCTTAAAAATTTTAAAACACGTTGCTACTGACTACGTGCCTAATCAAATCTTTTAAACACTTTACTACTGACGACGTAAACTAATGAAAACATGTTATTAAACAGTCGTTTTATAAACTTAAAACTGCCAACTAAAAGGCAGTTTTACACACTGTCGTAGATAAATATTCTTAATGCACTTTTACTTCCTTTTACAATAAAGGAAGTATTGGATTCACCCCAAAAATTCGAAATTGAGTTTTCAACAGATCTTCACGTTTTAGAGTCCCCTGATCCCAAAAAACATATTTTTTTTCATTGGTCTGTCTGTCTGTCTGTGTGTCTGTCTGTCTGTGAACAAAATATCTCAAAAACGGAAGGAGGTATGCCATTGAAACTTCATATATAAGTTTTGTGTACTATGTAGATGCGACAGCAAGCTTTTGAAGAAAATCGCATAACCAAAAGTAGGTGTTTACTCTTGTGATTTTTCAGTTTTTTTCGATTTTTTCAAAAACGGCTCCAACGATTTTTTTTTAACTTTACATTTTTAATGTGTATTGATGTGAGATAGATGATTTTCCAGTTGAATACTTCTAAAATGGGTTTCTTTTGTTTTTTTTTTCTATTTTTTTATTAACTCCTATTTTAAATAGAACACCCGGTATATTATTACATTTTTGAATTCAGCTTAAAATTCTAGAGAAAATTTGTCTCCTGAACTAACACTCTATTTTGTACCGTTTTTTAAAAATTTTTGACAAATGTTTAAAAATTTAAAATCAAATTTTTGGCTAATTATAAGATCACTGTAAAAGGAAGTTGTGTGCGTGTATCACACCACTTTCAAAACTAGTTGTACAAATTACTATATCAGTATTGGAGAAAACTTTTTTACAAATGTAAAACCTAACAAACCATGTTTATTAAAACATTTTCAATCAGTTAATTTAATTATAATGAGAATACGATACTGTCATTTTAAAAATAGAGAACTCAAAATACCTACAACAAGATATAATATAAACCTTTGCTAAGGTTGGAACTCCTTAGCCTCGGCAAAATTCTAAGTAGGACTTTGACCGTATGACCATAGTACTTGGTGTCTAAGGTACCTGGTACTCCGCATACCTAGACCTTGTCCATTATAAACAAACAAACAAGAGGCAAATCATAGGTACTTTAGACAGTTGTTCTTAAATAATGTGCCTTTGGAAATAGATGATTGTATTTATATTCAAATATTAATTTTACTTAATTTTTAAATTTAGGGTTTAAACACTTTTTTAATAAGCTATTTATAAAAGCTATTGTATTGCTATGCATGGCAGATTGATTTAGATAACTAAGATAACACATCATTATCTGGTAAGTATTCTGGGTTGTCTATTTTTAAAATAACGGGTTTGACACCTGGTAATGGATGGTTAATGGTTTAAAAGGCACAACTTCTGAAACATGTGATTTCTTTTAACGAAAAATATTTTTTCAACTTTTAACTTATTTTGAGTTATGTGTTAGGTATGGTATTAGTAGATAAGTATATATCTATATAATTTTGCATATTTTATAAGGAGTTTATGCCTCTCTTTTGAGCTCTCCGATCCATTAATTGTGATGGACCAATCCTCATTGCTTTTCCTTCACTACTGTAAAAGGTTCTGTATGTTTTAGCTTCTTTCTCTATTCTCTTCCATACTTTTCTATCCTGGGGTCTAGTGCATGTATATCTTCCATTACTTTTTCAAGTCATCTATTAACAAGTCTATCTCAATCTTCCTGCTGCCAATTTTTAGTTTGTAATTTCCTTTGCTGTTTTATTCTCATTCCCTTTTTTACTTCCTTTTACTACTATAAAGGAAGTATTGGATTCACCCCAAAAATTCGAAATTGAGTTTTCAACAGATCTTCACGTTTTAGAGTCCCCTGATCCCAAAAAACATATTTTTTTTCATTGGTCTGTCTGTCTGTCTGTCTGTGTGTCTGTGTGTCTGGCTGTGTGTGTGTCTGTGAACAGAATATCTCAAAAACGAAAAGAGGTATGGCATTGAAACTTCATATATAAGTTTTGTGTACTATGTAGATGAGACAGCAAGCTTTTGAAGAAAATCGCATAACCGGAAGTAGGTGTTTACTCTTGTGATTTTTCAGTTTTTTTCGATTTTTTCAAAAACGGCTCTAACGATTTTTTTTAAATTTTACATTTTTCTTACATTTTTAATGTGTATTGATGTGAGATAGGTGATTTTCCAGTTGAATACTTCTAAAGTGGGTTTCTTTTGTTTTTTTTTCTATTTTTTTTATTAACTCCTATTTTAAATAAAACACCCGGTATATTATTACATTTTTGAATTCACCTTAAAATTCTAGAGAAAATTTGTCTCTTCAACTAACACTCGATTTTGTACCGTTTTTGTAGAATTTGTAATTTTTGAAAATTTTTAACAAATGGTTAAAAATTAAAAATGAAATTTTTGACTAATTATAAGATCACTGTAAAAGGAAGTTGTGTGAGTGTATCACACCAGATTTTTCTGTATGCCATACGTAGCTATGCTCTAATTCTGTGAAGGATGTCCTCTTTATTGTTCTCTTCCATAATTTCGAAATTCATCTTGCTCCTATATTCTCCATCTGCTGTTTCAATTGATCCAAAGATTATTCGTAGAAGTGTACTTTCTGATATTCTGAACCTGCTTTGGCTGCTTTTGTTAACTTAATTGTTTTTACAGAATACATAATTCATGGGTTTAGAATTACTTTGTATAGGTTTTTAATTTGATTTCTTTACTAAACAGTAACTAATCTTTAAATTAAACTTATCCACGCAAAGCATTTCATGTAATATTTAATAATAATGAAATTGAGCTAAGAAATCCTTCTGTATTAATTTAATATTTATAAACTCACACTTTTTTTAAGAAAAAACTAAGCTTGTGAACAGGGGCGGATGGGCAACATCTTAGCGGCCCGGGAAATAATATTTGTCGGCCCTTTTTTACTTCAACAGATCTTCACGTTTTAGAGTCCCCTGAACCAAAAAAAAACATATTTTTTTTATTGGTCTGTCTGTCTGTCTGTCTGTTTGTCTGTGAACAGAATTACTCAAAAACTAAAAGAGGTATGGCGTTGAAACTTCATATATAAGTTTTGTGTACTATATAGATGCGACAGCAAGCTTTTGAAGAAAATCGCATAACCGGAAGTAGGTGTTTACTCTTGTGATTTTTCAGTTTTTTTCGATTTTTTCAAAAGCGGCTCTAACGAATTTTTTCAAACTTCACATTTTTACTACATTTTGAATGTGTATTGATATGAGGTAGGTGATTTTTCAGTTGAATACTTCTAAAATGGGTTCCTTTTGTTTTTTTCAATTTTTTTATTAACTCCTATTTTAAATAGAACACCCGGTATATTATTACATTTTTGAATTCAGCTTAAAATTCTAGAGAAAATTTGTCTCTCCAACTAAGGCTCTATTTTGTACCGTTGTTGCAGAATTTGTAATTTTTGAAAATTTTTGACAAATGCTTAAAACTTTAAAATCATAGTTTTGCTAATTATAAGGTCACTGTAAAAGGAAGTTGTGTGCGTATATCACACCAGATTTTTAATTTCCGGATATGACTAAAATATACATTTTATAATGTCTATAATCACTTCTAATACTCGTCGATTTTTCTTTATTTGCTGCTGTCTGATATTTAATGTAGATGAAAGAAGCAAATTGGAAATGTCCTGTTGATTCTTGCACATAAAGTATGTTCTAACGGAATGTTCATGTTCACTGCTTACTTCATGCTCTTGAATTCGTTAATAAGTGTGCGAAAAGTCATTCATACCAAGAACAAATCGATTTTCGTGCTTTGCGTATACTAGACATACAGTACAAAACAACTTAAAAGTTTTTTCATTGTATGTTAGCCAGTTCCTTGCTGTGCCATTTCTCATTTTGAAGGCTTTTTCGCTATTAAAAAACTCAATTAAAGCTGGTTGTCTCGGATGAAATGAAAAAAACATTTGAATGTCGTACAAATTTGGCGTTTTAAAATAACCATCATAGTGACTATCAGTAATATTAATTGAGGATTGAAAGCTTGATTTTGCTTCGTTTGTTTTTGCAATGCTTTGAAAATTACAAGAAGTTGTTTAAGCAGTAGACGTGGACGCTTGGTTTTTACCTTCGTTTTGTATTCTTGTTTCAACTTGAGAACTTACAGATTCAGGGAACAAAACAATTTTTTCCGATAATTCTTGAGATGGTTGCGGTTGACTAATAATAGAAGAGGCTAGTTTTTCAAACATAAATTTATTGTTTTTAGATTTGTGTGCCTCAGCTTCCATTGCCTTCTTTCTCTTTTCGCGTAACTTCTCCGCTTCTCCTTTCAGTTTTTCTTTGTCCATTTTTTAATGATTTATTATACAATATATTATAATACGGCGATAATGGATAAACCTAAACCATATTTTTATTAAATTATTTTTACAAATTTTGTTATTTTAATTACCTTAGTTAGGTCCGATTCGAATATTCAGGGTAAATAACACAAGCAAAACACAAAGCACTTTAAGCCTGCTCTTACACAGTTTTATACGTTAAATTTCTGTGACCGAATGATTCCGTAGCCGTATGAAAATTAAATATTTCTAATAGCAGGTGGTACTTCTTTATTTTCAGTCAAAAATTGAATTTGTCCCTCTCATTTCATAAAATCGAATAGTGACCGACCAATCCACAGCGCGTGACGCGTGACTTATCTTAATTACCACAAAATAAACAAAACATAAAAGTTTGAGAGTTATTTATGGGCAGTCGGAAGAAGAAATATAAAAACAAAATTTTTTGCTGATTAATTATATAGGCAAATAATATTGTAAAATACAGAAAAAAATGTAGAAAAATCCTACAAAAATTTGTTAAGAAAATGAATAATTCATTCCGGTTCTTTATTTTCGGTAAGTAGATGTTTATGAAGATAGGTTGGTAGATCACTTAGAAGTACTTTCAGCCACCGGCCCTGCGGGCCTCTGAACAGCCGGCCCACCGGGAAATTTCCCGGTTCGTCTTATGGCCCATCCGCCCCTGCTTGTGAATATATTAAAGTTGAAAAACTGTATATCCAACTTATTCACTGAAGTGTGGACATAGTAAATTAGTTGTTGCCCTGCTTTCTTCTTCTGAATTGTCAATTAAGAAGAGAATGAAATATTTATATACATCAACTGATCTCAATAATGGGCAATTTAATTACCTATATGAAAATGGATCAATTTAACTTGTTTTGATATAACTGCTTATTTATTCTATTATTGTACAAGTATAAAGTAAACTGATTGGAATTTGCAATTGCTTCTTATGTAGGTAGTTAATTTGACAGGGAATAAAAATGCTATGGTGGGTGTTCATGCCTGCTATTAATATGCACGATGGTAGGCTTTGATGAGATTTTGGTTACCCAAACATACAATTTGAAGTGGGATGTCATCATTATTAACCAAGGAATTATGTAGATAAAGGAATAGGGTAATATGTTGCCTTCTGGCACTTTATGATATTAATTATAATACTAACCACATCAGTGTTAATACCTATTGATAGTTATTTCTAAATATCTTATTTAATTTTGTCTTAATGTAGTATGATACTTCTGTGCCATAAACTCAAAAATCATCTAAATAAGTAATGAAAAACATATTATAATAATAAAATAAAATGATTGAAATAGGTACCTATGTATTATAGAAACCACGAAAGATGAGCCCTGCTTCATCATGCGCTGAATTTAGTAACGACAAACATGCATGTATATTTGCTCATAAACTTCATGCGCACAACAGTGATAGCATTACAATAAACGTGTGTTATGATTAAAGTGCTGATTTGATTAAAGTAGTTTAAGTTACATATGCGCGTTGTCACTAAAACGTCAACTGTCAAATAATACTTGTGTAGCCTTGTTCGTTTTTTCAACGTTTTATAACTATATATAATTTTCAAGTTATTATTTACGATTTGATACAAATTACGTCTATGAAAGGTAAAACGTTACGTTCGCAATCTTAGCAGCTCTGGTTAAATATATTGGATTACTTCGAATGAGAGAAAGACAATGGGGGTCATCTAATTTCATTGTCATATGTACAAAAGGTAAATAAAACATAATTCACCTAATTATATTTCACGTCCATCGTTTAATTATTTGTAGAGAGCAGCGGAAGCTCTAGGCATTAGTGTTTCTACTGTGAAAAGAGTTAAGAGTTGTTTAAGTATGAATCCAGTTTTATATAGCCCTGGCAAGAAAAGACCACGTAAAAAGTTAAAATCTAATGATTTACCGGATTCCTTGAAAATGGTTATAAGGGATACCATATACACATTGTATTCGAAAAAAAAGCACGTTACCATCAATTCACTGAATACTAAAGTGAAAGAAAGCCATATTTTACTCAGTAACACCAGCTTAAATCGAGTTCTACATGATATCGGTTTTAAATTCAAGAAAGATGATAACCGTAGAGCACTAACTGAAAAAGAAAATATTGCTATTATGCGGCTTCAGTTTTTAAGACGTTTCATGGAGAATCTAAATTTACCTCATCCACTGCAAGTAGTCTTTATGGACGAAACGTGGATTTATTCTAAAGGAAATCCTGGAAAGTCCTGGCAAGATTCAAATATTCGCAGTGTTCAAAAGCCCGAAGGTTATGAAGGAAAACGTTTTATTGTAGTTAATGCTGGGTCTAAATTAGGGTTTGTCGAGAACGCATTCCTATTATTTGCAACAAAATCTTTAAAAGACGACTATCATGGGAAGATGAATTCAGAAACCTTAAAAAATTTGCTCATCAACCATTTAATTAATAATTTGGATGAGCCTTCATTGATAATAATGGACAATGCTCCTTGCCATTCTGTTGTGATAGAAAGAAATCCCTCAACTTCCTGGAAGAAAGCCGATATCATAGAATGGTTAAATACAAACTCCATTAATCACGATCCACCTTCATTTAAAACTGAATTACTCGTACTAGCCAAATCTCACAGAAAAGAAAAGCGCTATGAAGTAGATGAATTACTGAGAAGTTATGGTCATGATGTTTTACGTCTATCACCATATCATTGTGAATTCAATGCCATTTGAATTAATATGGTTATGCAAAACAATATTACAATGATCACATCGGCAGGGATGGTTCTGGTGATGATCGAGATCTTGCAATGTGGAAGGAAGCATTAGAACAATGTACCAAAGATGTGTGGAGTAATCTTGTATGTCACACTGAAGACAAAATTAGGACTTGGTATGAGCGTGAAAGGATTTTAGATGTAACTGTTGATGAACTAATCATTCATGTTGGCAATGATTCAAGTGACTCTAGTTTAAGTAGTAATAGTGATTAAAAATTGTAATTATTAATATATTTACATTATTTTATTTTAGTAGTTATCTAAATTCCTATGTTCATTGGAATTCCTTTCTGTAGAATTGCGTTGCAGAAGAAATACAGTTTTATATTTATTGGTTAGATTATTATATCATTTGAAATTGTGTACTGGTAAATGATTTAAGTTGCATATAACCTTCTTCTTCTTCTTCCGGTGCCTATCTGTTGCGGATGTTGGCGATCATTGCGGCTATCCTTATTTTATCTGCAGCAGCTCTAAATAATCCTGTTGTTATGGATGCAAACCACGTTCTAAGATTCTTCAGCCAGGATATTCTTCTTCTTCCTACTCCTCTTTTGCCGGATATCTTGCCTTGTAGGACGAGCTGTAGTAGTCCATATCTCTCGCTGTGTCTCATAATATGTCCCAGATATTCAAGCTTCCTTATCTTGATTGTTTCCATTAATTCAAGATTTTTATTCATTTTATCTAAAACGCTCGTGTTGGTAACATGTTCTACCCATGAAATCCTCAGTATTCGCCGATATACCCACATCTTGAAGGATTGTATCTTTTTTAGAACACATAACATCTTACCAAACGCATCTTCATTTCTATATTAAGATGATGTTCCTTTAATATTGGACCTATTTTGTTGAACGCTGCTCTAGCTTTCTCAATACGGTATTTGATTTCTACTGAGTGATCCCACTGTTCGTTGATCGTACTACCCAGGTATGTGTATTTTTGTACATGTTCTATTCTGCTATTTTCTATTATTAAGTTTATCGGCGCTGTGTTGTTCTTACTGATCACCATACATTTTGTCTTTTTTTTTGTTTAGTTTAAGACCGTATTTGTCGCTAACGGTTGCCACTTGATTCATTATTTGCTGTAGATCTTCAGGGCTGTCTGTAAGTATTACAGTATCATCTGCATAACGGATATTATTTATGCGTTCCCCATTAATCAATATTCCTTCATTACCTCTTTCTATTGCTTCATTAAAGATCTCTTCCGAGTATAAGTTAAAAAGGATTGGTGATAGGACGCAACCCTGACGTACTCCTCTTTGAATTAAAATTGCTTCTGACTTTTCATCCTCTACCGCAGTGTCGGCAGACTGGTTCCAATACAGGTTTGTTATAATCCTGATGTCCTTGTCATCTAGTCCAATTTGCTTCAAAATTTCGATAATCTTTTCATGTTTCACTGTGTCGAAGGCCTTCTGATAATCTATAAAACATACGAATACTTCATGATTGACGTCTCGGCATCTTTGTATCAATACTTGTATGCAGAATAGTGCTTCTCTGGTACCTACTGCATTTCTGAAGCCGAATTGTGTGTTTGACATTTGTTCTTCACATCGTCCGTAGATTCTTCTCTGAATGATTTTCAAGAACATCTTAAGTAAGTGGCTCATCAGGCTTATGGTTCTGTAATCGTCGCATTTGTTGGCGTTGTTTTTCTTGGGTATAGGAATGAATGTTGATCGTAGCCATTCTTCCGGTATTTGTCCCGTGTTATATATTTCATTGAATAAGGACGTAATTATTTTGACTCTTTTTGAATCGAGGAGCTTAAGTATTTCTCCATGAACCCCGTCTGGTCCCGGAGATTTTCCATCTTGGACTTCTTTGATAACTTTTTCTACTTCTTCGATCGTAATTTCTGGGCCTGTTGTACATTCTTCATAAGTGTTTTCAGTTCGGTTGTCATTAAACAAATTATAATTATATATTAATATAACCTTAGTCATCATAAAAGCAAATAAACGCAAATAACTAAAACAGTACAATAAAAAATGGATTTTCACATTTCTTAGTCAAAACAAAAATAATTCATATTGACAGTACTTGACAGCTGTTTGCTTTCCAGTTAAAGCGCCACCTATTGGCTCCTGAATGCTTGAAAATACAACTGACGCTAATTTGACTTTCAATTTATTTGCCAACACATATTTACAATGGTGCCCCGCCTTTCGGCATTACACCAACCCGTTTTGCGTTCTGTATTTTTATGTCGTGGACAGCGTACGTTTACTAACTAATATAATAACTAACATTAATCAAGTGCAAAGGGGGCTTGACCTCCGCATATCACGAGTTGCTAATGCTGCCTATATGAGCTGCGCTTAGTCTACTTAAACTAAAGTAAAGCTAATTTGACTAGCAAGTAACATCTTATATCATATGATATCATTGATGATGAACGGCTCATCTTTCGTGGTTTCTATAATACCTACATGTTATGGGCATACTACTATATCAGCTAAGTATTACAGGAGTAAGTATTACACTTGTAATGACGTACCTGTGTAATAACGTACCTGTTATAGTTTGTAGAAAAACGTCAAAATATTTCAATAATATTTATGATAGATCAAGTAGTAGGTACCTCACAATTTTGCAATGTGTTAGTTACTATTATTAGATACTTCTCGTCTAGAAGATCCATTGACATTTAGTGTGAACACTGCTGCATTTTCTTATTGTGTATCATTATCTTTATTACTTTCCTCTTCATTGTTCTGTAAACTTTAAAATTGCATGTTTAATGTTGAGGTACCTGGTATTGATAACATTCAATAGTGCAATTCGTAGAGTGGTGGAGTGTAGAAAGGTATTGATAACCTTAGGATAGACATGCTAAAAGCAGATGCTGAATTAAGCGCTGACATATTATTTATATTTTTCATGAACTTATGATTAAGATGGTATACCTACAAAATTGGGAGTAACTCGCAATAGTCAAAATACTAAAAAAATAAACAGACAACTGTAATAATTGGAAAGGTATTAGCATGCTTAATGAGTGGCGAATAATATGTTGCATAAACATGTATTTTTGAATCATTCCATTTGTTTTTTTTTATCAGTGACATCTCTCAAGTTGCGGCATATTTTATCTAATTTAAGCAAATATCTGACTTTTACCATTTAAGGGATTCCGTTTCCTGTCTTTTTTTATACCATGTAGTGCACTTACTATCTACCTACCTCTTAATTAATTTTGCTGCAATTTGTTTTAGGTGAAATGAACAACGGATTCATTGGAGATGCGGCTAGTGTAGCCGGCTCAAGGAAGTCGCTCAATCTACATCCTGTTCTGTTGATGCATCCTGGCCAGGATGACACATATTCACAGTTTTCACAACGGACGGTTCCTAGGTCGACACACTCTGGACATTATTCTCATCCCATGCATCATAATTTCCAGTTGTAGTACAAAATATAAAGTACTGAGATGCATACTAATGCAGGTGTTCATATTAATTACAGATTTCCGAATGAAGCGTAATTATGTTATATTTAACCAGTTATATTATTTATTGTTAAACATTTTCTTGATTGAAATGTATTACAGTTACTAACAGATAGTAAGTGTGAGCAGTTATTAGAACAAATTAGTATTTGTTATTCGTTTGTTTTCAGTACAAGATCGGATACATTATTATATTGCATTTTATTATAATTTGTCATTAAATAATTGAAAATACTACAATTTAGTTATGAATCTATTGGTTATTAAAAATTTTGAAATATTTGTACTTTGTAAACTTGTATAATTTAAGTAAATGTGTATGATGTACGATAATTGTAAGAAATGATCAGTTAGTAGTTATCTGGCAATAATATCGAATTTATACTGCTCGATTGAAAAAAAAATCAGAGTAGAGTAAACCGTGATAAGATTATTAAAGTCTCTGTATCGCCTACACATCCATGAATTTTCAGGCAGATAACTCCAGTGGCATCCTAGCTAATGTTCAGGTATTGTGATTATACTTGTAACAGGTCAATAATACATAATACTGGATCCTGATCAATAGCACAATCTGCTCTAATTCTTTTTTTTCGATCACTGGTTGTTGATAATTCTACTGAGAGCAAATATAAATAATTGAATGTTTTAGCATTAATGTAAATATTTTAAAATTTGTATGTTAAAACATTCTGTTAAATATATTATAAAACTTATTTTAGATCTTCTGTTTGTGTCGTGGTACCTTGTTAGGCCTTTTTAATTTAGAATCTGGACGATCTTTCAAAGCAGCATAAAAATTAGGTACACTTGGGTGTAAATGCCGGCCGCCAGCTCAGCGATTGGAGGCTGTGTAGTTCTTAAGAACGAAAATGAATTGGTAGAACATTAATTATTAAAAGCCCAGAGTGCCAACAATTTTTGAAGATAACGGCAAATGCACCACGGTGAACCAATGAGAAGTTGTAAACTCTATACCCAGCTAAAACACACTCTCTGAAAGATAGCTTCAACAAATGCACTCAGACCGTAGCTGACTCACCCTGTATACTGATAATTTGAGATAATTTAATTTCATGCTAAATCACAGTACAATTTTACAATGAATAACTTACAACTAGCATAAAATTGAATGTTAGGAACGCCCTAGATTAATAACTACATGCACTAACTATACTCACAGTTTCTGACATAACAGCAGTTTATAACATATTAAAAACAAGCAGCCTCGCAAGCTACTAGCCGCAAAAGATCCTGAGGCTCAGTTCTGGAAGACGCTGAACGCGTATCTCAAGCTTCGGCCGAGAAGTTTCTACAGCCGTCGGTGGTAGTTCTGAACGTAAAACAGCACTGCTCCAACAGGATCAAAATGCCAAACCTCGGGGCTAAATACACCCCACAATGCGGTTCCTTTTTGTGCCCTAACTAAGCGCTGGCGACAAGGAAAAGCGGTTCCTTGGAGGCTCGACAGATCGACTCGCGAGACCTGCAGCACGTTGCCATAAACTCAGAACAAATTCAAGATGAGCAATACATTTTTGCCTGGTACGCTTTGCAGTAAGAGGGAAAAAGAAGGTTCTACTAGAACACGCAAGGACAGGCTTCCTAACGCGAAATATCTACTCATGCCAGGTGGTTTTTGGGCACAAAAAAAAACAGCTCGAGCGTGCAATCACTGACAAATCCGCCGAAGCGAAGGAAACATCCGCCTTAAATAAGTTCGAGGTCTCAAATCCACGAAGAGGTGAGGGTTTACATAACTTCACTACTTCAAGCCAACCAAAAACCCTATACAAGCATCCCCAAACTTGTGAATTACACCTTTTATGAACTGCTCGCTTCCAGTTGCTAGCGAAGAATGAAGAAAGAGAGTGTCAAGGCCTGCCATTGGTTTTTTTCAGATAAAAGCATATCGCAATTGTTATGGCCAAAAGCCGGTGCGCAGTGCACGGGAAAAATAATATTCGAATTCGAAGTTACGACAGGTGGCTCATTCTACACGTAACAATCTAGCTACTTATAAAATTTTCATTTTACGAAGGCTATTTTTTTTCAACCCCCGAATCAGTAAGAATAAAAAAACAGGAATAAATATGAAACATTTCTACATAATTGCAGTTTCTTTAAAATTTCTGTACCATTCTAACATACAGCTATCGCTCATATTCATTCTTGTTTTTATTCCTACTGAATGAGAGGTTGAAAAAAATAATCCTTGTATAATAAGTATACCTCTATCTCATAATATGTTTCTATTATTGTTACTTATTTCTGGTTGGGTGTGTACCCCCTGCACCGCAGTCTAGAAGACCGATTGTGCTATCTAGTGTTTTCAAGCCGTGGTGGTATTCTGGTTTCCTCAAAGAGATCGAAAATTATATAGAGGTGTCGTTTAGCATTACAGGCTCGATTAATGTTTTCCTATAGTATTTGACAAAAACGCTTATACACTGTTATAAGTTCTTCACAAAAGAATAGCCAGTCTTTGACTTCACAGAACTTAAAGTAGCTGTGTTTATTGTCACTTCTATTGTGTGCATATAGGTACATATTTATTCATACAGCAGTGTCGAGTGAGTATCTTGGAAGGTTGTCCTATGAAGGTTTATTTAGGCTACCTACACTGTAGGTGGCTTCGATTCTTTAAGCTTTTTGTACTGGCTGATTTTGTTCTTTAGGTTTTTCGTTGCCTAGACTGTTTGTTTGGTTTTAAAATTGGTTACCTGATATAGTACTTATACTCTTGTGTTTCTGATATGCGCCCAGCTTTACCTCTCCTACCTATACGTGTAATGGAGCAAGGTCTAGTAATAATTGTAGAGCTTTGACAGGCCATTTAGATCCATTGCTTAATAATTTGTCTTTATTGCTTCGTATCCTTAATTTTCACCTTCCATTCTTCTATCACCTTGCTTGCTAAGTCCTCACCACCTCCTTCCATCTGACCCTTGATCGTCCTCTTCTTCTCGTCCCCTGTCTTTTTCCATCTAACAGAATCTGTGTGTGCTTCTTCCTTCTGGCGTCCTCCGTACAAGTTCCATCCATCTTAACCTCTGGGCTTTCCCATCTGATTACCATATTTTGGTCCGTTACACTCATTGTCCACCTCTCACACGCGTATGTTGCCGTGAGCTATATAACTGTCTTATAAAGTCTTAACTTTGCTTTTCGGAGGAAGGTTTAGTAGGACTTCTCATGTGGTTGTTAGGGTTGTTGACATTGCCTTCGTTATGCGGGGTTTTATAAAAAAGTTCCCAGAATTTTGAAGTTTTTTAAAAATATATTTATTTATTCATCAATATTGGTATAGTTCCTTTCAAAGTAGTCCCCATCTGATATAACACACTTATACCAGTGTTTTTTCCAATCCTCGAACACTACCGAAATGCACTTTTTGGTATCTATAGCCTTCAGCTTGTTCAGCGATTTTGTATCCATCTCCTTTATAGTTGCAAAACTTTATCCTTTCATGGTTCTCTTCATTTTTGAGAACAGGAAAAGATTGCAAGAAGTCATATCTGACGAACAAAGTTTTTGCGGCATCACTACAGTGTTGCTTTTTCACAAACAAGTAGTGAAGTGTGGGCTGGTGCAATTTCCACGAGTTGTTCTTCCACAATTTTATTCTAGTCCTTTCTTTCTGGTTGCTTCACACAAACGGCGTAAAACTTCTACCAACTGCTTCAGCAACCTCCTTAATAGCGATTCGGCGATTGTCAAGAACAATTTACTTAACTTTTTCCACGTTTTCATCGGTAGTTGATGTGCTAAGCTGACCAACCTCTCGTCATCTTCAGCGTCTTCACGGCCCTCTTCTAAACGTTTGTACCACTTATAAACCCTTGTTTTTCTCATAACTGACTCACCAAAAGCCTTCTTCAACATTTCCAACACAGTATTGCACTTTAATTTATTTTTAATTTAATATTTTATTAAAATTCTGTTTCGTCATTTTGAAAATGTAAAAATTGGCTAGCTCACCAAAATGCATTTTACTTATTTGCCTGTTAAAAACAAATTACTAGTTCAAAAGTGACACATATGCCATGGATATGCGAATCAATATTAGGAAATAAAATAGTTTCAATCAGATATGTATAACACACGAACTTCAAAAATTCCAGAAAGATTTTGATCAAACATCGTACCCACAAAATTCTTTGTATTTTGTTTAGCCGGTTTCTATTTTCAATGCGTTTTGCCTTGTCTACTATATCAAGGCTGCATTACCTTATTGTGGGTAGATCTGTTTTAAAGAGACAGTATCTATACATATACAAGGTGTTCGATAAATAATGGGCCAAACTTTAGATATAGTTAATTTTGACAAAAATAAGTTGATTTAACCCAAGTTACCTTAGTCCAAAAGTTAGTACTAACGGAGCTACATGTTGTCAAAGTTGAAAAAAATAAATCACATTTTTTGATCACTTCCAGCTAATTTCACGAAATTTCGTATCCGGAGGTAACAAGTGACCATTAGGACACTGTTAAACCGCTGCAACTTTTTTGTGTCACGGTACATCATTTTCGACTGGAAAAATCTTTTTCCCTATCTTTCCTGCTTAAAAAAGGTATATCTTATTGAACTCGCTAAAAGTAACGGTTTCCCAAAAAAACGCATCTAAAACTGATCATGTGTGTAAATTATCCTAAAGAAAAGTCAGATTGTTGAGTAAATACTTTGACATCCTGTATCTTTGTTATTATCGACTTTGGTACTAGGGTAAGCTGAAGTAAATCAACTTATTATGGTCTAACTATTACGCTGTTGCGGTATGGCCCATTATTTAATATTATTATTATTTAATTTGAAATTTTGTTAACAGCTGTTTAATTATATTAGGCATTAGGAGATATTCAGCTACTTTAAGAAACAGGAACAATTACTGTGATTAAGTTATCATTTTCCTAGTTGTTATTGAACCAAGGAGAATGATAACATACAGCAATAGTCAATTTCATAAATAGTAAAATTTTTTATTCTAAAAAACATATTTTAATAGGAAATAATGTAACTTTTCGCAGTATTAATTTTTCTGCTTCATCAGACATATGGTTTAATAATATTAAATATAATAAAAACATGTTCAATGATTTTCTGAAAATATTTTCATATGCATCTTGTAGTAGTTTATGAAAAATGTACATTTAAGTGTTTTAATTTAAACTGTTTTTTATTTAGTATGTTAATACAATATGGCAAGAGTAACTTCTCTCAGTTATTAAAAATAAAAATGTTTGTAGGTATGTGTCGTATACTGTTTATGTGATACATAAAAACGTGCTATTGTGTTGATCCTTGATGTTGTGTACGTTTCTTTTTCATTATATTTTTCTTCTTTGATATAATTGGCTGGGTAAGCAATTATAATTTCATTGCATACGATGAGGGTATGAAGTTCCAAAGTGTTTTAATTTGGGGTTAGATTTAGTAATAATTTATAATCTTTTGTTTTAATTTTTCTCTCCTATTTTATTCGCTTGGTATGCATTTGTAAAATTTTTTGCTTACGATGAAAATCAAGTGCGTTTTAGTTAGAGGTTAATGAACAATTTTTATCTGTGTGAAATTGTTGAGGATCGTGGTTCTTGAATTAATACGGTATGCATGTACAGGTGACCATGTGTTTTTTAAAAGTTGTTTGTGGATAACGGCAAGAATAAGGAGGAAAGCTGTATTGGTAAAACGTTTTGGTAGATAATTTGTGAAAATTAGGTGGAGCAATGAAAATTTGCGTCTATTGATGCCTCCATCTTGTTGGTCACCCTTATTCTTGCCGTTATCCACAAACAACTTTTAAAAAACACATGGTCACCTGTACATGCATACCGTATTAATTCAAGAACCACGATCCTCAACAATTTCACACAGATAAAAATTTGTTCATTAACCTCAAACTAAAACGCACTTGATTTTCATCGTAAGCAAAAAATTTTACAAATGCATACCAAGCGAATAAAATAGGAGAGAAAAATTAAAACAAAAGATTATAAATTATTACTAAATCTAACCCCAAATTAAAACACTTTGGAACTTCATACCCTCATCGTATGCAATGAAATTATAATTGCTTACCCAGCCAATTATATCAAAGAAGAAAAATATAATAAAAAAGAAACGTACACAACATCAAGGATCAACACAATAGCACGTTTTTATGTATCACATAAACAGTATACGACACATACCTACAAACATTTTTATTTTTAATAACTGAGAGAAGTTACTCTTGCCATATTGTATTAACATACTAAATAAAAAACAGTTTAAATTAAAACACTTAAATGTACATTTTTCATAAACTACTACAAGATGCATATGAAAATATTTTCAGAAAATCATTGAACATGTTTTTATTATATTTAATATTATTAAACCATATGTCTGATGAAGCAGAAAAATTAATACTGCGAAAAGTTACATTATTTCCTATTAAAATATGTTTTTTAGAATAAAAAATTTTACTCTTTATGTAATTGACTATTGCTGTATGTTATCATTCTCCTTGGTTCAATAACAACTAGGAAAATGATAACTTAATCACAGTAATTATTCCTGTTTCTTAAAGTAGCTGAATATCTCCTAATGCCTAATATTATTATTGTTATTATTATATTTTTATAAAGGCTGAGGACATAAGTCCTTTGACAGCCTAAAATATACAAAAAAAAAATACAAAATAGTCCAGTAAACACAATTGGAAAATTAGTAAGGATATATGTGTTGAGGCCCAAGCCCGAAATTTATCTTTATCAATATTGGCCGTAGGCATTTCGCGTATTTCCAGAGCAATGAACATGAATGGCCTAAGTCTAAACTGGAAATGCACGATTTTGGGATTGTCCCGCAGCACATATACTAAATATGTATGCACTATGAAAAATGTTCAAGTCTGTTTTTAAAAATTTTAACAGATGTCGTAGAGATGACGTCGGCGTCGAGGTTGTTCCATACTTCGAATACTCGATTCACCAAGAAGAATTGTTTGTTCTTAGTTTTGAAATTTTCCTTTTTCCGTTTTAGCTCGTGTCCACGCAAGTGAGGGTCCACATTTAGCTGAAAAATGTCCCTGAGGTTGCCATAATTGTGTTTTAAAATTCTTTAAGTCTCCTCGAAGTCTCCGGTCAAGAAAGGTTGGTATGTTGACTAACTGTAGTCTTTCCGAGTACGATGGACGAGTACTACCGAAGGGCATGTGAATCGCCCGTCGCTGGACGTTTTCCAGGAGATTTTGGTCGCGTATCAGTACTGGACACCACACTGCACCCGCGTACTCAAGTAATGGTCTGACGTAGGTATTATAAAGTTTTGTGCATGACTGGGGTGTTATGTTGATGAATGTCTTTCGCAGTTGATATATCAGAGAGTTGGCACGCTTGCATGTTTTGATAATTTACTCAACAATCTGACTTTACTTTAGGATAATTTACATTCATGATCAGCTTTGAATGCGTTTTTATGGTAAACCGTTGCTTCTAGCGAATTCAATAAGATATACCTTTTTTAAGCAGAAAAGATAGGGAAAAAGATTTTTCCAGTCGAAAATGACATACACCATGACACAAAAAAGTTGCAGCGGTTTAACAGTTTTCTAATGGTTGCTTGTGGTGCCCTCTAGAGGATACAACCGAATCGTTGATAAATTTAAATTTCTCATGCCAAAAAACCCCCCGGATACGAAATTTCGTGAAATTAGCTGGAAGTGATCGAAAGATATTAAAAAAATGTGATTTATTTTTTTCAACTTTGACAACATGTAGCTCCGTTAGTACTAATTTTTGGACTAAGGTAAGTTGGGTTAAATCAGTTTATTTTTGTCGAAATTAACTATATCTGAAGTTTGGCCCATTCTTTACCGAACACCCTGTATATTTTGGGTGTCAGTCCACATGTTTTGCCAAGTAGTAGTAGTAGTAGTAGTAGTATTATTTGTGGGGAGACTCACGTGAAGCAAATAGGCTTCCATAGCCCTTTTTTACTAACCCCATGAACAAGGTCTAGGCATGCAGAGTACCAGCTACCTTAGTCCTACCTAGAATTTTAGCGAGACAAAGGAGTTCCAACCCTAGCAAGAGAACTTTTACATGCTACACATCGTAGTAACGTGGGACTCACGGCTTTACATCACTTCCGAATGATGGCATTCTGTAGAGGTTTTCATCCGTATTTTTTATTATTTAAAAACCTCTCTGGGATCGGGGATCAAACTCTTGACCCTTAGATCAGTAGCCAGAAGGCTTAACCACTGAGCCATGCGGCCCGTCATGTTTTGTCAAACATTTTTCACAAGTCCAGATTGCCCTGTAGGTTTTGTTTGTAACACGTTTCAAATGGAATGTGAAGGTGATTTGGGTAGGTATCCAAAATCATATCCAAGTACTTCTCTACTAATTGAATTCTTTTATCATAATAGGTAGTGTCAGATTCCTATACTTTATTTTCTTTCTATTTTCGTCGTATGACTATCAGAAGTGAGATATTTTTTGAATTTATCAATAGTTCCTTGGCATTGCACTATCTTTTCATAGTTTGAAGGTTTCACAACAGAGGTGACAAAACCTCTCCGTGTAAACACCCCTGATTATCAAACACATTCATGATTGTTTCATGAAGAGTAGTGGTTATAATTCTTTTTTTAAGCATGTTTATTATCCATTTGCTAAGAGTAGTGTCGGTTCCTCTATTATTTAGGCGAGATGAAAAGATTCAAACGGGATGTTGTCAAAGATAAGTTTGATATCGAAAAAGGCTATGAGTCCAAACTTGTTGGACTGTAGGGTTTTTGCTCCTTTACTGACCATTTTATGAATACCCAGTTCACATACACATACAGGATTTTCCTGACTGATATGCATAGTGGTATCAGTGTGAGGAACATTTTCCTTTTCTTCATCCTATATGTATACCGGGTGACAATGAAACCAGGGCCATGCGTCTATCTCCGTTACTTATGAATGAATTTGGACATAATTTCGGATTGACATACAAGTGTAATCAAAATGACCGACTTCCGGTTTCACCGGAAATAACACTAACTTTGATTTTTTAAATGGATTACCCTATATATTTTATGCTTTTCTAATTTACGACTCAAATTACATACAACAGTGCTGCCGAATTTGCTTAAGTGTTACACAGAAATATTAAAAAAAAATGAATGAATTAATTATTCTTCAATTTTAGATAAAGATAAAGTAGTGCATGATGCATATCGTTAGAATGGTAATTAAATTTGCTGTTTAATGGCAAGATGGCCCTTGGTAGGTGCCATTTAAAAAAAGTGACTTTTTCTTAAAAAACGTGTTTAGCAAATTTTTTCCTTTTATCAAGGGTTTGTTATTGACTTCATTGATAAAATAGCTATTATTATTAGTTACTATACTCGGGCCGCCGAACAGATAGAATGGAGCAGGCAACCCAAATAACATATTACAAAGGTCACTTGATAATATTTTAATTATAATTACCAAAAAGGATCGGAGATGCCGACCCTTACAATTACCTAGAACTAATTTCAATAATTGTCATTAAACAACTTTTTGAGGTTATGATGCAAATAGAAATGTCGACCAACTTAAAAGTCAAGCCTGACATTTGTGCACTTGTAATTGAAAATGTTTAGGCCTGTGGCATGGCTCTTCCTAAATCTCATTATTGGCTGCGGCGTCGAAACCAAAACACGTTGCCCGTGATATGGTTAAGTTTGTAGCGTTTTTTCTTTGGAGTTCCTTTATTCAACCATTTACAAGGACTAAATTGTGCATCTCTACTGCTGTTTTCAAAGTTACATGCAAGTAGGGTGACCAGACGTCCTCTTTTTGCCGGACAAGTCCTCTTTTTGAAAGCTCTTGTCCGTGTCCGGCATCTTTTTACTAAAATCTAAGAAATGTACTCTTTTTTCACAACTCAACAATATTTTAGCTATTTTACTAGTTAAATCCGTGCTGTTGAAGTCGAGCACAAAATGTTGTTGATTAGGCAACGCCGCAAACCGTAACACATCCAGTAGTTTGACAACACTGTACCGTTCCAAACACCGCACGCGCACTCCCCAGTCAAAGAGATTTGTTCTTCTCAGAAGTATGAAAATCAAAATTGATTATATACCTCTTGCATTTATTATTTTATTTAAAGTTGTTTTAATTTGTTAGAGGTTTATGTTCGGCTCTTAATTCCATCAGTGTATTGAAAAATAAACGTATACTGTTTGATTTATTTTTTTTTGTATTAATAGTTATTTAGGCATGCATCAAGGGCGTAAAACAGACGTTTTTGGTCCGCGCAGTGCACGAGGTGCGGAGCACCGAGCGTTATAACACAAGAAGGGCTAAAGACGCTGATTACGCCTGATGTACCATACAAAACTTTATGTACGATCGAAATTTTGAAAATGCAGATTCAGAGTATATAAAACGTGAAATGAAAACAGGGCAATTGTTACAATTATTTTAGCAGAATAGTACCTTTGTAACTAGATATGGTTTTCATTAATACGTGTTTGTAAATACTAACTAAAATAACGTCAACGGGAGGTAAAATTATTTTTCGCCCGCTAAAATGATGTCACCGGCAATAAAATTCTTTTTTTTCAAACGGCAGTAAAATATGGCATTATACTGCTGGATTGAGGATGCTAAACTGTCACTTTATTGCCAAGCGGCAGATAATATTATCTGCCGCTGACGACTTTATCTGCCGCTCGTCAGCGGCAGATAAAGTTATTATCTGCCGCTGACAACTTTATCTGCCGCTCGTCAGCGGCAGATAATATTATCTGCCGCTGACGAGATCAAGTAATTTTCTTCGAATTTTGTTCACAAAGTTGTAAATAATTTGTTATAAAAAACGTTTTAAGAAAAAATACTATATGTTATTCGGAGCAAAAGTATCTTTATGTGGCTCGGCCGTACTTATCTGCCTCGCAAGCTCGGCAGATAACCCGTCCAGCCTTGCCACATAAAATATAACTTTTGCTCCTAATAACATAATATACTATTACGCTCGCTGACGTAATTTAGCGAGCGAAAAAATATTTCTCGCCTGAGGACGAAGGAGAGTAGTTTTGCGCCTAAAAATGAGGTTTAAAAAACGCCTATTAGTGATCGATCGTACATAAATATTACTTTGTGTCCTCTTTTTCCGAAATTCAAATCTGGTCACCCTACATGCAAGTATAAAATATTGACTTGTAAAGTAGTCTCTTAAGGAAATTTTAATTATTCATAGAGCTGCCTGCATTATGGGTAACCGTAAGAAACTAATTCGTAGTCAAGGACGTGAAAGAATCTAAAGCGACTATTGCAATTTTTCTCAGTCGTTTTGCAAGAACGAGTGACTAAAGCAACCGATGTTGGCCTAAATACTATTAGAGGAGCCCAACAAAGTGGCGGAAGAAAATTTACTTCTCCAAAAAAACAAATTACTAAACTTACCCCAGGTCATCTGTCGATCAATATAAAGAAGAAGTAATCCCAAGTGTGACTTTGCCATAAAAAGAGACCTACAATGAAAGCTGTATTCGAAGTCGAACAAAATGAAGGGGGGTGTTAATTTCACTGAGAAATTACATTCCTTTAGGCGATTGGTACATAAAATGGGTTTTTAATAGAGAAAATGTCAAGACAATAGGCACACGTTCTAATAGAGAAGAGAGAAATAGCAAATTGTGTTGAATTTTTAAGATAAAATATAAAGCCGAATGCTGAAATATTGTGTACACTGATGAAACATACTTGCATAGCTTCCATACTGTTCTAAATGTTGTGATGATGGTACCAACAATTCTTTAAAATCCCCCGTCAGTAAAGAGCAAGCATTGATTATTCTTTATGCCGGAGGTAGAAAAGGTTTCGTACCAAATTCATTCCTGATGTTTAAATCAGGACTTAAGAGACAGATTATTGCCACGATGAAATAAACCATTAAAATTATGTGAATTGCCTGAAAGAAAAATTATTAGCAAATCTTCAAAAAAGTCGGTTTTGGTCATCGATAATGCATGGTATCACAATGTCTGTACTGAGCCGAATCCAACACTTGTTTGGAAAAAGCAGACATGCAAAAGTGGTTATCAGTAAGAAACATTTATATTAAGTTGAATGAAACAAAACCAATTATATGGTACCTGAAAATTACATAAACCTACACATAAAAGTTATATGATTGAGAAATTATTAGCGGAACATGGTCATACGTAGTCCTACGATTACCCCCTTACCATCCAGAATTAAACCAGATTGGGAAAATATGGGTGTCAGTAAAGAACTATGTTGCTACAAATAATACAACATTCAAATTAGACGATGTTAACACTTCTGCAGAAAATAATTTTGGAAGTGTAAGTGTGCAAGAATGGAAGAATATATGTGCAGTGTCGACAAACATAAGTGGGAATACATTATGGATAACAGAGAAGAAATAATTATTACAGTAGACGGCAGCGGTGAATCCGGTTCTAATCTATCGTCTGAACAAGAAGATGATTTCGTTGAAGACAATTTAGGTTGTTAACCATTAGAGGAATCTATATTGAATTATTTTACCATTTATTTGATTAATTGGCTGTTATTTTTTTTTATTGTATTTTATGTATTTTTCTTTGCTTCACAAATAATTTCAGAAACTAGAAAGTCATTAGATTTTTAAGTCATTTAGAAGTTATTTAAATTTTTATATTTTGTAAATCTAAATAAAATATGTTCATTTTCAAACACCATAAAAGTGAAAACTTATGTGACTTGCTTCGCAAAGTGAAAGCGTTAATTACAATTATAACCAAAGGTAAAGGTAGTACTTTAACTGATTAGGCATATAAAGTTGCCACTGTTGCTACTTTATCTGCCTACTCATATAAGATAACAAAATCAAACATTTCAGCAACATAATTTAATTATTATTTGTGATTTTCATCCATCATAACCATGGAAGAATTATTTCCAACGTATCACAATTTTACCTCAATCTTGAGTTTTTACATTTCTACTAAATTATTGTTTTCTAATTTTGTTACTTTTATTGCAGTATAAGTATTCGTTTGAAAATAAAATTTTATATGTTATTCGCAATAAAAGTGGCTTTATGTGCTTTGCCTGCTACCAGCCTCAACACATAAAGCTTCTATAAAAATATAATTAATATTTTTATTTGTTTATTTATTTCTTTTATTTCATACTGATGTAAAAAATAACATTTTTTGTATTCGCTCCCCAAACTGGTTACTTTGGAAACTGTCTAGGATCCTCAAAATGGCCATTTAGAGGCCTTGTACTTAAAGTCGTCATGGCAACATTTTAGCGGACTCACACATTAGTTGCCATGACGACTTTAAGTACAAGGCCTCTAAATGGCCATTTTGAGGATCCTAGACAGTTTCCAAAGTAACCAGTTTGGGGAGCGAAAAATACATTTTCGCGCGGCCTCCTAATATAATGCCGCGTTAATGGTAATTGAAACTTCATATTATAATGTTTGGAGAGCTAATACAAAAAAACGTTGTATGCAACACGTCCTCAAATGGCTTTAGAGGACTCATCTTCATATTACGGACTCGGCTGCGTTTCGCTTCGCCTCGTCCGGAAACATTACGACTAAAATGGAACATTAAAATCCTTGTACTTTAAAGTAAAATTTTAAAGTTCAAGTACTTTAAAATTATACGTCAGTTGTTGACATAAAATTTGAAATGATTTACTACTTTTTATTTAAAATTCATTAAACTTGCAGTATGAAATAAACCGTTGTATTCACCACGAACGAAAAGTGTTTTTAAAGGTCCTCGCAAGTAATTCAAGTAAACAACTTTCTCGTCTTTAAAATGCCACTTTTCGTTCTAGATAAATAAACTACTATTAATATTATAACTTTTGAAGGGGAATACAATTTTTAGTTGTTTTATGCTTTAAAACAATAATTGTGATATAATTTGATCAAGTATTTCAGTAGTACCCCTCTATAATGGGTAAATTATTATTTAAACATTATTTGGAGCAATAAAACTTTGATAGTGATTTATTTACGTCCCAGTGTGTACATAATAAATAAATTAACAGTCCGTTAGCTGACATGCAGCCGCAAATCATAATCCCCTTTGGAAACTTCGCAGTTCCTTTAATGCCGTTTTTATGAAAAGCTTCTGATTTACTCTTTCTAATTCATCTAATATGGTCTCCAATGAAGTAATAAAAAAAGTTAGAACTGCTAAAATACAACTAAACACCATATAAAGGTTAATTCATATGTATGGTCATTAAATTAAATAAGTGTATAATAACATCAGTAATAGCTTAACTAAAATTAATCACATATAGAAAAAATTGCATTCATGTCTAGACAAAACTTTTGAGAACCAAAACCTTCATTAGGTAAATCAGATAAGAGTACATTTACATTTTCTTAAAAATCAACACGTTTTGTCAGAGTTTCTCTCTTTTCTATTAGAACGTGCCTATTGTCTTGACATTTTCTCTATTGAAAACCCATTTTATGTACCACTCGCCCAAAGGAATGTAATTTCTCAGTGAAATTAACACCCCCCTTCATTTTGTTCGACTTCGAATACAGCTTGCATTGTAGGTCTCTTTTTATGGCAAAGTCACACTTGGGATTACTTCTTCTTTATATTGATCGACAGATGACCTGGGGTAAGTTTAGTAATTTGTTTTTTTGGAGAAGTAAATTTTCTTCCGCCACTTTGTTGGGCTCCTCTAATAGTATTTAGGCCAACATCGGTTGCTTTAGTCACTCGTTCTTGCAAAACGACTGAGAAAAATTGCAATAGTTGCTTTAGATTCTTTCACGTCCTTGACTACGAATTAGTTTCTTACGGTTACCCATAATGCAGGCAGCTCTATGAATAATTAAAATTTCCTTAAGAGACTACTTTACAAGTCAATATTTTATACTTGCATGTAACTTTGAAAACAGCAGTAGAGATGCACAATTTAGTCCTTGTAAATGGTTGAATAAAGGAACTCCAAAGAAAAAACGCTACAAACTTAACCATATCACGAGCAACGTGTTTTGGTTTCGACGCCGCAGCCAATAATGAGATTTAGGAAGAGCCATGCCACAGGCCTAAACATTTTCAATTACAAGTGCACAAATGTCAGGCTTGACTTTTAAGTTGGTCGACATTTCTATTTGCATCATAACCTCAAAAAGTTGTTTAATGACAATAATTGAAATTAGTTCTAGGTAATTGTAAGGGTCGGCATCTCCGATCCTTTTTGGTAATTATAATTAAAATATTATCAAGTGACCTTTGTAATATGTTATTTGGGTTGCCTGCTCCATTCTATCTGTTCGGCGGCCCGAGTATAGAGTCAATTGGAATATATTTTTTCAAGTCACAGCCTTCTATTATAAAAAATAAAAGTTGAGAAAAATATCTTTCTGTTTAAAGAAATGAAAATTTGGCGAGACCAGTATATGTAATTTGACTTGTAGATTCCGAAAAACATAAAATATACAGGGTGATCAATTTAAAAAATCAAAGTTGGTATCATTTTCGGTGAAACCGGAAGTCGACCATTTTACATATATCTATCGATCAATCAGAAATTATTTCTAGTATCTTTATATAATATTTATCTAAATCGACTCATAAATAAAGAAGATATAAGCATGGCCCTAATCTCATTGTCACCCAGTATATCAATTAATTTTTCTGACATTTTTAGAATGAATGACGTAAGATTTGGCCTTGGCATAGCTTTCTATTCCAGGGTTTGGTATAAATACCACTCTTACTTTTCTAGAGCAATCTGGTATATGCCTAGGGCAGGTATGTAAAACATACGGGCCGCGGGCCGCATGGCTCTTTGCAAGCAATCTTGTGGCTTGCATAGAAGACACTGTAGCGATTAATTGAAGCAATATAGGTAATTTTGCAATAATTTTTATTAAATGAGTTCAATTAGTTGTGGTGTGTGGCCCTCATGACAACACGAATGTACCCATATGGTCCTCGGGGAACCCTCAGTTTGACATGCCTGGCCTAAGGCCAAACTCGTCTTTAGAATTGATGCATGGATAGTTCATTACAGTCTTGAATGAGCAAGGTTGGGTGGTTCCTGTCTCCGTCTGGTGCTTTAAATAAAGGGTTTTCACTTAAGGGGCTTTATTTTTAATTTTGATGCGTTGTTTAAGCTAAGATTTTTTTTACATAAAAACTACACGATTTAAGAAAATGGAACGATATACCCTACAACAATGCAGAGAGACGTATGATTTCATGAAACGGAGACATTAATTGGTCACCTAAAATCTTATAATATGTGATATGGCACTGGCTAACTTTTTCCTTTAAGGCTATGTTAAGCACAAAGTCTACGCCAATAATCCACAAACAAATCAAGCCCTCAGAGACAATGTTTGAGCTGCTCGCAGAATAAAAACGTAATTATACAAAAACCTGAAGCAGAACTTTGTCAAAAAGATGACCATTTGTCACAGAAGCCTAATCAGCCAGTTGCCATGTATCGTGTTCTAAATTTAATTGTAGGGTTTGTACTTTGGATTGAGAGAAAAATATTCGCACTTAAAAAAAAACATGTTTTTTATCAATTTAAAATGACACCCTATTGTTCAACGCTGTGTATGTAGTGCTCATTTGAATTTAGTTAAGTTTGCAAATTAAATTTTTCCAGTAGCACGCTCCTTAGAGCACACTACCTGGGAAAATACATCTGAAGCAAAGAGCATTTATATGCTCTTTGTCTGAAGTAACACTTCCAGTGTGTCTTCCCCAGTTTTTGTATAACTTTCTAGTTTTTGCAGTATTCCCATTACCTCTAGTTAATGTTTTTTGGAGTTTTGCACATTCTCATGTGTTTTAATTTTTTTTTTGCAGTACCATCTCCATCAGGGTATTTTTGCTTTTTTCAAGTAGTATTTTATAAGGGTCTCTTTATAGGGATTGCAGTTCTCTAATCTCTTTGATTTGTTAACGACCGAGATGCTAAGGCATTTTTTTGTTGATACAGTGATGGCATCAGCCATACCTTTTAATTTAGCAATGTTACTGGCTTTGGAGGGGCATTTCTGGAGTCCATGCTCAAGGTTCTGGGATTTCTGTATTCCAGCTTAGCTACCACTGTACAACTAGTGTTTTAAGGTCAATTATAATGTATTTATGGTCTGACATCATTAGCTCTCCATATACCTACCTACCTGCCATTTTCCTACCACACTTGCTATTGCTGTAGTGGCTATAGTTATATCAGTAATCTCCATTCTGACACTAATTTTAAATATAAATTCATTGATTGCCCTGATTCATTGTCATTAACATGTTTTTTAAGAAGAAATCTATGAGTGATTTATCTTGTGGGTTGATGTTATATTGGTGCTACCCCTCATATTTTGCTAAATATCATGTAAGAAATCAAATAAGTAATTATTGAGTCTTTATTTTTTGCTAATTTATTTGTACACTATTTTGTTAGTTAACATTAAATTATGGCAATCATTTCTGATAGCATCAATAAATCACTACCTGAAGTAGTTACCTACACATAAATCTTTGATTAGTAGGTACCTACTTACCATACATATTATATATGACTTGCAAATTAAAATTTTACCATACCTACTGCCCGCTGCAATGGTATTTGTCAGATATAACATGGATGTCAACATTTAAAGATATTAATAGTTGATTTACCTACAGATTTGTTGGTGCAATCAGGGATTAATGGATTAAATCATTAAAAATCTACATTAAATAAAATAAATTACCTAACACATACACTTAGAAGTTTTAAAAAGCAATGGCAACATCATGGCATTAACGACTTTTAAATTTACAAACGAACCTCTATTTCGGTACTGTCTTCAAAACTTTGCTCTTTTTGTGCAAGGCTAGTCGCAAAAGCACCATGTACTTTATGACTCTTCTCAAAGCGGTCGTCTGGAATGCAACTTTCAACAAGGACACCAAATGGCTGCTGAACGTCACTGCAAATGACAATTTCGTTAAATCTTTTCTCCTTCTTCTCTGGTTTCTTTAACAATTCTTCTATCGAGTAGGGATTCCGCTTTTTGGTTTCTGGTTTTTGTTGAGATTTCGCTGTTCTTGTGTCTTCTTCACTGGACGTTAGTGACTTTTCTGTGTGACTGTGGGTGTTGTTACTAGGTGCATGGTATGGCACGACTAAGCTTGACCAGGCGCTGCCGTTGTGCTGATCTAGGGCACTTGCGCTTGTGGATATGTGCAGTTGCTGTTGCAAGGCTGCCAGCCTGCTGTTGGTATATGACGTGTCCGACAGTGACGGGAAATAGGGTAAGCGGTTGTTTAAGGCTGACATTTGCTTTGAATAGATGTCCCCATTGATGATAGATTCTGTGAAAAAAATAATCATATATTAATACTAGCAGTTTAAATTATTAGTTATCATATTATGTAAAATTTTAATCATTTGCTAGAACTAACATCACTAGTAACAAGGAGCATATAAATAATTATTACATGCTCTTTGTTGTTAACAATTTTTAAAATTTATTTTTTGCAAATTTTAAAATTGTATTACTAGCATTAGTTATTTTTCATGTTCTGGTGGAAGATAATAAAAATTATTATTAATTTTCTATATTTATACTAGGGTGACCAGAACTCTTAGTATCGAAATGGTGCATCTTTTACTGTCAGTGCTATTTTGCAAAAAAATCTGGAATGTTGGTTTTTCAATATTCAACTAACAGCAACAATTAAATTAAATTTAGTAAGCACTTTTCCGTTATTTATTTTTGTATTTCAATATAACGTCACCACTGAAAAAGTGTTTATTCTTCGATTGCTTCAGCAAAATTATCGCGTCTTCTATTACATATAAACCTATTTCATCCCAAAATACAGAGGCCAATCTAATACCAGTTTACAGAGCAAGTAGTCTTTTTGTTCTCATTATGTATGTAAGATGTGTACATTTTATTATTTTCCCCTGAAGGTTTGCAAATAGGTAACTTATTTTACTATACACAGGTTATTTTTCGTTAAAAAATTGAACGTTGTTACGTGATCCTTTTTACTTTCATTGTCTAAAAGACGAAGAAAGTATTGTAATTGTTAAAAAATTACCCTCCGAGATTTTTTTCAGATCTTCACGTTTCAGGGTACCTAGAGGAAAAATAGGTTTTTTCAATTTCATCCGTCTGTCTCTCTGTTTGTTGGCGGTATAACTCAAAAACTATTTGTTCGAAGAAGACGATATTTTGCATAAGGATTATATCTCCACCTGTCACGAAACCGAGAGAATTTCGTTTAAATATGTACAAAGCGAGTACCAAAGGGACATCGTTAGGCGTAAGGCGATTGCCGCTGCAGCAAAAATCATGGAGCGCTCGAGCCGGAGCGATTGAGAGTTCAACTCCTGGCACGGGCAGTCTAGATTTTCACTTAATTAAGGTTTAGGTTTAAGTGACGCCCGCGCCTCCTGAAGTAATGCTTAAGCGGTTCCGGGGAGCAACGGTAGAGTCGTTAGGAAAAAAAAAGTGAGTACCAAAAAAGTTAAATTCTTTTTTTGATATTTGCAAAATTTTTCGTTTTAAAACTTCTACTTGCATTGTTTCGTGTAAAGCGCTTTACAGCTTTTTTTAATAAAAAACCGGCACCAAATTGCCCCTGGATTGTAAGATGTGCTGCCTTAACATTGGCGTAACTAGGATTTTTGGCTGGGGAGGGCCAGGCCCCCCAATCAACCATTGTCTATGTCTATACCTATGAAGACATGAATTTACGTACATATATAACTTTTTCGGATAAATTTATTTGCTTATTTTTTGAAGCTGTTATACGAAGATAACCCCATAAATTTCTGCAATCTAATACAACAAAGATGTGTAGTCAACATTTGTTTTTATTATTGTTTCACAAAATGTTTTCCCTTAAACTCGAAACATTTAGGCATTCGGTAACACCAATTTTCAAAACAAATTCCACTCTTCTTGAGTCACTTGAGAAACAAAGTTGTTGAAGCTTTCCACGGCATTTTTGAGAGTTCCAAATCGCACACCACGCATTTTATCCTGAAATGGAGGAAGGTGCTAGGTGGGGACTGTATGAGGATAACTTAGCAATATTAACCCGGAAGTCTCTAATAAACATTATTTTGTTTGATGTGCGGTATGACTAGAAGCATTGTCACGGTGCAGAAAGATCTCACTTCTTAGTACCCTAACCCAGCTTTTTGAATAACGTCTGGCAGTCATACTGTTGTGTGCCATTCTGCGGTAACCGTACATTTATTTTCAAGCACAACAGTTGTGATAGGTCCTATGAAAGGAAGCAAGTAATCATTTTTTTACCAACTCTTTGAGATAGCTTCACGAAAACTAGGTTAGGATCTGTTGGAAACACTCATTGTGCAGACTGCCGCTTAGATTCGGGTTCAAATGCATATATCCAGCTTTTGTCACCAGTTATAATGTAAACTGCTTTAGATCTACCTTCATCATATTTCTTATACCATTCTACATGCCGTTGTTGTGTTTCTGTTAAACTGTGTGGTAACCACCCACAACATACTTTTATTACACCCAAATGATTATGTCAAATCTTGTTTATTGCAGTAATGCCAATGTCCAAGATGTTTTTAATAATTCTATATGTGACTTGATTGTCCTCCTGAATCATTCTTCGCACAGCTTCTATGTTAATTTAACGAACTGAAATTGGTCCTCCTTCGCGAAAATCATCGCTAACTGAAAATCGTTAAAATTTAAATTCATTAAACCAGCAATCCGAAGGCGCTTGGTCACCAAAAGTAGCACGAAGTCATGTAAAGCTTTTGTTCGGAGATGGGATTTATAAAGGTATGGTAAATAATGGCTCAAAAATATTCTCTCGTTAAATTTATTTTTGCTGCACAACTCTTATTTCAAAATTAACTGTATAATAACTGGTGCAATTATCTAAACTAAATTTGAACTGTTAATCTTAAAAACAACAAACATTTGTGTCATGGCAATTTTGATTTCCATGGTGTACTTGATTTATTGGTTTGCAGAAATTATGGGTACTACCCTCGTAATACTATATTTTTAAGTAGCATATCAATAAATGATTTCTCGATTCATCAACAACATAAAAACGTATAGATTACCTCTTGCAAACCTATGAAGTTGACGGTAAAAAATACTAATTCATGAGAAACAGATTATATTGGAAAACATCACTTGGTTTCCATTTATATAATTTTCATTTTATTATCAGTATGGTCAAGGCAAATACTTTCTTGAAAACATCAATATTCTCTTAATTGTTATTGCTATTTCTCTTTGTTCTATCTTGGGCTGGAAACTGAAAATTCAAGCACCCAAAATTATTTTTTACTACATGAAGCACTATTAAACATAAGGTTCTGAATCGTACTCTTCAAAGCGATAAATTGAACTCTTTAGGCAAAGCGAATATCCAAGTAGCAAGTCACCGTATGTCTGAACTGGATGAGCCTATAATAGGTAGCTAGCTGTATGTGTCCAGGGAATAGTTGGTGATGCACTCAAGTTTCCAGCTCATTGTACTTACACGCAAATGAAATAATTGCAATTGTCTTTTTCTATGCACATAAATTAATTGACTCTTTATTTATAGAAAACATAAGAGAAACTTAAAAAAAATATTCAGACGAAAACAGTCCTTGCAACGTTAATTATTAGCAAAACTAAACTGCATTTGTGCACTAATAATGTTTTCTCTTTCATATTATTATTGACTAGAGCTACCCGTCCAACATATGGTATTCATACTATGTTTTTTAAGCCAAAAAAGGTAATAAAACCAAAGAATTTAAAAACGTGTGAGGGTCAATATCAACCCCCTTAGTTTAAATAGGTTAATGAAAAAGCAAATCTTTAAATGTATTTAACTTCTATTTTTCTGGGGTGGGCCAAACGGCAGTCTGGGGAGGGCCTGGCCCCCCTGGCCCCCCCGCTAGTTACGCCAATGGCTGCCTATTTGCAAACCCTCAGGGGGGGAGAATAATGTAATCGCGCTCTGTATGACTTTGTTATAGTGGTTACCTTTCGTGTAACATTTTTCAGTAACATTATTTTTAGAGCCTATTTGTAAGTAATTAATACAATTGCAAAATGTGTAAATTATTTATATTATACATGCACCTTATTAATGGAATCGGCTTAAATAACATATGTCGTGAGTATGTAAATATAAAAGCATTAAATTAAGCTATGGCTATTTCTTATAATTTCCAAATTAAAGTGACTTTCAAATCTGGTCTGCCTATGCCTATTATATACCTACTGTTGAATTTTAGAGTGAAACCTAGTACATAGGTAATATCTAAATTTACGAAGTCTGATTATATATAAGTTTTAACTTATAAAATTTTCTTAATATATTCTTTTTCTCTTTTAGTTACTTAAAGTTCACTTATATACTGTTCTTTTCTTTAGTTTCTTTGCATTTCTACAAGAATATATTTTCGCTTTTCGTTCACCCCTAGGTTATTTTGTACTTTTATCACATCTGTTATTTTTACATCTTCTATCTTTTATTTCAATATCATTTTAAAATGTCTAATTACAATCAGCAGCAATTTATGATATTTATATACAGCATGTCCAAGATAAGGAGAGTCAACATAGGGGTCTCGTTAATAGTAAGAGATACAAATTTGGCTAGCAAATTGACGCCTAGAAATCATTGATATGATTTGTCATTTTGAGTTATCTTAAAAAATAGAATTTTTTAATTTTCTATTCTATTTTTTGGCGTTAATATAAAAGTTAGAGCGAAACTGACAAAACTTCTTTATAGAAACTTTCAGTTGACTTAAAGATCGCTTCTAAATTTGACATCTGAAATTCAAGACCGTATGTAAGTTTCGCTCTAATTTTAATATTAACGCCAGGAAAAAACATAATTAGGAGGCATTTTGTTAGTCCTTTAATTACGCAACTTTTTTACAGATAACCAAATTTGTGTCTTTTACTATAAACGAGATCTCTATAGTACCCCTCCTAATCTTGGACACACTGGATAATATATTTTTCTGCCAATGTCAGAGCTTTCTTACATTTGATTTTTTACTTGTGTTATTACTTATTGAACTGATTTACTAATTGCCGTAATTTTAGTTTTTACTATAGTCAAAATTATATCAATTCGGAGTCACGTGACTTTTATCTGTCACTGTTCATCTTTAGTAAAATAGAGGAAATGGAGGAAATTCGAAAGAAGGCATTTCGATTACAAACATTAATTTTTTCTACGATTTTGTCTAAAGGACATCTTTTTGCACAGTTTCTAGGGTCAAAAGTGACGTTTGTTGCACTCTTAATATTAGCGACCGAAATAAGTCTTATTCGCACGTTGCCGTTGGTGGAGTGTTTTAATACTATATTAAAACACGCTCTGCAGTAAATTTGAATGTCAACATAACTTAGAATATCTAACACAATGTGACGGAAAAAGTGTCACCGAACTAAGTTTTTATATTTCTGTTACGATCGTACAAAAATAGCATATGATACACGTGTTAAGTGCCATTAGAGCACTAGTGACGTTAAAAGCACTCCGCTTTGCGTCGTGCCCTTAAACTCGCCGAAAGTGCTTTAAAGGCGTACTTATACACTAGGATCGTAATATATTATTACAATTTGACTTTTCTAATCGGCCAGATGATATTTTTCGTCTAAGTTATTAAGATAAGGGTAATAAAACCTAAATTAAACCTAAATTAGTTGAGCAGAAAACTGAATATAAACAGAAACCATCGGACATACGGTATAACGAGCAATCACATCAATTAATTTTGAATGTTATGCGTTTTTTAATGAAGAGTACGACAATATTAAAAACGGTAAACCAACAGTTTCACCATCCAACGTTGTTCGTCGTGCTGCTCTTGTGTTAAATGTCTCGGAGAGCACAATTTATAAATTAAAAACAGACGGGATACAGTGCGACACGTTATTTACTGAAAATACTTACTATGATGTTTTAGGTTATGTTTTATCATTCCAAATGTTGAAATCAAACCCTGCGAATAGGAGACCATGTGTTAATTTCTGTATAAATAACAACTACCTTGTTTTAGAAATTGGCAGATGTGAAAACGTATAAAATGATATGTCATTTATTACCTTAAAATTACATTTTTAAGAATCGACATGCCTTATCTTTGTGGTTCTTTTGTGAAACTTTTAAACATTTTTATACCCTGTTATCGTTCTATGGTGGAAGTAAATAGAAAACTTTCGGAAAATAATAAATGATCGAGCGAAGCGAGGGCTTTCGAAACGATTTGGCGAAAATTTATTTCAGTTTGTGTATCTACATATGTATCTATGTTCCACACAGAGCCACGAAAGTAACATACAGATTTTCATGAAAATTTACGGAGCTTTGGAACGATGGTGTCGCTGCGTTGCACAATTCGATATCAGGAGGGTTAAATACCCTGGAAAACAACAAACAATTTTTCTCCAAAAATGGCTGTAATTATTGTTTTCACAGACGACATTTCCCTCTTACTCATAAGTGATACCACATAGTCAGCAAAAATTCCAAAAAGAGAAATATCTGGGGGGGGGGGGGATTTTCAGTACTGAGCTCATGGGGAGTTGCGCGAGTTCTACTAATCGCAGAATAACTAGTTATTACGAATAGTTGCATAAGATTACATAAAGCCGAAATGTAGAATTTCATGGAAATATTTTTATTACTTTTTCTGTTAATGCAAAATAATTCATTTCATGTGACAGTTCAATTTTTTAAATAAGATTGCTATGAAAACAATATTTGTGTACTTGTCCCCAAGGTGAAAATTTAATGAAGATGGTTTTTCTGTCTCTGTAAAATTGATCTCACTTATTAAACACAATGGTAAATTACATTTATTCGTTAATAGTTATTAGAAATTTATTAAAGCTGAACTTGGGAGTTTTATGTAAATTTAGACAACTTCTGGTAAAATTCATTCTTATTATTTTTTCAACAAAGGGTAAATACTGACTAAAATTTAAAATAAATACAATAATAACTTAACATAGATGTGTAGACAGGAAAAGAATATGTAAACATAATTCTTGTTGAAATACAATAAAAAAAAATTCAAAGAGATTTTGAATTTGAAGTTTCTTTGTAATTTAGAGCAACTTTTCTTAATACAAGCTCTTGATATATAAAACAAGATTTCTTGTTGTTTTTATTTTTGAATCGACTTTTGATCGTCTTAGTCTATTCATTCATGATACAAATACATAATGGCATACCTACATTTTGAGATCAACCCAATAAGAAATGAAAAAGATATAGATACGCTTTGTCAATGTTTCTCTTCCGAATTTTGGTTGCTTCTTGTATCTATTTGATTCTTCCCCTGTCTACTCAATTGATCACTCCACTATATATTTTAAAATTATTTGAAAAGTTGGAAATACAGGTAGTTCCATATATCCGGAAATTGTAAAGGCGGCGGTGGGTTGCGTAAAATTTATGAGCCCCATAACTCAGCCCTTGCCCGCCTGATGCACCTTTAGCCAAACGTCTTAATTACGCAATCGGTGAGCTTCATCAGAGGTTAAATTCACCTCAGCTCGTAAATTCCGACGAAAGTTAAAGCAAACATTAAAGCGCTGATGATCTTCTAATCAGCCGATAAGTGCAGTCCTGATTAACGGCGAAATATTTATCGAGGGCCGATTTTACTTTATATGCCTCTAATTGATAATTCGGTGCCGAAGCGCGGCTGCGTTTTAATGGACAGGTAATTAATTCGCGAAATCTGTAAATACGCCCCGGATTCATTACTCATGTATTACAGCTTTTAATTTAATTTACGTTTATTAATTAATTGCGCGACTAAAGAGACGGCGTCCGCCAGCACCTGCGGATTCATGAAGCGCTCGTACAAACTCTCTTTACCGGTAGGGTGGCCAACTGGTCTAGAAGCTCAACCCGGAGATGCCTCTTCAGTACTCAAATGAGCCAGGATCCTTTGAAAATATATATTTCGAAGAAAAAAATAGTACCTACCCTCTGAAATTACTTTTCATTGCGAATCATTGCATCCTTTGCCATAATGATTTTTATCTTCACTTAAAATGAATTTTAAAAAATTGCAGCTCGATTTTTTTGAAAATTACTAAAAACAGAGAAAACTCGCACAGTGTATATACGAGTAGGCTCTGACAACATTTCAGGTATAACATTACAAACATTCAAACACTTTTGTCTGCAGTTCGTCCGTTGATGTTTCTTAAAACGAATCGTTACAGGTTTTAATTTCAAAAGATCATTAGACAACTGAAATTTTGTTGTACAATCTATTTTTATTAACATAGTCAATTTAGCACATATTCTTGGTTGCCAATATATTTTATTCTAATAATCTGTGCATATAATACCTACGATAATTTAATATCGTTTGATAAACCTGACAAGCTCATTTGGCAAATGTATGTTTTTGTCGAGGTTCAAATAATTACAGTGCAGAAGAAAATTAATTTGAAAAAATTACCGAAGCCTAACTTCTAGTTTTATTTTCAGTTCGCCCACAACTGAATAAACTTCTGAACTCGTAGAAGTGTTGCTTTCGAGTTTTAGAATTGAATGGTTCAATATTTACGTAAAATTATGGAGAAAATAAATATAACATTATAATAAAGTTAAATAAATAGCTTTTTATATTGTCCTTTAGTTGACTTTATTTAATTTTTATACAATTTTATTGTACTTTCCCTTCACCTATTTTAAAAAATAAGTTTTGACATCAGGTCCAGAAAAGATAATTTGCTTGATGGCTCTGAATAATGAAATCCATTTTGTAACAACAATTTCAACACCTTTACATTTTCTAAATTCACAAATTCAAAGTACCTCTTTGTAGAATTGGAAAATTCAAGTGCTCAATGTTTCGAGATCGAGGGATAATATTTATTGCCAGCATTACATGGCACTTACAGCTAGTAATAAGAATATGTGAATTTTTGGAAGGACATTTTGTACCGAGTTACAGCAGCGTCAACCAGAAACAAGGCCAACGCTTTCCGACGTGACGTCAGCATGGGTAGGTCGAACCTCAGTTAAATAGCATAGGCCCAAAGTGTTTATAATAAAAATAAGGGCTTACCAGGGGTTACCAGCCGTGAATTGAACATTTAGTCGTACTCCATTCTCGTTTTTTGATGGTAGACAGTTGCAAAGCAAATATCATAAGTTTGAATGATTGAATGTTAGTATAGGTAGCGCAATATCAATCCCAATTATAGAAAACTTACGTTTTAATCTACACAATAAAGATAAAACTCGAAATTTGGTTTATTAATTTGGTGACGCAGTTAGTTTTCAACTTTTGCTCAATCGATTATTATTAATTTTACCACACAATTTTAGATTTTAAATTTAATTCGTTGTAGAATTAATTATACTTTTCGCTATTTTTCCTTCGGTATAATATTGGAACCCAATAAAATGAACGAAATGGGACTCTTCCGTAAAAAACCAGCAATTTAAAAATTGTTCTTAAAAATGCTCAAATAATTCATTAAATATAACATAATTAAACAAAGCTAACTTTTGAGTACTTGGGTGGAGTAAAGTTTATCGTTGCTATAGTAGTAATCCATTTTTACATAAATCTTTATCCGTTAAGAAACTAAGCACATGCACCTGATTCGTGTTTGTGCCTCTCTGCATCTAGGAATTGGACAGATATACGGCATAATAATGTAAATATATATCTACAAAGACTTGCACAAATATGGTATATAATTGTACTAAAGTACTATTACGTGTATTCACCGGCAACTGCTTTGAAACGCTAGAAAATTGCAACATGCGGTAATAATGCCCTTATTTCACAACCACCTATAACGGTCATTTACGTGTTTGTTTGTGCAAAAATAATAGTAAATCACTTACACGTACGGCACCAAGGCACTAAATGACTTGCCCTTTACAAAAAGCTCAATTATAATCGATAATTGCAATCAACGTGTAGTTACGATCTGTATTCAAACTTCACATCGCGGTCATTAACTAGCCCACTTGAACTGACGTCACGAGCCCGTGACGCCAGAGAGTGACTTGTGGTGACTTGTTTCTAGGTAGAGTTGGTTAAAGGCACTCTAAGCCCTAATGCTTTTAATGTTTAAACCACAATTTTTCACTGCATTTTGAATTACAGGGAATGCAGAGTATCCCTAAATGATGTGGTTACTTTTAAAATAATTCATTTTGTTTATAACAATAGGACGAAGGGATGGATTTGGATGACGTTCTAGGGTATAAGTTACCTTTTAAGATTATAGAAGTTATTATAAGTTGACTACTAATGAATAAAGGAAGGGTGTCACAACACAGGTCAGACAGTAATTCTTGAATGGCAAAGCAACTAACTTTAAATTCTGTTTTCAGAAAAAATCATTGGTAAATATTGTTTCATCTTTGCAACTTTTGTTACCTGTTCCAATTCAGAAAAAAACTAAAATCTGCGCCATGCTGTTTTGAAAACGGGTGTAATCCAGTTGGCTTTATGTTAAAAGACAAACGTCAAAAAACAATTTGATACAAGGTATTATTATTGATAACTAGGTACACTAATAAATTTAGAGGAAATGCTCAATCCTACCATCATTTCCCTGGATGTAAAGGTTGATTCTATTCAATACCATTTCAGTATCATTTCTGCAATAACTATTTCGTATTGAGAAGTTTGACAACTGAAAAAGCATTGGTGCCATAATTAAAATGAGTTTTTTACTCATTATTTGCTTGAAACGCTTTACAACTATATACCTGATTAAAATAAAGCATTAAGATTTTATTTTTATGTTTAAATTGTTAAAAGACGTCAAAAATAACAAAGACTAAAAATCTACTAAAGAATTTCTTTTTCTGGAAAATAATAATACTTAATAATAATCAACACATCTCAAAAAAGGAATATCATTCAAATCGATCCAAGTGATCTATTGTGACTAGCAAAATTAATTCTTAAAAAAAAACTTCGAAGCAGACTATTGACTTAACGGAAGGTCATTTGGATACATCTAAGTTCAGTTAAATCGTCTTATTCTTGGCCCAGAAGGAGTGATGCTAACCACTTCACCCAGTACACCGTTAACGGTGTGCCAGATGACTGGGTTTCGAAAGAGATATTTCGGCGACCCTGACTCGCCTTGTGTCAGGCCATATTCCTACATGGAATGAAGTGCTTGAACTTTACTTTACTTGGCCCAGAAATCTATTCTTAAGCCATGTTTTCATAGTTTATACTGCAATTTATGCTACTATAACTATGGTAATACTGTGGTAACTGTTCAATTTCTGTAGCAGAGATTCAGTTTTCTTCTGCAGTAGTTTTCTAAGGCAAAAGGCAGTTTTAACTGCGAATTCCATTACCTTTAAATCCAGTTCTGACGTTTTTTTGTTGTTCAGATGCATGTTCACAGCGTTCTCCCCGAATTGGTAAACTAAATAACGCAGCTTATGTATATTTTACATTATAATTGTAAACTTTTCATTCACCTATACTGTGGATTTTCTAGCTAGTTATCATGAATCTTGATAGATATATTAATAAAGTTTTGCTTTCTTGGCAGTTAAAAGACTTGTTTTACTGTCTTCCATTTTTTACAATGACATTGACCTGAAAATTTTGTCTAAATTGCAGAACTCGGACTTAGTAGTAAAATCCGGACTTTCCGGGTTTTCCCCTAATTAAATACAATTTATAGTGTATTCCTTACCTGGATGTGTCGGCCGCGGGTGCAGCAATTCCGGGGGCTCCGGCCAAGCGCCGCTGTTCCTTAGGATCCGGTTGACGGAGCTAACAGAAGGGATGCTGTGGGGTTCACACACTCGCTGCGCCACCAGCTGCTCTCGGATTTCCCAGGCGAACATTCCCGGATTCTCTTGCTTGAATTTCAATATCTTTTTTACTACTGTTGGCGTGGCTACTTGCTGCATTGCAAGACAAAATGGCAGTTATTAATGTCATGTGCTAATTTGGAAGCAAGGAATTAGGGTGGGTCTTTGTATAATTTTTGTAGTTTTTGTATTAAAATTATTTATGCAAGTTTACGAAATTATAAAAAAGTAATGAAAGTGTTCGACAAACACAAATCGTAGAAAATGGGAAAATGCCAGTGTTTGGGTAGGTTAGTGGGTGGTTTTCAAAATATATTATTAGTGCCTCAAAAGGTTGAGGAGTTTGTGATAATATCTATGTATTTTAGCAAAGTTCAGTTGCATTAAAGATACAAACTTGAAGAGATTTCACTTTGCAAACTTAATTTTTCAAATAACTGAAAATGTAAAAAAACCTGATCGTTTGTTTATTGCCGGCCTGAACGATCTGGATTTGAGAAGGGTCGAAGAAAGAAAAAATATACTTTAAATTATACAATTTTGAACAGGAGAATGTTCTATTTTACCAAAGAGCATATAATATATGCTCTTTTATTTTACTTTAAAAGTCGGAGAGCACCTACCGTTTTCGCTACATTTTAGACAGATGGCGCATCGATCGAATGTTTTGATGGCTGAATATTATAACGTCTATCGTCAGTGTTCTATATTGGCTACGAAAATTTGACATTTCCTTGCTTGAACTTCAGCATCATTTTTACTATTTACTGTTGGCTTGGTCACTTGTTGAGTTGCGAGACAAAAGGACAAATTACCTACATTGGTTGAAACAGCAGAAAGTTATAAAATTTAGTGCTGGTCAATATTCTAAAAGAAATGAATTACCGTATTTAGCTTTTTTAAAGACGTATCTGAAAACGCTAAACATCTTCACTTCTTTTTTGCTTGTGATGTCGTTTTTTGGAACTTATTTTAAATTTTGTAAAAAATTAATAAACTGATTTTGTTTACACAAAATGTTTAAGAAAGCATCTGAAAAGTCATCTAAATTCGGTTTGGTTCGGCATTGTATAGCTCTTATTTTCTGATTTCAGAGTTCTATATTTATTTTAGTCCATGGTCCACCACTCCATATTAATTCTTAGTTACTAAGTCTATTGCCTAAACGCGTTTTTCTTCATAAGCAGTGAGAAAGTCAATAAGTAGGTTTCAAATTATGTTTGTTATTATTACTGTAGATACTAGTAAATAGTTATTACTATCGAATTCTCCTAAGTACGATCTGACGCCAACAAATCATTTTCAAGTTACGAAAGACGGAAATAGCGTATGCTACACAAGGACATACACTCTTTGTATGTCTAGGGTGAAATCCAGTGCTCTTGACAAAGAGGGAGGATTAAAAGCGCTCCCACTCAATTTCAGTTGTTTGCACCTTATTTCCTTTGATGTTCTGTCAATTAATTGGGATTTGTTTTGAGCGGTTGTCAAGTCTAAATTTAACATTACGATACTAACGCCAGTTTGTTACAGGCGAAAATGACAATTACGACATAAGCGGGAAAATACAATGATCGTTTGCTCTAACTACGTTACGATGTCCTGTAACAAAGTCTGCCAGCTATACTCAGTGGGAGGGCGATGTTCATTACGATATTTAATCATTAGGCCAAAAATCTGTTAATCTGAATGCCAATGTTAATTGCTTTGAATGCGACCAATTTTTAGGTCGGTAATACAGGAAAGTTCATTAAAAGCGGAAATGTGAACTGTCCTTTTAAGTTGTTGTTAGTGCTTGTGTGCTACGTCAACGCGCAGCGTAGTCCGCCCAACCTACATTTATTGAATTCCTGCAGCTGCTAAACCCCTTTACACAAAAACACATCACCAAATTAAATCACATCCAACATCCTACATGAAATAAAAAGCACGACTAAATTAAATGTAGGTAGCAATAGTACGTGATTATTTAATTCGTATAGGGTTTGGAAACTAAATATCTTTGTGACTAGCACTTTTTGGTTGGCTCTAGTGCAAACTTGATAATTGTAAATTGTGTAACTTTTCTGAGTTATACATACAACTTAAGTGCATAAGTAAAATTATTTTTATTTAGTATGGCTATGCAATAGTTCCTAATTTATGAATGCAACTACGTTTATACTTAAATGTCAAACTTGACATTTGATTTTTAAGTTAAATTCATAAATTACTAACTATTAAATAGCCATACTAGATGAAAATGATTTTTGATCACATTATATTATAACCAGTAAATTGTTATAGACTTGTATTATTTAGAGAAGAGCATGCCACGTGCTCGGGGCAGTCTACCAAAACGCGTTCGGACGGGTCAACCATAGGTTTTTTGAGGACAAACAACAAATACATTGCCACGTCTGATGATGGTATGATTATAGAGCGTTCCGTACTCCCCTAAGTTATCCGTCTAAACTCGTTTCAGTATACTGCCTCGATCACGTGACATGCTCTTCTCTAAATAATACAAGTCTACCTATATTAACCCTTTCAAGAACCGTCGCGTCATAAGGACGCCTATGAATTCAGCATACCAAAAAATATAACCTACATGTATGTTTTGACATATGTGTAACTATTTTACTAATTTAGATAGAATAAAACGGTATACAGGGAATTTCTTTTAATAGTTAACATAAGCGTTTTGTTTCTATGCCACCATTTAATCATACAGGTCATTTCCATAGTTACACATGGGACCAATAGATTAGAGCGTGTATTTTACGAGTTAACATAGAACTAATTACTTGGCAAAAAGACAATTAAAATTTATCCTAATATATACCACTAAAGAAGAGATACAACACACAAGTTGTTCCTACCTATCTACTTTCTAGTTGCATACCTACATTCCGATAACAAAATTAAAGTTTCTCATTAGCAAGTACCTAATTCAAATTCGTATGTTAACTCGTAAAATAAACGCTCTAATCTATTGATATCATTGGTAACTATGGAAGTGCCCTGTATCATTAAATGCTGGCATAGAAACGAAACTGCTATGTTAACTATTAAAATAAATTCACTGTATATCTGTCCCATAAATGCAGAAAGAGAGGGAGCGAGAGAGAAGGTTTGACAATCATTTTCCGAACCCTAATAAAGTAAATATTCAGTCACATCTAGGAACTGTAACCCATACGAATGTTAGGATGACGTCAAACCGTTCTTAGGTGAATTAGATAGTATCTCTTCTTTACCTTGATTGAGTGCTATAGATATATTTAAAATAAAATATACAGGACAAGCGAGTGTTAACTACGGCACCTAATGAAACGAGCTGAATGGATGAACTACAAATTAAAACGGCGTTAGAATTTTTCTTTATAAGTTTTAAAAGCTTTATAAGCCTTATAGCAGATTCTGTGAACACGAACCTATAGAGCTATGTTATTTATAGAAGAGAGATGTTACTTTAGTGTTGGTTTCTGTTTTAAGGACAAGTTTTAGGCATTCCACGTCTTGAAATTTTAACAAAATATTATAATTTTTTTCTATACAATGCAGATTTGATAGATTAACCATTTTAAAATTATCGCCATAGGTTACTTGCGAAGCTTTCTGTACATTTTTAAAGTTCGAATATCTCCAAGGTTTAATAGAATGGGCAACTTTATGACTTATTTGAGTTAAAAGAATGTTTTCTAAGAAGTACTAAAAGTAAGTTTAATATATCTTTTGTTGCTTTGTTCTTTCGAAATGTTTGTAGAGAATTTGGTAATATTATCTTTTAGAGTGTAAAACTGGCAAAAATCTAACAACTGTTCAAAAATTTATCCATACACTTAAAAATAAAAATAATTTACCCTTATAAAATATGTTTGATCTTTCCGTGCGTTCACATATATTTTTTAGTAGTTATTAAAATGTGAACGCGAAGAATATTTCAAATAAATTAAAAGCAATCCTTATATTATAGCAGAAAGTGTAACTATTTCTCATAAAAGCAATGTGCGGTTCTAGGTGATCGTAAAATATTCATAATGAGCTACACACATGCTAAATTACTTGAATCATGATGAAACATGCTCCATTTGCACTACTGGTATTTACACACGTCATCAGATTTACCTACTTAAATTGTAATCTCTAATTAATCTACGAAAGCGGTGTGAATTAAGGAAATAACACACCATTCAAAATGCGTATATTTAATTACAAGCTGAAATTACTTGTGGATTATTACTATTTGAATATATACAATATTTTTATAACGTTTTATCGTTATATGGTTAGTTTACATCTTAACGTATTCTGTACCAGAGAAATTAAAGAAATATCTAATCAATTAAAGATACACAAATACCTTTCACATAATTCAACTTATTAATAGTTTTACAATCAAACTAATAGTGTAAATAAATAAATAATGAACCTTGTTTTGTTTACCAGATTTATATTTTCAAAGGGCTTTACCTCGGGATTCGTCGCAACCTTGGTTAACTAAAAATTTTACTCGTATCTTACTACTTATATTAGTTAGAAGTAAAAACATAGGTTAGGTGGTCACGTTTTTTGAAGGAGAACATCAAGAATTATATCATAGGAGTGTTTTATTATAATAGTAGTTTGAAGATTATTTCGTTAGAAAAATTGATTAAATATCTTAATTATAATAAATTAATAGTAATATATGTTGTACACAGGCTCATAAGAGGAAAAGAAGGCAAATAAAAATTTATTTGATGACGATATGCCTATTTTAAATTTAATTATTTATACATATAGGTTAATAGCTTCTATAAGAACGTACCAAGATTAATTTTGATATTCAATTAGTGAAATATGCCCGCAACGATACTGTAAAACTTAGTTGATTTATAAGAAAAAAAAATTCCAATCTATCCGGCTTGGTGCACGACTCTTAAGTGAATGGCAAATTTAGTTAAAATAAAATTAAATATGTCCAGAATTGTGTTTTGTAATTTAATACGATCGATTAGACCGTCTCATTATTAAGATTGAGGAACACAACGTTTCGTTTACTTTCATAAGAGACTTCATCAGGTTTACACGTTGAGTCACAGTGATTTTTTGCTTATCTCCTGACGAAACCCCCTATGAAAGTGAATGAAACGTTAAGTTCTCCAATCTCAACAATGCCATGGTCCAATCCGAAATCAGCTATAATAATTGATTGAAAAATGGCTTCTTGAGTAATGCGTGTTATTTCTTCTAAACTGTCAACGAAATATCTGAGCATGTAAACGTTTTAAATGTTTTATCACGTTAGCTCGATAAATTGTTTGCTTAGTGCTAAATAACTAATACGATAATCACTCTACTAATTATTTTCTATTGCATTTAATCGTCATTATTTTGAGCTTATCCCCTTAGTAGGTTACGTTTTGTAATTACAATGGCTTCCTTTACCTATGTTATCTTTCAGGCTTATTTTTGCTGTAAACTATTAACCTCTGAAGGAATAGGCAATATTACTCTTTTATGATTACACACTATTCCAAACACGAGTGGAAAAATATACCTACTCACAATTTGTTTAAATGCTTCTACTAAGTTGACACTTTGAAAAACTAAAATTATAGACCAACAAAAGGAAATATAAGCAGTGATATGGGATTAAGAAATAAAGAAAAAACTTCTCAAAAAATGTTCAAAACAAAAAGCTAACAATAGTAAAAGTCTGCTGTTGTTTGTTGTGTTTAAGTATGCATATGGTTATTGTAGGCTAGGATTATTGTTAAAGATATGGAAATAACAAAAATAAGTAACAAAAGCAGTTACAATTATTAAAATTATGCTTGGCGTCGCTATAAAGAATTAATATCTGATAAAAGAAGAAAATTATTCTCCTTAGCATAGAATTTCGGCTTAGACCGCGTAGTATTTCTAGATGAACACCCAGCATTCTCTGGCTTAATGTGCCTTGCACCTTGTGAAGTCGAGCAAAAACCCGCGCGATGGCCATGCTCTTTGGTGAATATGGATGCACAAACAGCAAAACGGCCAAATCTGCCTAAGTATCCTCGTTCTCAAGATACTCAAACAACACGAGCCACCAAAGAGCATGGCCATCGCGCGGGTTTTTGCTCGACTTCACAAGGTGCAAGGCACATTAAGCCAGAGAATGCTGGGTGTTCATCTAGAAATACTATGCGGTCTAAGCCGAAATTCTATGCTAAGGAGAATAATTCGAGTAACCGCGAAAGCCTCAAACAGTACAAAAGAAGAAAATTATCCTTAACCAACTAAAATGCTATATGATCAACATTCTGTTCTTTATTAGTAGCTTCAGCGTACTTATGCGAACGTTTTGTCCGTCCGTCCGTTTGTCTGTCCGTCCGTCCGTCCGTCCGTCCGTCCGTCTGTCTGTCTGGATCGCCTGTAACTTTCGAACGGCTACAGATATCGAAATTTTGAAAGGGGGCAAAGTTGTTGCTAAGGTCCCGAGCACCTTCATGCGCTATTTGGTTTTGGCGAAAGGTGGCGATTTTCCACTTTGCAAAATTTCCAAGCATTGTAGCACAGTGGCGGCTTGTCCACTTGGCGCCATCTACAGAACTTCGGTGGTCACGTTTTGAACTACACATTCTGAAGCTACTCTTTAGACCTGTAGTTGAGCAGTTTATTAAGTGTCCTCAACGTACAGCCTGTTCACAATATGCAAAGGAACATACAACGTATGTCCTATGTAGCGACAACATTCAAATTAATTTTCAGTAACAACGGTCATCAAAGTAGGGTTTGAATGTGTTGACGGGTTCATAAAATGTAGAAATCAATCGTTTTTGAGAAAGTACTGCAATAGCGTGGTGCTTCCTAGAGTCACTGTCACTGCTCTAATGCATATTAATTACATTGTCAGACCCCATGTGAACCATATGGATAAAGATTAAAAAACATGTTTATGTACGACAATGCACGATACCATGTTGCTTTCGTGGTTACAGATTTTCTGGACCGCATATTACTGGTATGAAATGGTCAACGCACAATTTTGACCTTAACGCCATTGAATCCATGTGGTACATGCAAGAGATATTCGTGCTACAGAAAAGTCACGTCGGAAGATATAATATTTAGTTATTACACTGTCCATAGAAAATATAACTCAACGTTGTGTTGCCGTTATTAAATCTTACTAACTCTATAAGAAGTCATATAGTATTCCTGGTACGGTGTTTTAACTAGTGCTAATCTAAGGAAAAAGTGTCTGCTTTTATTTTGCGTAATTTGTGGCGAATCCGTTACCGGATGTTCGTAACCTTCATGGCAATTCTCACTGTACCTATTAACTCGTTAAAAACCCGTGATTGTAATATTGAACCATTTTCTCAACATTTGTAGTATTGCTACACCTTAGGGTTCACAATATAATGTTCACAATATGATAACAATAATCTATTCCTAAAAACAGATATGCAGTAGTTGGTGGTTGCCAAAATGTGTAGCAAATGTGCCAGCTAGTTATAGGTAAGGGGGTGTGTCCGGAAGCGCCACTGGTTCGAAACAGTTCAAATAAAAACTTATAGGTGAAAGGGTAAACCCCCAATTACGTAAAATCCCAAAAAACGTCCACAATCGTTATTATTATATCTTAAAAACGCAACACTAAATATTTGACATAATATAGAGGTGATTAATGGAAGCAGAAATCCCCAAAATTAATGCACCCAATCTCGAATATTACACAAAAAGGCTTCTACGCATAATTCCTAAACAATAACAAAAAAACGCAAAAGAGCTACAAAAACTTTACTCGTAAAATAATAAATCCGTTTATTATTAATATCTTACAGGTAAACGTGTTGAATACTGCCATACATGTCTTGGGGGTGATCCCAACGATCATTTATTATGGTACCTAGGCATATATGGTTGTTTTTTTCTATTTATGTATTATTTACTATTGGTTGGCAGTGTTATACAGCATTTTTACTAATAATTTATGTTTATGTTTAATCTTAAACTAGACTCGTAGCTTGTTTCTGATACTTTTGTCATTAGTAGTTTAAGCTTTTCGAAGCTATCTGCAAATATTATTCTGTGTCTGCATATCGTATGTTGTTTAATCGATTTTCGTTAACTAACTATCCCACATTTTTCCCGTCTAAGACTTCTGTGAATGTTCGCTATAGTATATGTGAAACAGTAGGGGCAAGTACACACTCCTCACTTACACCTCGTTATAAACTTATATCTGCAGATATCACTTCTTTGCTAGTTTTTGGTTCTAGTAAATATTCATTAAATATCACGATCGCTTAATTCACTGTTGCCGTTTTGTACTTTATCAAACGCTTTGTAATAGTCCACAAAACAAGCCTATTTTTTAAAATTCATATCTCTATCGCTATATCTTTGAAACAGAACCTGTAAAAACGCATTTCGGATATGGCTCATCAAGCTTATTGTTCTGTAGTCACTGCGTTTTGCAGCATTAGGTTTTTCGGGATAATTGTAAAGGTCGATTATGGTCATAAATATTATTCAGTTAGCCATTTGATTCCAGCTTCATTAAACGCTTTCAAAAACTCAAATATATATTTTTTAATTATAACGATACCGTTGTCATCTGGATGTCTTCCTATAACATTTGATATGTAGAATCCAGAGTTTCCTAATTTTTGTATGCCTGTTACACAGGCCATTATTTTTATTTAATGTTTGTATTTCTTCATATTTGTCCTTCATGCATTTTTGGACTTCCCTTCTTCCGTTTTTGATTGGTTGTTGAATATTCTTATATTTATTAATTATTATCCTCCTCACTATTATATTTTCTTCTTTCTTTCATTCCTATGAGGATTGCTATTGTCATATTTACAAGGTTTGTTTATATTATCTTGACATTTTAGCTATTTTTCGCTGGCATCACTTACTATATTTTCAATTCCTTCTAATTGCTTTTCTACATGATCAATATTTCCGGAATTGTTTCTTCGTTTAAAAGCGTTAATTGCTACTTTGCTTTAACTGTACCTACTAATGGATTTGTGATTAGATGACACATCTGCACCCAGATATGTTTGAACTGATTAGCGTCCGTCGCATCTGTTTTTAATTGAAGAACTAAACTATTTCTGTTGTAAATCGAAACACGACTCATTGTTAGTTATAGGCATATATCTAATACTTACTATATTGCTAGCGGCTATGAGTAGGAAACTGACCAAGGAAGTGAGACAGACAACCAACTCTTCAATGTATAATGGTGAGCTGTGTGCAGGCGCGGCGGCGTCGTCCGGCCAATGGGGAAGTGGTCAAGTTTAAAATTCGCTTCTAAAGGCGGAGTTCGAATTCTCACGCATGCGCACGATACGCGTTATACTCTAAGTGAGACTATGTCGGCGCCGTAATGTTTTCTGACGTTTCCAGGCCCTACTAGCAATATATGTGTATTATATATATGGTTATAGGTTATTTAATATTACGTATAACTTTTATTCAAAAAAGGAATGGCGAATGGTTTTACTGTTTCATGAATAAAACGAGCAATTCCTTATTTTTGAATAAATAAAATTATAATTGGGAGAGATAATAGAGAACATTATTTTAAATCTCTTATAAATTTGGCAATTATAACAACATCTTTTAAGCTGCCGTGTCGAAGTATAATGGAAAACGTGTTAAGTATAATACAATTAGGGCTTCTGGTTCGAAAATCTTGATAGGGGAATGGACCTATCACGTCGCTATTAAGCGCTGCCGGTGCAACATTTCTTAATTATAATCAAAGCGTGTCGTGTGTGCAGAAAGGCGCAGGTTAATTTAACCCTCGTCCAGAACTGCCAACTCACCCTGAGTATCTGCCGTACCCTAGCATTATCTTAAATGCTCCAATTTTAACACTCGGTACCTCTTCCGAATATCTAAATGGAACATTTGAAGCGCATTCCTGTTTTTGGAAACGTCCGCTGGATCGACAATTATAATGCGTTTCTGATCGACGTCGGTGTGAACATGGGAGGGTTTGTTTGCTGATAAATTGATGTGGGGTGCTGTGTAGTTAGGGTAATTTTGAGGCATTGATAATGATTGTCGCATGTACCAGCACTATCGCAGCAACATCTCTTGTCAACAATGCTGTTTGTTGGAGATTGATTATTATAAGTGTGTAGTTTAGACTCCGACACTTTTACTACATTATTGTTTCAACCTGTGGGTGGTTTCCGAAAATATTACCCCGTCAGTAACGCGCAATAAATATTTTTATCGGCATTTCTAGCACTTTATATAAACATCGCCTATAAGCTCTTTTACGCTTTTGCATTGTTTCATGAAACCTAGTAATTAGTGTTCAATGGTTATCTTCTGTCCTATTATCCTGCTGTGTTCAATTAATTACTGCTAGAAATGTTATGAGACATTCTTCTTATTTTTGCCAAATACATAGTAAGTGATTTACTTATTTATATTAATGAGTAATAAACAATAATGGCTTGAGTAAATTACGTTGTTTTTATTAGAAATGGACAGAAGAAATATTTTTGAGCATTCTTTTTCATAAAAAGAACAAAAGTCAACATTAATATGCAAGATTATATCAGTTGTGATTTTGTTAGCACAATTTTAATTAGAGTCGATTCCGGCGGTTGAAAGTAATCGAAAAGTAATTCTTGTTTGAACAGGCTATCAATTTTTGGAAATATGAATCATAAACAAGACTTTTACGGGTTGAAAATTGCATGACACTAAGTCCCGCCAGCTGGGATTTCAAGAATTATATTCACCTTTGACTTCTTTCACAGAAAAAGTACTGGTGTTGATAATTGTGTACTCCAAGATAGGTACTGTGATACTTTTACTTATTTTTTAAGAGGGAAGAAAACTACCAAATATGACTTTTTAGTAAATAAAATGAAAGAGTAATATTGATTAGTAATACAGTGTGTTTTTCCTCGTTCCTTTATTATGGAAATCAAAGCATCACTGATTTTCTTAAAAGTACTAGTTGTTCAATTTTTCTTCTTCTGGAAAATGAAAAATTTTAATCGATAGTATGTATGGTTGCGGTATTTTTGAAATAAAAGTTATTTAGGCTTTACCGCTAAAATAATAAGTGGATGAAATAATTTTACATTGAACATTCAGAAAGTATCAATGACAGTTTTAACCTAGTATAAAGGTAGTCGCATGGATCTATTAATACATCCATGGGTAGTCGTCACATCTCGAAAATTTGGTTATAGCTTAAAAATTATTATCGTTCCCAAAGTTTTTTAAATTAGAGAATGAAAAGTATCACTAGGGGATACGTTTAAATGGTAAGTCGAGAGATCGTTTTCTCAAAATCTGCAGTCAGTTACAGAAGTGCGTGTTGCTTTGGAATTGTGGGTTGGTGCATTGTCGTGGAGCAACAAAAGCATGGTTGAAACCTGGTTAAATAATATTGAGTTACCACTGCCACAATTATTGTCTAACTTAGGGTGTGCTTTGTCAATGTGTGCTTTATTAATGCAAAATAAACTGAGGAACCATACTTTATACTAAAATATGAAAGATATCCTGTATACGTTTATGAAGCAATATAAACTCAAAATCGCGTATGCAGTTTCAGCATATTTGTAACCAATTATTTTCTGAAAAAATGAGTTTAAAGCAGCATTGTATAATACCTAACCTGCAGTTTAAAATTGTAACTACATTAGTATCCTTTTAATTGGCTGCATTCTACAAATGCATTAGTCTGATAAAGACATTAACTTCAAATAGCAAGGAATGCGGGGATCTTTAACAAGAATTTCTGGAGTTCCGTTGAGAGATTCCGAACTCGATACCATCCAAGGCGACATGCAATATGAGGGCAATTAATTTATAGTCATCCAACAGAAGCGAAATTTAATTTTACGTAATTAGTTTGAATGCGCAAGATGTTAGGTCGCCATAGAACGCTAACGACCAAGTACGCTAAGCCTGACATGACAGTTATCACCAGGACACAAAAAGGCATCGCGCGTGTCCAAGGCATATTACAGCCCTTACGTTTTATTGCTACACGACCAACCCCTATCGGGCTCTTCATCTCTGCGAGTTTCCGCTAACTGTCCAACGTAAATATGTTCGTGGCAATTAATATAGGCGGAGGACGAACCACGTTTCTTTGTTTTTATTGTAATATGGCTAAAATGGCGTTTAAATTCACCTTAAACATTGTTTAAATTAAGAAATCAATTTATGACTATAGTAAGCTTAGTTTTAAAAGTAATAATGAATGTTTAAATCAGTACATAAGCCTTTCATTGATAATAAGGTAATGTTTTAAATCTCAAATTACTATAAAAGTACGTACTATTGCTAAACAAAACTAGGACAACGTATTTTTAGACGTGTGAATCCGAATTGTTATTTGGCAAGAGGGGTGTGAATAAATTTAAAACTATTTCAAAACATCATTGTCAGGTATACCTACAGTACGTTTAGTTTAAAGAGCTAAGATTATTTCTTACTTAGAAATTGGTATAACTATTCGGTAAATTGCACAGGATTAGTACTCTTGGATAATCATACTGTATATTTTTGGAAGTTTAAACACAATTATTATTTAAAATTCTAGATATAATGTTATTATTATTAAGTAGAATTTTTAAAGTACACTTGTTGTCACCTTCAAACGTTAATAAAGGGAATACGCAAACTATGAGATATTTTAAAACGGTACTTTGAAATTGGAAAATAACTGTGTAATAGTATTTATAATACTGTACCTATGACTTGCTTTTAAATATCGTTGTAGAAAATTTTTTTAATTGGATTTTCTGGTATTAGGTATCTACTAGCAACCAGTGAGACAAATGTATTTTATTTTCTCGAAAACCGGAAGTGTGACGTGACTAAAATTCGGTTCCTGACCTGACATGACCATTCCAAACATATAACTTTCATAACTTTTTTCTCTATATCTTACGGTTTGGCTGCTGAAACAGCGTCCCGGACAGACAAGTCTATTAGATAAAGGATTTAGAAAAACAAATTTTTGTTAGCTTGGCAATATATTAATTCTAGTTACTTTTATTTTTGCCGTAATGCAGTTTTCTTCGAAAATATTTTTAATTTACATTTTTCAGTGTGAAATTTCAGAATGTTTTAACATTATTTTATGTACCCATAAATACACTGTGATATTGTTGAATTTTTATATTGTATTCGTTTGTTGATGCTGAATGTTTTAAAGTGTCTTGCAACTGCCATCTATCCTCATAAAAACTAGTACAACCTATATTCAATATTCAGCAATTTATGATGATTTTTCTGGATATTTAGCCACACTGAACGTTCGTATAGTAATTTTTTTTCTATGGTAGAATGCCCAGAGGAAACGTCTCACAGAGTATCTCAAATTATAGTTTTAAAATTTCAATATTAGAATTCTGGTTATACGATATGTAAAAAAACAGCAGTATTCAATGCATGATTTAAAGTAAAGTTATACGGAATACAATTCAGAGCAATAATCATTATTTTAACCGTATGATTAAGTAAAATGAAGTGAACTACTTTTAAATAGAGAAACCAAGAACAAAGCGCAAGGACTATGTACAAAATGCAAATTTTGAAAGATGTACGTTTACCTATCTTGAATTATGAAGCCAATAATTGGAACTGGCGTAAAAACGCAGAAGTAAAATAAAAGCCGGAGAAATCTTCGAAGAAAGTAAAACAGGAAGGAATAGATTAAGAAATTGAGTAATAGAGGAAACAGTGAGAGAGAATGAAAACTACGAGGGGAGATTTTTGTTATCTACCTAGCTATGAAAAAAAAACACATAGAGTCTTAAGAACATTTTATTTTTCTAAATAACTCCCTTCTACACTTATTCCAATGTTTTTCCAACTGTCCCATCCCCTCAGAAAAAAAATCTTTTGGCAAGCCTGCAAAATATTCTTCTACAGCATCTTTGAGATCATCATCGGAAGTAAAACGCCTTCCCCTGAGATGTTTCTTCAAATGTTTACATAAAAAAAAAGTCAGACGGAGCCAGGTCGGGGCTATAAGGTTCATGCCTTAATTCAAGGAAGCCAGAATCATTAATAATTCGATGATCTTTAAACGCTTTATGCACCCGGTAATTGTCGTGCAGCAACAAATTCTTTTGCCTATAAGAATGCGGCTGTTTTTCTTCCAATATACTTTTTAAATTTTGAATTGTATTCCCATTGGTCTCTCCATTTATAGTAGATTCCCTCTGCATATATTCAATAAACAAGAAACAAGATTCCTTCAACGCCCCAGAAAACGGTTGCCATCAATTTTTTTACAGACAATTGGGTTTTGGTTTTCTTCGGTGGTGGGGAGCCCTTATGAACTCACTGCAGAGATTTTTGTTTGGTGGGAGGGTCCCAGTGAAACACCCAAGTCTCATGCGGTGACAATTCGCGAAAGAAAATTTCTGTCGTCCTCCAAAGCAGCCAAATTTTCTTGAGAAATTTCTTTTCTGCAAAGTTTTTGCTCAGTTGTAAGCAATCTCGAAATCCACCGCGCAGACACATTTTTCATGCCCAAATCATGTAAAATATTAAGAACACTTGTTTCAGATATACTGACTTCATTAGCAATAACGGAAACCTTTATACGCCTATCTTTCAATACCAAATTTGTAACTTTTTGTACAATGTCTTCGGTTCTTACAATCAGTGGTCGTCCGGACTTTGGATCATCCTGGATCGATTCTCTACCCCATCGAAATTGCTTAGACCAAAATTTCGCTTGAAAATAGGTTGGTCCATTTTCCCCATACACGGCAGTCATATTTTCGTGGATAATTTTAGGCCCGTTGCTCTCTTTCGTAAGAAATTTCATTACAGAGCGATGTTCAAGTTTAGTATCACTCATTTTACCAACAAAAAACACTCGCAAATTTCTATAAATGACACGATTTAAACACTACTTTGCATATAGGCTTCTAAATGTTACAGCTACTCGACAACAAACAATTGCGATCATAGCTCTTTTGTTTCATGGTTAGGTAGATAACATAAAAATCTCCCGTCGTATAAAAGTGCTTAGAGAATTTTGAACAGGAAGAGTACCGCAAATTAATGGATCTAACGATCTAAAGCAGGAGTGTCCAACCTTTTAAATGAGGAGACCAAAACTTTAAAATATAAAGCAGGCGAAAATTTTGATTTGCAAGGTCAAATTCCTTAAATAGTAAGAAAAAATTGGGCTACCAAATTGGTCGTAAAAAAATTGACAAATATACAATCGTTATTTCATTCAATTTATTTATTAAAGACTCATACCAGAAGAGTAAAGTGGTTTCCATACAAATAAAATTCTTACACCTTGCTATACGTACATTAAAAATAAGTTTGTTTTAGAATTTGTTATTATTAGTGACACACATCCTATTGTTTTTCATTTTCAGTTTCCTCTGAAATCACAAATTCTACTCTGAATGACTATTGTTGGCAGAGCTTAACGGAAACTTTTATTTTTTAAATTTCGAAAAAGAACGAGTGAATTTCGAATTTAAGACGTTTTTAAGTGAGATCTTGGCGGGCCGTATTAATTAATAAAAAGGGCTGCATTGGGATCGAGGGCAGTTTGTTGGACATCCTTTTCCTAAAGCATTAAATGTTTGAAAACAAATTACAAATTGAACTTCTAAATGAATATAATATAACACGAAATGCTTGGTAACGCAGAAATCAATAAATTAAATAATAGACGGAGTAAACGATGTATCAAAATTACAATAAAAACCTTACCTGCAAGAATAGTAGATAAATAATTTCAAGTATTTTATTCACAGTAGGAAGCTTACTCGAAATTCAATTTAACAAAAACGACCAACGAAAGCAATAAGCTATGGTAAATGAAAGTGATTTAACAACGACAATAGATACTGATTCTTTGATATTAATTGGCTACTGCGACTATATTTAATTTTCTCTGCTAAATATTACAAAAAACTATATATTAAAAAACTAGTCAATGACAAATCTAAAATAGCAGAACGTGCTTGGAATAACAACCACTAAATATAAATTAGTTCAGAAAGTGGTATTAAGTACTGTGAAGTTTGCAATATCATTATGATAAGAAAATAGTATTATCTAGATTGCAGATGGACTCACAAGTAGGTTTAGAAAAACCTACATGTGATAATTACAACAACCGTCATTCCAAATGGGAAGGCAACATAAATACCATAGTCGAAATAGTTAATAAAATAAGTTACTGTATTGAGAAATAACTACAAAAAAGAAGTCAAAATACGGCAGCAACTAAAATGAAGATAATTATGGATGTCTTTTGTTTTTGCAAACAATTTACCATAGCCTACATTTTGTACTTCTATAAATAAATGTGTGAATTTCATAAGGTCATAAGGAAGCTTGTATACAGCATTTACAAGACAGATAAATACATACATAAGTAAATATAATTCATTCATTATATTTACTCCTCCCAGTAGGCTGTTATATGTTTTTATTAGGTTGCATTCAAGAATTGTGATAGAAGTCAAACTGTGACATGAAATAACTACATTTTTTGCAACTGATGCATCGACATTGTTGCAATTTTGATGTCAAAATCCAGAAAATTATATGAAAAGAGATCAAAATTTAAGTGGCAATAATACAGGAGTTCAAAAATCAAACCACAAATTAAAAACAGCATAACCTAATTTTGCCAAGTCTAATTATTTCCCATGTTCGACAACAAAAATTTCACCCTAACATAGCCTACTCGGAGGAGGAAACATATTGAATGAATTATATACTATATTTTTATATATATTCCGGGCTTTCCAGTAATAATATAACTACTTAAAGTAAAACTAAAGAACTGGTATTATTATCAGTCACCAAGTAAGTTTCACAATGATAAACAAAAAAACTCGTAATCTTTGTTTCGAAAAAGCTGACAGTTGTAATTTGTTTTTGAAAATTCCTGTGATAACGACAATTAGCAGGCCAATAAGTTTACATTGAATACACTACAATTTATTAGAAATTGTCTACGACAGAAGGTTAGGGAAATGTGTTTATAAATTTTGTCAATTACCCGCAAAAGTTCATTTATCCTCCATCTTCTGATCCGTTAAGGTAGATAATCGCATATACCTCGACCGTAAATTTTTCATAGTCATGCACACATCTAATACGACTATCTAGATCTGGGTATACGTTAACAGGGGTCATCAAGAACAAAAGAGTCAACAAAAGTAGAGTGCGGCTTGCTGAGTGTAAAAGTTTATTGAACAACTCGCTTTATCTCAAAAAAGCAGATACGTAGTAAAATATATTAAAAAAAGCGCAAGTTAAGTTTGACAACAGAATAAAAGCTGGCTTTGCCTCTCATTTAAAGTGGAAGTAAACGTGCTTGAAGAATCAGTCGATAACCAAAATCCTTACTTTAAATCCTGGCAATCCTCGTCATGAAAGTCTGTAGAATACCAATTGTGAGAATTTTCAACGTGTCCAGTTGAGTCGTCTTTATTGTCGCCAATAAATTCAAATTTATTTTCAGTATACCTTTCCTAATTATGGCGATGTTATCACGATGCCTTTGTTAGAACTCAAAATTACGGAAAAGCTATTAGTAATGTGCGCAACCGCTACGATGAAATATAAATGAACTCTCGTTGCTGCTTAATATTATTATACACATTTCTATTATTTCTGGCTGTTCGTGAAGCAGTAACCGTTCTAGGTATGCAGATAGATCTATAATAACGATCTTATTTGCTTAAGGGATAATTAGACACTTGGCTTTTGTTTCCATTTCGTGCCGTTATTGTAGCCTGTAGGGAATCGTACGATTAGTTCGTGAGAAATTGATCGTGACACTTGTTTGACCGCTACTAAATAGTACTTTGAGGACAGAAAACGAAATTAATGAAGGAAACGTTTTTAACGGCTTCAATAAGGTTTAACTGTTGGGGTTATTATATAATCTTTGGAATTGTATCTTGCGCAATTTCGGTTTTGAATAATGAAATTAATGTAAATTAGTGACTTACTTCATTTACATAACTAGTTTCGGAAATACGCATATCGTACACAGTTACAAAAGAAAACAGTTTAAATGTAATATTTTAATATGTTCTTCAATTTCACATTCATTTGTCGGTATCTTCATATGTTAAAATTGTATTTGCACATCTAAGCGTCATTTTTCAGGAATATTTGTAATTTTATACAGGAGGCATTAACATAAATAATATATTTGATAAAATTATATAGCATTCTGTCTGAAATTTCAATACAATTTTATTAGAACGATTACTGAGGTCAAGGCTACAAAGAAGTACTATCGAAGAAGTTAGAAAATGAATAGAGATGCCATTGTAGAACAAAGAAGTGCCTTAAAGGGTTTGCACATGGTATAAATAACAGAGTGCTTAACGGCTTAGTGTTCTATATTTTATATTAGCCTTCTCGACTATAGGTAAGTATAAATGACATAACTGTAATGGGAAACGCAATACAGACAAACTTTTCAACAGAAGAGTGATATATAGGAAGAGAGTTTACATAAATTATTGTCCTCTCAAACTCTACAACCTTTGTGCATAATTAAAATCGTTCAATACCAAAAACTTTCTTACAAAATTTCGGGACAAGAGGAAGGTCATGTAATATAAGTGTGCTGTAAAAAAAATAGAAACAAAAAATTAATTTAGAAAATAGTGGCAGTTGCAGGTCTAACATTCAAAATGTTAATGTTTGAAACAAAACTGAGTGTTTTCATGATAACGGTAGTATTAAAAAGGTATTTATAAAAAATAAGAATTATTAAAACTATAAAGTTAAAATAAGAAATATCTGTAAACTTTACTCTAGAATACAAAGTATGTTAGTAATTATTTTTTTCTAGCGTGCTGTTAAAACATTTTCCAGTTTGATCTTGTGTATATAACTTGTTTTCAATTAAAAAATGATCCCTGGACTTATAATGAGGCTAGGAGATATGGAGATATTCAGCTACAGCTAGTCCTACTTCGTCGCCATTGTAAAAAGCGCAGACGAACAAACGGAACAGCACAATGATTATATTAATAGTGAAACCATTAGACTTTTCCAATGATTTGTTAACGGGTGCATTTTTGTTTTATATGCTACATGAGACCATTTTTTTTTAATTATTAGAATATGAATATGAATTTAATATAAATTTGAACAAATATATGCCCTAACAATGAGCAGTAATATTAATTAGCATTTATAATCATATTGAAAACAACTATTCCACCAGGTAATTTGGAATATTTTGAAAATAACAAAATGGTAACTTGTTCAAAATTTCCCAATTATGACCAACATCGAAAAAGGAATAACGTTATCAGCAGACGCGGTACTACAAAAAAGTATTATTAAAAAGAAAAAAATTAAAATTGAAGAACTTATAAAAGAAAAAAGAAAATATGGAAATGTAAACAATTTAAAATTGAATCAATTGAGGAAAAATAAAAGCTAAAGAAAAGTGCTATTAAGAAGTAGAAAAATACTTCAAAGGAACCAAGGAAGAGATTTAGAGGAGTGCGAAATGAACAGGGGAAGATCTTACTTGAGATAAAGAATTTCAGATAGATAAAGACTATATATTCAACATACTATAATGAGGAAAATGAAGAACATAGAACTCACAATAAATCAAAACAATAGAAGAGATATGATAACAATATAGTAGTAAGAGAAAGCTGCACAGTAGGGATGGGCGCCTGACGTGAAAACAGTCGAGTCATGCTGGGTCACGGAGGGTCCCGTCATGAACTTGAGTAATATTTGAATTAAATTAAAATTTAATATAATTTGACTATATGCACTCATATGAAGACGATTTTCTTCGAAATCGTTCGAGTTATTAAAATCTGTGAATTATGTTTCTTATGCCATAGCGTGAAATTTATTTTAATGGGCTGGGAATGTATTTCATTTCATTACAATGAAGTTAATACTTTTCGAATTATTATAAAAAGCTTAAACTCTATGGAACACATTCTTCTTCCTCTAGCTCATAACGAATCCTCTTTGTCAAGCTTCTATTCCATAGACGAGGTGAAATAGCTCTGCTTCCATCTGTTTGTGGGTCAACCTACTGGTCTTTTTCCATGTGGTTGGTATTTTGCTAAATTATCTTCATTTATATGGTGGATTGTTCCACCTTTTTCTTCTAATCTTCGACTACATCCAGTATGCTAATTATTTCTCTTACACTCCTATTTGTTTGTCTCTGAGTGTTACTCTACAAATTGATCTTACGTAGAATTTTCATTTCTACTGTTATGTATGTTTCCTTAGGTTTTTTGGTATCGGCCCTTCTTTGTCTTGCATACGCCAATATAGGTCTTATGGCTATCTAATAAATGTTGACTTTTCTTTATTTCGCTATGTATCAACTTTCCTATAGTACGAATATTCTATGTCGTAGACATCCGGCTACTCTTAGTGCTTTTTGATCTTTCTCTTTTAGTTGTCTGCCGGTGGTACGATCAACTCCTAAATAGTTCAACGTCCTAATTTGTTCCAATATGGCACCGTCTAATTTTAGACAATACTGGACGCTATCGCCGCCGCTATTAAACTTATATATCCAAGACACACTAAACAAATTCAGAAAAGTAACACCATGGTAAGATACGCCGAGGACATTTCCATATTACTAAATAGATAGTACTATTTGGAACTGGCACTGTGGTATAATGACAGAGGGATAGAAATTGAAAATCAACTAAAACCGAAATATATTCGTCGGAGAGAAAAGAGACCAGAGACAAACACGAATATTTTTATACGGTCAAAAGAAAAAAGACATTGACGAATTTAGCTTACTTGGGAAGTACAATCATACATGTATATTCGATGTTTTAAATAGAATTAGTCAGTATTTATTAATTACTCAGTATTTAAATACGGTTTCACCATAAAGTATAATAGCTAACTTGAATGAAGTTATTTCTTTACCTTGGACATCGATACAGTATGCCTTGAGTTTTTAGGAACTGGTTTGCACTAGGAATAGATGTTTTAACATTTGGGCTAACAATCTTACTTTTCCCAAAATATTTTAAGATGACAAAATTAAATAATATTTTGTATCAAAAGGTTGAATTTTAAATAACAGCAGGTTATACAGTGTGTCCATGAATTGAATGCACGATCATTGACAAAAAAAATTCTAATTTAAATTTTATGTGTGGGGGATTAAGCCCTGCTTAGCTTGAAACTAATTTTAAGTGACAGGTGCTGTCAATGATAGTGTTTTTCGCATTTCGTATAATAATGTGCTATTTTATTAAATTCAAAATCGATTAATAAGGTGGCACTTTGGTGAAATGTCACTTTACTATATGGTAATGTCACTGTGAACTTTGAGGTTAGTAGGTTAGGTTTTGCGTCAGTCTGTCAAAACTGATGGAAAACCTAACCTGATAACCTCAAATTTGACATAGACTTACAGTGCCACCAACATATTATACATACGTTTGAATTTCCACAGCCGCCTTTTTAACATGAACATGTGGTATAATGCTTTTATATAAATGTTTGTTTATAAATATTAATACAAAATGCGAAAAAATAGTATACACACTTCGTAAGAAAAACAGTTTTACTAAAATTATGTAGCTTTTTAAGTTACTCCCTTTCTTCGCTCGCTCGTAGTCAATCAAGCTATATTCGTTTAGTAAAACTTACTTTTCTAAACTGGTTGTGTAATATACTTTTTTCTGTAACTATGACTTAGTGTTTGACGTTCAAAGTGTATGGATACGCAGACTAATTATATAAGTAGTAGATTAAGGTAATTGCTTATTCAGATCCGGTCCATATTGTTTGCAGAAAGCCCAGAAACGCCATGGTAAGATACGTTTGCAAATTGTAGCACAAATTATAAATGACTGGGGCGATTATAAAGCCTTCACTATTGGCGTTATTATTATCGTTTTCCCATTAACACTCCATTAGATTACGAAAATCTTATGTTCCTCATATTGAACTTTAGTCAATTAATTGCTAATTATAAGTTTAAAGTACTTACATAGAGAAGATACTAGTAATATTGATGATCATTTCAGAATAGTATATTACGCAACAAGTTTAGAAAAGTGATGTTTTACTGAACAAGTATGGCCATATTCCCAAAGGACTTAAATGGGGTAGATGTGTTTTTCTAAAGATTGCCATTACGCGGTAACTGCTGCAGACAGGAAGTAAAATTTCGGAAAATCAGTTCCTTTAAAAAACTTGGGTAAAATGGCTTTCTGATTTTGTCGAAATTCACCCCCTCCCCCTAATGCTTTGAATTCGGGTCGAATAATGGAACACTTGCGGTTGTTGGGTTAGAATTCCTTTTTAGCATGTAGGTGTGTTTTTAAAATATTTAGAAAGTTTTTAAAGTTTTTCTTTTAAATTTCACCCCCAGGAGGGGGTACGTACACACCCAATAAGACGGAATTTTTCGAAAGTTCAACCACAAGGGGTATAAAAGGAGTAACAATATTTTTCTATTTTTGAGGTTTTATCCGCTTGACCGGCTAGGTAGGAAGTTGAAATTTAGCCAATGAGTTCCATTTACAAATTGAGTTAGACCATTTTCAGGATTTTTTTTCGGAATTCACTCCCCAAAGGAGTCAAATGAGGTAGATGTGTGATTCTAAAGATTTCCACAAAGCGGGAACTACTGCAGGTACTAGGGATGTTCCGAATATACAAAAATTCGTATTCGCGAATACGAATACCGAATACAAATACTCTTATGAATATTCGCGAATACGAATACGAATACGAATACATGACCTTGAGTGAATAATATCAACATCAACATCGTTTTTGTACGCGCTGCAAATTTTAGAAATAGTGTGGAAAATAGTTTTGTTTTTTATTTGATGTTATAAAATGATTAATATATTAACACATGTTTTATTTAATGTATGAATACCTGTTTTATTTTTTTATTAAAATTCTTATCTATATTTCTATAATTTTAATGTCAAATACTCGTATAATATTCGTGTTAATTTTGGCGAATACGATTACGAATACAAATATTGAAAATATAGCGAATACTCGCGAATACGAATACGAATACGAGTATTCGGAACATACCTAGCAGGTACCTAACAGATTGAAATTCAGTAAATCAGTTTCTTTTAGGAGTTAATACAGGTACTTCGTGAGGTTAACACGTCTAGTTAAATCAGTGCAATTTTAATCAAATTTGCAGGTTAGTGCTTATTGTAATTAAAACGCAACTGATAAACACCTAATTCTTATCCCAATATAGTTACACAAATAAATCTTTGCCTAAGACATAGCAATTATCCAAATAATTTGATAATCTTCCTTATGCCGGTGATTGTCTCCTCGCCAGTTGCAAATGCAACCAGCAAGGCTCCAGGAAGACGGAAAATAAATTATCAGGATCCAGCTGCACTTCCAGCGACATAAGTGCGGAAAATAATATATCAGATACCAACACAAATACCAAAAACTGAAATTCTAATCAAACGAAAACATAGTCAAGCGGCGGTACTAGTAGGGACAGATTTAATGGTAACGCAATAAATTTACAAAATTGCAATGGTTGTCTAAACCAAACTTTGATTTAAAAAGTATTAAACACGTAAAATTACATTTTTATAAAATGTCAATATCCCTAGAGATAACTGTAGAATTTGCGGAAACATTTGCAGCTGTGAAGTTGACCAGGTAACGCGTAACTATCATCATTGTGTAGTATTAGACTATTAGAGCAATTATGCCATAACTTGATCCGCTGCTCCACATGTAGTTATGCCGACTTTTTAAACTAAGATAATAATTAAAAGGCGTGCGAATGGGGTCTTACTATTCGTAGGGGTCTTACAAAAATAAATGTAAATTACAGCACAGTGACGGAATACTAAATTTTGATTTTCTCAAAAATATTCAGCGTACGTCACTGAGTATTTGTTTGAAAATTTTTATCATTAAATCTGTCCGAATCCTAGTACCCTAAAAAAGAACAGGGAATAATAAATGCAACCGAATGTCTAAAAATAAGAGAATTGACCTAAAAAATATATTGGCCGCTTCAAGGTTTTCAAATGAGCGAATTTGCATATACCTCTCAACTAAATCTTTAGTACCTGAATTAAAAAAAACACCAATGTATGCAAATAAATGATCATCAAATCATCCTGTTTGCCCAACTATCCCAAACGAAGTGATAGAAACAGCACTACTGAACTTAAGCATATAAATCCTCACCGATTTACTTTATAAAATCGGGATTCTGAGAAGCAATACAAGTATACATAATTTCCGAAGAAAACACTATTCTTTCTGATTCAGCACTAATAAATTATGGCGAAGATACTCAATTTCCTTACAGTTTGAATAACCTAAATGCCTTAAATGCAATCAATCAGGGCATTTTGCTTCCAAGTGTGATTTCAATACTGAAGAAACAGTTTAAGAAATTATGTCACCCAATAATAAACCGACAACCTGTAGAGCCTGTTGAACAATTAAAATAATTCAAAAACTTTCTGTATAAATTATATACCTGAGGCCGAGTTATAGTAGGTATTCGAATGTGTTCTCCCCTTAGATGCAAACTAAATTTGAAGGTGCCATAATAGAATAAGTTATGACGTTGAACTATTTAGGAGTTGATATTACTGCAGCAGACAACTAAAAGAAGAAATAAATAGACAAGAACAGAAAGCATTAAGAATAGCCGGATGTCAATGACATAGAATATTCGTACTATGAGACAATAGATACATGACTAAAGAAAGTAAATTCAAAATTTATAAGGTAGTCGTAAGACCTATATTGACGTATGCAAGAGAAAAAACGGCCGATACCAAGAAAACTAAGCAAACATTCAGAACAGTAAAAGTTATAATTCTAAGATCAATTTCTGGAGTAACACTCAGAGACAGATAAACAAATGAGAGTATAAGAGAAGGAATAAACGTGCATGATGTAGTACAGTGGACGAAGATTAGAAGAGAGTGAGACAATTTCAACTCTGTATTTGGTTAAAAGCTATGCTCTAGAATTTATTCGTGAACAACAAACATAATTCCCTGAATATATCGACGATTTTTAAGCAAATCGACTTCATATAATTATCTGAGTGTGTGTAATAATTTAAAAATTTAATATTAATTTTATTCAGTTGTTTGAGGTTGATTCTCTCAAAAACAGTTAGTTTAGCTGTTTGCATGGAAATAGGTTTTAAGTAAAGATTTATAAATTAAAAATCTATATGATTCCAAGAAAGATTTAAGCTTATTTCTAGTTTCTGATTTAATTTTAATTGCTGTTAGTTCGTTTGTGATGTATAAATTAAAAATGACAAAAAAGAACTTGGGATGAAAAATTAAAGTTTGTTTCAATTTAATTGGAACCGTTTAACAGCTCCAGTTGCATTTTTTTTAAATAAATGGAGGATGAAATTCAATACGTAAACTTGGTGATTAGGTCAATACCTAGTCTACTGTGATTAGCTACAAATGGAAAATACATATTTAGAAATAGGGGACTTTCACGATTTGGTAAACAGTGTCAAGCACTATCTGCCCCTTAGTAAATATTAATTCGAACTACTATTGTGTATACCAGTAATTTACATAAACTATAATAGTCACAAATAACTAGCTACCTGCTTTAATGTGTATAAAAAATATTTATTAGTATATCTTGCCTTGTTCTAATACCGTATTATCTAAAACTAACTAGCGTTTAGCACTACACTAATTTTAAAATATTAATAAGCTCCCCAAGTGTGTCTATAAACACGGTAATGAGTTTGCTCAGTCGTGATTGCACCTGTGTTCACAACATCGCAGATATAGCAACGAAATGACCGCAGCAGGCGCTGAAATTCACACGGCCACGGCCCTGCTTGATGGAGCCGCGAATGGGCGCCTGTTTACACCGGCCGGGATTATTCCCTAACAGACCTTTTCTAGTCCGCTATAATTATTAATGGGCGCAATCAAAATTGCTGCTTTATTAGGTGCAGCCAAATTTGATGAACGTGTTAAGGAATTTTATCGGCTGCGCTCTCCGCTTGCTCGTACTTGTTTACATTTGCTCTCCGATTTTATCGAAAATAATGTAAATTTAATGGACGCGTGTGAATCGAATGACAGGCTACCGACGGATGACATAATTTAAGGTTTTTATAATGCCGGCAGTTTTTTATTGTTATTACCTTGGTTTTTGATCCGCCAATAGATCCCGGCCTGATAGAGCCTGTCTCGTAAAACCGCGTTAATATTTTTGAAACGCAGCCGTGGGACACCAGAAGTTGCCTCGAAATGTCACAGGGCCGGACTCCCAGCAAAGCGAGCTCTACGATCCGTCGTCTCACGCAGTCTGGCAGAGGGCGCCCATTTACAAACACGCCGCCTAATTGGTTCACTCCTGCTTGCCCTGAAAATAGAAAAATACTAATATGCTTGTTTAATTATTTTGTTTTTTTTAATATTGTGTGTAAACAGTAAAGACAGCGAATATACAGTACGTTCAAAATAAAACAGCATGATTTAGTATAATCATGGTATCGCTAACGAGACTCCCGATAAATTGAGAGAGAGTCCAATTTCGCAAACACTTTTATACAGTTTGACTTCCGGGACTCCCCAGACAATGATCAGACATGTATTTCGACAATCCTTCGAGAGATTGCACTGTTTTGAAGTCCCTAGAGTTCCAGATGTTGAAGTATTACAATGTCTGTAAGTTGTTGCAAGCTTCTTGCTACATGAGATTTAATGGATTTATTTTTACAAATAAGTAAGAAAAATTGTTTTTGCATAGTAGGTCAAGAAAAATTATTAAGAAAAAAACAGAAGGAAAACGACTGCATAGTAGTGGGGTAGAAAAGATTTTTACACTAATTATTTTAGTTAGCTAAGATTTCATACTTTGATTTGTAGTTTTAACTATTTACCGTTTATAAAACTCTCAAACACAGTTTATCTTGGAATGGTAACATAATAATTATAAGTAGTTACTTTTGTTTGTAAGTGCGGTGTTAATGTCTTTTTTTTAATTTGAATAAAATATTCAAATTTGCCAAGTGACATATTTATTTATTCAATTACACTGCGTACTATCTAATATGTTCAATTATAAAAACAACGTACTATTTTCATGTTTTGATTAACAAACTGCTGTTTTGTGATAACATTTGAAACTGTACTGTAATGCTGATGCTCAGTTAGTAGGTAAGCTGTGAGAACTAGTGTAATGTGTAGCTGATACAATTAAATATGTATTCCAAAGCAGGTAAATCGTTTTTAATAGGTGGAATATTATATTTTGCCCACAGTTTGCTAAGCAGAGGTCACTACAATGGCATGTGTATTATGTGCGAATTTGTGAAAGTTTTAAGTTCAGTCAGTTTGCACATCTATAGAAATTGTATTTAGATGAAAAAAACTCATTTTTTTCGAATGGCTTCACATTGGTACCAATATTGACTACCTAGTCCGACTAATACGAAATAGATTTTTTTCTGGAATGGCCACGTTGCAACCAGTGCCGGCGTCACACTTTTAGCCCGAGTGGGTAGTAAGGGGGGGGGGGGGAGGAAATTCCAAGTGATTTTTCACAATACACTCATATGAAGGGATGAGGAATACAGGGTTACGATCAAAAATTGATAAAAATATACTAAGTTTCAAAATCGAGCATATCAACTGAATCCGGGTAGAAATGCAAAATAGCAACGTGGTTTAGCCGATTTATTTTTTATTCGACGCAAAACTGAAAAACTTCTTTCATTAGAACAAGATGATCCTGGTAGGGGAGATCGGGGTAAGATGACGATAGTGAGGAAAACTGAAAAATTTGAGTACAAGGAAATTTATTTAGAACGTAATATTACATATATAAATAGAATACTATATTCGCTTTTAAATAATATATATTTTAATAAGAAAAATAAAAAGGTTTTTGATAAAAAAATTAAAAAAGAATCATTTGCAATTTCGTCATCCTACCTCAACCAGTAGGTAGATGACGAACATATAGGGGTAAGATGACTAGTAACAGAAATCGCATACAAACTGACCACATTCTCCATAACGGTTACAGTTTTCATGCCATCATGTTGAATAAGCTGAACATTGAATCCAGTCTTCAGTAGGAAGTTCTTGATAAGTTTCGTGACATCCTGGACAAGTGTGAATCGTTTGATTCGTTGCACGTGTCTGAACTGTTTGGTTCGTCATTTTACCCCCGTCAACTTGCTCCGATCTTTGTTGAGGTTAGGTATCAACACGAGCAACAATAAATTAAAATCACATGACGAATAATCGTCATTACTACACAAATTCATACAGTTTAATAAACATAATAATTTACCTGATAATAATCCAGAAAACACTAAAAACGTTCACTACAAAATTATACCGCGATATCGAAAAACAAACTTTATCGTTATGTGACTTAGATGCGTCTTAAAATATTACTTTACCTACACATTTTAGTCCGAGATACAATTCACTAGATGAAGCTAGTATTTCGTTTTATCCACATCTTTTGGTATTTCAATAAAACCTCTTCGTCATCTTACCCCGTTCGTCATCTTACCCCGATCTCCCCTACTGTTATTATTAGTCTCAGAAAACGCACAAACTCGGGAACGATTTTCATATAATGTTCATTTTCCCTGAGAAATTTTACCATAGTGTTCAAATCAGTTGCTTCTTCCCCTTCAAGCTTCATGATACTCCTAAAAAAATCTCTATCATTTGTCAGTCGCGATTTTTCAAAATCTTTATAAAATTCCACGATTTCGTCCGCATCTTTCGTTTCACCAGTTGTAAAATTTTCTAAAGACTTGAAAAACTTGGTTTTGTTCCAACGTTTCGAGTGGGTAATTACCCACACGGATATTTTTGAGTGGGTAGTACCACCCATACTACCCACGTCAACCGCCGACCCTGGTTGCAACTGGGACAAATATAACCGAAATTACAGTCCATAAAAAAATAAATAATTGGTATAGTCGGAGTGCCAATGCATGGTTTTGACGAACTTGCTTCTTGCAAGGACACAATCTGGTGCTGTCTGTAGACGTGGTTTACAAGGATCTTGCTTATTACACGGATCACAAACAACTGCAGTTTTAGGCTGTGCTTTGCAGGAGTCACATATGGATAAAGATGGTTTGCGCTGCTTCGTTTCTTTGCATGGATCACAAACAGTTGACATTTTTCACTGTGCTTTATAGGGCAAAAGCCAGCCGAATATCAGGTGTATTAACCCTACAGTGTAGAAATAAGATCGGAAAATTGAAAACAAAATAAATGTTAGAACAACTGAAAGGACAATTCTGAGAAAAATTGCTACAAAATGAGTAGTTAATAAGTAGGTCAATATCTTCCAATCAATGTGCGGCATATTACGAAGGCGTATCAGAAAGAAATTAAGAAGGGAAACACAAATAAAATTATATAAAATAAAGTAATGTCTACATTATTATACGGACGAGAGGAAAACAAAGAGTGATCAGGAGAGAGATGTCAAGAATACAAGCATCTGACGTTGAACTTCCTAGAGCTGCCAAAGCAGTGGCTGCTGCTCGTAACAGGAGCGCTAGTCTCCCAGCCGTCAACAGTCTATATGGTATTAACTATTTTATAATTGAAAATATGTTTTATCATCTATCCTACCGTTATAATATAACAAGGTTTAATTATCGAGATCCTGAAGTAGCTATTCGACACCGCTGAAAACATGTAAAAGAAGATCCAAGAAGTATGTCAACATAACATGAGTTATGTGTCAATACACCGAGCCGCTGGCAGCTGTTGGGGGTGATTCGAAACAGAGCAGAACATTGTATGGTAATTACGGGCGATAACGTTGACGCTGACTCGAGTTATCACAATTTCAATGTGACTCAAAGACTAAACAACGTTGCAGCTGAGCCAACCTTTAAATTCGCAGTATTATCTTCCTATTTATAAACATGCTCTCCCGAAATGTAATGCGATCCGATCGTAAAGGCAACCGGCGCACCTATAAAACAAATGCGGTGCAATGTTTCATATTGAAAATGAATACTGGCGGGCAAGGATGTTCTTGTTTTCTTGTGGAGCGTGTTCAAACTTAATATAGAATGTAGTTGGAGCCTGTTTATTTAATTTAAGAGATTTCGATTTTTGCAGCTACCTACAAAAAATATCGGATAATAACAAAATTAAATATTCTCAACAGTAATATTCCAAGTGCATTAAAATAGCCGATTAAATTTTGACGTTTTCTGTCAGAATGTTTTGCTAAGAAATATGTTAAGTAAATTTGCGGCTCAACAAGAATTCTGGGGCGGAAAATTTACGAGATATATTTCTTCAGAGCAAAACATTCTGACAGAAAATCCTCAAAATTTATTCAGGCTAGTTTACATGCACGCGGGATGTTCGGCGTGATTATTTCCCGAATAAATAGATAAAATTTATTTGGCGAGACACCTTTAATAATCATGTTAAAATTATGCTCAAGCGATAAAATTTTGACACATATTTAACCGCGGTTAAATTTTGAAGTTTGAATTTTTGTCATTATTGAACTGACAGAAATCATAGTGATTATGCATTATTATGGATATGAAGGAAATAATCAATATTAATTTTAAAAGCCTACCATTACCCGAAAAGGTTAAAATAAACTAATTGGATCAAAGTTCAACATGCAAAATAAAGTAGGAAGTCGCAATTTTGCAACATATTTTTCTATAGGCATTTACGGGAAAAACAAACGGATTTGTTGATCTGATCTCTATTTTTTCCATTAGTAAATAAATGATCGTGTTTCGTTTTTAACACTTACATGTGTTCAGTATGAATATTCTTTGTTCTGGGCATATAATCTTTTCTATTAGATTATTAAAATTAAAAATCAATGCTATATTTGTATTAAAATATCGACGAAATATAAGTGATTATTATTTTATCCGCAACAATTGTTAAAAATTAAGAGCCCTCCAAATACATTTATCACTGGCCACCACTGCAAAAGAAACCAGAGAATTAACAACGTACTGACAAGGGATGCACTGCGGGTAACTGCGCTGCAGAACAATATAAATCAACAAAGACAAAATTGGAAATCCCGTATTTTTCTAATTGAAAAATAAAGAATTCCATGAAGGCGGTGATACTGATTAGTAGCCTGAACAGAGCAATGGTTTTAATTTTTTTCCTGGCCCCACTGAGAGTCTACCACATCGTCGGGGCCCCCTCAGAGTCTAGATCTCCATCAGGAGTATGTATACTTAGAAGTATGTATACTTAGAAGATATCTCTGGGCCCTAGTCTTATATCGTGTGTTAAAAAATAGTCATTCGCAGCACGCCATGATCAAATTGAACTTTGCCATAACTTAATGCATGCCCATTGAAGCAAATGAATTACCATAAGTCAGAGAGAACTGTTACAGTGACACATTTTTTCATAAACAAAATGCAATCCTGGAGGGCCATATGGCCCCCGTTGAAGGCCACTAAAACAAAGACGCAAGGGAAATGTGCAACATGAAAGGGTGACAAGTCAACAGAAAAGATGAATACGCTCCAAAACCGTAAAAGTAGTCCAATGGACTGCAAAAAAGTTTTGCCTATCTACAGATTGAATTAAAGGACTTCGTAATTGCGAGCCTGGCACTCTACCCACTGCAAGGGTATGAAAAAGAAGTCAAACGAAGAATTTTGATTTCATTCAGAGGGTTAATAATGGTAGGCCAGGTAAGAGGTAGCTATAACCGGATTTGCTCGGAAAAAATCAAGAAGTTTTGCAAATTAGAAATTTAGCACAGTTTGATATCCTGAATAACATACTAAGTTTGTGCCTTTGGTGTGTGTCCACTTGCTCCGCCATCTCGGGTAGATGGCGTCTAAAATCAGTTTTTTGATAGTATCTGCTTTACAGTATCTATTCGACAAAAGGTAGTTATTATAAAAATTGTGGAGAATCAAATGCTCTACAAGTTTCGTCTAAAACATTTTTAAGTAAATCGTTTCAGAGTTATTCTTATGCGAATTAGAGCGTGTTTTTTAAAAATTGCTTCTTTGATACGTGCAATTGTACTTGTTATTGATTAATTATTAATCAATTATTATCATTTATACTCGTTTTCATACCACGATAACGTAGAGTAGATGGTGCGTTCTTTCGTGGTTTCCCCACTAGACATCAGTGGTGTTGGTGGCTTTTTATACTTTTCTTCGTTTTGATGCTCCGGAAGGACTAGGTTTGTTGACTTCTACTTCTGTAATGCTTGGCAGAGTGTCGTCCTCCTCTCCTGTACTCTCTTATTCGGAATCCTCTTCCTTAGTATCTTCTTATACTGACAGTATAATGACAGGATAGATTGTTCATCGTTTTCAAACGTTTTTCTAGGACTGTTCGTTTTAATGAATGCAAATGATAGAGCACTTTAAACCTGTCTTTCTGTAGCGACACCTGACCTGGACTTCAGGAGCAGGAAAGTTAGTTGCTCTGTACACTCTTACTTCTCTTCCATTCTCAACTTTCTGGGTTCCTGTAAACACCGTACGAAGTCTGAAGTTAATTTCTAGCTTTCCAGCGAATGCTGTTGTGCTGCTGCTGCTGTGGGTAGACACTGAGCAAGATTCAACTTCCAACAAATATTGGTACCGGAGAAAACCCATTAATCTATTGTTTTAGAAGCTTTGTATAGTGAGCGTAATTTAAAATTGTTGCAAATCTCCAATTTGACTTAGCTTGACAGTTTACCATCAATAATACAGTAGTGGGTGACATGGTTTTTATTCCACTTTTGGGTTATGATTTCTACCTAGTGGGTTATGGGCCACTTTAGAGGTCTAAAATCGATCTAGTACTAGCCTTATAGCTCGAACGAGTTGGATAAAGTATGTGGGCATCTGAACTCAAATTTATAAGAACTGTAAAAAGATGCTCAAGAGATAAAAGAACAACGTATTAATAATGGTAGATGATGTGAAGGTAACTGCAGAAGGGTACAAAACAGATAAAATATACTTCGAATGGATGATATAAAAATCACGAAGCAAATTTTACATTGTAAACCTAGAGGTGAAAGGGTTGCAGGATTACAGAAAATGTGGTGACTGGGATCGGTGCAGGCGAGAGAGCCTAATGATGATGATAATGACTAGGCTGGATAGCACAGGTTATAGCAAAAGGTGCAACAAGTAACTTACAGGAAACTGTATAATAACAGAAGAAGGGAATGAAATGATCACCATGACTGTAAAAATAGCAAAGCAACACTGCTAAATCGGAACACAATGAACACAATTGCCTACAAAATGGTTAGTAAACAGAAGTAGAAGAAGATAAACAATCATACCAAAGCAGTTGACTGAAAAACCATGATTTTAATCAACGGGTTAATGATGTATAATAGGTCGGTTTTTAAGTAGACATTTCGAAGACCCCTGGTACGTGCCCCGTAATTGCGGTAGCATCTAATTCGTAGTACGTGGAGCTCGTCGCCATACTAATTTCGTAAATAACCGTCGCGCTGATCCTTGTGGGACACCTGTAGGTAATATCTGGACGGTGGCATCAGGACGGTGACAGCGACCGCTGCCCACAGGTGAAGACTTGATTCGTTAATAATTGCAAGTTAAGCGCCTGCGATGCGTGTTCGGGGGGGCCAGGGCCAGAGCAACCCCGGGGAATCAGAACCGAAGTTTGGGCAATAAAATAAATTGCGATTACAACCTGCCGGACAAATTCAGCCTCGGGACTGCCGCTCATTATAAGCTGAGTAAACCGCTACTTCGCGAAGCCTAATTTGGGAGTATCAAAACGGAATTGATGCCTTTTAATCATTCTCATGTACGCGATCAATTTATGACCTGCATAATACGCGAGGGCCGCCATTAACCACCCCTCGAATTCCACCGCCGAATTTTCGCATTAAGCGGAAATTATAAGCATTGCGGACTTATTAGCGGTAATTTGCGTCTCACACGTGCCTCGCGATTTCTACGCAATTACCTAAAGCTGCTGCTAAGAGCCAGCACTAATCGGGGTATCACTAGCTTCTTATGTTAATTTTCTACTTTGCAATCTTTGGCCGCCCAAAAATGCATTTTTCACTGGCAATTTTTAAACGCTAGTAGGCATTAACAAATTTAAACCAATTATCGTTTCTTAAACGGTAGGAATATCTTATGTTTGCTGCTACTTCGTGGAAAGCGGTTTATAGAAACAAGGTTCAAAAAATGAAATGTTTTATAAGAATTTAAAATTTTAAATGTTGCTATTCGGCAGTACTGCATTCGTCTTGTTTATATTTAATAAAAATTCAAGTCGTTGTATTTAAGTACTTCACGATATTTTGTTAGAATTAGATGTATTCAAAATTCAAAGTATTAATAAAGGGAACGTTCCAGGAAAATGTATATCTTTTACCAAAGCAAGCAATTAAATTAATTAAAAAAATCAGGCAATATCACATATTTCTTTGACTTATTTCTGCTTTAATTTGAAATTTTGAAGCCTAACGTGATTGTACCTATTTTTGTATATACCCCGTCAACACTAATATTAAAATAATCATCAAAAATAATGTCGTTCTAACATTTTAAACAATACAATGTGTCTCAAAGTTCTCTACGTACGGGAAACTTTTAAAATTATCCATTTATGAAAATTGTATTCTTCTTAAAAAGTTCTGCATTTCCCAAAAACCGAATTGCGCTCATAAAATTCTAAAACTATCTGACATTATACAAGGTAGATAAAAAATAGTAATTTTGATAAAGAGCGAAGCACCGCTATTTATAAAGATACCCGAGAATTTTACTCAAAAGAATAAAAAGTTATGCATAATTGCAGAGAAAAATATTTTACTCTCAGAACACTATTATTCCATAATTATGTATAACTTTGTATTCTGAATAACTTTTCTAAGTAAACATTTTCTGATTTTCAGATATAAGATTATTTTATATTTTGGTCAACCCTGTATAATGTCAGATAGTTTTAAATGTTTATGAGCACATTTTGCTGTTGGACAATGCAGACGTTTTTCAAAAGATTTTTTTAATAAATTGATAATTGAAAGAGTTTCCCATATGTAGAAGGCATTTTCAGGCAGCCTGTATGCACATACATAGGGGTGGGCAAAAGTATGGAAACACCTATATATTTAGTACCTCTATATATAGTATTCGTTATTCTAAGTAAAATGGAAGTATCCGTATTGTAACATGACAAGTTGCATACAACTAAACATTTTTAAATAGAACCCCCTGTATATTTTTCAGTATTCGGATAGAGAATTTAATTACGAATTTAAAAGCATTTAGTTTTATACAGATGTTGAATTTTTCTATAACGATATATAAAAAATAAGTTATTAACTACTCTGCATTTAAAACGCAAATCGTGAGAATAATAACGAAGTTAATAAGTCAGAGCCATTTTGAACGTAAACTAATTATACAAACTTTAAATTGCATTATTTGACAGATACAATTGCTTTTTATCATTTTGTACTTATTTTGCGACGGCAAAAATATATCAATATTGACTGATGTATTGATGGAAAAGTTCAATAATTGTACAAAACTAGATATTTTTGAATTCCCAATCAGATTCTCTATCTGAATACTGAAAAATATACAAGATATCATATATAAAAATGTTAAGTTATGCACAACTTCCGGTTAAACCGGAAGTCATACTGCATTTTACTTAGATTAACGAATACCATACAATACTAAATTTCATAAAAATATTTTTCTACGACGCCTACTAAAAGTAGGTGTATTATCAATCGCATGTGGAACTAAAAAAAGCAGCGTGTTAAAAGTAGAATCAGCTGTTTACTTTCAGTACATGTGCTAGAAGTAAACAGTTGATTTACATATTTTAAACTGGAGTTGAGGTAATAAAGTTATTCTAGTGATTTCTTTCGTTAGAGGTAAAGTGTTTTTTTAAATAATTGACGCATTATGTAATGAATAAAGTCAAATGTGTACTATTATAATTACCTTTGATAACAAACTTGGACAACTATCGGCAGCAGAAATAGCCACCTGTGCCCGCTATTTATACACGGCCATCTTTTCATCCGTCGAGAATGTAAACCTTTGTTAAATCGATATTTATGGACTAATAATAGTAAATTTAAAGTCGCAGACAAAATATTTTATGCAAACTCGTGTTAACAGTGTTATTGCACTTGACATGTTATGAAACTCAGTCTACGGCTTCGTTTCATAATATTCATGTCTCGTGCACTAGACATTCACTTTTAGCACTTTAGCACTTTATTATAAATAGTTCATTCAAGAGTATAAAAGATATACAAGTGTCTCTATACTTTTTCCCACAACTGATTAAGGATTTTTATAGCCGTTGCTCTCTTTCTTCTCTTAACGATTTCCTCCATTCGTCTTTATCTTCCCATGCTCCTTCAAGCCCTCTGATTTCCATTGTCTACTCCACCTCGTTTCGCTAAGATCTTTTCGGTCGGCGCATTTTCTCCTTCTCATGGGGCGCAAATCTGTAACTATTTTTTTCTGTCTTCTGCTCTTCTGCCATGCCCGTACCATATCAGTCTCTTCTCTTCTATATATTATAATATATTATGTTTTACATCTATTTTTATAAGAATTTCTTTGTTTTTTACTCTATCTAACATTGTAATGCCACAGCATCGTCTTCAGTATGTCATTGCCGTTGCCGTAATTTTTTATCTGTTTCTGTTATTTATTATCCAACATTCGGCTCTGTAGATTATGATGCTTTCAATTATTGCCTGTAATATGCATGTTTCTCCCATATTATTGGGCGTAGTTATTTAATGCATGCTCTTATTTGTGCAATTCTTCCTGGTTCAGTTGATTGATTGTCTTTCATGGAGCTAGCGGCTTTCTTAATTTTCTCGAGTGTGATTGTGATCTGTTGTTCCTGTCCTTCGATGTTTTCTCCTGCGTTTATGAGGAATTCTTGTCTTTGTTCAGTTAATAACGTTCTATAGTAATTAATTACTCCACTCTATCTGTGAGGTATGCTATGTGCGCCTTTTTATTTAAGTTTGTTCTTTGTGGATAAGGTATTGCTAGGTTAATCTATATTTTTGCATTCTGCTTGTGCTGTTATTTGATAAGCTAATATCTAAAACTCCTTTGATGCCTGCTATTTTTCATGTTGTTTTCTGTTTTGAAAAAGTTTCAAGAGAGCCATACGATAGTATAGTTGCTTATTAAAACCGTTTTGAGAATTTTATAAGAGCAAACAAATTTGCTTCGAGGTAAACATACAAGGACTCGCAATAGAAAGAACAAAAAGCAAGAACACCTAAAAATATCAACCTAGGACCTGCAAGGCACTGACGTGGAATGAGTCTTGAAGAATTTAGTAAAAAATAAAGTATACAAAATAGATGCATTAGTGCTACAAGACACCAAACAGTGGAGGACAAAACAGAATATTTGGTACCGGATTCTTAATAAACAAAAAGATAAAATAAGTTGTGCTGAAATTTAAACCAATATCAGATCGAATGTGCTACGTGAGAATTGGAATGCAAAGAAAAGTTATCAAATAAACATACACGCTCGTACAGAAGGAAAAACCGAAGAAGAGAAAGACGAATATTATTACGAAATAGAGCTTACTTAAAAGAGTTATTAGAATAATACTGGGAGATTGCAATATAAAATACATAAGAAAACAGGAAATATATAGGCCAACAACAGATAAACATAGCAAACACACTGAAAGTAACGAAAATGGAAGAAGATCGCATAAAGGAAACTAACAACACGAAGTACCCAATTCCAACAAAAAGAGATCCACAAAAGAACGTAGATGGCTACCAAAGGAATAACAACAAATCAAATACAGAAGCAAGAAATAATGAAACAAAATAAACAAAATAGAAAATTAACGACCTACAACACAGCGGCCTTTCAAAATAAAGGACTCCGAGGAAAATTCAGCCACCAGATAAATAAACAATGTAAAAAAACAAAATCAGGAACTATTGTGGGAAAAAATGAGAGTAACTAGAAGAAATATTATTAGAAACTGCCAAAGGTAAATTAAACAAGCAAGGTAAGCAGATGGTTAAATGTAGAATGTGTAACAGCGTTGACATAAAACAGAATAAGATACAAAGAGAAAATATGAAAAGCTATGCAAATATGCAGGTCAGCAAAACGAAACCACAAAGAAATAGTATTATACGACTGTGAAGATAAATTTAAAAAAACAGTTAAATACGAAAGTTGTACCAAGAAGTTTGGAAAACGCAGAAAGGAAACGGAAACCTGATGGAAAATGACAAAAAGAACATAAAAATATAAAACGAATAAATCCAGTCGTTTTTTTTTTAAATTTGTAATATATTAGCAATCGACATATAAGTAAAAGTACAATTCCATAAGCTAATTTGTGGTCTATGAGTATATGACATGCTAAGGATCACACCCAGCGGTGCTACCTTAAATAATAATGTAACTACATCTTAATTATATATATATATATATACCTACAGTGTAATTTGGCACAGCTAACAGTTTTATGATTCTAAACTGCTAAGTCTGTCGGCCACTTTCTTTATAGACGTCTAGGTTGGTTTGTATTAGCTAGCAATGGTTGTATGCTTTCGTTACTATGGGCTTGAAGTTTTGTTTTATGGCTGGTAGCGTATTGGACTATCACTTCCTTAATGTATGGCATTTGTAGGTCTTCATGAAGGGTGCGGTTTGATACGAACCAAGGGGCATTCGTTAAGGCACGCAATGTTTTGCATTGAAATCGCTGTAGAACGTCAACATTAGAGGAACTGGAACAACCCCATAGTTCTATCCAGTATGTCCAAATGGGTTTAATGATTGTTTTATACAGTAATAGTTTGTTATCTAGCGAAAGGCCAGATTTTCTGCCGATAAGCCAGTAGAGTTGTTTTAGCCGTAGGTCCATTTCCTTTCTTTTCTTGGAGATGTGTAACTTCCACTTAAGCCTGCTGTCCATGTGCATTCCTAGGTATTTAACTTCTTTGGATTGCCGTATTTGAGTACCAGTCATGTAAATGTCCATTATAGGCTTACTTGCATGTGGTATAAATTTTACTTACAGGCCTTACTTTTTAGCTCTAGACCAAAAAGGTACCGTTGCGGCCAACTCAAAGTGCACGGCAGATTTTTAGCTTGTAATACGATATTCTAATCATAGACGTCGAGTTTTGACGTTTACGTTTGTCATCAACTGTCATAGAACTGAAAATTCCCAGACATTTGTCAGAAGCAGAGAAAATGCGAGCTATCGCAAAACTGGAAGAGAACTGGTCGCTGAGTCGAGTGGCAACAGATTTGCATGTGAGCAAGAGCTGCACTTTCAAAATTAAAAATCGTTGGCAGCAGAGACTTCTGCAAGAAAAGTTTTTTTTTAACACCAGAGAACAAAGAATGAAGAGTACAATTTGCAACCGACTATTTGAATGAGATCAACGACTTTTGGAACACAACTGTTTTTTCAGGTGAAAAGATATTTCAATCATTTACCAATTGACGATTAAGGGTGTGTAGACCACAAAATTCAAGATTTGAGGAGCAATATTATGTTCAACCCTTAAGGAGTAGTGGACGATTTAACTAAAAAAATTTATACCAGGGATTTTGCACCAAACAAAACCGATGAATTATGGGAAAGAATAAGAAATGCTTGGAAGGAACTGAGAGAAGGATACAATATGAAAACATTGGTCAACTCTATGCGAAACAAACTGCAAAGCGTAGTAGCAATTGAATACTTATACATATTTATTAAATTCATATTATTATATAGTTTGCTTACTTCTGAAACTTTGCTAAAATACAAACATTAAAAAAGTAATACCTATTCTTATAACCACAAGCAACGCCACTGGAGAAAGCCCCATTTAATAAGCCGAACTGTACAGTTACGGACACCTCAAAGTGCACGGTTTTTTGTTACTATGGTTATTTTTGCGATTTTTCGGCTTATTAAATGAGGGTTTCTCCAGTGGCGTTGCTTGTGATTGTAAGAATAGGTATTACTTTTTTAATGTTTGTATTTTAGCAAAGTTTCACAAATAAACAAACTATACATATAATAATATGTATTTAATAAATATGTATCAGTATTCAATTGCTACTACGCTTTGCAGTTTGCTTCGCATAGAGTTGACCAATGTTTCCATATTGTATCCTTCTCTCAGTTCCTTCCAAGCATTTATTATTCTTTCCCATAATTCATCGGTGCAAACTCCCTGGTATAAATTTTTTTAGTTAAATACCCCCAAACATTTTCGATAGGGTTCAAGTCCGGACTTTTTGCAGGCCATGGTAATAAATTGATATTATTCTCATCAAACCATCAATGAACAATCCCTGCTGCATGCACAGTTATCCTGTGAAAATAATATTATCAATTACGTTAACATAAACAAAATTAATTAATTAAGTAATATCTTGCCCGTTGAAAAGTAAATTGATTAGGAAAGACCTCCTCTTACAGATGGCAGCATCACATTTTGCAAAATATTGCAATAATTTTCAGCATTCAGTCGACCATTAATTCTATAGCATGCCCCAGATCCGTGACCATTGATCCATCCCCATACGTTTACAGAGAATCGTCCACTACTTAAGGGTTGAACATAATATTGCTCCTCAAATCTTGAATTTTGTGGTCCATACACCCTTAATCGTCAATTGGTAAATGATTGAAATACCTTTTCATCTGAGAAAACAGTCCTGTTCCAAAAATCGTCGATTTCATTCAAATAGTCGGTTGCAAACTGTATTCTTCGTTCTTTGTTCTCTGGGGTTAAAAAAACTTTTCTTGCAGAAGTCTCTACTGCCAACGATTTTTAATTTTGAAAATGCAGCTTTTGCTCACATGCAAATCTGCTGCGACTCGACTCAGCGACCAGTTCTCTTCCAGTTTTGTAATAGCTCCCATTTTCTCTGCTTCTGACAAATGTCTGGGAATTTTTCGAGTTTTCAGTTCTATGACAGTTGATGACAAACGTAAACGTCAAAACTCGACGTCCATGATTAGAATATCGTATTACACGCTACAAATCTGCCGTGCACTTTGAGTTGGCCGTAACTGTACTATGCATTTACATAAACAACGTCCTTAGCAACCACTAAGTAAGTGTTCTCATTGGCTCAGTGCCCTCTATTTAATGCCTTATCAATTTGAGTGTCTAAAATTAACTTTAATTTAAAAATAATACTTTTTTTGAAATTATGCTTTTAGTAGGTACAAAAAATTTCATATCCACTTCGAGTTGTATTGTCAATTTTTCGGTCTCTAATGCTTCAGTTCTCAAACTGCATTAGCGGCCGAAAAGTAACACTTACTACTCTTGACACATATATAACTATAAGGGCCGGTTGCAGAAAGCAATGTTAAGTCTCGTGTTAGCTAACATCGCGTCAAAGTGAACAAAATCGCATCAAATCTCAAATCTTTATGGTAACTAATACATTAGTAAACAAAATTTGATGCGATTTTGTTCACTTTGACGCGATGTTAGCTAACACGAGACTTAACATTGCTTTCTGCAACCGGCCCTAAGTCTTTTGTACTACCAGTCATGTAAGTGTCTGTTAGAGGCCTACTTGCATGTCATGTAAGTTTCACTAACATGCCTACGACAACCACGTTATTTTTGGCCCTAGATCTAGAAAGCTATGCATTTACAAAAAGAACGACCTTCTCAAGCGCTAAGTAAATGTTATCATTTATCTATTGGTTTTACCAATTTAACAGCGTCAAAAATTAATTTTAAACTTTAATAACAATATTCTTTTGGAAATTGTGTTGGTAGTACACATAATTTCATATGTACTTTGGGCCTAATTGTACATTTTTGGCCTCCATTGCTTGTAACTTTCAGTCCTATGGGCTTCGGTTTTCAAACTGTATTCTCAACCGAAAAATAACATTTACTGCTACTTTATTGTTTTGATAATAGGATATTAAGTTGCATTAAGAAATAGGTATCTCCACATATTTCTTTACTTCCCTCGCCTAAGGCGAAGGAAGTAGTGTAATGGTGAACCAATTACCAATCCTCAGAGGTTTACGTTCCAGGGTCCCTAAACCACGAAAAACATGTTTTCTCAGTTCCGCCTGTCTGGCTGTCTGTCTATCTGTGTGCCTGTTGGCATTACAGCTCAAAAATTGTTGGAGGAGTGTGACATTTTAAAGTGCCGATTAGATGTCTATCTTGCTTGGTAAAGTATATACAGGGTGAGCACCCTAAAGAAATAAAATTATGTTAATTTTTGCATAAAGTAAAGAACTATTAGAAAATTAAATTCACTATTTTCTGCTGTAACTCAAACTATTGGCTAGAGAAAATTTATATTTTGCATATAGCATAGACTACATCTTTGACCAAAAAAGGTATATTTTGGACCTAGGTGCAGGACAAAAAGATTAAAATTCTGTCTATTTTTGCTTTACGGCAAATTTGTAAGAGATAAATAGCAATACCAACAAATGTTTAGCTTTTATCTTTGACGATAAATGGCACGTGTTTGATTCAATAGGTAGACGGTGAAAAGTAGGGACATAGTGATGTTTTTCTTTAATATTTTCAAAATGTTTAGTTTGAAAACCTCCAATTGCGAAGGAATTTCGGGTAAAGCCTTTATTTTTCAATATTGTTAGAATACTTATTTAAAATCATTAAAAAATATCTTACAGACATAATCCAATGCAGGTTAATCGCTTAAAAACGTTAGAAGATATAAAAAATCTATATAGGGGTTTACACGGAACTTCCCTCGCGCAAAATTGATCAATTTGTAAATAAAAAAAAAATAATCAACTGGGATTCGAACTCCGCGCTCCGAGGCAAATATTGGGAGCCAGTGTCTTATCCGGCGCTACAGTAACTGAGCCACGGGCGTGTTCGATTGGACGAGCTTTTGCTAAGTTATAAAGCACCATACTATTCTGTCCCATTTGTGATGTTTATCCTGTATCTGATAGGTCTCATTTTCACCAATGATAAAGCCTGAGTTATGTGCAAATTATTGCTTTTATCTTTTGAACTTTGCGCTCTGCCGCTGATATATCTGAGCCACGGGCGTAGTCGAAGTGGATGAGTTTCTGCTGCGTTATAAAGCACCGTACTATTCTGTACAATTTGTGATGTTTACCCTGCATCTATTAGGTCTGATTTTCGCCAAGGATAAAAGCTGAGCTATGTGCAAATAATTACTTGTATCTATTTCTCATGTAAAGCAAAAATAAACAAAATTATTTTTTTTAGGTGCTCACCTTGTATATATTTCTTCGAAATTTTCTCGGTTTGATGCCAGGTAGACATAATATGCATGATTTCTTCTAACAAATAGTTTTTGAGTTATACCGCCAACAGACAGACAAACAGACATGCGGACAGACAGACAGACGGAATTGAGCAAACCTGTTTTTCGTCATCTAGGGACCGTGAAACGTGAAGATCTGAAGAAATCTCGGAAGATGATTTTTTCGTGATTACCATACTTCCTTCGTCTTTTAGACGAGGGAGGTAAAAATAAATAAGCACCAAATTTATTCTCCAGATTTGCAGTATTATAGATAAATACAGCTGAATTTAAAATTTGACGATATACTCGTATAAAAACTTTAATAAATGCAAATATTATTGATCTACAACTTTTTTCTCGTAGTCAAAATTTATCCAATTCTTAACTAAATCTCTTTGTATTTTGTATATGAAGAATTATCAAAAGCTACCTATAGGTAGAAGCTATTTACGTATAATTTTATACTCTATTCTATTGTTTTTTTAAATTTTTAATCTTTTAAGACTAAATCAAGCAGACAGCACTAAGGTAGAGCATATCTTTTTTTTTTGTTATATAACAAAAATTATTTTTCGCTTATGTCATTTTTGGTCTATTGATATTATATTTTTAATTATAATTTTAAAATACACTGACATTGGTTTTTAATGCTAGAAATGCTTGTCATTATATTTGCTACCGCCACACTCATTTGTTTCCGATGGGCCTGCAAATATTTTTTAGCATATCCCGCATATTAGCACACCTTCTACGAAACACGTATGCGTTGTCTTTAGTCACGCTATTATTGTTGTACTGCTACTTTGTAAGATGTCTGACAAATGCATGTGGGCACTGACAGCTGTATAACTATAAAACAGAGTAAAAAAGTGTCTTGTAAGTGTTTTCCGAGACGTAGATACATATACTGTTGAATACTTAAATGGTTATTTACCTTCATGATATTCCTACCCGCTTGATGCACTCAATTAATTTTATCCATGGAAAAATGGTTTTAACTTTCGTATTTTTACATTTTATTTTTTAAATATAAATAGTACAAAAAGTATACTAAAACAAGTTTTACTATTGATTCTCTATTGCTTGTAGTACACTTTCACATTTAATTTATCTTGTGGCTCTCTTGGATGTAACACGCAATTTCACGGTGTAGAAACTCTAAACTTGATAAACTCATTTAGGTTTAAAATTTATTTTATTTAATAACAAATTTCCTACATTCGAAATTATTTTTATTTTATTTTTATTTTATTCCGCACTCCGCCAACAGCCGTTAGGGCAATTATAAGCGTCACTGTACATTTTATGGGGACTTCCAACCCCACTAACGACTGTCATGATGTTATTATGACAACCGGGACCAACTTTTTTGCGTGGCAGCCGTACCACGAGGTGCCGGGAGAAGCAGCCGTGGAACTCCCATCCAAGTTCTGATCAGAGAGAGCGTTGCTTAACTCTGCTGATCGAACGTGGACGCTTGTTCAAGTTACACCGCCCGGGACCTTACATTCCAGTAAGGATAGAAATCGTAACCTCTTTAGATAAGAGCATTGCCGTAGTCAAAAAGCAAAAAAAGCAGTTTGAAATACAATCAGTGCTTAGTCATTACTTTTCACTTTTTCTTTTATAGTTGTAATCATCTATACAGATAGAATAATTTTAAAACTTCAATTTCCATAGTTTTAAAATGGCAGCTTGGCTTGCTCTATATCAGCTTTTAAAATTTTAGAAAAGCTTCTGTCACAATGAATAAAATGCATGTTCAAGTTATAAACATCAGTTGTTATCAATATTGTTGTGTTAATACTTTGAAATTTGAATTTTTAAAATAATATTTGATTTTTGTTATGCTTACCTGTGTGATATAAAATACTATAATACAATTACAAAACCAATTTTGTAAATTAGTCTAGGAATAAGATGATAATTAGTTAGAGTACTTTTGGATGTAGACTATTTAATAATAAAAAATATAGAAAGATAAACAACTACGTTTTTGCAAGAGCGTTAGTTTGAATGATTACAGAAATGTCAGCATTTTACCTGAACATAAAAGACTCGATTTTTTGTTATTTTGCCTGCAAATACTCCATTAAGTGTTATCAACTGCAGTTGGTTCTAAAGTTCTAAAAAAGCAACTGCGTATACAAAATAGGCGTAAGTTTTTTGAGTGATGTGACGTGCACACGTATAGTTTGGCCATAATAAAGAATACAAATTTCGTTTAGCAGAGCCGTCGGAGTTGCGTGATCTAGAAAAGTTACACCTGCCAAAACACCTTATAGGAATCCAAAACGATTAGATTTTTGTCTTTGGCAGTCACGCTAAAATTGGTCCTAAGTAACTATGAAATTATTCCTAATGCAGGCGATCTTGCTACACCTGTACCAAGTCTGGAAGACGCGAGTTCTGACTGAAGGCAAGTAATTAAGGAAGCCAAATCTGATTAGGTTTTTTACTCATTTACGCTAGTCAAGCCCGCATAGTTTCCCATGCAATTCATTCTTATTTATCTCCTTTTTTGTAATAATATTTATGTAAATTCAAAATTTGCTCCTTAATTTAATATAATTGATTTTTATTTGACGCAGACGGGTTCAAAAGCTGAAAGATTCTTATCGTGCCTTTTTAATCACTTCTGGAGAATTAAATGATTATCTTATTTATTAATGAACTAAGAGCCAGAACTAAACAGTAGACATTTATTAATAAATATTACCGTCGGTGACCATATTCGATAATCTTTGGTTAGTTTGCAGTCCAGCATGCTATAATATCTTGGAGTAATCTTGATCGAAGGTCGGTCATCGGAAGATTTGGAGATTTGTGTTTTATTTACTCTAGGAATTTACGGTAAGTTTTGTGGTCTTCCATATGAGTAGATGTTGCAAAGCAAGCTGTATATTAAAAAATAGTTTAGTAATTTCATTGCATAGTTGTCAACTGTTATATTCTTTATCTGTGAACCCATCTGGCAAAAACAAAAAAGAAACGCAATTAAAGCCACAACTATAATTAATAGTGTAATTATGTTATTAAGATACTATTTCACAATGTCAGGCACTACTTATTGTATCATTCTAATAATTTAAAATTAAAGAACTTGACTTTAATTATTAAATAATTTTGATTATCTTAATGTTTGAGTTTTGAATATGATTTTTGCTAGTGTAAACTGAAACTTATTATTAGGTTCCCATTCTCCAGACCTGTTTGTTATAAAAATTGAACAAATAATTGCTGCATTTATATGCTATGGCAAGAATGCACATGTGTCAAAAATGATGTAAAAGTGTTGGATTACAGATCCTCAAAATACATTTCCAGTTCAAGTTTTAAAAGCTATGTTCACAATGTGACAGAGGTTAAATAAAATATGACTGGTCAAAATTTAAGATAACCGAAATTAACAACAATTATAACGAAATTTAAAAAAATATTTATTAAAATATAATTATTTTGTTAGAAAGCATTGTTATGAATACCGCATATGGCTTACCCGCTCAATTTCCTTGTTTATTTAAAGCTGCAATTTGTTTTAGGGCTATATTTCCGGTTAGGAGAAAACATGTTTGTGAAAACCAATTTAATACAGCGCTGCACGATATGCAATTACATTTTTCTAATATTTACTCTTTTAGGTTAATATAACTAAAGATAAGCAATACCAAACCTACGAATTAAGTGTAAGTAAATACATAACAACAAAATAATTCATGCAAGTAGATATTGCTGCAAGCTATTCTATTTTATACAAGAATGAAAGACAAATAATCAAGAGTTCTAGAGGATAATGTTTCAAACCAAAATAGTTATTTATCGTACTAGTATGTTATGCTACGAGTACAAATAAGTCACGAGAGAAAAAGTTGAGCCCTCGAGGCCGCTAGGAGAACGCAGTTTTGTTAATGAATACAAACGATGGCAGTAATAATACACGCATGCCACACAGCAACAAGTACAAAAAGAGTGTATTGACAACTGGGACAACACAAAGTAACAAATTAATTCGAAGTGAGCTAAATACTGAGAGACAAAATAAATTTAGAATTAGAGTCGTCTGTGATTCCCGTTATACCTTTGGCAGTACTGAAGTGTATTGTTAGTAGCCCTGTCAGTCCATGTCAAATTCGAAGTTAACCGGTTAGGTTTTGCGCCAGTCTGTGTCAAATAAGAAACAAAACCTAACCTGCTAACCTAGAAACAATACATTAGTGCCTTTAGTGAGCGACTTATGGCTTTTATCTTACTAGTAAGTAGTGGGTCACTTTAAGGATCTAAAAGCGATCTAAATATACTCTTATTAGTAGTAGGTGTTGGATAATAGATATTAACAATGCAAGTTTGATTATGAGCATCTTAACGATACGAGTTTGATTGCTAAAACGAGGCCGTGAGCCGGTAATCAAATTTAATTCTTGAGTATGACTTTTACTATTGTATAGCAAATGCACACCTTTAAAAACGAGTGTCAAATAACCTATAAAATTGAAGGCAAAACAGATCTGTCGAAGTTCCCAAAAATCCAGCTTAAATGATCGAAATTCACCAACAATTGATAATTTCACATCAGGTAACAAATAGCAATGTAATTTAAATCAAGTAGTATGGCTAACCTGTTTTGTTTCTTTTTCTGACGTCTCAGAAGACGCGGAGCTGCAATTGTTTTGGATGCTAGCCGAACTCGTTTCCGCTTTTCTCTACTTCCAAGGGACGCTACGGCGATAATTTCTTTCTGGAAGGATCCTGGACGCTGCTGCTTCTCTCTGTACCTCAAACGATGAATGCCCAAGCTGTACCACACTGCTGCAGGTCTTTCGGAGCTTACTGGGTGTTCAAATCGACCTCGAAATGTGGAACTTCTACCTGTATTACGTTTCTTAGTGACGCCACACTCGTAATTCGTTCCTGGAATGCTCCCGGCTGCGCCTGTTTGGTTGTAAGCAACAAGGAAGGACGAATCTACACGCTGCACATTATTTTCAGCTGGCTGCTGCCTTAAAACTGGGCCCGAAGTTGTAATCAAGTGGGCGTACCTTTCCAATTCAATTTCCTCTGGGATGGTACTTTATAACTTGTTGAAAATTCGTACAAATGGGCTCTGCACACTGGTGATTGATAAAAACAACACTGAATTCAAGTAATAATTAGCTTTTAATACTCAAAATTAACCAACCTTTGCGAGCCAATCTTTAGAAACAGCTTCTTATATGGCTTAGCTTATAAACAATGACAATAGAACATGTAGGTATCATAGCAACAAGTTAATAATTGTTGTGACGTAAGTTTGTACAATGGTTTCTTAATAACTAAAATGTTTTTGCATAAATGTCAATTTTGAGCACTTTATTAGTATTCTCACTTTATTTCTTAATTACACTTGTCGACATGTTTATTTAGCACTGCACTGTTGTCTTTTTCACTTCTTAGCTAACCTTTCAATGCTCTTTGCATTATATGCCTTCTTACACTGTTTCCCTACCCTTCAGCTGCATTACCAATTGTTGGCATAATGAAATTTTACTACTAACGCTGCGTATAACTTTTGTAAAACCTCAAAACACCTCTGTATTTAAAAAAAATCATATTCCTGTCTTGACGTTACAGTATTTAACATGTCAGTCACCATAAATTAGATGCATTTGCCATAACGAGCACACATATTGAAAAATAATGTGAACGCAATCCTGCCGATACTGTTCTACTTAAAAGCTAACCTCTGCTAATTAGATTACAGTTATTTCTAATAATTTCTTCTATAATTACCAATGTTTAATTGTTACTTATTGCAATAAATATAATACCAATTCTGGGCTTATTTGAATCGTTATTTCATTTTAGTATATAAGCAAAGCAACCCGAATTGCTATAAGCAATATACCATTACAATCTTAACTGATACTATTATAGACACGAAATGGAATTGTAATTTTATTTTTCAAACTGCTGATTTAATAATATTTTTTTTCGACAACCGTAAAAAAAAGGGGACATTAGCGCATCGCTATCAATGCGCAAAGTTTGCCATTTTTTAACGTGTTAAAAAATGGGATATTTATTTACGTTACCACTGACGACGTGAAAAATGCATTTCGCGTACTAGAGCGCCAAAAATTTTCGCGCACTACATCGCGAAATAATATTGATATCCTTGTTTGACAGTTGTAGAAAAAATATTGTTTGTATTGAAGTGTTTTTGTGGCATTCTCACGCACAAAAACACTTACTTCGCGCACTTAATGCAAAAATTACTATTAAAAACAGAATGTAAAAAATGTATATTATATTATTAAAAAATATTTATATTAAAATAGCAGCATTTAGACAATGTTCGAATGACGTTTTGGTAACGTAGCAGTGTTGTTGCAGCTTGGTAGCCTTGACTTTCACGGAACTTTACTACTATTTTAGATTAGTGTTGCTTGCTTTGTTTTGCAAGTGATTTTGTCATACTTATGTTTAATTTCTTTATGATTTCCCTCTCAGAAACTAAATCGGATACTACCAAAATAATATTAAAGGAAAAAGCATTTGCTCTTTTCCAATGGGATTAGCGACAAAATTATAATAAATGCAAGTGTTTTGTCAAAAATAATGATGATACACCTAAATCAGACCAGGGGCCATTCAAAATTGAATTTTTAATTAAAATAATATCTCTAAAATATTTATCATCATGCGAGAATCTTAAATCTTAGATGACGAACACTTTTTTATGGTTCTTTGAAACTTGGAACTAATTATTATGTATTAATTTTATTATATTATTTGGTGCATAAACGATAATATAGGCCATGGTGACGTGAAGGTCCATGTTATTTAATAATGGCTTCGTAAGTGTTGCCCATAGAAATGGTTTATTTCGGAACAAACAGCTTGGAGGTCGTTTTAACTAATAAATATAAGTTGAAAGTAATTGCTACTTGACGATAGTGTGAAACCGCAACTATGTTATTTCAAAGTTATATTTATTTCATAGTACCAAGGGAAGTTGTACCGTCACTTTAAAATACCGTTAGAGTACCACACACTGTCTGTCCAAAGTTCCACTTGCCACTGTATGGTGTTCCATAAAGGATTTAACTTTTTAGATGACATATTGTTTATGTGTTTTAACGAAATATATAAGAAAAGGTAATGGCCTCATACTACTAAAATGTTGTTTTGCAATGTTGTTAAAGTTATTTGCCTTTAAACACTTCAATTTCCTAAAAATGCTATAGAATGTCGCTAAATTGTTTCTTGTCTATGAACACATTTGTAAACACTACGCAACAATGTATAGCATGAAATTTTATCAACATTGGGAACTAGACGGTGAAAGTAACTTCATGGTCAATTTAAGTGGTAACACACACTTTATGGTAACTGTGCGCAGTGACGTTCCATTGTGCAGGTAGCAAAAACCTTATTAACACTAATAAATATTACTTACAAGTTTACACCTTTAAAGGGATAGTAAAGGTGCCCAGAACGTAGCGGCAACTAACAAAAGTAATCTAAAGTAGCTGCAATTTGAAAGGAGCATTTCAGTAGTATAAATTAGTCGCCGCCATCATCGTTAGCCAGCTTCAAGTTCATAAACCTTTAAGGTTGTCCCAAAGGTAACTAGACGTTTTCAACACCGAAAAAGCTACATGCATGTCATATACAGTTACGAAGTAATTATTCCTGGTAAAAATGATACGGCAGCAACTGTTGATTTGTCAAATGAATTTATTTATACATACAAGTCACACGTTTAGTGGCGATTGCGTAATAGCTACTAATTTGAAGTTTCAGTCTCAGTTACCGATTATACTTTTGTACTAGTTGGGTAGTTATATCCAATACGCATCAGAAATCGGTGTTCTAACGATTCAGCTTCAAACATCGTGTCCGTGCAAAGATCAAAAAATATTTTAGAGTCCGTTTCACATAATTTGCCAAAAATCAATATTTGCTTGCAGCAATAATTTATTAGAAATTGAGTTTCAATATTTCCTAGAACTTTTTAATTTTATATTTTTAGGGTTTGAAAGGCCCTAGGGTTAATTTTAAAAATATTAAACGGAATAACTTTCTTTAAAAAGCTACGTTGGGAGTCCGCTGGAAATATTAAACGGGCTTCCCAAAAAATTGTTCTTCTTCTTCCTCTGAATTTAGACTGATAACTCTTCTTACCGCACGAAGTTCTTCAATATGCACTATTGTATAACTGCCTTAAATAAATAGTATGATTTGACTAATGATAAAGGTAATAAAATAGATGAAAAGGTTTGTAATCGCTATCAAATTGCTTTATAATAAATATGTAGGTAGCTATAATGAAGAATTTTTCTAATTGTTTTTTCCAATGCTTTTCATTAATATTTTCCGATAGGAGGGGCCCATCAGGAGCGCCCCTCTAGTTTTTTCTTAAAATGTGTTGAGATGCTGCTGCAGTCTTAAAATGTATATACGTACAACAATCATTTGTTTTCTTAAAATTTAGGATCAACTACTACTTATTTATATTTATTTATTTGGTGTATCTGCTTTTCGACCATTGCCAACCGTTTTAATCTCTTATTTATTATTTTCAAATTTAAATTGTTGGCACTGAAAATGCCATATATTTAACAAAACTAAGTAACAGTTAATTCTAACTGAATCAATAAGGACAAACAAGATAATTTAATATTCAAAAACAATTTTCTGTAAACCGGTGCATTCGGATTATATAAGTTTTCTAAACAAGATTGAGCGAAATTTAAATTTGTCAAAGTAGTCTCAGAATCTTGTTACACAAAAAATTTCTCAAAAATAATTGTTACAATTTAAAAATTTCGCGAGTTCTTTCTTTCTGACTAGCAGATATTTAATGTTCAAGCGTTTGACAATATGTATAAATGTCTTAGTAATATCTGTAAATAAGTATTCGATTTCCACCGAAATTTTCCAAAATGTAGTATGCTGAACTGCGATAGTCAGTCATTACTGATACTTCTACTAGCCCTAATCATTTGAATGAGTAAATTATGTTTTTATTACTTGTTTTACTCTTATTAACGGTAAATATAAAAAATGTATAAGAAAGCCTTCCTTCCTTTATTTTTACAATAGTTGTTAAGCGTAAACGTTTATATTTATTGTGAAAAACGTCCAATACTCCTAATATGGTCATACTGACGACTAGTACTTCTGAGATAAATCTTAGTCGCGTAGAAAAGGGCAGTGCCTTAATAACTTAAACTCGGCAACCAATTAAGTTCTTTTGCTAGTCCGTGATTACACACGTACGAAATAATTGCGAGTGTTGTTAATGGTCGGAACGCAATACAGTGAGCGAAAAACTTTACGACTGGACACGCCAGGCATTCTATTATCTCTGCAAAAATAACTGCCGTATGACTGATGGGATCCGCGTCGGTATGGCATCCACCACGCAGTAAAACCCATTTAACACAGGGCACGGGTTAAGCTTCGGGGGAACGACTTTCGCTACCGCGCTTTCGACCCGTGAAGACATCGGTTTTACTTTTTTCAAAATGGAAATTTAAGCGCGCAATTATGGTACGCCTCAAACAAGGCAATCCGCTTTTTAACCCATCAGTTCTGACATACATTCAGGGATGCGATTAATATTTATAAAAGATGTTATCCAATTACGCTGGCATACTTCGAATAACTGATTGAGTCTCGGCAAAAAGCTGCCCAATTGCACGATTTCGATTGAGGGCCGGGGGGATTACAGCGAAAACACGCGATTAATTTTCTCCAGATTTTGCAGCCATCTGCATCATAATTAATACTTAATCGATTGCGTTATTAAGTTCACCAGCATGAGGTATTAATGAGGAGAAACGTAAATGGGGGTAGCTTACCAGTATGAGGCATCGCCAGTCTTGAGCTCAGGTACTGCTTCTTGCTGAAACAAAACAAACAGTTTAGAGTCGCCGTGACCTACCAGAGGCCTACTAACAACCCTTCTCCTCTCGAAGGTAAATTATTATTCGTGATACACAAAGGGTGTTACTGTATCAAAATCGATTATAAAATAGCAGGTAGACTTATATTACGTGGTTTACATATTACAGGGGTGTGAGGAATATCTTAAGTAAATTACAGAGCGAAGTACCAGGAGTTTTTCCCCGCGAGGTTGTCCAATTTTCAGCGATTGTTGCCCGATTTAAATCCACCTTGTAAATCTACCTTTTAGCAGGGCACCAGTTGACAGGGAGCGTGTTTTGGGGTTGGGGTACACAGGGCACCGTGTCGGAGAGCGTGACGGAGGGTCGTTTGGACTCTTTGAGATGCTAATGTCGCCGAGGTGGGCTCGATTAAGCGAATTAACCACTACTCCCTCACACCATGCCATTTTACACGACAATGATTTTGGCTATTGTGTAATGCTGGCATGAAAGCGATTGCCTTTTACGGTTATGTATTTATTTGAAGCACTACACGCTAGAGTAACAAAGAAAAGGCCAGCAGGTGCGAAATTCGAAATATTTTTTCTGTAATTTTGACATTTTGTTGTCGTTTTCAACGTCAAAATGATTCATATATTCGTACTAGTTGCAGTATAAAAGTTCATCTTGTCACTAGTTGCAATATGAGAGTTCATATTGACACCAGTTGCAATATGTGGTTTCATATTGACACTAGTGCTAATAGGAAAATTTAGATCAACTTTGTAGATTTAAGTAAAGTTATTTACTATAAAACTTAATATGACTTAAAATTAAAGAAAATCTTGTATGCAACACGTTGCAAAGTTAGTGTTTTTCACACTCAACGTGTTGTCCAACTCGCTAGCGCTCGTACGGCAAACTTTACGTCTGTTGTGAAAAACACTTTAATTTTGCAACTTGATACATAAATAGCTATTTTGCATCTGAACTCAGATTGAAAATTTGCTATTTACAAACTATTCATGCGACAGACAAAATAACAATCAGAGCAATTTTATGATTTCGTGATACTTTGAGTCATAACATTTCCTACCTATATAGGTAAAATATATAGGTAAAATGTATGTACTAAATGTCCACATAGCAGTTTCATATGCCTATTTTCATTTAATGTGCAGTTAAAAAATAAAACAGCAAAGAGAATTAGAAATAATATTTCTAACTACTTAAATGTAATTGAAAGGGAATTTGGTGGCAGCGTCATATACTGCTGACTATAATTTTTGTAAAGTGCTAGAAAATTGGGTATAAATAGATATTTGTTATATTTTAAAGTAATGTTCTTTAACAGCAAATATTCATTATCAATTACTACTAGTACAACTAACAACGTAGTTTGTAAATTAGCGACGTTAGAATAAAAATTTGATAGCGTCATATAACGGGTGTCCCGTGGCAAATTTCATTTTTAAACTTGAAATAAATTTTTTATTTCTTCAAGTATTTTATTGAAAAAAATTGCAAAATAAACCTCAATCTTTGGGAAATTATTTGTGAAACAGCACATCCGCCAAATGACGCCCCTCACGTCGTACCACTTCTTCCAAACAAACCTGAAAATTGCGCATCACACGCATAAGCATCATAGCACGTGTAATTCCACGAATTTCTTGGGTGATGTTCCGCTTTAACACATCCACAGTGGGTGCTGCATTCTCGTAGACTTTCTATTTGAGACCAGGAGGGGGGGGGGGGATTTAGAGTCCCTCTCTTAGAAATGATGCTATTCGGGAAAAGTTGGCGAAGCCATTACGATATTCGCGGTATGAGGAGTAGCCCTATCTTGCATAAATCAGATATCTTGACCTCTGTTAAACATTATCCGACGACGAAGAGAAGGCCACAGAAAGTTACTGATCATTTCCAGGTATCGTTTTGACTTTTCCCGAATCGCATAATTTTTAAGATAGGGACTCCGCGAAGCTCTGATTTAACTCCTTTGGACTTTTTGTTGTGGGGATATCTCAAATCAAAAGTCTACGAGAATGTACCAGTCACTGTGGATGTGTTAACGCAGAACATCACCCGCAAAATTCGTAGAATTACACGTGCTATGCTTATGCGTGTGATGCGAAATTTTCAAGTTTGTTTGGAAGAAGCGACGGTACAACGTGAGGGGCTTTATTTGGTGGATGTGCTGTTTCACGAATAATTTCCCAAAGATTGAGGTCTATTTTGTAATTTTTTTCAATAAAATACTTGAAGAAATAAAAAATTTATTTCTAGTTTAAAAATGAAATTTGCCGCGGGACACCCGTTACTATAATGGAATATTATCACAATTTTTAAAACCACCAGATAATTTTCTAACAATAAAATATATATATTTTGAAGTAATTTGGTAGCTTACAATTTAGCAGATAAAAAATTGTAAATTATCAAAGTATACCAAAATGGTATATAGTCCAGTCAATATGTATACATACATACAAGAAAAATGCATTTGTATAAAAGTGAACCGAAATATGAAATTCCTTTTTTAGGGGGTGATAGGGGTCCAGGAAGGCTTAACTTCAAGTTGTCGACCAAGATTTCCTATATGCTATTTCCTCCATCTTGAAAAGAGGTGCGTTCGAGTTTTTTGTGATAACTCGGTTCTCGTTAACGCCACATGAAAATAGAGCAGATCCTTTTGCTAGCATTGTTTGTGCCCTACAATTTATGTTCTATGACTTTTCCGCATACGAATAATATTTGTCGAGATATCCAACGCGAAAGGAAAAAGTGAAGGGGTCGACATTTTTTTTGCGCTTCTTCGCTTGTGTTGCATAGATTTCCTATACGTATAATAACTGCTATGTATGGGCACTCTAGTGTGGCATTTTTCGTCCTATTTAGGGAAAAATTAGTTATTACCAAACTTGTGGAGCTTTGAAATACCTACCTACATTTTGAAGTAGGTATTATTAATTTAAATTCTACTAAAATTCCGACATGTAGAGCAGTCATCAAGTCGGCACGTTATATTGATTTCACGTATCGCACTATTACCTAATTGCCATAATATTATATATTTATGTCATAAGTGGAAAAAAGCCGTCACATTCTTACGCGTGTGCATTGCATTTTAGGTATAGGGTAGGATTTCAATAGAAAAATCAGATAATTCAGCTGACAAGCAAGATTAATGTTTTTTGAATTTTTTTTTATTTAGTGTTAGCTGGCTCTGCATTTCTAATGCAATACACAGCTTTGTTATGCTAAACTTATAGCTACTATAACATAAAATTCACATGAGGTTAATGTGATTCTTCACACCTCTAACTTACAATATATATGTTTTACTTAAAATTATGTAAAGCTAGGAAGTTTTATATCAAGTCTTGTGGTAATTTACGCTTCAGGCGCTTGTGAATGTCCTTTTGACCAAGATTTAGTTTAGTAGCACTTTCACACAGCACTATGTTTTCAAAAAACTTGATAGTGATTTTCTTGATAAAGTCAGTCATTAGTGGTATTTGCAACTCGTTATGAATTTGTGCATTGCTCACAAACCACGGGCACTTAATTAAGATTAATGTATTCGGGAAAACATAATGGTTAAAGAAGATTGCTAGAGTTTGCAGTAAAATACAGGCTGAAGATATTGTTCTTGTGATCTAACTATTGAAATCTATAATTTAGAAGGGTCAAACTACAATCACAAGAAAAGACAATCCCAACTTACCTTTTTTATCTCTCAAAAATTAGAGAAGGTAAAAATGAGATTGACTTCATACTAATGAGAAAATTACACGATACAAAACACGGAAATAAGAGTAAATATAAAAGACCTTCTGACACAAGAGAAAGGTTAGACTGACGACTTTAGAAATTCACACTAAGAATACGAAAAAGCATATTGCTCCAAAAAAAGCAGAAAGAAGCAACACGAAAGAAACACGTACTACTAGCAAATAAAGTAAAATGTGTCTCTTACTAAATTATTTTTTATTATACACGGTGGTTTAAAAAAGTATGGCAATCAAACCTATTTTTTTTTAGGAATGCCCTCTGTTAACGACAAAAATGTTGGCCATAAATATGTGCATTTTAATGTCAAGTTGCATAAGTCTAACGTCTAACTATTTTGGAGATATTAACGAATTTTTACCAAAAAATATTGAACTTCAGGCGGCTCCTGTAGGTAAGAGAAAACAATTGAATGAAAGAAAACGTTAAACTTTTTCATGGATTATCTTTCGAGTGTAAAATGATGGCTCTGGGTATTGATGCTATGCGGGATGTTCATCATTTGCGAATTTAATATTTTAAAATTTTTGAAAAGTTCTTAATGTTCTTTTTTGATATCTTGCTTCATATCTCTAAATTCAATTGACTTTCAGATATGCGTGTTTGAACATAAAAAAAGTAAGCCCTTTAAAGTTATTTATTTAAAGGAATAACAAACAAACGCCCTTAAATTGCAATTGCAATTTAAATACTTACAACACTTCGATCATAACAAAAAACTACGTTTAGAAAATAAAAGTGCAGCCACTGCTGAAACAAGAAATAACAAACACGAAAAGTGAGAAATGCAGGGGAAAAATTAAATCTGAAAAGCTATTGAATTTATGGGGAAAAATAAAATATCAAAAGAAATTTCATTAAAATAACTTTATAAAATTACAGATATACAGGGTGTCCCATTAAACAAATCGAAATGGAAGAAGAACAGCAGGAGAAATATTTAACGTAATTACCTGTAAAAATTTATTATATTCGTGTTTGTTCTTTAAGTTTGATTTCATTTGATAATGAAATTAATTTACTCATGCATTTCTCGTTTTTTCGTGTTTATTATTTCTTGTATCAGCTATGACTAGATTTTTAGTTTTTACACCTGGTTTTATGTTTTCGTTTGAGAGCTAACATGTTAAATTAAAATTAATATTTTAACGGCGTTTGTTTGTTAGTTGAAGTAAAGCATCTTAACAGGTTTAAATTGTTTTATCTTTAAACTTGCATATTTGAAAAGCTGTTTAATTTTGGATTATGAAGTAACATAACAAAAAAGCTCATTAAAAGAGATTTCCAAAAATAAAAAATCGGAAATATTTGCAAATGATGAGTACCCTATATAGTATTCATACCTAAGAGCCACCATTTTACTCCCGAAATGTAATTAACGAATAAAATAAATGTTTGATAATGTTTTCTTTCATTCAATTGTTTTCTTTCATCTACAGCAGCCGCCTGCAATTCAGCATTTTTTTGTATTAAATAGTAAATATCTCTAAAACATGCAACTTTACATTAAACTCATTAGTTTTTAAGCACAAAACTGTTAAGTCCCAAACATAAGGCATTCTCTCTCTCTCTCTCTCTCTTTTAGTTTTAGAAATATCTTCCACCCCCGCCTAGTTGCCGAACGATGTATATTCGAAACTTTGAAGTTACTACAATAGAAAAGTTCTAAGCTAATTAAATAACAGCCAGAGAGAAAGCAACAAAACAAATTTACTAAAAATTATTTTACGTAAGCCAATACCAACACATAAGCAAGAAAATAGGGTAAGACAACCAGTGTCCAAATTCTAAAAGTAGAATGAAGGATCACATAACATCATAGGTTCAATGAGGATTAGAAAAAGAAACTAATTTGAAACAATGGATGGAAATTTATAATAATAGGTACACCACAAAAAACTAATTTTTTTTTAAATTGGTAGCTCTCGACCTGTTAGCCTGATATAAACCGTATACAGGGTGTAAACGGAAATGTTATACAAATGGAGAAGCAAATTTTAAAAACTTTAGTTTTGACACGAATAAAATAGAAATATTCTATTCGTTTTGAAGTTTAGCTGTTTAATAAAGTGAATTTATGTACAAGTTTTTCTTTTTTCAAATTAATTAATAATTAACCGTTAGCATGGTAAAACAAACAACGTTGATAAGTTATATGAACACAGATATAGTCGGCCCTTCGTAATTTTTTTTCATTGCATTTTCCCTATGATTGGCATTTCCGTTTACACCCTGTATATACTGCTTTCTGATATAATACAGAATATTAAATAGGAACCAACTTCATAAACAGGCAGGTTTGAGGGAAAGTTATTGAATCATATACCATTCACAAATTATAACCAAATTATTAAAAACACTCAGAATTTGATACCGTTGTATTTATAGATTAGTATTTACTGTTATTATTATATGGTTTCAAATAAATCTTAACATTGCTATTTTAAAATATGTACTACTTATTGACACATATATGATGCACTCTTTTATTTGTAACTTATTATTAATAAATATCACCAAATATGTAGACCTATGTAACTATAATTTTCATTGACCCGCCAACTCTCAGGTTAAATTCCTCCACAGAGTGTAGCTCGCCAATTGAATTTTTACCAGAATCATATTATTTTAGTCTCTTCGTCTATACCTACTGTTAGTAACGGTCAGGGTACATGCTACATTTTTGTATTTTGTGTCCTTAATATAATTCTAAAAATGTATTTATTTCTATTGGAAGTTGTACAAGTATATATAAAAATAAAAGCCAATTTCGTAGCTATCACATAACTGACATAACAGTAGCAGCAAATTCCAAACCACACGCAGTGTTACTCCATAAAAAGTTTTGGGAAATCGGCGGGTAGCCTGACTAATGCCAGCTTTCGTACGGGTTAATAACGCCGAATTTCGAGGACGCTCTTACTAATTTGGATGATTTATTTGAGAGAGTGCAGTTAGTTCCGTTAGTCGTGGATGCTACAGCTCTATTTCGAACCGATTATGGATCGCGGGGAACGTCATCGAGCGATTTCCTCCCTAATGAAGCCACCCAGTAGCGACTTCGACTGCCGCCGTCACCGTAACGACATTTCAATAATTGAATTATTTATGGCTTGTGCCCCTGACAGGTAGCAGAGACACCGCGATTATGATTGATATTTACTTAACTCACGATAATCATCGGATACTACCTCAACATAATCATATATTTACATTTTTTGACCTTGTTTATTATGTATAATTATTGTAAGTTGCTTTTGCGGTATCTTAAAAGGACTGCGCCTGGAATGTAGGCATGAGCTTCGTCGGAAAAATACTAGTTCCAACTGTAAACGCACTTGATAACATGTAATGCGAGTGTTCATTGCTGAAAGGTAGCCGTATTTTTACATTCATTTAAATCGAGAAGAATTGGATTCATGATTGATTTGGAGATTTAATTGTTTCGCCATTTTAAGCTCTACGTGTTGCTTGACTATGAAAGTCACCATCTCCAACCAAATTTTATAACAATAGCACAAAAATTGAATTTGGCGTCCAAAGTGACTAATAATTGCAGAAAATAGTCCTTTTCACATCTAGCAGTACATAATCCCCCAAATCTATGTGCAGGAATGTTTATGAACTCCCTAAAACGAAGTCGTGTCTGAATTCGTTAATTATTTGTATGATGTGTGTCTGATGTGAGCGATGCGTGTTCGCTTATCGAAATTTTTAAACTTTGATTTCAAATTCGGATAGAACATAAAAAACTAGACTAGGGATGTCTGAAGAACCAACCTCCTATAATGTAAAAGGAACATGGACAAATGGTGGGCAATCTTTGGTATGTGTATTTGTCCATCTGTGCATTTTTCAGAATTTTCATATTTTAAGATTAGATTTGATAGAAGATGAAAAAGTACAATAGGGATGTCTGAAGAATCACCCTTTTATCTCATAAGAAACAAGGACAAAATGGCGGATAAAAAAGCGAAAATTTAAATGTTGTCTAAGAGTTTGTCTGACAATGTCATTTTCAACTGGTTATACGTGGATTTGCTTTTTGTTAGACTGAGGTATACGATATCTGTGTGTTTATTTATATAAAGAAAATAAGTCCAGAAAGGAAGAAAATTTATGTGTATATGTACCTGTAATGCATACAATAATATTAAGAAACTGCAAAAACGTTATACCTATATTCATATTCTTGTTCTGGTCAGAATAGGAATCATACTTGTATTTTGCATGGATTTGACTGATATTTATACTATTTGAAAATTCAGTCCATAAACTGGCACTAGAAGGATATTAATTAGAGTCCATTTAGATAATCTAAATTCCATGTCAATAAATTTATCAGTAATAATGTATTAAGGGCAAATGATTTTGCTGGTAAAAATATTTTAAGAAAGTATTTTGTTTTTTTTTTTTTGGACTATTTCGGTTCATTTTCACATTTATACTGATTCATAATGACAGTTTTTGCACTACTAGTCTCAGAACGCACCGTTATTGGCCTATCTTTAGGTCGTGAAGATGATTTTCTCCACCAAGGGAGAGAAAGTAAAATAAACAATTTTCATCGTGGTAACTAATAAATTGCTAAGTTACCAAATATGACTATTTTAATTTTGACGTTTTAAAGAGCTGTATTGTCAGGTTGACAGTTAATATATTTTCGAAATTTGTTGGGAATTTAGGTATTAAGCCGTTTGGTAGTGCAAAAAATAGTATATACACCACGGTAATGAATCGTCTTATAACCTTCGCGCTTTAGATATATCTAATATGCGCTCAGGTTATAATACTGCGCTTCGCTACCTTGATGTAAATATACTATTAAATAACGTTTCTGAAATTAATACCACCTTGATTAAAACAACGTATTTGGTGGTTGCCATGAATACAAGTGGTAAAAGAAACTGATCAAATCCACAGGAAAAATATTGATTTTTTGCCACTATAAAAACACGTGATTGGTTGAATTTTGAGAAATCATGGCATTTGATTGGGTAATAAGAGATGCCGGAAATAGTCCATTATAAAGATTATATCCTCTTAATTGTAAATATTCATGTTAGAACTATTCGACTTGAAGATTTACTAGATTCTAATAAGTAATGGTTTAGTTTTTATAAGCAAAATATTTTGTCTGTTGGTCAACTTACATCAGCTTACAATCACAGGGTGAAGTTACACTAAACTAACATAATGTGGAAGTAGTTAGGCAGCTAATGAAATATAGACTTTCTTTCTTCCTGTTCTATTACTTCTATAGAAAAATACTACTCGTGGATTGTTTTTCTGTTTTAGGAAACCAATAGTAATTTATTATACAAGACGATAAAGTTATATTTTATCCACGAGTGAATCGTTTAACCTCGAGACGAAGTCGAGACGTTAATGATTCAAGAGTGGATAGTAATAACTTTATCGTCGTGTATAATACAAAATTAGCATAATACGAAGCTGTAATATTTAATTTAAATAAAAGTTAGAAAATTAAATTACTTTATCTACCCTTGATGTTAAAAGCGTTACTTTATCTACCATTTCTGTTTTGAGTAGATTAAAGAACATTTTAACATTTGCTATAGAAAAATAGTAATTTATTATACAAGACGATAAAGTTAAATTTTATCCACGAGTGAATCGTTTAACGTCGAGACGAAGTCGAGACGTTAATGTTTCAAGAGTGGATAGAAATAACTTTATCGTCGTGTATAATACAATATTTTTTTCTATAGCAAGAACTTTAACAATTTCAAAAGAAAATAATGACAGTCAATCACATTTCAAATTGTCAGTAGCTAGATTGGGTTGCTACGATAATACGAAGCCGTCATATTTAATTTAAACAAAAGTTAAAAAATTAAATTACTTTATCTATCCTTGATGTTAAAGTGCTACTTTATCTACCCTTGCTGTTAAAGTAAAACTTGACTTTTTGTTTTGAGTTGATAAAAGCACACTTTAACATGTGCTATAGAAAAAAATAATTTTATTTTATATCGTTAAGGGGTTTGTGTATTTAATAAATTTAAAATGCTATAATATCATTATTTTGTAGGACGTAAAAGGTCAATAGCAATTTAAAGGAACTAATTCCATAAACTAGAGTGTTTGCAATGTATTACGCTCAACGAAAGAACGTATTTTTCATTATGATACCACTTGTTCTTTACTTTAGTGTAAATTTGAATGTTGTTTATAAAATTTCGTGGGATTAGCTAAATGTTCATCTAAAAATAACCAATTAAAATTATCAAACGTACAGCACCCAAAAATATTTCATATTTTCCAAATGATAACAAGTTCATTCTGAAATCTTACATGTTTTTCTAAAACTGTCAATAATTGTTCATATTAGAGGAGAGTAGGTTATAATATGTAAACATTTTATAGATTTTTTTAGATAGATAATAACCTTAATTTACTCTTTCCTTCCTTTATTACCATGAAAAAGATAGGTAACAAATAGTTATAATACATTCTTTATAATTCATGCATTTGACGCGACCTTAATACCTGTTCACTACTTAAATGTATCATTAATCATCATTTTCGTTTTAAAGTAACATTCTCTACAATATGAGACGTGAAACGAGAAACAACTTATTATAAATTAAACAAAAATACTTCTTTTAAATAAACAATCATCAAATTCTAAAACAGAAACGGAGCAGAAATCAGGATTGTTGAATTAAATGTGTTAAATATAAATATTTCATTTCACAGAAAGAGTACATTATTAACACGACCAAATGTACTATCTACATGCGACAGCAAGCTTTTAAAAAATGCATAACCGGAAGTATGGTGCTTATTCTTTTAATTTTTCAGTTTTTTTTTTTCGATCTTCTCAAACCAGTTTTTTCAAACGTCACATTTTGATTATATTTTTAATGTGTATTGATGTGAGATAGGTGATTTTCCAGTTGAATACCTCTAAAATGTTTTTTTTTGTTTTTTATATAATGTAGTAGGAATCTAAAATAAATTTTTAACTAATTATAAGATCACTATGAAAGGAAGTTGTGTGCTTGTATAACACCAAATTTATTTACCGGTAGTTTCGAATTAATGTTAATTGTGTGGTTATTTTAGGTGTTGCCGCCGTTATCGCAGCCATAATGCTTCTAGGAAAAGTGACTGAAAGCAATTGGCCCAAGGAAAATTGATCGAAAATAATTGACCGAAATAGCAATTCATCGAATTAGCAATTGATCCAAATATAATTACCCGAAAATCTAATATAAAAACTAGTAATTCAATCGTTGATCAATTATTGTATATTGCTAATGTTAAATTTATAGTTTTATATGTTCTTTACTTTCACCGATGAATATGCTAAATGTGGGTGTACAACCAGTTAAATACGTTGGGATATTTGAATGTAATTTGGAAACAATGCAATTGAAGGCTGGCATGGAGGTTTCGAGCACCAAATTTCGGCTGATTAGCCAAATATATAGAAATTCGTAGAAGCTGTTTAGAAGGAACCAAGTTTAGGGAGTCTTTAAATTTATCAATATGTAAGTGGCCCAAGCAGGGAGACCGCCCGTAAAACTAACAAGATTTGTTTGTTGCCAATTATAACATAGGTAACTTCGAAGATCTTTTACAGGGCATCGCTTATAAAACAAGCTTTTAATTTAATGCATGAAAACAAAAAAACAGAACAAGAAGAAGAAAGAAACAGGAAATATATTTAAAAAAAAACTGCAAAGGTATCTCTTACCGACTTTTAAACATGCCAGAATTATGCTGTCAAATCTAACCCTGGGAAAGGAAAGTATTTTAATTTGAACAATTATTTATTCGGTAAATTGTGTATGGACACATTACATTTTCGGTGAATTGAATTTCGATCAATTTCTGTTTCGATTAATTGCGTTTGGGTCAATTTTCCTTCAGCCAATTTTTCTTCGGTTAATTGTTTTCGGCTGTGGTATTACGTTGGTATGTAAAAAATGATAAATGTTAATGTGAAATTAATAGATGCACAAATGTCAGTATTACTCATTGGCACTTTGGTGCCTATACAAAATGTTAATAAAGTCAAACAATTAGTGTCAATCGGCGCGAAATAAAAATAGTTAATGTCTAAAATGTAAAAGTATTAATGAAATGCTGTATAATTAATAGTATATTACATAACAAATTTCGAAAGTGCGAATGTATTTGAAAAACGAGACAAAGAGTAGCGAAGCCGAGTTACTTAAAACATGAGCGTATGATACACTTTCGAGCGAGTTCTGTGCGCTATTTGTCCCACAACAACAAATACCCATGTTTGCAATTTAATTAATGACAACATTATTGTCACAACTGTCAATGTGAATAGATTTTCAGTAGTTTTTACGTTAAAATGACATATTTAGCCCACTGCTTAAGTGCGAACTGTGCGTTATTTTATAATAAACAATTTCCTTATGATACCGACCGGCTGAATGGTATTCTAATTTGTAGTGGCTACTTGACTGTATGGAAACATTCAATTTCGTAAATGAGCGTGAGAAAATTACATTGAGTAGATTTAAGTAGGCTTGAAAAACATTAATAATAATTTCCTAATCTAACTCCCCTTTTAATTGATATTTTGCTTAATTTTTAATTGTTTCACAAACTCGCAGTCTCGCAGTCTTATCACGATCGCTAGCGACCCTAATTTGGGTGATGACTTCCGGTTCGAAACCGCTGACTTATAGAAACAATACAAAATCAATACAACATGGTTCAATAATAATGTAATGAAGATCAATTAAATAAGATTAATTTAAATTTATCTTGAATCATCCAAATGCAGATCTCATAAGCTTATAGCTGCACACACATTCTGAGTTAAAATGGTTTATTTTCTATATGTACAATAGTTTCATTGCCATTTATATTAATCACAAAATTCCAACAAATATATAATAGTTAAATAATGTATTTAATTTGTGCTTGATCACCCGATTTTTTTGCTACGAAAGAATATACTGACATTACCATTTAAACCGCTTAGGGCAGACCGTGGAAGGTCAACCCCCTATCGGAATTTCGAGCATATAGAGTTTAATTATTGTTATCTTATCAGTATTGGCCAACAATATTACAGCATAAAACTTTATATTCGCTAGTAGCTGCAGCAATAAGGATAGTAGCGGATAATCTATTGAAAACATAATTAATGATAAAACTGATTTTATTTTCATACTTAGTATTTTCTAGTTTGCTGCTTCAAGGGAAAGAAAAACAATTTTGCCGTTTTAGAGAACTGCAGTTGTTTTAAAATACCCAAAATATGGAGGGGATGCAATTAAAAATGTCGTCAATCTTATGATTGGTTGTGAAAAAATCAAAACTAAGCAGTGGAGCAGTTTTTATTATAATTTGTATACTACAATAATATCAAAGACAAATAATATATAGTAATACTCTTATAAAGATGTTGAACTCCAGCTGTTTTTGTTTGACGATACTTTCTAAGGTCAATAGATTAATACATTGAGTGTAAGGTACCGCCAATCCATTCCTCGCGTGAGAATGTGAGAAAATTGTGAGATAAAGACACTAAATACAAACTTCCCAAGTGCAATAGAGAAGACACTAGTTTTTGAGGAGTTTCTTTTTGGTGTAATGGCACTGCTGTAAAGTCAAATTATAGTTATATTGTGTTCTTATCCCCAGTTCGAGAAACTTGTGCGACAAGAATAGATATAAAAAAACACTAATGGCGGTACCTTACACTTTAGTGTGTTGATCTAGTGACCTTAATACTTTCAACTATTGAGCGCCACCTGACTTTTGGGAAAACTAAAATATCAAAAGCCACATCCTCCTGGATTAATACGAGCTCTATATTTAAATTAATTTATGGCAGAAATTAATATCTTGCAAAAAACACACTAATAACTGCAAAACTTTATTTATCGATATAAAATTAAATATCAGGATATTTTTAAATATCGATATTCTAATAGTGCTATAACGTTACCATTGTTTATTAATGCTAAACCGTTGTAAGTATATAATTTAAATGAATAACATATATTAAAAATACTTTCAAATTCAAGCGCCAAATTAAATACTTGTTTATGCTTTACAAATATAATTGAAGGCAACTATTAAATAAAGCAAGTGCAAAAACGTTTTTATCAAACGAGTATCGCCAGCCCTTTTTCTTATTTTTACCTAATATAGGTAATGTAACTATTTAAAAAATTATAGTATTAATTATGTTAGCAAATTCTTTAGGAAATGTTTTTAAAATTACTTCAATTAAACGCTTACTGTTCATCTTATTAATTTTGTTACTAAGTCGAGTTGTTTTTCGAACAAATTTATCTAATTGTTGTTTTAAAGTTTTCGCTCTACTATGCTAGTAGCTTAATGTTATGGGTAACAGTTTTACTGGAATACGTTGCGGTAGACAAATTTTCAAAACTAAACATACCTACACGATTGTTTGTTATTTGATTTTAATATTAAATATTTTTTTCTGAAACCGTCATTTACAGTAGATTCCTCGATACTCATTTAAGGAAACTAGATCTTTATAAAAACAGTAATGAAAGATGCCATGGGAATACACGACTAGTAGAAGGCAGCAGATTATTTTAACTAGAATTACAATTGGACATACCCGCCTTACACATTCTCACTTACTCCAAAATACCGATCAACTTAAATGTGACACCTGTAATGTTCCTTTGAGTATATTTCATATTCTTACAGAATGCAAAAATTATGACGAAGAAAGGAAAACGAACGGGATTCCACCAAATATAGATGAAGCTCTACATAATCCACAACAAATATTGACATTTTTAAGTACAATTAAATTACTACACGTATTATAACTTATGTAGCAATAACTGTAATCGTGCTAATAACCTTAGCAGTTGAAGCACGTTAATTAAAATTAAAAAAAAAAAAAAAAAGTAATGAAAATACTTTCTTGGCTATTCAGGAAAATGTTACCTGATTAAAATAAATAACTATAAGATTAAATAAGCTCTTTATTTATTTTTATCAGTAATATTTTCATATGGGCTAAATTACTAGTGCGCCAACATAATTCTCAAACATTTTGAACTATTTGTGATTGTCAATTTTTTATTGAAATTTAAACGGTTTCAGAAAAACACGTATAAAGCGTGTAAAGCATAATTTTCCTGACTTATTATGTAATATACTATTATTTTTGATTACATCTAAACACCTTGTTTATGAAACTATTTAAAGTTCATAAAGTGGTACTTTATTGTAATAGTACAATAATGATAAAATAAATTGGACTGAACTGTCAGTGCCAAGTAAAATGTTGACATAACGCAATATCTTTGAATACATTTAAACTCTAACAAGAAACAGTGTTTATAAATGAAAAATTGGCTATTAATTCTTTTGGTTATAAACAGCTATTATACATTTTCTGTTGTAAATGCTAATCATGAAAACTATGTTATTTTTTTCTAAATATTATTATTATTATTACTCCAATAAAATAGCAACTAGACATAAACTTGACTCGTCCTATTAATTAGCCTCGCTCGCAAAGTTTGCTCGTCCATAAATGAGACTCGTCTAATACAGTCTTATATCATGTGCTTGTTGCATAGATTGCTATTACTTATAGTGAAATCAATCCCTTTGAAAACAATCGATTGGCGAAAAATATATCTTAAAATTTTCAATTTTTTTGAGAAATTGGAGGCAGATATGCCTTCTCACTTATTTCGAGTAATTTATGGAACAGGTAAGTATTAATTCTCTTATTATATTTTTAAGTAACTGAAAGGAGTAGAATTATAAGTTCCTGCAATAGTTCTTTGATAGCTCTTGCCTGTTTCAACAATAACTTTTTTGAAACCCGTCTAACTTTTAGTTATTGTCAATATTTGAGTATTTTTCGTAGTTTAAAAATAAGAGATCTCTTATTATTTAACATTGTTGGAAAATATGGTTTTTAATTTAGAAATGAAATACATACAGTATAAGTGTCCTGTGAATTTAAATTAAGTTAAATAATGCTAGGAATATGCTTAACTACTTGAAAAATGGAAATAGTGCATTTTCCGTGAAAAAATGAAGATAACGTTTCGATAAAAATTTGGATTTCCATCATTTTTATGCATCTGAGCAAGTTTTTAAAATATTTTTTTCGATAAAACTATGCCTATTTTGCTTTTTTAAGTTTTCGTATTTATTTTTAATCGCAGTAGGCTACTACTTTCTACTAAAATTATTAAATGATTATAAAAGATACTCTAATTAACAAACATTTGAAATATATCAGATATTAAATATGAGAACTACAGGGGTGTGAAGGTGAGAAGTAAAACACATTGTATACCTTCTCAACTCCAGGTTAGTAGGATATTTAAATTACTGTCTAAAAGCCTTTTAGATATTGCTTTGTACTATGTTTGTATTAGGTATGTGCTCTGCATGAATTCAAAACTAAATTAATACAAATATTTAGACTAGTTTCATACTCTTGTCTATTTAGTTAATTGCATCTGTTATTTGATTCCTGTTAGTAGTTATGCAACAAGTACAAGTACTGCAAGCATGAAGAGCAAACTGCAATTTCGTAACTATGATATAACATTAACACACAATGCAGCCAAGATCGGTTTGATAGCGAGCGATTTTTTGTATATCTAATTATTATGTGAAAATATTGTTTTCAACGTAATGAAAGCCAAACTGGAATTCCTTACTCCTTTCCGATCCTGCAATTAGCGCCATGGCCAACCTTGTTAAAACAGTTAACCAAAAACCTGGCAGTGCGTGAATCAGTTAACGTGGCGCCCGTTTTTCGTGGCATGTAATTGTGACGCAATAAAACTGTATTAGAAGCGCGCTCTAATTCTATGCACCATTTCGTAGTGAAAAATCTGAAATTAATGTAAATCGGAATCATAAGCGCAAACCGCGACGTGTTCAACCCAAATTATTCTGGTAGTTAACTCGCATTTGCATCTATGGTCACGCAGTCGATATCCTGACGCACCACCGACCGGGCGGAGGGTGCTTTGTTTTTGTTTACAGCTTTTGGGAAATTAATAATGATTTGCTGCCTTAATTTAATGCTTTAAGCCGCACATAATTATGTAATCGATCTTAATTTTTGCTGTGCTATAATTACTATAACTAACAGTTCAAATGTAACTAGGAGATAATAACAAATTACAACAAAGGGAATACAAAACTAATTGACATGTAATAGTATTTAACATTACAAGCCAGGTAAAACAGGTTTTACTGGCGATAGGATTGGGATGACTGGCGAGCCGTTAGGCGAGCCTGTCATATACTTGAGCCAGTAAAAATGGTTACCTGGCGTGTATTGTTGAATGTTTTATTTGTTCCTCACTTGTAAATAACTAGAAATTCACCATTTATTCAAAATGTCAAACTGACAAGCAACTAAATTATTCAATATGACACATACTAAGGAAGACAACTCTGGCTTTGCACGCTATCATTTATCTATGAGCACGCTTGTAAAATATAACTGGCTAGCCAGTAAAAAATTTACTGGCTAGCCAGTTAAGAAACATTTTCAAGGTGAATACAGTGACTTGATAAATTGATGTTTACAAGTGAGGAACAAATAAATACAATTTATTAAACTAGAAATTGTATTGCCATTTTGCTTTCTTCGTAGGACAAAATTGTACGTAAGATATATTCCTGGTATAATAATTTACATATAGGTAGTGTAAAATAGTGATTTTTTATAATTTAAATTTTTAAAGCCTGGATAATGCAACACATTATTAAGCCCTAATTACTATAAAGAGATTAAATCAACACCACCCAGACAGGTTAAATACTCTTATTAATGTAATATTTGCGCCACATAAGTCAACCGATTTACATCGTTGGTTGCCGTCGCGTCGACGTCGATCGCGGAACGACTCGTGTTGTATCGGAACGAAACGAAGTAGAAGCGGAGTAGAAAGACATATCTAACATGTGAGCAAACGAAAATGAAATCAAGCTTGGCTTTGAAATATTTGTTTGTGTTGGTGGCACTGTAAGTCTATGTCAAATTCGATGTTCGCAGGTTAGGTTTTGCATCAGTCTGTGTCAAAACTGACGCAAAACCTAACCTGCTACTCTCGAATTTGACATAGACTTACAGTGCCACCAACACACAAATATTCCAAAGCCAAGCTTGATTTCATTTTCGTTTGCTCACATGTTACTTAAGTGCATATTTTGATTGATTTTACGGTTATATTTAAGTCGGCGTTTTCTAAATAAACAAGATTATAATTTCATTAAGTGAACCCGAGGTCGCGAGTTCGAATATCCGTTCGGGCAATTTTTTTTAAATTATCGAAAAATGCGTATGGAAATGTCTATCTGTTCTTAATTTTAAATCTGGAATGCCACACATTGGTGCTGTCTGTCTCATTTTTATTCTCCGCTAACGATATTGATAAATTGCCGTCTCGATTTCAAATCGGCTTCGCACTTATTAGTTTCCGTCTCTTTTGCGAATTATCTTTAGCTTAAATCGTCGCACTTGGATATGGTACGATCATGTATTTATATAATACAATATGTGTTTTAAGGAGCGGGCGTTTCAAAGAGCGCATGACAAAAAGGGGCTTGCATCGTCGCATCTTGTTTCTAGATCACTTTTTATACTTATTGTAAATCTGTGACATCGAAAATTGCTTCTAAAGTACACTACAGGTTTTAGCTTCTTGAAAAATTTGCAGTTATTGTTTTCCCCACTTTATTAATTTATGTGAAAAGGTAAACTTGATCAAAATTTATTTAATTATACTAAAACAAAACATAAAAATATTACATAGCTGTCAGTTTTAATAAATAATAATTTTAGCACTTACTATAAAAGATCGATTGTATAAAGCAGCGATATTAAACTTTTTTGTATCAATATATTAGCGGTTTTTTCGTACTTCAAATGGTAGCCGTAGCCCAGATTGAATAACAGTAATTATTATAGTACCTTTAACGTTATTGATTTTTCATTACTACGTACCATCTGAAAAACTGTTCACATGCCAACAACATTTATATTTGTGGGTTTTTCTCTAGTTTTCCTATAAGAAATAATTTATCTGTAGCAGGGCTTTTTTGGTTTTATTAGAGCTAACACAATTTCATTTATATACAATTAATTATTTAAAGGCAGTAAAATGTATAAATATTAACAACTAAATTTGTTTACACCGTACGCTTATTTTATTAGTAAATATATAAAAAATTAAAAAGAAAATAAGATATTTACTTAATCAACTAGTTGTGCCGAGCAGATTAATGCCAACATTATCACCTCCTTGAATAAATATGTAATAAATTATAAATTCCCCTTACATATAAAAGCATTTGTTGCTCCTGCCGTCCTGCGTGTGTTACACGGTTTCATTGCTACCGATCGGGGTTACCTGGTCCACAGTCAGGCTTACTTCCTTATGTCATCATCCTCCGCTTTATAATACATCGATAAGCATGTACGGTCCTCAGCGTTCCTGACTGAGCCGTTAAGACACCTGAATAGAAATTTGATTCCCTCTGGGTGCGCAGTTTCGAATCCCACCGACTGCGGTATTTTTATCTTTTTTGAATTAATGTAATTCACATTATTAAGTGTTTGTTTTGCTTGTTTCAGTTTTATTAAAAACGTGAAGATTTTTACCTATTTTACACATGCCGTAAGAGTATTGTAACACTGTACATGGCTGAATTATACAAAATTAGACATAGGGCATTTACTTACTGTTACCAAAATAACAACATAGTGACTGTAGAAACTAATTGAAACGTGATTATTTCATTGTAATTTCAAAACCGATAATTGTTACTAGCATGGGTAAATTGATTAATGCTAAAATAAAGTTTTCAATGTATAGTCTTACATTATTCACACTGTATAGGTAATTATGAACACTTATCAACCGTTACTCGATTTAGAAAAAAATAGTTTCTCGGTGCAATTTCGTGATTAAAGGCGCTAAAGCAAGTTGTTCAACTTATTTATTTACAATTCAATTTGAAATTGTAAGAAGTGTTTTAATTAAGATAAAACACCTATGCACTGAGCTAAAAGGTTAGTAAATTATAAGTTTAAATGAAAACGTGTTTTGTTATAAATTATAACAATTTATAAATATATTATAAGGCGATTAGAATCAAATGTGCTGGAAGAATGAAATATTATGCCATTTTTTTATTTTCCAAATAAATGCCTTACCTTATATTGGTTGAAGTATTTTTACACAATATAGATTATTATGGCCTATAATTTAAAGCTCAAAGACTGCTCCTTTAAAATGTACAAATGGAGAATTAATAAAGATATAAGTAATGAAAGTAATATAAAAAATTGAATCTACATTAGAAATAACAACAAATATCTAGTTATGTTTGGCAATTAGTAGTACAGCATTTAATGACATACTGTGCTGCCACGTTTTTACTTTAGTACTTATTTGTAGTGTGGATCTACCTATTTTGCCAACATAAATTGTAAAAATTACGTAGTATTTCATTATCGACAAAAGTAATTTCGAGTCGTACGTACAGTTTTGGAATAATATGTATATACATTAATTCAATTGATGAAAAAAATCAAGGCGTCAGCTATGTGCATAGTATAGTTTATTTATTAAGCAAAATTTATTATTTGTACTACACGAGTCATATGGTCATAAGGTAACTGCTTTTCTACATGCAAAGAATATCTGAAACATTTTAGAGCTAATGTACGCTACCAACGTTTAAACGCTACAGTTACAGTACTTACTTCTCAATAATTTTCCATTATAAAATATATGAATTGTATCAACTGAAAAATTGGGTTAATGTGTACAGCCACATCCAGAAATTATAATTCTGATTATAAATTATTTTCGTACTATATTTATTTTAAAATTTTGCTAAATAAAATTTCAGCTGGAAAAACTATAACTAATTTCTGAGCATATAGCACTTTGCATTATTTGCCAATGAAATGTCTAATAATTAATACAATTCTGCCACAAATGTGATTGGTTGTAAGGAGAGTTATGAGAATTTAAGGAATAATAAAATAATTAACAAAATTAGTGATAAAGCATATTTTCTATTGTTGTGTAGGTCATGTTTCATAATATTAGTCTTTTCACGATCGTTTAAATTTTAATTATGTTATCAATTCAACTACTAAATTGAAATTTATTGTATATAAAATATTCGGATCGAATGAATGTGATCATTCCGTCATAAAGATAAAGTGATTGCATCCGGTAGTTACAGGAAACATCCCAGAAATATTCGTTAATTTTTCTAATCTGGCCGAAGCTACTATTACGAAAAAAATTCTGTTAGGAAATAAATCCTTTTCGAAAATGTGTTTAGTCCAATCACCATTATAAACCAATTCCTTGATTCAATACTAATTAAACCTTCCTCAGCAATTATAGCGCTATTAGACTGTATATTAAAAAAAGTGTTTTGGAACTTTAAAAAATATGTTTATTTATACAAGACCAGCTGATTACCAAGTGAAAGAAAATACAAGATTTTGGTAAGTTATTCATTTTAAATTTACCAAAAGGGGTTTTACGCTAACCTTCAAAAATAAAAAAAAAAAACGAGTAAAAGGCTAACCGGTACTTTATATTAATTAAATCGGGCGCAACTTTAAAACGATTTTGAATAAAAAAGGTGTTAACTACACCCAAAGGCAGAAGATAATAAGTAAGAGCTACAAGACGAGACTCCTGTTTTTGTCAGAAATAACCTTGCATATTTAATTGAAAGATAGAACCTATGTTATTTTATACCAGGTTTTGAAATATGTAGTAGTTTTTCCAGATTGATTTAACTGTAGCATTAAATTTTATACTTATAACATGTTGCTAAAAAGTTCCTTTTCTCACACGTGAGCGTTAGCGAGTGCTATAAAGCTCAGAGGGTGAAAAAAAAAACAACCGTACAGTCACTAATGGCATACATAATTTTCTGTAGCATCATATTTTTAATCATTTCTTTCAGTTTTTTATTACATATAAATATAAAATGATATTTTTTACTTTAGTTTATTAGTTATTATTTTATTTTATAGTAACTTTCTTAATAAAAATTTTTTTATTTCACACTTTTATATAATGCCACATGTTAGACACCCACAATAAATTGTTAAATAGAGACAACTTAAGAATATGATGTTGCAACAAATCAAAACATTTATATATTTTTACATAATACTAAAACAAGAAGTAGATTGCTTGCATTTTCAATGGTTTAACATTAGAATTTTCTCGACATTAGATTTTAAATTTTTAAAATTTATATACATTCGTAAACAAAGTAGGTTACTGTAGCTAGAACTAAAAAAATCGCCTAAAGTGTGGAACAATTAAATTTATCGTTGAAATTAAGTCTTTAATCGACACATGAGCAGGCTGATTCCTTAGCTGTAACCAATAAATTAATTAAATTATAAATTAATTAGGGAGATTAGTGCACATTTTTAAATAGTATGCTTTGCAATTCCTTTAACTTTATTAGAATAATATTGCATTCGCTTAAAATAGGCATTAGGCACCAAGACAGAGTTAGCGTTTGGCTATTCAAGTCATTAGGAGTAATGACTAAGAACAAACCAAATCACATCAAAGGAACCTTAATTTGGGTGACGGTTCAAGGCTGCCCAAAACCGAAATTGTTATGAATTATTATTCACTCGTTTGTACAGGTGGGTAAAATGAGCATTCACTTAACACACAAATTAGGCGGCATTCAACACACCGTACAAGCGGTATCACAGGCTGCATCTTAAATTATTCATTGCATTTACATAAAAACATTAATTCCCCCTTATTGGGCAGAGATTTCCCACAAACCCTACCAGATGTTTATGAAAGGAAATTACGAAATGAAAAGTTTGGCTAAAGTTTTTTATGTAGTTTAAATCAATTGCAATAGTAAAATACTATAACGTTTTGGCAGTCATTCATGCTGTCTTAATTAAGAACTAATTGAAGTCAATGACACTCATTTTTAACCGGCAGAAGTTGAGTGTAAATTTTTAATTAGTGCTTCTCGTGTCTTTAATTTGCGCTGCTATAAAATATTTAAAATTTAAATCTGGTTTTAAAATCGCGGCAGGGTCAACTTCAAAAATATATAAAATACCTGAAATTGAGGGTGAGTAGCTTCAGGTGATGTCTCTTCGCCTATGGCAATTTGCGACTTTCAGGTTGGCACCGAAGGACAAGAAGTACGGTGGTAGCGATTTGGTGCGACGTTCACGGTGGCACTGCCGACCACTTGACTGTGACGGTGATGACCCGTGATGAGGGTCGCAACTTCCCGCCCTCCAGAATGACCACTTTTAGTGTGCAGTTGGCAAAAGAACTTGTCTAATGATGTCCTGGTTAAGGTACTCAAGCGATCTTATCAACATAACGGCTGCACAGCCTTGTGCTTCCAAAGTATAAAACTTTGAGAGTTGTTCAAAACGCCGGTTTTTTCGAAAACCATCAAGTTTGCAGGATAATATCTATAGCTTACAAATTAAGCAAATTCCTAATTTAGTCCTACAATCTTCAACTGTTTACGCTTCGTCTCAGTTTCAACTGTTTTTTAATGACAAATAAAGGATCTAAAGGATAAAAAAGATCAGTAGTTTTTTTATCATACAACTTGAGGCTCTATTAAGGTTGAGCATTAAAAATCCATTTCGCGTTTATGCTTTTATCGGCGTAGTGAAAAGTTCCGGAAGAGCCGACTGCAGACTATGAAGAGCAGGAACGTGACGAGCTTCCGCAGAAAGCTCTCCGGCCAATGTGTTACGGTAGAGGGCACGCGCAGCCAATCAGGATGGGAACCGGCTGCAGGATGAACCAATGGACAACGACTTCCCCGAGGGTTGCTCGCGCTTGCCCTTAGGCGATCTCGATTAGCCAGATAGCCCTTTATGTCTTGATAATGTCCCATCTTCCGAATTGTTTAACCGACGGCTGTGCGGCGCAAAATCAAGCAGGCAGGTTGGAATTTTTAGCAATTTAACTTAAAAAAAAACAAAAGGTTTAAATATTACGATATCAAAATGATACTACGTATAAATATCAATTTCAGAATTAGGTAATACCTATTCCTTTTTCAATAATGCTCTTTAACATGCAATTCATGCAAGCATACATTTTTAATTAAAACTCGTAGGTATCTTTTACATTTAACACACTATTTGTTCGGTCTATTTACCGATGTTCATTTCTTCTGACTTTCTCAGCATATATTTTTCTGGCGGTATTCTTTCGTTTTTAACATTCATTCCATTTCCTATTTGTAAGTGCCATCATTGTTTAGTCCGTATAGTGAAAATCAAATAAGAAGTTTAGGATTTGAATTCTGTAATAATACCTACTTACTTTGGTTATAGAATATTTTGTGCAGTGCCCGTTATAACCCAACAGTAAATAATATTTTTTAAATTTAAAATGCCTCTGAGCAACGACAGTGAATTTTTTTAAACGACAATACTAATCTTTCATCCCTTTTTGGACTTCAAATCATCCAATCAAGTAAGCCGAGTACAGCATGATGTTCAAAAATGAAAGCCAACCCCGTAAATTTTCAACTGCGGAACATCTGCTGTTCCCAGAGTACTTACTTGATTGTACTTCATGGGTGATTTGATGCCACTGCGATGTGTAAACATTTCATAATTTTAATTTTTTTCGATATGAATGAAGGAGAATATGATATTCTTGCAATACTGTATTCAGAAAAAGTCCCGAAAAATGCAAAAGAATTATAGTTGCAATTAAAAGTATTGACTATCTATGCTCAGAGACATTTCGACTTAAAAATATTGTTTATTGTCAGATCCTCTAACTAAACCGTTTAATTTGGTGAATTTTGAAAATCGGATGAGAAATAATGATTCTACAGCTTTGGCAGTTTTTCATGCACTTCTCTGTTTATACACCTAAAGTAGAATAGTATATTAGTTTATAAGAGATGTAGGTAAGATTTACACTACCGAGAACAGTTTGATGCCTGAGTGAGCGAAGCGATCGAGCGAGGGTAGCAAGGTACGAGGTAATGTAATTCTTCCTACATCGTGTGTAAAGTACATATTTTTTTTTCACTACCAATATTTCCTTATGTAAAATAAATGGTAATAGCGTAAAATTATTGCATTTTATAAATTATAGTAGCCTATTCCGGGAATTTGGGGCGTTGTTACAGTGCTATGACGTTTAGTTTGACAATTATCAACTCACTATGAAAAATGCGTGAATACGATTGAGAACGCTGTTTTGTGAGCTTTGTGAATATATTCTGATTAAAAATGGTTAATAATACGAGCGATAATGATTTTATTTATGTTAACCAAATGGCAGATATGGCGTCTCGACAGTTATAATAAATGCGGGATGTAAATAATTCACTTCTCTAGGGTAGTACGTATATTGGCATGGAAACCGTAACAATTTTTGTAAATGTTTCTTACGTCCCTGAAATCTGACAGTGTAAGGACGACTTGCAAGGAAGGTAGGGAAAAATAGTTATTTAAGCATCAAGGGAAGTAGTACCTAAGCAGTTTTTACCAGTCGAGAACGAGTTTTCCAACCCGAGCGAGCGAGGGCTGGCAAAGTTTCAGACTGCTTGTAGATAGTTACTTCCCGAGCATGCTTATAATATTTTTCTTCATGCCCAAGAAGAATTTGAATAATTTTCATTATTATATATTTTTTTAAATTTACGGTTATACCCTAACCCTACTTATCTTAACAAGTTTTTACATTTCAAATAGGTTAGCATCAGTTAAGTTCAAACCCGTTCAGATCACTTACAAAACTAAAATTACTGTAATAACAGGTAATTCACTTACTTCCCTTGGGGAGTAGGTTTTATCTTACTTCCCCAATGCCATGACAACCAGTAAACAAACAGTAAAATCAACTTACCTGCAATGTATAGGTATGTAAAAGTAAGTGTAACTTACTAGATGGGTATGGAGAAAAAATCTTTATTCCATCGACACATTATAGACATATATAAACTTGAAAGTAGGTACCGTAAATGTTGGTAACATGTTTGACAAACTTACTATGAGGAGACGTTGCATTTTAAAAACGATTTTATTATGCAACTCTTTGAACCCTAAACAACATTTAACAATTTTGATTACCTCCCTGTCTTTTCACATTTTTGCGAAAAATAGTGCTAAAAATTGAAGGTTTATTTTAATTTTAAGTTAGCGAATACAGGATCAAATGCAAGCAGAGAAGCAAAACATCGATAACATTTTAAATTTTAGTGACAGAATTAAAGCTGTCTCTTAAAACAAATACTTATTTTGGTTAAAATTAACACATGAAATAAGTTCCTCTTTAGAATACGAATACAAAATAAATTTAAAAAAACATAACCAATAATAAATTTCTAAATGGATCACCTACAGAATTTATTTAAAATTTAATGCCTGGGAACATCATTGCACATCTTAGTATGACTGGCTGTTCATTTTTTCGACGAGCGATTCTTTCTTAGTTCATGAGAAAACGAAAACCGCTAGGATTTTCGAGTGGCTCCTCAACCATGAGAAAATGTAGCCAGCGTTTTCGATAGCCATAATTTGGGTGATAAATTTCTTGGAAATGTTTCGGGGGGTCTCTAGCTCCACAATCACGAAGTAGTTTTTCTTATAATTAGTGTCACACATCCCCTTATCTGTTGTTCTTTGATTTTAGTTATTGTCATACTCAGCTTCAGCTACTTCTTAGTTACCATTTGCTTTATGATTATCCTCATCGATCTGTGTCAATACTTGGGATTCATCTTCTCGTGTATCAGATGAGTAATAAGGAACTGCATTTTCTGTTGCCATACCACTAGAATTACGGGATCAAGGACACTTCCTCTTTACGAACTCCTCTTTTGGGTGCAGCCTGAATGGGCAAACGGTCAACTCTATAATCCCGCTACTTAATTTTTACCTGTAAGTATAAGTGTCAACTGGGCAAGGGACACAGGAATGTTTGTACTAAGTACACACAAATCTTAAATCTGCAAATAACCTAAATTCGTATCTTTGTACAAAAATGTTTTGCTTGTTGCCCAGTTGACCCCTAGGATTTACGGACAAACTGACCATTTTGCCCAGTTGGCCTCCTCCGCCTCTTTTAGATCTCAGCTTTCTCATTGTTTGTTTCCTTCTCTCGTTTCATTATCTGCTTTGGCGTGTAATTTCGTTTTTCTTTTTTTGTTCTGTTTTACTCATTTGATGGCTCTGGTTCTTGGAAAGAAAACATTCAATTTCTTCTTTCTTCCTTTTATAGATGAACTTTTTTCCCATATTTCATGGCATCATTAAACATCTCTTGCAATGCAAGTGCAATATTTGCCTCCGCTTCTTTATTTGTAATGGCGCCTTTGGCAATTTAATAATTGTTTTTTCTATATAGGGAATATCTACCTATTGTTTCAAATACAAAACGAATGTCTTTTTTAATGCTCGATTTCAAAGGCGTGGAAACACATCATTTAAACTACAACTTTATTGCTCCTTTTCCAAACTTGTGGAATTTTTCGCAGAGCCTTTTTTATAGAACGAAAACAACTCATATCCAACGGCTGACCAGGTGGGTGGCATTTGGTAGCAATACCAGGAACTTGATATTATTTTCTTTGCATAGCGTGATCACGCAGATAGCAATTAAAACCAATTAAGATTTTTGGACCTTGGGGATAGAGTCAGGGGTAAAGACTTGAACTATGACAGGGCGATGGTGTGCAAAAAGTCTTCAAAGCAGCTTAAGTTGAACCACCCTGACTTGCTTCCAGAGCTGGGCAGTATTTGTATTTGTAAATACTTTTTTTATTTAAATACTTTTTAATGGGCTGTATTTGTATTTGTAGGTGCAAATACTTTGCAAAGTATTTAGTATTTAAATAAATTTTTGAAAATATTTAAATACTTTTAGGCTATTTAAATATTTTTGGAGTATTTAAATACTTTGAGAGCATTTAAATATTCTCAAGGTATTTAAATACTTTTAAATGATGACGTATTAAACGTTTAAAATTAGGCAAAAGGTATTTACTAGTTGGAAATATATTTCTTGAAGAAATAAAGGTAACTAAATACCTTGAGAGTATTTAAATACTTTGAGAATATTTAACTACTTTTATTTCGTAAAAACATATATTTCTTACTAGTAAATAGTACTTTTTTTCTACATACTGTATAGAAAGTTGAGTTTTGCGCCCTAGTTTTAGGAAACAAAACTGTCAGTTTCCAACCAGCACAGCGCAGCGGGAGCCAATTTCTATTAACTCCCGGCGGGAGCCAATATTTTTCATTCGCAATCATACTGTAATGTATCAATTTCATGACATGACAACATCCGGGAACTAGATGATTACTGAAACTAGCCGATAAATTATTACATACCCCGAAAAATATTAGATACCTGAAGAGTGGGTTGACAGTTATTATAATTGTTTTGTTTTCATGGTAACAAAAATATTTGCTGCATCAGGTATTTATTATTCAGAATTCAATTATAGTTATTTTTAAAATTAGATGATTGGGAATAAAATAGTATACAAACCTTGGCAAAAATTCCATTCCTGTGTCTTGAGAAGTAGTTCATCTCGAGGCTATCTAATCTCGGTAAACTATAGTTCTCGACAGGAATGGAATCCTTTCCGCTTCGGTATGTAATATACTATTACCTTCCGCATTTGTGTTTATATCACCATGGATACCACACCAAAGCTTGGCAACGTTATGTCGACTTGGAAATTTAACAAAATGTCATCACAAAAATTTGAAGTTACTAGATACGCATCTAATAAATTATCAAAGCAAAACTTTAGAAATTTTGCATTAAAAACTGGCGTACGAAGAAAAAATCATATATACATCACTGGGGCAAAGGTTCATTAGCTATTCTGGCATTAGATATTACACTCATAGGCTACTATGATTCCGTAATACAAATTTTAGTAGAAAATAGGCAAAATACCTATTTTATATGAAAAGCTTTCAATTAAATAATATTGCTTGTATGAAAATGAAGTGGAGTATTTGATAGGATACATTAAACTTTCCAAGCGACTGGCTTTAGCATTAGATATTCTGCAAGGAGAAGCTAATCTATATTGTAGATTCGCGATAGGTACCAACAATCGGCAGTATGAAAATTAATCTGAAAAAACTAAAAACAGAAAATCTCAAGTATTTTTCTTCCTCAAATATAAGAAAATGTAACTTCAGCTACTAAATTTGAAGAACAACAACTTTGTGTTTGAATTAAATATTTGATATTCAAATTTGTTATAAGCTGAACGGATAATGTGCTAGTTTTTCACCACCCTGTATGTTTATTGTTTTATTTGTTTTTTCATTAGTTTAGATACTGGTTTTTGTTTTATGACAAAGATGTAAAGGAACTGATATATAAAAACGAACAATTAAAAAAGCGTGTATATTGTTTTATATTTATATTTGTTTAACTATGGACTTACTTTTTTATTAATGTTCAATATAAGTACATAATTTTATCAAACAAATATTTTCTGGATTTTAATTTTTTTTGCCGAAATATCCTTAAAATAACATCTAAACTATGCATTCACCACAAACCAATATATATCTATTTTTTTGGGTTTTTAATAATTCATGTAAAATAGCGTAAGTTATGCCATCTTTACTACTGGGCTTACTTAATTATTTATTACTAAGTATTCGAATGAAAGGAAATTATGAACTTTAAATTTAGTTTTAAAAAATTGTTAAACTGTAGTGCTATTTAAATACTTCACGAGTCGAAAACTAGAAGAAGTACCTATTCAAATACTTTTAAAATATTTAAATACTTAATAAATATTTAAATGCTTTTGAAGTATTTAATTACTTATATAAAAGTATTTAACGATTAAATATTATAGGTATTTATTATTTAACTACTTTCTGGTCATAAAGAGTACCTAGTTAGTATTTAAATATATTCAATGTTTATAAAGTATTTAGTATTTAGTAGTAAAATACTTTTTAAAAGTATTTTGCCTAGGTCTGCTTGCTTCTGTTACTTCTTGCATTGGGTGGACCGTTTTCTATCATGCTGGAACCTATGTGATCAGATTTGTATACCGCGTATAATAGAAGATATTAATTATCAAAACACCAAAATTATGATTGTTGCTAGGTTAGAAAACAATAGGTCAAAGGTGAAGCAAGTAGGAAAATGCCAAGTAGTAAACTAATATAGGTACATGTATCTAGGAGTTCGTATTGCTAATGAAGTCGGTAGTACATCCAAAATTAGACACATATGTAAGATATTGACGAAATCAGGCCTACGTAAAACATGGGCGGACAGTAGGTACCAAAAAAGAAGTTATGAAAACGTTAGTGTTTTCAGTTTTCTATAGCGATTAGTTTAAATACTTAGAATATTTTCGCATTCTTAAATATTTTGGGCATATAGCAAGACGAGATGACGATAACCCCAAAAAACTTATAGTCTAGGGTAAAATAGAAGGTACCAGAGCCCGAGGAAGGTCAACACAGTGATGGATTGACCAAATAACTGTAAAATTAACAACTCAACACACCAGGCTTCAATATCTCTAGAAATGGAGAAAGATTGATACAATTCGTGAAAATAGTAACTGAAGGTCGCGAATTACGACTCTTATGTTGAAAAGATAAGAAGGAAAAGAAGAATATTGAAAGTATTACTCCCGATGCTGCTACACTGAAAATGATAAATGTTGCTACTTTGAACGTGTTCATAATTTTTTCAATACTAATGTTTAATGTGTACAGGTCGACAAATTAAAAGTGGCGTACGGCAGAAATCCGAACTAACCTTTTTATTTAAATAGTGGTAGTTGTGTTAGCATTTGTCAATTTGACGTTTGCAACGGACGTTCGTGAAATTTGCATTATGAATGACCCAGGATCTTCAAATTGTAAACGTAAAATTCTAGGCAAGGTAATAAAAATACTTAAAAGAAGTTAGGCAAAGTACATTTCATATTTATATATTTTATAGAATTTAAGTTGTGAGGCGATAAAAATTGTGACTGCTGTTTTGCATTTTATGAATGAGGAAGCTCAATATATGAAGTTGCATGGAAATCCAAAAATACCCTTTAGCAAGGTCCAAGAGCGTGTAGCGGCTGCAACCAGTGTGTCTGTTAGAACCATTAGCCGGATTTCTAACGAATCCAAGAGTTGCAAAACGCCTTCTTTTCCTAGTTCCAGTAAAAGTAAAAAGAAGCCGCGTACATCTCCAATTGCTTTGGACGATTTTGATAAAGGTGTTTTGCGAAGAACAATTTATAACTTTTATCTAACTGAAAAAATGGTTACTACATTGAAAAGAATTCACGCTAAATTTAAGGAAGATGTTGGTTATCGTGGTAGTAGAGAATCCCTCAGAAAAGAAATTGGCAAATTAGAATTTAGGTGACGTAAAACACAAACGAGCCGAAAGATGCTAATATAAAGATCAGATATTCGCGATTTGAGAATAAATCTCTTGAAAAAAATAAAAAAGTATCGATATGACTGTCGACCAATGGTTTATACTGATGAGACCTATCTTCACTCATCACAGGCCAATAAAAAATCTTGGAGTGATGATTCTAACAAAGGTTTATTCAAACCTATCAGCAGAGGTAGAATGATAATCGTTCACGCTGGAGGGGCATGGGATTTATTCCAAATGCTTATTTGAATTACAAGTCAAGCTGTACTACTGGCGACTATCATAAAGAAATGAACTTTGAAAATTATATGAAATGGTTGCCGGAAATGCTTATTCCGAATTTAGCACCTCGGTCGGTGGTAATCATTGACAACGCACCTTATCACAGCAAAGTGAAAAAAACTGCACCCACGTCCACTACAAGAAAACGAGTAATGCAACAGTGGTTATCAGACAGAAACATACCATTTGATGAGAAAATGTTCAAACCAGAATTGTATTCCCTTATTAAGTTAAACAAACCTCAACATAAAACATATGTAATTGATGAGATATTACAATAAAACGGCCAGGATTTTCTAAGATTGCCACCCTATCATCCAGACCTCAACCCAATTGAGATGGTTTGGGCTGCAATGAAATCCTATGTTAGTGATAGGAACATTGATTTTAAATATGAGAGTGTTAAAAAGCACGCTGATGACTTTTTTAACCGCTATGGTCAGGAAAATTGGCAAAACGTTTGCGAACACGTCAAGAAAACGGAATCTGGTTTTATTGCTGAAGAAACTGCCTTTGATCTTGTTGTGGACAATTTAGAATTTCCTGTAAATACTGGGGATAGTGATTATAGTGATAGTGATGTTTTGTTATGGAGTGATGATAGTATGTCTGAAGATTAAGCTTTACTGTTTATGCAGGTCTTCTTCTATACTACGCCACTGTGTTTCTGGCAGTAATGCATAACCTCTAATTAGGTTAAGTCTACCAATAGCTTAAAAATAAATACAACAAAAGCGCCATTCATAGGCTACTTCGACCGCCACTTTTAATTTGTCGACCTGTAATAATCAAGGAACGCAGTTCAATTTTCCACCTTTTCCAGGCCTTCCGCAAATCTTAATTTTTCGGAAATGTTAACGCTTAGATTTTGTCCCCACCCCCCTCCTTAGCCTCCCCCGAATGTCATGCTCCTTTGGCAGGCACTAACTTGCCAATGCCTAGTTACGGCCCTGTCTTCACAATATATCGGTAAGAAGAGATTCTTAGAGTAGGTTAGAATCAGAATGCCATTTGGCTGGCAAATGTACAAGTATCTACCTATACATATAGCCCATTCACTCCATTTGTCATCCTGAGCAGGCTTTTACTGTGAATATTTTTACCAGTTTACCAAATATTTAGTTACACAAAGTTACTAAAGTCAAAATGACATTGAAGTTTTGTAACTCACTCACTCACTTGACGACGGAAGAATGATGAACTGCCAAACCTAACAAGCCAAATGTCATAGCATACTGGTATGCAAGAAATCCGATTAAAATGCAGGGACGTCTTCGATAGGTCTAACAGTTTGTTTTGTTTTATTTGGTTGAAATCCTGCTGTGTATTTTTGTTAATATTCTCGATTTCAACGATTATTTTAAAACAATTTTAAGTAAACTTTTACTTGTCAAATTGGTTCACAAATGCTAATGTACTTTTTTATAAAATTTTATAACTGTTGACTTCAAGGGTATATCGTCGTTAACTATAAAAATGTATTGGTCGACTTTGGAGATTTCTATACATAACCTCAACAGCTGACAGTTTAAGTTTGTATCACAACATAAAAATAGTTGAAGTATGGATTAGGTACATAACTGAAAGAACTAGATTTAGCTACTTCAGCTAGTGTTGGAGACCCTGTATATAGGGTCTCTCGTTAGTCCTATCGAAGGTGTCCATTGTTATTTAGGCAATCAATCATTTTATTTTAGTTTTCAAAAGAATCAAATAATGTCAACTAATTATCATATCTTGCAGCGGGTAATTAATGGTATTAAAAGGAGAGTCTAGCAATAAATCCAAGAAGATAGTAGCCACTTTCAATCATTATTATAAATTTGATGCATATGTAGGGTCTCTGAACATTCATTCTGAAAAAATATTGTTTATGTCTGCAGTCCGTTTATGTTCTCGTAACTCCTCTTCGCTAGCCTAGAATGGAAACGTATTGGATCACCCATTAATTTCAAGAAGTTAGCGATATGTCTGAAATTAATTATTGCTTTGAGCATGAAATATAGCAACGGGTAAATAATTACAATATTATGTTTGAATAGAATCTACTGTATTGAATCATTTTATTCCTTGGAACAATGCTATAATTTAATCTTATTTAAAATTGTAATAATATAACACATCTGTTTCTATTTAGATCTGTAATAGTCTACATCCTATACGATAACAAGAAATATTTCAAAATTGGTTCAACCAGTCGTAGCTCATATGCAGTATTGGATTCAAATTCATATCGATGGTCAGCAAAATCGGTGGTGCTCCGTACCCTTCGAAAAATGTAGTGTTAATAATTAAAAAAATTACCGAAATCCGAAAAAAATATGGAAATATAAAACGTCTCCTTTAAATTATTGATTTATAGAACTATAATTTTCGACAAGCAGGGCTTAGGCTAGGAAACAAAATTAGAGAGTCGGTCAATTTGTCAAGATTATTTATGACGCCATAAATAATGTATAATAATGGCCTGTTTCTTCTTGATGATGAGATGAATTATTAATAAGGTATATAGTTAATGTGAATTAAACTCAATTGTTGATTTTATAAGGATCAATTTCAGTAGGAGCTTATAACTAACTACTGTTGCTCAATCTAATACGTGTACTACAGTATAATTAATATTTTCTGACCTTTTAGGTAACAATGACTTCCTGATTATTTAAAATTTTTATTAATTGACGTAATCGGTTTAAAAAGTAGACTAGTAGGATACTGAAGTATACGTGTCCTGAATGTCCTTAAAAATATCTACCCCTTCAAATATTAAAGACAAAAAGTTCAAGCATGTATGGATTTATGGCTGTTAAAGCTTAAAGTCAAGCCCCAATTCCATTGGCGTTTAATAAAACAACTATTTGAAATAATAGCTATATTCGAATCCAAAGATGCTTTTCTGTATTTTAAGAATACAAATATTGTATACAGTATTCGAGTAATCGCGTAATAATGAATACTTTGAATACCAGAATACCCAGAAACAGTAACTAAAATTCGGAATACAGAATACTAGAAAAAAGTATGTGCCCGAATACGAATACTCAATTATTAATTTTAGTCGAATACGAATAAGGCTACCAGAAAAATAGCTTGAACAGGATACAAAGTACTGAGTATTCGAGTACTACCCAAGCCTGTATCTGCAACGTATTGAACATCTGATGCTCTGCCTGATTTACATCCTATTCTCATTTCGTAAACGTATTCATTATATTTATGCAACGTTTCTTTATTCTTCGGAGCACTATATTAGGATCCAGACTTTTATGTATTTAAAAAATACAGAATATCAACGTTTTGTATTAATGTGCACTAGTTGTAGCTATGCTTTACATCTACAGTTTGAAATATATTATTTTCTTAAAAGCCAATTCATCAGTGGATTTATTTTTAAAATTCTGAATAGTGTATTAAACTTTATGAGGTTAATTAATTAAAACTGAAATCCCAAATCACCGTGCTTAAAAATATAGAATACTAACTTTTGATACCATCACATACGTGGCCTTATTTTAATTAACATAGTTTCTGGATTTTAAAAATTAAATTGCAAATAAAAATGTTTTAACGTCTTTCATATAGAAAGTGAACCGCAAGAGCGTTCGAAATTATATGCTAAATAGGTAATATAATAATAAATAAATCTTTATTTCTGACCTCAAAACAATTACAAGAAAGTAACTGGTACCGAGGCCTAGGCCCTTAGTAATAAAATGAAATTTAATATTTTTAAACCCAACCTAACAATATATACTACAATTAGTTTATAATATTGAACAATACGTGTTAAATGTCAGTTTTCTAATTAACTAAGTATTTAAATTCCATATCACATATATTATGACTAATTACATATTTCATATTTTTTACATATCACATATTGGTGTAGATTTTAGTTTTGACTGTCTGCATAAAAGTAGTTTTATTATTAATTTGTTTAATGTTTGTAGGTAGTTTGTTGTATATTTGTAGACTTCTGTATATGGGGGAATCTTGTGTTTTTTTTGTTTTGCGATATTCACTGCGAAATTGTAACTGTGACCGTATATTATAACTGTGCACATTGTCCACTCTTGTTAGTTGGCAGTTACTTTTTGTTTCACCACGAGAGATATTAAAAATAAGTTTAATTTGTTCTAAATTTTTTAAGTCCTGTATATTTAGTAATTTTGTTTGATGATATACTTCACTGAGAAAAAAGTTCCAAAATCTCAATAAAAAATGTAGTGATATGTTCTTTTTCTTATAAAATAAGATAAAAATTATATTTTGCAATAATCATATTATATTTAAAAATACGCTGATTATTATAAAATATAACTACAATATGATAAGTATATTTGTGGGTAAATATAACTACAGTTATATTAAGTAATACTTTGGCAATATATGTCAAAAAACGTTGATTGCTATAAAATATAACTACAACACGATAAGTATATTTGTGGATAAATATAACTACAATTATATTAATTAATAGTTTGCCCATATATTTCGGAAACATTATAATTAATATAAAATATAAGGACATAATTATGGATAAATAGTCTTGTAAATAATACTATACAGTTACATTCAATAATACTTCTTATTGAATATATTTATTATTTATGATGTTTAATAATACTTTGATAATACTAATATGTTTGCACTTTCAATCTTCCTTTGCCTCGCAACTTGATATCATTTTACCTCGATTCGTCCTGGAATATGTATTTTGAATGGAAAATAGCAAACAATTTGCATTTCGGAGGCGCGTTTTATTATAGGGCCCTTGTCCTCTGGTCCCTTCTGTCGACAAAAGGTTAGCGGCTTGTACAAGATTATAAAACTAAATGATCTATAAAATAAGGCGACAGTCAAGCGAGAATACCATGGGAACCTAAATTTTAGCAAATAACGTTTAAATATTTCCACTTCTATTTCTAACTTCGACTAGTACTGACACGCAGTGAACAGGACATTTTGTCGAATTGTTATTCAATTTTTATAGTGACTTGTGCTTGTGAATCAAATGGAAGATAAATTAGCAGAATGGGGGCTGTCTGGGCTTGCTTCCCTATTTAGAGGTGAGTTGATAATTTTATTCGGATTCTGTAGAATAGAGAAGGGCTAGGTATGTATCTGTTGATTGCTGAAATTTTAAAAATGCCTTTGCATGTATGTCCCAGGATTGAGTTAGAAAAAGGAACTTTTTAATTTTTTTATTGGTAATTGTCTAAGGCGTGAAAAATCGAATGTAAAATACGGGATGAACTGTAATATAAAATGCATCAGAATATATAAGTCACATCACATTATTAAGGACTTGCTTGATAGTACGCCAAAATTTAATTTTTTTAACTGGGTAGAAATAAACAATTTTAAATTTAAAAAAAAATACTGTAATAATACTTGAAGATGAAGATAACGAAAGAGAATTTAATTTTGGCATTACTAAAGATATACTCGTCGATGACGATGAGAATTGTTATTTAATTTTTGAAAAACTTAAAATTCACTATTTTGACCCGCACTTTTATGGTTATGTAGTTGATAACACAGAAGTGCTGGGGTACATCAACACTAGAAATCTGTATTGCCAAGTTCACTGTCTATATACCGAGAAATGTAAAAAGAAAATAGTTGTTACACCTCATCATTTGTAATAATGTCTGAAAATATAATAGTCTTAGATGTAAATTACCTGTTAGTAATATTATTATATGTACCTACCTATTAAGTTTACTGTAATTATTTACCTTGAAAATTATAATAAAACTACTTGTATAAATAGAGTAACAGTTTTACCCATATTTTTAGTGTACCTTGGTACTTTTTTTGTTTATAAATAATTATGTATATGTAAATATAATTTTGTATGTTTTTTATTTTTGTTTATAATAAAAGTTTTTTTTAAATAATGGGATTTTATTGTAATACCTATAAAGATACCATAAAACAACGCATATCCATGTTATAAAACCAAATATTATATTTAATAACACTTGATTTTGTTATATCTAATACATTTATATTGCGTTATTTAATATCAGTTTAAATTTGTATTTAAAATAAATGTCTGTAAATATATCATGAAACAACGTATCGTCATGCTAGAAAACTAAATATCGTATTTAATAACCTTATTTTGTTATATCTAATACATATATTGCGTTATTTAATATCAGTTTAAATTTATATTTAAAATAAATGTCTGTAAATATACAATGATACAACATATCGGCATGCTATAAAACTCAATATAATATTTAATAACACATAATTCTGTTATAACCATGTATAGACGACTGACATAAAATATAACTACGTAGTGGTATCTTATATTCTGAGGTGTAGTGGTATTGCATAGTGGGCGCCGCTTTATAATATATGGGACTCTATATATAAGTTTGTAGTTATATTCAATACAACGTGTAGAGGTTGGCGCCTATTTTAACGCTACAAGTTATATTTCACATAACTTTTCTCATATTAACTATAACTGAATTTTCACAGTGTTGCACTGTCGGAGTCATTTGGTTGATGTTGAAGAGAGATTTTATTGCTTTATTTTGCATCCGCTGTAGCATATTTATGTGGCAGCCAGCAGCATTTCCCCAGCAGGGAATCAGGTATCTAAGAGTACTTTCGATCTGACAGTGATAAACTATATTTTTAGTTTCGGTGTTTAGGTAGTTAGAACAGTTTCTTGTCGAACCTATCATTGAGGCAATTTTTTTTGTCACTGAGGATATGTGATTTGTCCACTGTAATTTGTTGTCTATGTGTAGTCCTAAGTATTTGTAATTGTCCACTTCTGTTAGATTTACATGGTTAAATTTAATTGTTATTTTATCCCTTTTTTAGTTTTTTTGACTTATTACCATGTAGACGGTCTTAGTCAAATTAACACTTAGTTTATTAAAGCACAGCCACTGTGAATAAATTTTTAAATCCTGGTTGATGGTATTTTGCAGTTGCTACAAATCGCTATTCGAATACACCAGAGCCGTATCATCAGCAAAAGTGACATACCTTGCTATTAATCCACTCAGTTTTAGGCTATGCACATATAGAAGGTAAAGAATTGGCCCTAAGACCGATCCCTGCGGGATGCCTGTTTTAACTTCCACTTCGTCACTGTCCACTCCATTTACAGTTGTGTAGTGCTTTCTTCCGACTAAATATGATTTTAATAGGTCATGTGCTATTCCTCTTATGCCCATGTTATGGAGTTTATTCAGTAGTATATCGATGTTTACAGTGTCAAACGCCTTTCTTAAATCAACAAAAACCACTATCACAAACTTATTTTTATTCATTTCCTGTGTTACATATTCTAAGAAATCAGTGGTTGCGCTGAGAGTGGCACTTTGTGCTTGAAACCCATATTGATAGTCATCAAATTTGACAGTATTCTGTATAAAATTGACTAATCTTGTTTTAATAATTTTCTCAATTATTTTGGAAAATATACTTAATAATGATATGGGCCTGTAATTACTAAGTTCGTCATGTTTACCGTTTTTATAAATTGGTATTATTTTTGCTGTTTTCAGTTGTGTTGGGAATTGTCCTGTACTTAGCACTTTGTTAATTAGTTCAAGCAGTTTTTCGACAATGATATCAAATAATATCACTAAATCTTTTTTAATAATATATCGTTACTAAAAATACTGAAACCGCAATGCAAATTACATGAATTCGAACGAAAAAAATCTCAATTGGTGGGATTCGAACCTGCTGAATCCAATTGATAGCCAGAAGTTTTAACCGCTTATCGTGCATGCTTATCGCGGCGTTATAAAGGAATCCATAACGCGATGGCCGATCGCGGATGAAGTGCTCTCTATCGGTGCCGATAAAAAGGTGACGCAGATACTCTGCCATACTAAATTTAAGCTACTAAATAGGTGTTCTTAATCTACTTAAAATAATTTTTGCAGTTTTAAAATTGAATTGTAAATGAAAAGGTTACAGAAGAAAATGTTTTAACGTCTAAAATATAAAAAGTGATCAAAATTATGTACATAATAGATACATTTCACAATATTATATAAATTCGTAGCCAGAAAAATTGCAGTAGGTGGGATTTGAACCTGCCGAATCCGATTGTTATTCAGATGTTTTCATCGGTTGCCTACAAAGGCGTACATACAGTGTGTCCGCGGATTGAGGTCACATAAGGTGTAAATAATAAAAAATATTCGACTTCGAAGCTGATATTCTAGAATTCGCTTCTGCTTATTCTCAAAACAAGATTATGAGAAAATGAATCAAATTAATTAATATACAGGGTGTTTTTCGAATCGATTTAAAAAATGGCCAAGAGTAAACTACCTTTATTAAAAGAGATAACAAAAAAATTATTCAGAAAAGTTGTTTAGAATTAAGAGTAATGGCAGACTCTCAACTTTCAGACAAATCGGCCTACTTTGATTTGTTTAAATATTTTTTGGTTTTTTATACCAACATACTTTTTATCGTGGCTGTAGGAGACACTCTAACTGGTTCATGAACTAAGATGTTAAAAAAATAATGGAGTGCCTCTTACAGCTACGATAAAATGTATGTTGGTATAAAAACTCAAAAAAAAAAAATAATCAAAGTAGGCCGATTTGTCTGAAAATTGAGAATCGACCATCACTCTTAAATCTAAACAAGTTTTTTTAATATTTTTTTTTGTTATCTCTTCTAATAAAGGTAGTTTACTCTTAGACATTTTTTAAAAATCGATTCGAAAAACCCTCTGTATATTAATTAATTTGATTGATTTTCTCAAAAGTTTGGTTTGAGAACAAGCAGGAGCGAATTCTAGATTATCAGCCTCGAAGTCGAATGTTTTTTTTATTATTTACACTTAATGTGAACTCAATCCGCGGACACACTGTATATCACACCTCTTGTCGTTGCACTACAAATTGACACGCGACTGCCGATCGCGAACGAAGTGCGCCCGAGCGTTGGTGATGAAAAGGTGACGCAGAAACGCACGCAGCAACGTAGGCAAAGACGCCCGCACAACACACGATTGTATATAGGAATATTGGAAAATTTAGGTATCTTCGTTTCAAGTGAAACGCACTGTATATATGCGTTAAACTGTTGTGAGTTTGAAGTTTTAAATTCTTCCATATTTAGATAGAAAGAGTTACTGCATTTTCTAATTGTACGTGATAGTGTCGCTGCTATCAATTCCTCATCTATTTAATGTTAACTTTGTGGTTAATCTTAAATTGATTTTCTTATTTCTATATTCGGTTACTTGGCGTACCTCTCGAATAGCTCCAGGAATACAAGTACCACACTTTTAAGACATCTGCTCTAGAGGTAACCATGAAGTAAAACCTTTACTTTATAGTATTGTCTTGTGTTTATCGATGTTATCTATAGTTTTTTTCCCATAAACTTATGTCTACGCAGTGCTTTTATTGTTTTTCAATTTTAAGAATTTGTACGATTTTAGGAATTCCATGTGCCAAACATAGGATATTTAGCGACATTTGCAAAAAAGAGATAACCATAGGATTGTTATCGTTATTTAAATTAAAAGTATATTTTGGTGATTTATTGCTTTACACTATTTTTGGAAATCAGTTCACGGTTCTCTCCTTGTTCTGTCAAATATTCCAACATACAGTTTGATTTACATAGATTTCACCCAAAGACAACTATAATTTGAATTTATATTAGAAATATTTGTCAAAAACGAAATAAATACATGTTTACGACATGAAATTTTGGATGAAAGTATAGAAGCTTTTTAAATTTTGGGTATAGTCAACATCAAAAGGCATGCAAAAGTAAATTTGCGTATATTTATAATTTTAATGAATTAAAATGAAGTTAGGACTTAGTTGTTCCTACTTCAATGCTGAAATGATCAGACCAATATTTTAAATTAAATTTCAGTTTTAAACAATTTTCTAGTTTTTGTTATGGATATATAGTTTGACATATTTTTATAAGAAAAACTAGATTAATTAAATTTAAACGACTTTAGGAAGAGATTAAATCAGATTTACAAGGAGTCATGCCCAAGCAAAGGTTAGTATATGAATTTATGATGTTAAAAAAAGTTTTTATTAGTGCTTAATATACAGTGAAAGTCAAAAGTATATTATAATTTTGAAACTTTAAAGAAAATTACATGAAAATTATCACATAATGACTTTCAAAAATGGTGTGAGTTTTACTAATGAAAACTGGTAGGCCTATGCAGAAATGGCATCCTTTGTCGGTAATGTACTCTTCTAAACGCTGTACGAAATTATTCATTACAATATGCAACATGTTCTCCGGTATTGTGGGAATTTCCTCTTCTATATTTCGTTCTAGGTCGTCAATTCTTCACCGTGTGATTATTAATCGCCGCAGGAAAACTTCCTTCAGGATTATTAGTTATACAAATTCTTACCGTGTAACTTGTAACATCATCTTGTTGGAACCAATATTATTCAGTGAATTGTTCAGTTTCAGTCATAAAAGAATTTATAACACATTTGCGTATATTTAGGAAGCTACAGTAACAGACTAGCCATTTGCTTTGAAGATGGAAGGACCAATAATTCTTGAGCTTGAAATTGTCCACCACATCATCGGTTTAGATAAATGGAGTGGCCCTAAGAGCCTGAGTTCGTTTTCGGTCATACACTGATCAGCTTGTATACCTCTTTCAAACCAATTTATATGGCGAATCAAGAAAAACCATTTCAAACATTAAACTGATGTCTAAAATACCGTTAAGTTTCAATTATTCGGCTAATTGGGTTCTCATGAGACTATCAACACTAAATATTCTATTATTGGATAGAATACAAGTTCATTTTGACATATCAACCTACATTGCAAGATTGAAACTAAATTTCAAAGCTTATTTGATTATAAAAACATAACATCATACATATCTTTTACTAGTTAACTTTTTTTACAGCAGTTTGAAAATGATAATGTATATCTGGCACATATTGGTCTTTAGTAAAGACTGTAATTTGTTTTGGTTATATTTTGAATGGAAAATATGTATTTTTAATGCATCATATTATATTTAACATATTGACGTTTTCGCTATTATGGTAGATGGCGTAATTATCCATACGTTGTGCTAATGAAGGAAGAGGAATTTTCCACACTTATACCCCATAGACATTCTGTTTACTATTGAAATGTTGTATTATTTTGTAAGAAGGCGTTAATTCCTTTTTATAAATAACACGTTATTTTATGAATACCTACTGAATAATGCTGTACTAATAGTATTATCTAAGTATCATCATCATCATCATTTTCAGCCCTCTTTATTCCATCTTTGGACATAGGCCTCCCCTATTTGTCGCCACTCAATGCGGTCTATGGTTTTAGTTGTCCACTGTGAACCAGCCACCTTCTTGATGTCGTCCCGCCAGCGAGTTCTAGGTTTGCCGCGATCTCTTCTTCAAGTTCTGGGTCTCCATTCTGTGACCTTGGTACTCCATCTATCGTCTTCTCTTCGCATCAAGTGACCTGCCCACTGCTACTTCAAGGATGCTATACGTTGCGCGACATCTTATAGTCTTGTTTTGTTACGAATCCACATATTACGTTTTTTGTCTTGTAGTCGCACTCCAAGCATTGATCTTTCCATGGCCCTTTCCGCTATCCTCAGCTTTTCCATCCCGGTTTCCGTTAATGGCCATGTTTCTGCAGCGTATGTTAAAATTGGCAGAATACACTGGTTGAAGACCTTTGTTTTAAGATGTTGTGGATATGGCCCTTTGAACACATCTCGCAATTTCCCGAACGCTGCCCAAGCTAATCGAATCCTTCGTTCGGTTTCTGCCTTTTGTTGTTCTCAATGTTGAGTGGTAGTGCGTCATGCATATTAAACATAATCTTAGACTTTGAGGTGTTCATTCTTAGACCGACTTTACGTGCTGAGCCATCAAAAACTACTAGCATCTTCTGCAAGTCGCGCATGTTGTCTGTCAGCAAGATAATATCTGCAAAACGTAAGTTATTCAGATATTCCCCATTGATGTTTATCCCAAGTTCTTCCTAATTCAGGGTTTTGAAGACGTCTTCTAGGAGGTTTGTAAAAAGCTTTGGAGATATGGTATCTCCTTGCCTGATACCACGTCTCATATTTATCGGGTTCGTCTGGTCGAATATCTGCACCGTGATAGTTGCTTTTTCTGAATAAGCTGTATGTATCTGTAATCGATCCTACACCTTTTCAACGAGTTGATGAGGGCCCAAGTTTCTATGCTGTCGAAAGCCTTCTCAAAGTCGACAAAGGCCATGTACAATGTATGTATGAATATGGTCGATGGTGCTATATCCTTGCCTAAAACCTGCCTGTTCCGGGGGTTGAAACGCATCTAACCGAGTTGTGATGCGGTTGTTTATTATTTTTGTCAGGAGTTTATAGATATGTGATAATAGTGAAATAGGGAGGTAGTTCTTCAAGTCCTTCTTATTTCCTTTCTTATAAATTACCACAACGTTGGCATTTTTCCATGACTCAGGCGTTGTATCTTGGGCAAGACATCTATTAAATAATATTTCCAGGTGTTGTAGAAGTTTTCTTCCTCCCATTTTAAGAAGTTCAGCGATGACATTGTCTGGAGCTCTGTTGGTTTTCATTTGTTTAAGCGCTTGTTTGGTCTCATACTTACTTATTTCAGGTATGTCTTCGGTAAAACGTTTGGTAAGTGGGGCTCTTCTGTCTCGCGGACTTATAGGCGGTTCTGCAGTCTTAGAGGAATAGAGATCTTTGTAGAAGGATTCTATGTATCGCAGGATATCTTCGCGTTTACTTAATAGATTTCCTTGTTGGTCGATTAGGTTTATGATTTCTGTTCTGCCTTCTGTTGTTTTTCTTCTGAATATTTTTGGACCCTTATTCTCTTCAATTACTGTAGTTATTATTCTTTCATTGTATCCACCTACATCTGCTCTAACTTGCCTTCTAATGTTCTTGTTCATCAGTCTTAATTCTTCCGGTGTCATGTTTGATTTATTTGAATTTCTTTTAACTAAAGTTTTCTTGTTTCTTCTGTTAGTTTTGAGTCGTTTTTCGTCCCTCCTATTACAGTATGCTCGGCGGCTTCAGTAATCTAAGTATATATGAAGGAATAAACGTTGACCTTCAATTTGTTTTCTCTTCTTTGGTTTCAGTCGTCAACTGGTTTTTGTAGCATTCCAACTGTACCTATTGTTAGCTTTTCTTGTCGGCTGTTCGTAATTACTGCAGCCCATGTCTCCTTGGATGTGTCTCATAAGTATATTGAAACCGAGGTCGTCATCTCGCATTGATGCCTTCAATTTTGCCTTTTATTATTGTTTTTAGCATACTATTGTGTCTTAGTACACGTCCAATCAGGTAGTTTCTTCTTTTCTGTATGTCTCCATATTTGCAAGTATAGTTTCTGCTACTCTCTATTGGTGCACTTATTATAAGAATACTGTATTTCCTTTCTATTAGATTTACTTAATCTCATTTGAAATAGTTTTGTGATGCTACAAGTCTAAGTTATCCATAATTAAAACCGTCATGATTGCAGCCAGAAAATTTAAAGATCGCTCTCAACCATTATTTGTATTCACTTACAGATAATTACGCGTATGCGGCGGCTTAAAGTTGCTTGTTATCGATTATTTGATTTATATGGAAATTTAACTGTGACATGTAACGTTACTTTTATATCTTTGAAATCGCCCAGGCGTCTTCATCGGTTATATTTAAAAGTACCACCGTTCATTAGCACAACCAGTCGGTTTAATTGTTTTATACGCGCCATATAAATAGTTGATATAAAGCCTTACTGCTCATCTCATTACAGGACGTAAACTACGCTGTAAATTTTTAAATTGCTGAATTACCATCGACGCGTCTCCAAGAAATAAATTCCTAAATGATCGAACTCGTGATCGGCACGACTGTTGCCAACAGGTTTTGCGCCGTCGATAGGGGATGGGGTGCAACTTGTAATGAGACAATAATACGGAAATACCCTGGAGTGGCATTACATATTTATCATAATGACGAAGTGTTGGCAAATGTTGACATGTTACAGCGTATAATGTGACCGGTGTAGCGAAACCGCACACAGTTATACACCACAGAACACCCCCTGAGCCAGCACCTCATCACCACCGATATAGAAAAACATAGATGGGGATGATGACTTGTTTATTTTATGATGTACTTCAGATATATGTACTTTACGATCCACAAAAAAAGATAAACTTCATTAATACGCTTTTTATTTGTTTCCTTTCTCAAGTCACATCTGCCAGTAGATTGTTGTTTATACATTTTGAAATTTGGAAAACAGCTTTCACAAAAAAACAAAAAATTGCATTGGATCTCATTTCTCTTAATTGTGTATCTAACAATGGTGCCTGGGTTTCCAATCGATTTTCCAATGGGTTTTTTGTGGAAGCTGATTTTTATAATGTGGTGCGTGCAATTTTTTCAAGAAATTGTTAATCGAAAAAAGTTAGTGAACTAATCAAGACTAAGGAAGTTGTGGGAAATGTTTAACAGCTCACGAATGATGAATCTACAAAATTACTGTGACATCCCAAGAAACTGGTCTAGTTTATGGTACCTCTAAAATTATTTTAAAGAACGATGTTCAACAAACTTTTCTCATTCAAGCCTTTTATGAATTGTTGCCGTTTAATCCTAATAGGGGTGTTCATTATTGTCAGTGATTTAGTGAGAATCTTGTAAACCACAGCAATTTACTCGATATGACACATGTATCATTTGGAAATTGGCGTTAGGGCTGCTGTTTCTCGAAGACATTTAGTGCGAACAATATTTTTTAATTGAACTGTAACCACCCAGACGTAACAAGATGAAATTTTAAGCAACTTCACTTCCAACACAATAAACCATCTTGTCATACCACTGAAAAGAACTTGAATTATTCCCTCACTTTAATAATGCAATTTCCATAAAAACTATAAACAATGTGCAAGAACTAGGAGCCAAGGTTACCCAAGAATGTATTCATGAACTTGTGTGTTTTAATAACGTGAAAAGACGTGTTCATCTGTGTTTTCAACAAGAAGGTGGACATTTTCAGCAATTACTCTAAATCTCTAGATTGCATTTTAACTTCTTTTTAGTGGAGGATAAGATTTCGATTACATGTGTATAAAAATCTGGTGTGATACACGCACACAACTCCCTTTTACAGTGATCTTGTAATTAGCCAAAAATTTGATTTTAAATTTTTAAGCATTTGTCAAAATTTTTCAAAAATTACAAATTCTACAAAAACGGTGCAAAATAGAGTGTTAATTGAAGAGACACATTTTCTCTAGAATTTTAAGCTAAATTCAAAAATGTAATAATATAGCGGGTGTTCTATTTAAAATAAAAGTTAATAAAAAAAATGAAAAAAAAAACAAAAGAAATCCATTTTAGAAGTGTTCAACTGGAAAATCACCTAGCTCACATTAATACAGATTAGAAATGTAATAGAAATATGAAGTTTGAAAAAAATCGTTAGAGCCGTTTTTAAAAAAAATTAAAATTGCAAGCGAGCCACGTACAACTTTTTATTTCCTTTTGCTGAAAATCCTAAAAATTCATATTAGTGATTAATAAAGGATGTATCTATTAAAAAACAAGGTGCTTGTAAACTCGCGATGGCAACATTTTAAAGGCACCGTGCCTGTAAAAATTCATTTAATGGTCAGTTCAGACGACAGTCAATGATCTTTCAACAAGTCAAGAGGAAATAAAGGTATGTTAATTGTTAATAAGAGGGAGAAGCTAAAATTCAAAAAGGTGCAAGGCAGGTATGCAGCTTATCATCATTCGTACTTAATATTCACTGTGGAAATTAAGCAGCGCAAAAAATTCGGAAACTCTTTTAATTTTCATTTTTGGAAATCTCGGATTAGCGATTTAAATTGCAGCACGTATTTTAAACTGATTTTCATATGCTTATATCATTTGTTTTAAATGTTATGACATCATCAAGTACAAGTACAAGTGTTAATTTGTTTCAACGGTATCAAATATTAAGTAGGTTACATAAGAAAAAAAATTAAAAAACGGCCCTAGAGTTTATATAGCAAAGAGAGATTAAATTAACAGAGTAATTCTAGTTACCTGTATTTAAAAAAAACTTATTGTAAGCCAAGTCCGCACGCCCTTGAATGCAAAAGCGATTTTGGGATGAGGGCAGTTGAAAAACTTAGTGAAACAAAAATAAAGAAAAAAGAAACAGGAAAGAAAAGGGTAATTCTGGTAGTTACTGGAGTTTGAAACAAAAAACTTAATAGTGATTACTTTTGATTTTGACAGTGATTCCAACATGTGTATAATTATCGGTTTTTGTTTTATACCCATGTAACTAGCCTTACTATTTGAACTTTAAGGTCATTTTTTCAATTTTTTTCTAATGTAACCTATATATTTGATACCGTTGAAGACAAATTAACACTTTCTATCAAATTAAATGAAAAAATATATAGGTTGTCATTTAAACAAAATATTGATGACGTCATAACATTTAAAACAAATGATATAAAAATCTGAAAATTACCTGAAAATACGTGCTGCAATTTGAATCGCTACAGCCTTTTGAGATTTTTTCCTGAAAATCGTATGACATTCATTAATGACCAATAGAAAAATTAGTTCACGAGCTTTAACCAAGACAATAAAAAAAAATCTTAGAAATTTTTTGTAGGTAGACATTACTTCTTTTTAGGGTTTGTGTCGTTCCGATTTTCTTACCGAATCTGCATTCGAGCATTAATTCATATCCCGAATTTTTTTGAGTGCGTTGCAACAACGTCGTATTAATTTGCTCGAGCGGGACGCGAAAATTAATGGTTTTATGAAATTATATGTGAAAATAAACATTTTCACACTGTATACAATATACATAGAGCAAGCACTAAATGAAATGAACCTAAAGGAGTATGCACATAAAATCGATAGGGAACGAATACAGATGCTTTGATTTGCAGATGATATTGCAGTGCTGGTACAAGATTAATAAGATTAATGAAACCTGCAATGGGTAGTAGATATCATGGAAAGTATATTTAAAACGAAATATAACGTGGAAATTAAAGGAAAAACGGAAATATTAGTATGCTCCAAAGAACCGGATGCAAGAATTAAAATAGAGAAACATCTGCTAAACCAGACATATAAATATCTAAAAAGTAAAATAATGGAAAATGGAAAAATCAGTATAGAGTATACTGATACCAACGTTTTTACCTTTAATTTCAAAATGAAACTAATAAACGTCAAGACTACTTGAGCATACTTGACTTTAGCAGATCTGAAGGATCCGGCTTCCGAGAGAGTTCGTTACTTAGCTCAAAACTCCAGCCAGACAGGTACCATAGAATCCACTCAGAAGTCTTTTGACACCGGAGTACATGGGTTGCTCTCAACCAACACCAAAATAACAGAGAATAACCAACATTGCAGCGAGTGTCTACGTGCAAGGTATGTTACAACCAGGTGGGCGGAAGGATGCGCCTCGGTTTTAGTAAGCCGGAGTTTTCCTATAAAGAAGTTTCTCATTAACGTGACAGACACCACGTGTATAGCCTCAAACGACCTCAATAGTCTAAAAATTCATCAACAACAAGGACACCTCACAATCGGGAGTGCTAACCAATTTCAAATAGAACGAGCCAAGCGAATTACTCGACCAAAGCAATTACGTTTACGATAGTTGCAGGCGGAAACAGAACGAGTGCTCTCAAGTCAGCGCCCATTTAAAAAGCTTTACATTATGTGAAATACCATGATATGAGCTGCGCAAAACAATGAATCGCAGGTGACCAAAAGTCAATAATAGACCAATAGACGAGCTTTTGAATCGTAACAATACTTAAAACAAAGAATAAGAGATGATAAAGTTATTTTCTACAAAAAAGACTACGAAAATCCCTAGAAGCTGTTGAGACATGCTGTTGGAGATGCACACTAAAAATAAAGTGGACAGAAAAATAAGTTTAGCCTACTAAAGAATAGGAGAAGACAGATTATCGTTGAAAATTTTAGAAAATGTACACTACAAGGTGTTTAGAAATGAAGAAAATTGATTTTAATAAAACCCGTTAAAGAGCTGCCAACCAATCAAGATTTGACTGAAGGTAAAGAAGAAGATGGTAGGTTTTATATAAGTATATGTATTGTTTATGTCATTGCAAAAAACCGAAGAAAATTAAAAGTTAATAGTAAACTGATAATAATATTTTTGTTTCATATGTTAACGATTTGTGAGTTGCATTATATTTCATTACGCCATTATAACAAACTGGCGATTGCTGATCTGGCAATAAACAAAAATAAGTTAAAAAAAGTATATTGTGTTATTAGGATTGAAATTGGCACTTTGCTTGACGAGCCAATGCTAAAATTGCGAGTCTCATAAATCCACCTTTAATCCAAATAATACATATTTTTTTCTGCAACCAGGAAAAGTACAACATATTGAAAATGAAACATTTTATTGAAATAGTCTTTGTACAAACAAAAAAAAAGCTGAAGTCACTTTTAACTTTTGGCGTTTTCCATATAAAAAGCATTGGGAAAATTGCATATAGATTAGAAATAAACAATTTGTATATGACAGGTTTAGTATCTTTTATAAGTTTATTTAGTGGACTTCCTTAGTTAACAGTAGTAATATTGATAGTAAGCGCATGTTCTACTGTAGGTTAAATAATAATTGATAATACTAATGTCAAAAACAATTGTATTAACTAATTATAAATGTAATTTTACGAAAATTTGTTTTTATTTAATTGTTTCCCAAGTCAGTAATAGTTTCTGTTTGTTCGACACAATTTGTATTGTTTGATAATCATAAAAACGACGATCAATTACAACAATGATGCACTCAAGTGATGCAGCGACAAATCCAGAATTTAGAGGAGAATCTCAGTATTTAAAAAGTATACCGAATACTATATTTGGTACGGAAAAGCCAGTATTATTAATTTTTAATTTAAATTAATATCGTAATATAAATTACAGAATCCTTTATGTATATTCCTCTCTGAGAAACAGTGTCCGAAAGTGATTAAATATTTTGAAGTGTAAAATATATTTCAGCTCTACCATAATTTTGTCATACCTGCAACTACAACACACGATGATTGTAAACATTTATATGATCAACCATCTATATTTTTATGTCTATGTATTCTAACAAAAGTCATCTTCAGTGTGCACTTGCAGTTAACACCCTTAAGCTCCTCACAATGAAGGGTCACTCAGCGTGACTGCAACACGTCCAGATTTTAACAACACGGCTGTTTCTGTTAGTAAGCACGTTTTATGGAATTATTAGCAAATTTTGCATTTCGTTTTGACGTCTTATATATATAATGACCAGTTATTAACTATGGCCCAGTAACTGCCTTAATTGCGAATTGTCGATAAAAGGCGTGCATTAATTATTTCCATTCTGCATTCAAATAAATTGCGGCAAATGCAAAAAACAATTAATTACGAGCAAAATAAGCGAGAGATACTCACGAATCTGACAGTTAAGTTAATGAATGAACAAGAGAACCGGTACCCGAATTTTACTAAATAAGGTCCTGGAATGGTCAGCAGTATTAATCATTACTAAATAAGATTCGTATAAAAATGCAGCTTCACATACCGTGGCTTTCAGGAATTGAGATTGTAGAAATTTATTCGTGACTGATCGAAATTAATCAGGAAAATGTATGTAAATGTAGTATACTAAAACTGCAGGATTTAAAGCTAAAGTAAAAGTGATCAGAGTTGTTCAAGTAAACAGACCATAACCGATATTCCAGAATTGTAATTTGCCGAAGGACAGGATTCCGTGTTACGCAATTGCGAGTAAATGCGACTACGCATGTATTTAGAATCGCTTCCGCAGAGCATGTACTTAAAACGGCATTTTCCTACGCGAGCTTTCTATTTCTTGTTAGCAACAATTCATTAATTTTCATTTCAATTAATACAATGATCTCATTAGCACGGCAGTGGCTACTCGGTGGTTGTGACATCATAATAAGCTGGAAGGGGCAGAAGGAGAGAGTGGAGCTGCACCTGACCGACATAATTGGGCAAAGCTCGCGCTGTTATCAACTGTTAAACATCTCCCTAATTTATTATTAATGAACACGCAGCGTAATTAATTATACAATTGCCTATCTGCTGGCCCTCTTCAAATAAACGGCCCACAAAATGTGTTAACACTGAACGAATTTGTACCCTGAATAAATTTAAATCTCGTTAATATTTTCGCATTCTGGTAGGATGTGCAAGGAAGTGCAACTGTGTGTTTGTGGGGGGTATGTACGTATACAAATGTGTACGAAGATTTTGAAATCATTTACAATTTCTAAATTTTGTTGACTAAATTTATAGTAAAAATCATTTGTATTTTACAATTATTAATTTCTTTAATGTGGTATGTAAAATCTCGCTAGAAAAATAAACTGCTCAAGAATCGATTTCTGTATTTTAAAATAGTTTGAACTAAGTTAAGTTAATAACTTTAACTCCACGCCAAAAAGAACAAAAGTAATATAAATAATCGTAATTTAGAGTGTTTAGGTTCTTTAGTAACACATAGAATAATAATTATAAATTCTAACAGGCATAATATATTATTTATCAACATCTTTGCATTTGTTCTAGTATCAATTAATAGTCACATTGTAAACATCAGTTAACAAAAATTGGGAAAACAATTCTCAACTAACAATAAATGATATACTATAGATGGTATATTAGTTATTCGTAGTAATAACATGCTATAATACTTAATGTAATGGTAATTATGAAGTTCCATATAACTATTATATTCTGTGAAGAATTATATATAGCATCATTGTACGTATTATGGGAGATTTTTTACACATTAAGACATTTTTGAAAAGGCTAATTAAAACATTTATTTCGTGTGGCATTTTTTTTATTAGTGCATCAGCTTCTGTGGCTATTAGCCCTCATATATTTGCGTATTTCACCATGCATTTTAATTATGTTATATTATCAATTTGATTCTATTTGATTTAGAAAATGTATAATTGAGTAACTGTTTTAAGGTCTAACTCGCTTATATTTGTCACATTCTATTCCGATGTGGTTCACACTCGGCGGCATATTGCAGTCGTTACATATTGACGGATTTTCTCCTAACGATAAATATCTTGAAGTCAGACATGTCTGACGCGTTCATTCCTCGTCAGCTCAAACTGGTCTTTCTTGATAAATAGTTATTTGGGGTAGGTGAAATGACTTATTGTTGGTAGAAAATGTTTGATGAACGTGTTACAATTAGTTGAAAATTGTAGAAATATTAATTTTTTAACTTGCGTTGTTATTCTAAAACAAAACAGTTAAGTACATATAGAATATAGAATTTTTTTTTTATCTTACAATTTGCAAAGGAGAAAGGTCGGACAGACTCATAGCGAAATTACAGTAATATGAATGAATAAAACCCTTAATCCACAAGTGTATTACTAAAGTTTAACATGCGACATGTTTCGAAACCAATACTGGTTTCATCACCAGGCCCAAAAGTTTATATGATATATCACAGCATAATAAATTACATGGCAAAGTGAAGTTAAAATTTAAAAGATAAGCATCATCAAGTTAAAAAAAACTAATAAACGCCATCAAGGTAGAGAAATAAAACATTAAACAATAAAACTACATTATACCGGGTGGGCCACGAAACTTGTAGCCCCTACTTTTGCATTTTGCGTTATATTACAGAAACCAATATAAATATCGTACATACAGCAAATATTGTTTAGTTTGATATTTACCAACACTGATCTGTTTTTAATGCATAAAAAATATAATGATCTCCTCTGTTTTTAGATGGGTTGCAGTAGAAAATCTTCAGCGGCTACAAGTTTCGTGGCCCACCAGGTATAAATCGTTGAACTGTATAATACATAAAATACAATAAAATCAAATAAAGAGACAATTGGCAATGAGGATACCAAATATACTCAATACTCAATAATTGAAGTGGTCCAGCAACAAAAATTATGCTACCATGTTTATTATAAAACAAAAATTATCATATCTAGCTGTCAAGTGTAGTATTTGTTGATACAAGCTTCTGTTAGAAATAAAATAAGATTGCTACATTATTAGGCTATACAATTTTATATTTATTACTTTAATCGTAAAGGTATTTTTTACTTATAGTTTATTTAAATTGTTTTAAGGCGGTTTATGTACTTATTGCATGCCCAGACGATGTTAGAAAGTATATTGAGTTACGTTACGTCATTGTTTTATAATTAATTGTGTTAAAGACTCTAAATTACTGTTAATCACAATGAAACTATATTAAAACATATTAACATATACTATTTTCTTCTTCAATTTGAAAGTATTTTGCTGCTGTATGCTAATTTTTTGATAGGCCACTTCAAGTATACTCATTGGTCAGTAAGAGTAGCTAACATGTGCTGACTTTGAAATCCATATTTTATACAGGCGAAATAGTTTGAACTTTGAATACAATATATATTGTATTTAACTATTTTTTATTATTCAAATTATGGTATTTATTTTTTAAACACACTGTATAAAAACACGTTAACAGCCGCAGACCGTTGTTACTATGACTTTCAAAATTTTGGGTCATTACTAAGGATAAGGAAAAGGCCCTCAACAGCTGCTAAAAGAAATCTGTAAAAGGCTTTACCCAGAACTTCCCTCGTCGACAATTTGACACTAAATAATATTAAAAATCAAATTAAGTTAGGAGTAAAACTATCTTCACGTTTATAATAAATTAAATATATTTTCAAATAAAAAAAAAAACCTTATCGGTGGTCGAATTCGAAGGCAGACGGACCGCGTATGCAGTCCCGACGTCATGTGGGATATTGCAAGGGTACGGGCTATTTCTACCTGAGCTACGGAGCACCGACCCTTCGTATTTCGGCGTATTTTAATACAAAACAATATCGTATGTAGCTGTCAAGTGTAGTATTTGTTGATACAAGCTTCTGTTAGAAATAAAATAAAATTGATACATTATGAGGCTATAAAACTTATTATTTATTACTTTAATCGTAAAGGTATTTTTTACTTATAATTTATTTACATTGTTTTAATGCGGTTTGTGTTCTTATAGTACGTCCAGACGATGTCAGAAAGTATAGCAAGTAAGAGGAGGTCCCACTCGATATTAATTTAAAAACTGAATTTAAAATTTGTTTTCAAAAATTGTTTTTGTGTTACGTCATTGTTTTATAATTAATTGTGTTAAAGACTCCAAATTACTGTTAATTACAATGAAACTGTATTAGAACATATTAACATTTACTATTTTCGTCTTCCATTTGAAAGTATTTTGCTGCTGAATGCTAATTTTTTGATGGACCACTTCAATTGTTGAGCAGTTTATGTTCTACACATAGCGGGTAGGTTGCGAATGGATTTTCATGAAAATTTACCAAAACGTTGTACGAAACTTTGGAACGATGGTTTTAGATTTGATTTCACTGCGTTTCACCGTTCGGTATCAGGAGGCCCAAATACCTCAAAAAATTCAGGGAGGGAGATTTTCGGGGGGGGGGGGGGGCGAATTTCATTTCAGTGCTTAACTTTCGGGGATGAAACTGTAGCTGGGCGAGGTCTACTGATCGCAGAAGTACTGATGAGTCCTCTAAGAATTTAACCAAGATTTTCCACTTTAAAAATAAATACCCTACATACCACTAAGCCACACTTCACTACTCACCACTGCACTCCTAAGAAAAAGAGTTACAAATTGCATTATAATGTAATTACTCATATCATTATTTAATCTTAGCCTTAAGTTAATACAAACAAATCGAGCTGCCAATAAAATATTTATTTGATTCTAATATTAAAATTTACTCAAAAAATAATCAAATCGAATACAATGCGTACTTCGAACAGGTTATACGTCTCAAACTTCCTGCACAATAACAAATCGTGTCTGTTTGACAGAATAATCCTCCCGCTAACGCGGTCGGATTATTTAACCTGTCAAACTGACACTCTTTTATTATTGTGCAACAAGTTATCGACATATAACCTGATAATATCGAAGTACTTATAGTATTACTTCTGATAAGCCAGATAAAACAGCTGTAGTCAAGTCTCATAGAATGCGGTGGCTGGTACATGTATTCACACTATCAGACGAACGTGCTACAAAGAAGGTATTGGAAGGTGGAGTAACAAGAATCTAAAAGAAAGGGAGACCGAAGAACAGGTGGATTGATAATGTGGAAAAGGACCTACACCAGCTGAACATCCCGAATTGGAAAGCAAAGGCGAGGGAACGAAAGATATGGAGAGAGATCGTACAACAAGCCTTGTGTCTATAAGGCCTGTTGCGCTAATGTATATACAGGGTGTTTCAAAATTGCATGGAACAAATATAAGGGCGTTATTCTGCATCAAAAAATAAGAAAAAAACTCTAATAAACATATGTTCTGAAATCATTAATTTCAAAGATATCCTTGAATAAAGAATTAAAAATAGCAATTCGTTTTTAAAACGTTTAGATTTAGTAGGTTGGTATTTCGATTTCATTATCTGTATGTTTTACTTACAACTGTCAAAATTATTACGATTGTCTTAGAAGAAAGATATTACTTCGAACAGATACTATGCATTTCACTTAAAAAACGAAATAGTTCATTTTGGAACGCATGCTTATTATTTTTCTACGTTTTACTATAGAACAACGCCTACATATTGTATGTAAACAAAAAACATGTGTTTGAACAAAACACCAGCCTACGTTTGAAAAATGGATTGCTATCTTTAATTCTTTGATCAAGGATGTTTTTGAAATGAATGATTTTAAGACATATGTTTATTCGAGTTTTTCTCTTATTTTTTGATGCAGAATAACGTTCTTATATTTGTTCCGTGTAATTTTGAAACACCCTGTATATAAGTGCCGAGGAGCTTATCCGCAAACAAGCGAATCATGCATTTTTTAATATTAATTGCATCATGGATGCGCGGTTTCCTACAACTCCCACAGTAGGTGACATTCATAAACAGTTTCTCAAACTAATGGAAGGCTACCGAAAATCATGCTACCAAATTTCGACGGGTGGTTTAACACCTTTACAGATTTGTTTCACCAACTCGTTCATAATTATAAAATATACAAAAATTTCAATATTTAATCTAGTCACTTTCAAAACCTCGTTTGTCCGTTGTTTGGAATTTACCCGTAACTAACGACAATTATTTTTAGGCTGATCAGGCTTTATTTGAGCGTTACTTCACACCGCGTACGTTGGCAACTTATTATTGGAGAGAAATCCAAAATGATATATATTTGGAAAAATTAGATGAGGAAACTCGCAAATTGTTTGAAAAGGAGCACAGTACAATGGAGCTACCGTCGCATCGTCTGAAAGCTTGAAAACATTTGTGTCGAATCTTTGTAAAACACGTGAAGCCTGCATTTAAAGTTTGGGAGTCGCGTTTTAGTTTTAATGTATTCTTTGTAGTGGACTGTATTTTTAGAGTTGTGTCACTCCTGTATTTCAACTTGTGGCCAGTTTCCTAGAAAGCTTAAAAATCTTAAAATCTTAGAGCCCTCTCGTTCAACCCCGAAAAAGGTCCGTCGTCCCTTCTCCTAAAATTAGTTAGCCTCCATCCCTCGAAGAGTGACCAGTACTTGCTTTTTGTCGCCGGCTAATTCAATTTGTGCACATACTTTGTCCTGAATTACGTGTATATCTTGTATTGGTTGTTCGAACCCCCATTCAGAACTACGAAACCACTTGCAGCCGATACCGATATGTATCTGTACCAGGGAAAGATTAAAGGTTAGTGACACAATTTTGTTTGTTTATAGTATACTTGTCATTTATTTGTATCGTCCCTTGGTAATTAATCGTTCACCCTGTATTTAAAAAAAAATGTGTATGTTTGCAGTTCTCTATTCATTTTCCCACAAAAAATGCACTTTTGATTGAACTCTCTAAGAGATCTATATTTGATATTTTTCAGTTTTTGTGCGATTCTCTTGGGGGACCAATAACATCTATACTAAATTTCAAATAGGCATGTAGTACTTGAAACTAAGTAGTAATCATAACTATATGGCCGTAATTGGTCGAAGCAAAGGCATCACTACGACCATATGAAAATCAAACATTTTTTTAAAATTGTCAATTTGACATTCGATATAAATTCTAAAACTATAAAAGGAAAACCGATAAATACTGGACAAAACAGATTGAACTAAAACATTGAATTATATAGGACAAAATTATTGTAAAACACGAGCAGTCAAACAAACTTATATTTTCCTAGTGTAAAACTGAGTTTGAGTTCAGTGCGCCACCTACTGCATTCTTATTTGAAATTTACTATAAGTATAGGTACTGAAATTTCAACAATAATTTAGAGAAATTAGAAGTACTGAACTTGTTAATAAAACGTTACCATCTTTTTTCCTACAGTTACAAAAGCTTAATTTCGATAAAATATTCTTAAAAATTTGCTACCTATACAAAAAAGTTAGTGGCCACATAGCATTAAAAAGGTTAAGTTAAAAATTTATTCCTAAATTTATGATTCTCCGTCTCTGGATTATTACAATTTAAGAAAATTAAGTATACTAATTGGTCAGTAAGAGTAGCTAACAAGTACTGATTTTGAAATGCATTGGAATAGTAGTTTATTTATCTAGAACGAAAAGTGACATTTTAAAGGACGAGAAAGTAGTTTACGTCCGAGGCGTCAGCCGAGGAAGGAATTACTTGCGAGGACCTTTAAAAACACTTTTCGTTCGTGGTGAATACAACGGTTTATTTCATACTGCAAGTTTAATGAATTTTAAATAAAAGGTTGTAAATCATTTCAAATTTCATGTCAACAACTGACGTATAATTTTAAAGTACTTGAACTTTAAAATTTCACTTTAAAGTACTAGGACTTTAATGTTCCATTTTTTGTACCATAAATAAGTTTTAAAGTACTTGAACTTTAAAATTTTACTTTAAAGTACTAGAACTTTAATGTTGCATTTTTTGTACCATAAATAATCCGAAAAATGTAATTTTTGACATCAGTATGAAATAAAGATTTTTACTTGGAACTAACTAGTAGTCATAACTACGGCCGTGATTGGTCGAAACAAAGTAATCATTACAACCATTTAAAAATAAAATATTTGTTAAAAATTGTCAAGTTAACGTTTGATATGAATCTTCCTAAAACTATAAAAGGAAGCCGATAAATAGTGGCTCTGACGAGAAGTGCAGTATAAAGAAGATCTTTAGACGTTTTGATAAGGATTTTATTGCACTTATATTTTCATAGTAAAACTTGGTTTGAGTTTAGAGTGCCACCTACTGCATTCTTATGTGAAATTTAGTATAACTATTTTTTATTATTTTGCAAAAAGTTACCTCCCATTCAAATTACAGTTTTTATTTTTGAAACACGCTGTATAGAAATGTGCTTAACTTTAAAAATTTTGGGTCATGACTAAGGATAAGGAAAATACCCCAACAGCTGCGAAAAGAAATTCTTAGGAAAATATACCTAGTGTTTGACTTAAGGTACGAACATAGGGCAATAGCATGAAAAATCGTATATATGCAAATTTCTGCTTTCCGCTTGAATTGGTATGATTGATAGTGGTATCAATTGAAAGAGCAACAAAATGCCCTTAATTTGATACTAATTTACTTGAATTTGTTGCTTGTTTAAGATAGAAAACTGTAATAAATATTTTGCATTTTATTCATAAAAAACAGAACAGCCATGATCAAATTTGTTTATTTTATGCCAAAATAAATGCTGTTATTTTCTGTCAGTTATCAATTCACGTATTTAACTAATTACTATGAATAATAATGTTGACTATTCAATTCACCTGTCATCTGTCAAAAAGTGACTAATGAAAATCCACAATTTCACGTTTCCTGACCAATCAAAAAAAAAAAAAAAAATCAGCGAATATATCCTTCCTGGAAGGCATTCAAGTAAATATATTAAACAAATGTGAATTATTAGAAAAAGTCAATTTTAGTTTTCTGTTACTATATAAATTGTGTAGTTTGTTGCTAGATTTACTGAAAACTAATTTGAAAAAGTAGTTGGATTCATTGAATAGTGCCTTGAATGCCATTCTTAGTCAAGGTTCAGTAGATTATTTTTGCGGTGATATCACTACTCCACATGTGCATTGCACTTGGGATTGTACCGACGCGCAATAGGCATTCGTGATACCACACTAAAATAGTCGACATAACTTTGACTACTCATGAGTGAATAATCTAATGAAGAGAGGGTATTTATTAGCATAACATTTTACAGTGGCGTCAGTTTAAGCACAGTTCGTGATTTATTCTCGGTTAAATTTAATAATTGACCTACTCCATCTGTATCAACAATTCACATTAGCCAACTGTGATTAGCAAAGAGTCAATATTTGTGTGGCGTTTTCTGTAAATTTTGTTTTTCAGATGACCCCACAAAAAGAAGTCGAATGGTGCCAAATCAGGAGATTTTGGTGGCCAGTTGAAAAGTAC
>OW679195.1:49192209-49443977 GCA_940337035.1 Agriotes lineatus | reverse complement strand
GACAGAAAGTCATTGAACAAAAAAGGTTGATAATAAAATTCTACACGTTTTTTGTTATTTCCGAGATACCGAGAAGTTGGTATTGCGAACGATAGAGGGCGACAAAGTTACAAAAAATCGGTTTCCGCCATTCTAGCTCCGTAGGGTGGTTTTTCCGAAATTGCAAATGTGAAAGTTGTAGTGCTTGAAAAAATGTGCATGAATCCCTTTAATAATGTTATTGATTTAAACAGTGTCCTATTGACAACCCTTCAAAGTCGCGCGGCCTGGGAAAGGCATATTCGGCGCAGAAAAGTAACCATTTCTCTTTGCGAGGTAAAATCGTACGTCACTCAAATAGTTTCAATGTGAATAGGTTTTCAGAATTTACAGAAATTCTATACATTTTTGGTCATTGCCGCGATACCGAAAAATTGGCATATGCAAAAAAAATGAAAATTATGGGAAAGGAATATACTCGTATACTCAAAGTAATAATTTTTGCATAAACCCCAAGATATATTGTAGTTTATTCAGGCAAGTTTTCAAGTTTTTTGAGTTGTTCCTTCGTTTTGGTTCTGAGCCTCGGACATAACATTATCGACCATGGTAGGAGTATCGGTGTCATAATTTTCATCCTCGCTGTCTGATTCAGTATTGGTTGAGTTGTAGCAGGTTTGTCCGCCGCAATTTTTGCACATTGCGGAACAATTGAAGCCAGCTATTCTACAACCACAAGCTGGCCCACAATTTTTCGTACACCCACAGGATACGAGGTTCAAGAGGCTTGCAGGTGCGGGATCTTTGAGAGTTTTCACAGGCTCTAATCCTTGGGAAGATCTTTTCCATCCCCAATTCGTCGGTTCGAGAATGCAACCCATCCATTGCCGGACATTATTTGGCACAGTTAAGATTTTTCAGGTATCTTTATTTTGTACCCACAAAAGAAAATCTTTTGGTCAATATTCTTACCTCATAATTGTAGGAGCTTTTAGCAATATTATAACAGCTTCAGCAATAACAAATTACAAAAAATAGTCGGGAAGCACCAATTTAAAATAAATTACCGATTCATTTCATTTGGCTCATATGATCAAAATATCATTTCGTTCACCTTAGCATGTTTTGGTTGAAGTGAAACAAGCTGTGTGTTATTTAATAACATATATACAGACGGGTGTCTGTATTATTTTTGCAAAAATGGTACGTTTCAAAGCTGTTGTCAATTTGTTGAATTTTGGTCATTCAGATGGCCAAATTTACAAACAATTGCAATTATCGTATTGTAGTGAATGAAATATTGCGAAACTATAAAACAACAGAATCTATAGCAAAAAAGCCAAATTTGGGACGAACTCCAAATATTACACCAGCAAATTTAAGAGCTATACTGATCTGGACAAAATTATGATTCTGAGCTCGTATATTCCTTTCCCATAATTTTTTTTACCTATACCAATTTCTCGGTATCGCGGCAATAACCAAAAATATGTAGACATTCTGTAGGTTTTGAAAATCTATTCACATTGAAACTACTTGAGTGACGTGACGATTTTACCTCGCAAAAGGGAAATGGATGCTTCCCTGCGCTGGAATATACATTTCCCATGCCGCGCGGACTTTGAAGGGCTGTCACTCGGAGACTATTTAAATCAATCACATTATTAAACGAAATTCGTGTACATTTTTTCAAGCACTACAACTTTCACATTCGCAATTTTCGGAAAAAAACACTCCCACAGAGCTAGAATGGCGGAAACCGATTTTTGGTAACTTTATCGCCCTCTACCGTTTGCAATATCAACTTCTCGGTATTACAGTACGGACCAAAAATGCCTAGAATTTTATTTCCAACATTTTTTGTTCAATAACTTTTTCTGTGCGACCAATGGATCGCGAGAAAAAATAAATTTTATTGTTTTCACGATGGCGGCTGTTTGGCAGGGGGTGGGGTAACGCCTTTTTGGTTTTACATTTGTCTAATGATCCTAAACCACTAGGCAAGAGGAATAGCCGCGGCCAATTTTTTAAAGGTAAAACGACAATTTTACTGTACTAGTAGGTGACATTCATAAACAGTTTCTCAAACTAATGGAAGGCTACCGAAAATCATTCTACCAAATTTCGACAGGTGGTTTAACACCTTTAGAGATTTGTTTCACCAACTCGTTCATAATTATAAAATATACCAAACTTTCAATATTTAATCTAGTCACTTTCAAAACCTCGTTTGTCCGTTGTTTGGAATTTACCCGTAACTAACAACAATTATTTTTAGGCTGATCAGGCTTTATATGAGCGTTGCTTCACACCGCGTACGTTGGCAACTTATTATTGGAAAGAAATCCAAAAGGCCACCTCATTATCTCACGAATGGCCGGTTTCCGCGCGCAACTTGTTAGATGTATATTTGGTTAAATTTGATGAGGAAACTCGCAAATTCTTTGAAAAGGAGTACAGTACAGTGGAGCTACCGTCGCATCGTCTGAAAGCTTGAAAACATTTGTGTCGAATCTTTGTAAAGCATGTGAAGCCTGCATTTAAAGTTTGGGATTCGCGTTTTAGTTTTAATGTATTCTTTGTAGTGGACTGTATTTTTGGAGTTGTGTCACTCCTGCATTCCAACTTGTGGCCCAGTTTCCTAGAAAGCCTTAGAGCCCTCTCGTTCAACCTCGAAAAAGGACCGTCGTCCCTTCTCCTAAAATTAGTTAGCCTCCGTCCCTCGAAGAGTGACCTTTACTTGCTTTTTGTCGCCGGCTAATTCAATTTGTGCACATACTTTGTTTCTGTCCTGAATTACGTGTATATCTTGTATTGGGTGTTCGAACCCCCATTCAGAACTACGAAACCACTTGCCGCCGATACCGATACGTATCTGTAAAGATTAAAGGTTGGTGACGCAATTTTGTTTGTTTATAGTCCACTTGTCATTTATTTGTATCGTCGCTTCATAATTAATCGTTCACCCTGTATTTCAAAAAAATGTGTTTGTTTGCAGTTCTCTATTCATTTTCCCACAAAAAATGCACTTTTGATTTAACTCTCTAACTGCCGGTCTTATAAAGGCTACTAATCTGACGTCAACTTTAATTCGCTGTTAAAATAAACAAAAGCGCATCAAAACGTCAGTGCTTATGACATTTTATTCATTAGTAAACAAATTTTGATGAGCTTTTGTTTATTTTAACAGCGAATTAAAATTAACGTCAGATTAGTGGCCTTTATAAGACCGGCAGTAAGAGATCTTTATTTGATATTTTTCAGTTTCTCTGCGATTCTCTTGGGGGATCAATAACATCTATACTAAATTTCAAATAGGTATGCAGTACTTGAAACTAAGTAGTAATCATAACTATGGTCGTGATTGGTCGAAGCAAAGTCATCATTACGACCATATGAAAATCAAACATTTTTTAAAAATTGTCAATTTGACATTCGATATAAATCCTAAACTATAAAAGGAAAACCGATAAATACTGGACAAAACAGATTGAACTAAAACGTTGAATTATATAGGACAAAATTATTGTAAAACACGAGCAGTCAAACAAACTTATATTTTCCTAGTGTAAAACTGAGTTTGAGTTCAGTGCGCCACCTACTGCATTCTTATTTGAAATTTACTATAAGTGTAGGTAGTGAAATTTCAAGAATAATTTAGAGAAATTAGAAGTGATTACTGTGATTAGCAAAGAGTCAATATTTGTGTGGCGTTTTCTGTAAATTTTGTTTCTCAGATGACCCCACAAAAAGAAGTCGAATGGTGCCAAATCAGGGATCTTGGTGGCCAGTTGAAAAGTACTACCGCGACCAATCCAGCAATTAGAAAAATTATCACTCAGATATTACCTCACATTCAAATTATAATGCTCTGGACAGCCATCATGCTGAAACCAAATCTCCTGATTTTCACGTGCAACTTCTTCTAATACAGGGCAATCTGATTGATTAAAAGTTCTAAATAAAAATTCGAATTTATTTTTTCAACTATTCCAAACGGTTCAATAATATTATTGTTGAAAATACCAGCCCAAATATAATTTTCTGCTGGAAATGCGTTCTTGTTTCAAGAGTTATCCGAGGATTTCCTTGGGCCCTGTATCGAGTGTCCTGCGTATTCGGTTCATCATTAAGTGTGAACGTACATTCATCTGTAAAACAAATTGACCAAAAAAAGTTCTATCTTTATTTGAGCGTTCCTGCATGACTTCATTGCATGCGCGCCAGCTTTCTTCATCGACTAAGAATATATCTTGATGGCACTGAGGTTTGTAGGGATGATAATTATGCTTCTTCAGAACTTTATGCACTGACTGTGTCGATACGTTACACTCTCGAGCAATATATCTTATGTAGCTTATGCTGGTTGTTCGATCAGCATTTATGAACCCCAAAACTCTTTCTTCCAGCTCATCGTTGGTTCTTCTATTCCGTTTGCCTGTAATTTTAATGTCTCTACTGCATATTTGTTTAAACTGCAACATTGAAACTACCCTTTGAATCACCTGCTGCTACACTTGCTGTAGTTTCAATTTTTTAAAAACTTGTGAATTGTTGATACAGATGGAATAGGTCAATTATTAAATTTAACCGAGAATAAATCACGATCTGTGCGTAAACTGACGCCACTGTAAAATGTTTTGATAATAAATACCATCTCTTCATTAGAATATTCACTTATAATACCATGAGTAGTCAAAGTTATGTCGACTATTTTTGCGGTGGTGTCACGAATGTCCATTGCGCTTTGGTACGATTAGGACGAGTGCGATAGCACGAGTCCTAATCCAAAGCGCAATGGACATGAGTAGTGATACCACCGCAAAAATAATCTACTTAACTTTGACTAAGAATGGTATTCGAGGGACTATTTAATGAACCAAACTACTTTTTCAAATTAGTTTCCAGTAAATCTAGCAACAAACTACGCAATTTCTATAGTAACAGAACACTAATATTGACTTTTTCTAATAAAAATCACATTTGTTAAAAATAGTCACTTGAATACCTTCTAGGAAGATATATCCACTGATATTTTTTTGATTGGTCAAGAAACGTCAGAATTCTGGATTTTCATTGGTTACTTTTTGACAGATGACAGGTGAATTGAATAGTCAACATTATTATTCATAGTAATTAGTTAAATACGTGAATTGATAACTGACAGAAAATAATAACATTTATTTTGAGATAAACACAATTGATCATGGCTGGTCTGGTTTTTGTGAATAAAATGCAAAACATTTTCTTAAACAAATTCAAGTAAAGTAGTATCAAATTAAGCGCATTTTTTCTTTTTCGATTGATACCACTATCAATCATATCAATCCAAGCGGTAAGCAGGAATCTGCATATATACGATTTCCCATACCATGTTCGCACCCTAAGTGAAACACTTGGCATGGACCAATCTACGTCGTGGTGGTTAGGGCATTTGGAAAGTACAACGAAGACGCTCTAGAAAGGGAAGCTCGACTGTAGAAGGAGTCCCGGTAGATCCACAAATAGATGGTTGGATAAGGTAGAAGAAGACAGGAGGAAACTATTTATGAGGATGGAGACGAAAAACAGCAGATACATTGGAGTGGCGAAATTTCTTAAATGAGGCCAAGGCTCTTCAAGGAATGTAACCCCACGGGGTAAGGTAAGGTATGGTAGGTTTTTTTCTCATTTAAATATAAAGTACACCAAACTTATCAGCTCATCTTATCAATTTGTCTCAATTGGTTAGTAAAATGATGGGTTCAGTTTCAGATTCGTAAAATTTGTGAAATTGCTCTTATTGTCCTTATTTGTTCGCTCTGGGTATAAAACATTTACAAAATTGAGAAAATGTAATAATATCGTTAGTTGTTTTCTAGTTTTTAAAGTTTAAAAATATAGAAGATTTGTAACTTAAGAAATAATAAAGTTAGAGGCGTCTTAGTTCTTGATTATCTGGGTGGCAAGTTTCCACCAGTCTTCTTTTTTAAAGACAGTCGTTGAATATACCTTTCCCAACATGGTGGACTTAAGTGACTACATTATTTCTGTATTCCCACAATGAGTTCGTTACCCAAATTTCAAAAGCTTCAGGCTTCAGTTTTTAGTTTCAATATACTTTTAGCATCATGTGTGCCAACGACTTGGTTGCATTAGAGCTATACTTTTTTATTTTAATAAATAACAATTTATCCGTCAAGTTCAAGCAGTGGGATTATCCTTACGTTGACAATAACCCGTTTAAGATTAATGGGAATCAAAAATAGATATGCTGTTAACCTAAAAAGTCAAAAAAGATTCTGCCCTGATTTTAGTTTTATTGTTTTATGCGTCAGTGACTTACTTGCTAATAATTTCTCGTAAACGAGGAAAAGAACTTTCTAAAAATTCTATAGTTTTACATAACAATAAATTTTGGATTAATATTTCACATAATTTATGTCAAACAATAGTTTTTACTTTATACTTGAAATACCTTACAACTTCTTTAAAAGCCTGTTTGTTTGAGGATACTTTCTTCAAAATTAACTTGCTGGTGGAGCACTAAGGCCAACCTGTTTTTTAATAAATAATTCAGTAAGCAGACTTGCTATCAAATGCGATGAATTATTTTTAGTGATATTCGTTGTTACACCTCGATGTCGCTATTAATCAACACCGATTCTTTGATTTCCGCATAGAGGTGTAGTCCAAACGTAAGTATCTTATCTGATTAAGTGAAATTTAGAAGGTGAGAGTTGCCTAAAACATTCCAAATAGTAAAATATAAAGAAGCCAACCTAATTTTAAAAAATGTAAATGATCTCGTTTGTAATGTAACGTTACTTATGCAATTTGTTGCAGTATAAAAAGTAAGTGTTATATAGATATACAGAAATACAGTGCTACCTACATTTTTAGTAGATTTTTTATTTAGGAGTTTTATTAAAAGATTAATTATCGAAAACTATTGCAAATCCAGTTAGATTGGTTTTTACATTTTTTTAGAAGTGGTTAGGTACTCTATAAACGCTCCGTACTTGTTTAGAAAGAACTTGGTATATCAGTTTTGTATAGACAGATAATTTTAAATTGAAGTACTAGGGCTGTACCTTGTACAGGACGACAAAACCTTATATCTATGTTATAATGGCTAGAGTTTTAAATATTTCAACATAATAAAGCGTACTAATAATCGATATTGCTAAATATGAGTAATGGTATGCTAAAAACAGCAAACATTGAACTTAACAAAAATAAACAATACTTGACTCAGTACCATTGAGTTTTTTTCTAGATTGACTGACAAGGCGAAAGTGCCGTGAGAAAGTGTTTACAAACGAGCAAAGAGCATAAAGAAAAAGCTTAGGCATCATCGGATGTGATTTTTTTTAAGTTTCAGTCTGAAGCGTTCGTCGGATTGTTGAATCTGCATTTTTTTAATTTTATACTCACGTATTTAACTGCAACCATCAGTGAGAGTGAATTTGAACCGAAGATACGGAAAGCAACACTTTTGTTGGCCATGACACATTTGAGAGCATCGTAACTTTCTCCCAGTACGCACTAATTTTATTTTGATATCTAGATTTATTTCTCATATCGATTAACATAAACAGTATGACCGAACGTTTTCAATTTCTTTTTTTCAGAAAGTGCTTACATAAAAGCCGAAGACATTAGTTAACTTCGATATAATTAGATATTGAACGGATTTTGCTCCTGCAGATGTCGGATTGTGCAACGCGACTTGTGCTGGATGGTTTCCTGTTTCAGGCGACATGCAATTCTTGACGCATTTCGACATTTTGCAACTTCCTTTGTTTTTATTTAATTCGCGAGCACGTAAGAGTCGCCGTTATGGTTTGTTCGAACAAGCGTGTTGCTAGTAATTTAGTCGTCTAATTTCAGATACTACATTCCTTTGAGGGGTGGACTAGAACTTCGTGCTGATAATATCCTTGGACAGGTGTAGCTGTAAAGGCCAAATTAGTTGTCCTTCCTTCCACAGGTCAGTAGCTAACGGATTCGCAAAAGGGCTTGTGTTTTATTTATCTCGCTATTAAAACACAATCTTGTAGAAAATCTCGAGCTCGCCTCTGCGCTGCCATTAATTTAGTGCAAAGGGTGGAAAATAGCGAAGCAGTCCAGACGTAACCACCTGCAGCGTGGCTAAGGGATGAGGGCCTGTTTACATACGTTATTAATTAAGCCCCTTTCCAAATTTATAGTAAAAATTCATCTTCGAAATTAAATCATTATTTTGGGCCGCGGTGATTAGTAATTCGGAGTGCGATTATTTCAAATTTACGCCTGCCATAACTTTTCTTAACTGATTATTTCGTCGTAAACTTTTACGATTTGCTTTTTAAAAACCTCGCGTTATCACTGGGGCCAGTTTATTTCTTCTTAATTCGATTATCTGTCGGATTTGCCACCAAGGCAGAATAAATTCTCAAATGCGGCATTTTACTTGTGGCTGCACGTGCCACACAAGAACGTAATACGATCTCTCCTTTAATGTCGATGCGGTTTATGTGTATAACATAATTACAAAATACCTTATTTATTATTTTCGCTGATTTCAAATGAGAGTAGCTGCTTTAAGTCAGATTTAAAAATGAAAGTGAAGCAGCCTAGATGCGAGTCTAATAAACTCGTTCAATTTGCATTCTAAACTTTGCATGATGCCAACTGCAGCAGAAGGCAACGCACTCTGTCTGGTTTCTCGACAGAAGCTGCTCTTTTAATTGAGTTGTTTAAATTGCGTGATAAATTATGTAAACCTCAAGAACAATTATGTTACTGTGCACATCTTTACAAATTATCGCAGTAGTTTTTGTTGCCACAAATTTTAAAAATTATTTAATCAATAAATCTGACCTAGTCATAAATGCAAATTCACCTTGCATAACATGTACTGGCCTAGTTTTAAATATTAATGTGCATTTTCAAAATATGTTTATGCATTTTCAGTTTCATTACAAACACGTATAGGATTATCTTTTATCTTTATTATTTTGTTATGTATGCCACACCCCTTGGTTTTCATATAGGAAACCACATTCGATTTAATCGTACAGAAATGGTAATCGATCAATTGAAAGAGGAAATTATTGAGCGTACGATGAGATAGTTCAATAGCTTTAAACGAGAAATAATTATTTGTAAAAATAAAGTTATTGAAAAATATTGAACCTTAGCATTCAGCTTAAAATATGTCAGCTGTTTTTAATAATATATATTTTCCAGTGGTTATTTTTTATAAATAAATAGTCCTTGTCCGTTGAGACATAATATAGTATCATCAAAAATTAATCTCATCTAATATGGCTGTGGAAGTGCAAACCAACGCCTTTAAAATGGCATACATAAGTACTTATATTTAATTCAAACTGCCAAATGTTATTATTAAATATTCTATTTATCCATTTTATTAATAGCAATTTACGATACAAGTGTGTAAAGCTACTCTTTAGGCACGAGTGGAGTAGAGTTAAAACGCGAGTGCGCGAGCGTTTTAACCCCGCGAGTAACTAAGAGGCTCTACGCATGTATATCGTACAATATTTATCTACGATAGAATCTAGAAAACACGGTAAGTATAACAAAATGTAAATGTAAATTAGGATTAGCAGCAATCGGTCGTAATTTTGCGTGTTTTAAAAATTTTATAACACGTTGCTACTGATAACGTGCCTAATGAAATCTTTTAAACACGTTACTACACTGGCGACGTAAACTAATGAAAACATGTTATTAAACAGTCGTTTACAAACTTAAAACTGCCAACTAAAAGGAAATTTTACTCACTATCGCAGATAAGATATAATAATGAAATAAACAAATTTGCACGCAAAAATAATGTAATTGTTCAACAAATAACCTGCGCCGGTCGGATAGACAGTTCATCATAAAACTAACCTAAAAATAAAAATTATACTAACCTGTTTATTTACTAACGAAACTTAGATATTAAACTACCGAAGATGTTGGAAATGTAAATGTCTGCTTTCTTCTTCAATACACAGTGCAACACGTCTCCTCATAGTTATCAAACACTTTTTGTAAAAGGTGAGGTGTAATTTGATTACATTCTTCTACGATACTTTGTCGTAAATCTTCCAGAGTATGCACTAGTGTCTTAAAAATGATGTTTATTAACAAGGGAAACAGGAAATAATCAAGAGGACTAAGATCACACGATCTTGGTGGATAACGATCATGTGATATTAATCTTTCATCATAAAACTGTCCGCAAGAATTCCAAGGTAGTACGAGCCACATGGGGCCGAGCATTGTCCTGCTGAAAGTAACCTGTTGCAATTCCTCATCATCCAACTGATTGATAAATAATTGCAGAATGTTGTTCTGGTATCTTCAGCAGTGATAGTACCTTTAAAAAATCTGGGACCGGCAAACCTCTTTGAGAAAAAGAGCTACCCAAATACCGATTTTAGGGGCAATGCAAGGGAATTTCTCTCATAAAATTGGGATTGTTGGTATACTACATTTCTTATCACTTGCGAATTGACGTATCCAGACAAATAAAACCATGATTCGTCTGAGAAGAACGTCAAATCCAAAGCTTTATCATCCAGATTGTCTCGGAACCAGGTACAGTATGCAACTCGTTTATTAAAATCTGGTGACAGCAATTCCTGATGAAGTTGTACTTTGTGGGGATGCAAGTCTAAATCTTTTTTTAAAATGGTTTGACATGTACCATAACTAAGATTACTTCCCTGCAACAACCTTTCGATGCGATAACGTAGGTTCCTCTGCCATCCGATCCCTTACTTGGTTCGATGATATCATCCGTTCGAATTCGTTTCCTGCCAGCTCTAGTTCTGTGACCTACACTACCAGTTTCTTCAAAATTTGTAACAGTATGCTGCAGTTGACGTAGGAAATGATCTTCAATCACTGCTACTTCAGGAAAACGCACTCTGAACTCGTTTTAACACAAACGTGGATCATGCATCCATTCACCATTTTCTAGATGCGAGTTTCGATAATATGACTGTATCATAAAAAATTTTTGTTCTTGAGAAAGCATCGTTATAAAAAGCTTGAATAAAGAATAATTATTATAACAAAAATACTAAATGTATCAGTTGTCAACTGTTTTGAAGTAAATATATTGAACCCAGTTTTAAAGGCAGCAATTGGTTATTTCATAGCCATACTAGATGAGATTAATTTTTGATCATACTTTATTTATGGTATAGTCTTTTGCATAATTATGTTATTTTTTGATCGATTGTCATCGCAATTTCTTCCGTTTCATTGGGAAGCAGCAGTGTGCATGAACCTGCAACGTGCAAGGGTGGGTAGTTATGTTATGTTATAAACAGTGATTGAATATAGATGAATAAAGACTACGTTAGTAGACGTTTTTTCATTTGTACTTTCTTTCTTTCTATTTTCTCGGTTCCTTTTTATTGAGAGATCAGCCATTCCTGTCTGTTTTAAGCCATTTGTCGCAGTTCTTCTCTAGTAGCTCCATTTTTCTTCTGCTAGTTCTTCTATTTTATTTTCCCAAGTGTTCTTTGGCTTCCCTATTTTCTTCTTTCTATTGTTTTTTGCAGAATGAAGACATGTGATACGCATGGGAGAGGAAACGATACCTAGGACAGTATTTGGGGCAAAAAGACAGGGAAAAAGAAAGGGCAAAATAGGTCAAGGCTTACATGGATGGATACGATCAAGAGGAAAGTGGAGAAGACAGGAAAAAAGTATGGTACCAGTTAAGGGATTATCGCAAAACAGGACAGAGTCCGAAAGTGGAGACAGGACCCCCACCCCTTAGGGAATAAGGATAGATTAAAGAAAAGAAAAATACTTTATTATTACTATACATGTATAAAATATGCAAAACTTTAAATATGAGTAATACTACAGTAATCACCAAAAAGTCGGCATCATGTGGGAAAGGGTTTTATTTTTAATTTCCAAAAAAACTTACGGCAATAATTTGTGCTTGCCTAAAAACCTATTTAGCGCTTATTATATATACCGGGTGATTTTTACTTATTTAGAAAATGGCGTTTTCGAAATTGTCAAAATCTAAAAAGTGCAATTTTTCGGATATTAATTAAAATGTCAATGAATTTTTTTAGAGTGTGTTAGTCTTAGCTAACTGAACAATATCAAGGCCAGAAATAACCTATTTTTCTTTAACATTAGCTAAAATTTAATTTTTAAATTTTTAAAATATAGTTCAACATTTTACACACCAAGACTTAATTTTAAAATTCAAATTTTTTTAGAGGAAGACTGAAGATTTATAATTGAAAAAAAAATATAAATTGTTAATTACTCCTTCGGATTTGTTATTATTTACCGAAAAGTTTCGCATAATTCTTACGTTTTTGATGCAAGCCGCCTTTTTGGTGAAATATTTTTTAGTGAAATCGTACGACACTCATTAATGACCAATAGAAAAATTAGTTCACGAGCCGTAACCAAGACGACAAAAAAAAATCTGGAAATGTTTTTTAGGTAGACCAACCTACTGTTGAGGGTTTGTGTCGTTATGATTTTCTTACCGAATCTGCATTCGAGCATTAATTCATATCCGGAAATTATTTTTCGTGCATTCCCAACAACGTCCCTAATTTGCCTCGCGTCCCGCTCGGGCAAATTAATACGACGTTGGTGGAATATGTGATAATTAATATCCATTTACATGGCTTCTAAAAACTCTAATTTAGCCCGGTTAATGAATTACTATCCCTAAAAATACCGTAAATGAGATTTTTGAGAACAATGGATAAAGAAAAATCTCTTAATTAGAAAACTATGAAAGAACATTTACAGGATTTTTGTAAAAACAATTTATTTACAGAAGTAGATTAGAGTTTTTAAAAGCCATTTAAGTAGATATTAATTAGGATTATGATGTTTCTCCTAAAAACCGTCTCGCATCAAAAACGTAAAATTATGCGAACATATAACATTTTGGTAAATAATAAAAAATCTAAAGGAGTAATTAACATCTTATATTATATTTTCCAGTTATAAATCTTTAGTCTTCACCTAACAAAATTTGAATTTTAAATTAAGTCTTGGTATGTGAAATTTTTGTAAAATATTAAAAAAAAATAAAAATTAAATGTTAGATAGAGTTTAAAAATATGTGTTTTTTTGGCCTTGAGATTGTTTAGTTAGCTAACATTAACACACTCTAAAAAACCTCATTGAAAACTTACTTAATTTCCAAAAATATCACTTTTGGAATTTCGACAATTTCTAAAAACTCCATTTTCTAAATAAGTAGAGAATAAGGGCTACATAGGTTTTTGGCAAGCACAAATTATTGCAGTAAAAAGTTTTGTGGAAAAATCAAAAATAAAAGACTGTCCCATATGACGCCGACGTTTTGGCGGTCACTGTAGATATTTCCTTCTCTTCGATTCTTGAGCCTTTTGCAGGATGTGGTGACATCAAGTTTTTAGATTGGCGAGTATTTTTCTGCAATGATATATCTCATGGGCTGCTGTTATTGACTCACGCATGCTAGTTCCATTAGTATTTTTGTCCAGTCTATCTTTCTCTAGGGCGGCGTTTTTCAGTTTCCCTTCTACGAGGTCTTTCCAGGGCATCCACGAGTTCAAGATATTGTCATGCTTATGTACTTTTATTAAAAGTATAATAAAATAATAACTGATACCTTAGACAGACTGTAAGAATTAGCAATAATACCAGTTCAGTTTGCGAGGACAACTTTTGAATTTAGCGATTTCCAGCATTTACATTTCAAAATCAGCGTTTTCCCGCATCTTCTAGTTCAAATATTGGCAATTCCGCGCTTCCTTTTCGAATTCAAATACCGACGCTTCATGCTTGCTTTAATAAAGTGCAGTTGTGATCGTTTGCCTGTGTGCGGCCGCTTTCCGCTCGTTATAATATAGTGCAGTTCTGATCGTCTTTTGGTTTGAAAGAGCTGCTGTAATGTTGTGTTAGAGCGAATCGATTGCATGAGTGGTACAAAGAAAGCAAGCGAAACCACCTCACCCCCTTTTTCTGGAGCCCACGCTAAATCCCGACGTGTCTTCAGTTTCATAAGAGTCTCGTTTCCGCCTTCAAAGAGTCAACAAGTAATATTGGGTGTGCCATTGGAGCCCCTGGCGGTTTCTTAAACTCGTCAAGGGCCCGCCTAATTAAGACTTCCGTTGTGATAGAACTTTATAAAATAGTTTGAAATAGTTTTCCTCTATATTTTGACTGGTAGTTTCCTGTTGTATTACATCGTGTTTGTCGCCTGTGACAATTTCTACCGTTCTCATAGAAATGGGTGTTCGTTTGTCAATAATATAGTTATACGAGAGACGTTTGTGCAGTATTAGTAGCCGAGAATTCGTATAGATTAGCTGGGATCTCTATAATCGCCCTGGGCAGATAATAAATGCAATTCTCAAACGTGCTAGTTTTCCTTAACGGAGGGTCGTAAAACTTGCCAGTCGTTTACGTCAGTCGTTTACGTACTTCGTTGTTTACCCCTTTGGGGGATATAAATAACGTCCAAATCTTTTACAGACGGCAACCCCTGGTCGTGAAGACTTCGTTTCATAAGTTCTTCTTGAACGTCAAGCAATGACTGTTGAACCTCTCAAGGGTACCGTGTAGTAATTTTAAAGCGAGCAATGTGCAGTCAGGTGGTCATTTATATGACGAAGCGACCATTTTTACGTAACGTAATTGTTGTCATTTAAAATTAAGGGTTTGAATAGTTGTTATCGTCACTAGTCAATTTTGATTATTTGCCCTCAAATTTTACTGCCTGTAATTGGTTTAATCGTTGCGTAAGTAAGTTGTTACCGTCATTAAGAAAGTTTTGATTATCTGCTGTCAACTTTTACTGTCTGTGATTAGCTTAATCGTTGCGTAATTAATAATACTAACCTCTCCCGTTTCATTAAGTTAATGTCAAATATTTTACATGCGGAAATATCACGTTAATATATTTCATCTTAAATTAGTTGTACTTTTCTTTATTATATTTATGACGATTGTATACGAATTTGTATTTTGTGATATGTTTTTTTTGTAAAGGGGTTTACAGAGCTGTAGTGGATTCAAGTAAAGGTAAGTTTACCGAGGCTGTACGCGGACCATGGCCTAAGTACTGCCATGGTTGGATTTGAGAGGTTGATTCATGGTTTCCAATTTTTTAGTGAGCCTACGTGTATTTTCTCGATTAGAAAGGTGGTGGCGTCTAAGCCATTTAACATCGTTATTTCGTTTAATAGGCCATTACACTGATTAATTTCGTAATAAACCACCCTAAGCATAGTCGGCAACTTATGTTACAGCCCATGGTATCATAGTTGAGGCAACGGATATGTGTATTTTTCCCTATCTGTGTCGTTTTTATCGCAACCAAACAGTTTAGTATTTTGGATGTTAAACTCATGTCGTAAAGTGCCTTTATGTTGGAATAAATTATCGTAAAGGTCGTTCTAACGTGTAACAAGGTAGGACAAATTACTATGAACCCTAATTTATCATTGAATTATGTAGAACACATTATTTTGTGCTCAATCTTATAAATTATGATCTAAATTTAAGCATAGAATATAAACGTTCATCTGTATTTTGTTGAAATTCGTATGATATACAATTATATTAAATTTCATTAAAGTAATTATAACCATGTAATAGAAAAAATATGCGGGTTGCTAGAAGAAGATTATGATAAAAATAATAATAACGAATTTTGATTAATATTTATTTGAAAATTAGAAAACGATGTAATTTAAGAAATATAAATTTATAAATATTGATAAGTTTTATTAGATTATTTCTTAATTAAAGTGCAACCTGTATGAAGAGAAAATGTATTATCAAAATATGAAAGAAATAAACTAATATTAAATAGAAGAAAATCTTGGAAAGCATAAAGATAAAACCCTATGCATTTTTGGTTGCGTTAAATAATGAATATAACTCGATGTAGAACGGGACTATGATAGAGAACGAGTAGGATATTGAGCTGCAGAGAACGAGAAGAAGCTTTTTGGTTGCACGTTTGTGAAGATACAGAGGGTAAACATCTTGGAGTAAGATGAGTAAGAGGTGAAGATAGTATTATTAAAAAGCAGTATTAAAATGGTAAACTAGTTAAGAAGTGATGCGTAGTTATCAGAAATAAGTGCTAATAGTTTTTTACTGTGTATATTAAGGTGGGACTGTTTCATGAACTGTCAAAGTTTAATTTGAATCGAAGGAGCCCATAGTAATAGAACGATTTATTCAAATGTGTTTTGTTATAGATGTTCTGACAATTGCTAGTCGTCTTCGTATTTCATATTTAGATATACCTTTGTTGGGTAATCATTGATCTGAGATCAATAGAGATTTTAGCATAATTTCATTAGCTACAACAAGCCATTAAACAATTAAATGTTGGGACTCCTGATATGTAGAAAACACATTCATACACAGTTTGCGTCTACCGCGACTACGGTTTTACAGTTAGTCAGTGTTTCTGCGCATCCAGGCGTGGTAAAATGACAAAAACATGCTTTGTAGTAATAATAGTAGATTATGCAATGAGGGAGAGAAATGTGTTATTTTGCTGAGATGCAGCCCGAGAGTCACATAGCACTGAAGCAAAATAGCAGTCTCTCCGAATTGCATATACTATTTTTTTTCACGTTGCAGGAAGATTTAAAACTACAAACCTGTTTTTTTTAAACATAATTTATTGACATTTTTAAATTTTAAAGTTGGTGGCACTGTAAGTCTATGTCAATTTCGAGGCTATCATGTTAGATTTTGCATCGGTTTTGACACAGACTGACGCAAAACCAAACCTGTTAACCTCGAATTTGACATACTTGTTTCAGTCATAATGGAAACTCCCTAGGTAAATTTCTCTCCTCTAGAGAATAATTCATTATTTCTGTCACGATTTTGGTATCGTAGAAAAAGTGTTTTTCCCAGACGTGAAAAAAGGGCATTTTCAGAAACGTTAGTTACGTAATTCCTCGTTCAGTTGAGTTTTGGAGAAATAAAGAAAATTGATATTTACGACTTCGATTTTTGACGTTTCAAAGCGTAAACTACATAATTTACTGAAGTGAGCTTGCTTGGTAGCAACGGTGGTTTTGATATTTGAACACACAATTTCGAATTTACAGAATATGTTTAAAAAAATATGTTGGTCAAAAAATTAATACAATACTGATGCGTTAAATATTACAGCGCTCGGTTCGCGCTTCTCGTCGTGCTTCAAAAATTAACACCTCGAGTGTGTAAAATGCAACTTACCGCACTTGTAATGTCAATAACTATTACTATATTAATTGTGATTGCATAAGTAAGGACTAAACAAATTGACATCTAAGTTAGAAATACGTTCGCTGGCTTTCTTCCGTAAGTAGGGTCCTATTATTTGTTCTTATTTTCTTCATCAACGGTATGCATCACGGTATCATCCGCGTATCTTAAGTTTTGTTATCTTTTGCTTCCCACCGAGACACTACCATCCCAATTATCCAGCACCTTCTGCATGGTATAGTCAGTGTAGAAAGTAAACAACATTGATGACAAGATGCATATCTGACGTACCCATGCTAAATGTTCAAATTATTCTGACTGCGTGTTATTTACGCTTATATTACGAAGTATATGCACATATGGCTGTGAAGTATGGGAATTAACTAATAAAAATATTAACAAGTTAAAAGCCCTAGAAAGGATTATTCGCGACGAAGCTGTGGTATTTCCAAGCTGCAGCATATTATAAATAAGACGAAGAATGGCGGTAGAAAACACCATCGTGGATAACATCGAAACCAAGGCTCTCCCGTGGTATGGACACATGCAGAGAATGGGCGGCGATAGAATACCTAAAAAAGTTTTTCAGTGGGTACCTACCCACAGAAAGAAAAGGGGAAGACCACGGAAGACATGGCACAAAGGTGTTATAGAAAGTATGGAAAAACGAGGGGTTACGCGAAGGAGACTGGACAAACAAAACAGACTGGCGCTTAAGGAGCGAGAAACGGCAATAATTTATATTATAATATATGATATAATTATGTTATAAGCTGTAATTCAACTCGTAAAATATATATAGTCTGTTTTTTTGCTTTATGATTCAGAGCAGGCTTTGCATTTGCATTTTTGTAACAGTGTAGGTAGTTAGTGGCAAAGGAAAAAACACTAGTTATGTCAAAAACCATTAGAACTGTCAATGTGTTAACTTGTAAGCTCTATTATACTTAATAAGAGCTAAAATTACTGAACCATTGACATTAAATAGGTATTGCTTTATTTTAAGTACATTTATTTAAGCTTTATAAAATTTAATGGTGAGGCACTAACACCCCATGAAGGAGCTTGGCCTGCAAGGCGGAAGGTTAGAGCTTCCGTATCCTCGCTCTCACACCCGACTGTCGCGTGTCAAATTCATGACACGTGGTGATGTGGTGAGCACCACGCATTAGACAGCCGCATTATTACCCCTTGTTCTTTCGAACTCAGGTTCCCAATTATTTAAAGCGACTGGGTAGGCGCCCGCCAGGCATCGATCTGGGATTTGAACTTATAAATTTCTAGACATATATCTTTTATGTAGGTTACTAATGTAAAAATAAATATATTATTAATAATTTGCTGATGATTTTTGTTTGTAGAACTGTGTTGTATAAGTTATTATTTTGCTACACATATAACAGGCATGTCAAAATAAAGAGATAATACAAAATACTCTGGTAGAACCATTTTCAGAGATATAATTTACCAGAATTTAGATGGATAGACTTTCAGGATAATCATCCAGAATCTGATTCAGAAGAGGAATACAACTCGTCTTTCGATTCTGTATCAGATTCTTCCAACCTAATAATAACAGGAGGTATTATCATCCACACCAATTTAACATGTGCTTTGCCCAGTCACTTTATATTAGTAGTTCACAGTGCTCAACGTTTTTTTCCATATGTTTGGCTGTACACAGTGATAGAGATTTAAGCCATAAATTAGCAATCATGTCTTTTGAGGGAGGCTGAGAATTTATGTCCTTATTATAATAGTTCTTACATAAACTCCATGCCAATTCAATTGGATTGTATTGACAGTGGTATGGAGGTAATCTAAGAACTTCATGTACATGTCGTTTTGTCAATTAAGTATTGCTTTTGGTCAATATAAAGTAAAATTAAACTCCCATAATCGTCGCTTTATTATTTTGTCACCAAGTTGTACGTCACTTTTAATTAACCATTCCTGTATTTGTAGTTTATTGGACGAGAAATTGGGTGATTTATCGCTAAGAACCGAATTATATGGTGCATTATCTATAATTAACACACATTTTCCATTCAATTTGGCCAAAGCTGGGATTAACTGTTTGTTCAACATTGTTTCACTATAATTTCGAATTGTAAATATTTCCTTTAAGAGTAAAAAATTCCAAATTTTTTTCTTAATATCTTCCCTGAAACTCTGTTCCTCCCAAGTTAGAAATTCCTTTTCTTTATTCATATTATCATTCGGTTATTGCTGGAGTTGTGATTTTGCTTCGTTTCGATTTCTGTGTTGCATTCGAAATCTAGCATTATAAGAAATTGTTAGAAAAGTTATATCTGTTTAATTCTTAATACTTACATCGAAAATTAGTAGAACGGCATTTTATAGCCTCTTTGGTTTTACTATTACCTAATGCTGCTTTTTCGTGGCATTTTATTAAGATTTGCTGAAGTGTCAACTTGACAATCCCGGTGACCTGGATTTTGACATTAGTTATATTTTGTAACTAAACTGTTGTACACTGCTAAAATAATATAAATGCAAAGCCTGCTCTGAATCATAAAGCAAAAAATAGACTATATATATATATATTTTACGCATGGGAATTTAGGAATTTAGCCTAATCTTCCATTAATTTTCCATATGTCCATATACCGGGGTGACAATGGGAACAGGGCCATGCTTATATATTCTTTATTTATGAGTCGATTTAGATAAAATTTTATATGAAGATACTAGACATAATTTCCGATTGTCCGAAAAAATATAGTAAAAATAGCCGATTCTGTTTTCACCGGAAAAGATACCAACTTTGATTTTTTAATGGATCACCCTGTATATTTTATGTTTTTCAGAATCTACAGGTCAAATTACAAAAACCAGTTTCGCAAATTTTCATTTTTTCAAACAACTTTTATTTTTTACGATAGAAGGCTGTGACTTGAATAAATATGTTCTAATTGACTCTAGCAACTAATAATAATAGCTATTTTATCAATGAAGTCAATAACAAATCCTTAAGAAAAGAACAAAATCTGCTAAACACGTTTAGTTTGGTTTAGGAGGTTTTCTATTTCAGTGCAGATATAATGAATATTTTGATTTTTGTCTCTATGTAATTCTTTAATGATTTAACAGTTCATTTGGCGGATCATCAGGTCTTGCTATACTGTTTATATTAGATAATTTAACGGTTCTTCATGCTTCTACCAGTTGCAGGGTTCTATCTGTCATCCATTGCTTTCGCTTTCGTCTGGTGTCTGCTACTGGGCATCTTTTTAATGCCCTTTGTATCAATTTATTTGTTTCCTTCCAGAGGTGGTTACACTCACTAGAATTTTTTTGTGGTCAAATTCATCTAAGACTTGTAATATAATATCCATCTCCTGTTGACAAGAAAGCAGTCGATCTGATTTTTAGTTGCTTTGTTAGAACATGTCACGTTCATGATGTTTAGGTTATTTTCAGTTGCAAATTGTACGAGCTCCACGTCTCTTGTTCTGCTACAACCCATATATATCAACCACGATATTGAGCTTATGTGTATCTAATGCGGTCGACTCGACATTAGCGTTGAGGTTGTTGCCTAAGACGATAGCGACATCTTTAGCATTGCTTGTATCCAACTGATTATACATAGTTAGTTTGATTGGTTTGTCATTTAGAGTTAAGGTTGTCATTCTATCGTTTATTGGTCTGTTGAGTTCTACGTATTTGTTTCTCAATAGGTTTTGTCACTACGTTAAATTCGTTACTTCATGCATTCGAAAGCATATGCAATGATTTTTCGTTTTGAAATGCTTTTCCGCTTTCTAGTGGATCTCCGACAAACCATACACTATGTTTAATTTTGGTCGATGCATTTCCTTTCCACGATATGAAGTGTACGACTTGAAGGAGACAAATGCCTAGGTGTCAGTTATTCCTCAGTTAAGTAAGTCACTACGATACAGTAAATACTGGTAGTTGTGTTAAATAATATGGGATATGCAGAATAACATAACTTATAAAATTTGATTTGTTTCCACCTATCCGGCAGTACGGCTGAATGATGTTGCATATCTCATGGCACTTGTAAAAAAGCTCCAGTCTGCTGTCAGTACTTGGATGGGTGACCATCTGGAGAGCGGGCGTAGTGTTCTAGCTTAGACAGGCTCCACTAGCTCAAGTACCAGTACCTCTGCCGAATTTAAAAATGCACATACCCTCAGCGGCTCTGTGCGCCCGGCACACCCCCGACACTGTGTAAACGGTATAAGGGGTTACAGATTATGTATGTTGTTTCCACATACTCTGTTTTGGTATGAAGTAGCCGCGGTGATTAAGGTTCTCCTTATCTTACCTCAGGTTCATATTGTATAGGTATCCCTGTTGTTTCCAGTTTTCTTGCTGCTGTCTCTTCTTCACGTATCTTTTTCAAAGTATTGATATAAGTATTTCGATGGTAAGTGTTGCTGGTGTTTTGATATTGCTTCATATTCTATAGTGCCAAACGTCGTGTTAGATTATAAAGACGATGCGTATTATTTTATCAAATTCTTTGTTCTTTTTGACTAGTTAATTGAGTCTAAGTGATGAGAAAATCCACTCCCAAAACCCCGTTTCTCAACTGATTGTTTTTTTTTGCTCATATTTAATTCTGTTTTTTATTATAACTGTAAAGATTTTGTATAATTCATTGCGCCAGTTGAAGGTCTATTTAAAATTTTTACGTAATAAAATAAAAAAAAAGTGTTGGCCCGAACCAACATTTGCAAAAATTCCCCGGTGCATTAAAGTATTATTATGAAAAAAACTAAATATTGTAAAATAACAGAAAATAGAAAAATAACGTGCTACGCACTCGGGATTCTTGTTGAGCGGCACATTTTCTAGACGCATTTCTTAGCAAAACATTCTGACAGAAAAAGTCAAAATTAATCGGCTATTTTAATGCACTTGGGATATTACTGTTGAGAAAACCCCTGCTGTCTACAGAAAATGATTAAAAGTAACTTATAACTGGGTTGAAAGGTCACGTTTTCTACCATTTAACCTATCAAGCTAAAATAAGCCATCAACAAAAGATTGTAATAAAGACTACAAACAGTGCAAATGAAAATTGAAAGCTTAATGTTTGGGATAACTTGAAAATATCGGATGAGAAAAGCAGAAATGTGCCTCGTAACAAAGACAATGGATATAATGGAAACAAGTCTAAACTGAAATGGAACTGAAAAGGATATTTAAAAATATACAAAGATGGACAATAAACAACTACTATAGAATGGAATCACTTGCTAATACTGGGAAGAAAAGTTCGATGGTTAGCTGAAATAGTTCAATCAGACGGACGTGACTACTGGTGGAGGAAAGCGAAGAATAATAAAATCGAAAAATTAGAAAAAGTTTTTTTCCGGAAGCGGGATTTCTAGGTTAATAACGAACAAATATTAGTTATTTACTATACTAGTGGAATAATGGCATCATTAATATCAAGGCGGTCTATATTGCTCCAGGCCATGATACTGGGCCTATAAAATGACCTTTGGAATGGCCTACCACAATCTGGCAACATGACTGCGCCAACCTTTAACAAAATAATACTAGTTTTGGTCAATAAATGAACAATCTGTGGGTGCACTGTTTCTGCCATTGTGATACATGCGAATTTTGACTTTATCTAAAACAGTCTTCATATTTCTTTAAAATAACTTGCCTGGAAGCTATAGTGATATTGCAGTCAGCACAAGTCTCTTCATCATATTACCCTTTATATCCGCTATGTTAAAGTGCTTTTCACACACAATACTAGCCTTGCCAATCGGCCAGTTCTTCTTTCCATTTTTGTTTCGCCGTTTCATTAGATGGAAACTTGAACACGCTAACATATTATTATCTTATATATAAGAACAGAAGTCCTGACTTATTCACTCACCCATCAACGCCCAGCTCAAACCCTTGGACCTAGAAAGCTGAAATTTTGCAGAGGTTCTCTTTATGATGTATACAAGGAATAAGGAAGGATATTTCGAAATTCAACCCCTAAAGGGGTTAAATGGGGATTCCACTTTTGTATAGAAAAATAATATTAAATAGACATTTCGACTTGAAACTTCGTAGGAGTATTCCTAAAAACAAATAAGCAAACACATATTTCGTGATTTTCCGAAAATCAACCACTTCGGGGGTGAAATGGGGTAAATAAGCATAAAAATCGACATGGGTGTCGTTATTGAAGTTTTTTGGGACGTTGATTGCGAAAATGGCATTTGAAATTTGGTAGGCAGAATTCTCATAGGGAGTACGTATCCGCTATGAAAGGATTTTTGAAAATTCAACCCCTAAAGGGGTTAAAAAGGGGTTGGAATTTTGTAAGATCAAATTTTGAACTAAGTCATTCAAAGTTTTAAAAACGGGACGGGAAGGAAAGGGAAGGGTTGGGTGGGGAAGGGAGGGAACGGGGCTGGACGGGAAGGAAAGGGAAGGGATGGGATGGGAGGGAGGGGAGGGTGCAGGACGGGACGGGACGGGAAGGGATGGGACGGGAGGGGTGGGAACGGGACGGGATAGGACGGGGACGGGGTCGGAAAAAGGGACGGGGACGGGGAAAGGAACGGCAACGGGCACGGAGACGAGATGGGATGGGATGACAGAAAATAATTAGTCATTAGGCTATTTAATACACAAATAACGAAAATGGCATTTATATGGTGGACATGACATAAGGGAAGGGACGGCACGGGATGGGACGGGACTGGACTGGACGGGACGGGACTGGACTGGACGGGAAGGGACGGGACGAGACGAGACGGGACGCGGCGGGACGGAACGGGACGGGACGGAAAGGGAAGGAAAGGAATGGGATGGAAGAGGAGAGGACCTGACGGGACGGGAAGGGACGGGATGGGACGGGACGGGAAGGGACGAGACGGGAAGGGACGGGATGGAACGGGACGGGAGGGAAATGAAAGAGAAGGGATGGGGTGGGATGGAAGGGAAGGGGACGGGACGGGACGGGACGGGAAGGGAATGGAAGGGACGAGACGGGACGGGACGGGATGGGACGCGACTGGACTGGACGGGAAGGGACGAGACGAGACGAGACGGGACGCGGCGGTACGGAACGGGACGGGACGGGACGAGACGGGACGGAGCGGGACGGAACGGGACGGGACGGAAAGGGAAGGAAAGGAATGGGATGGAAAAGGAGAGGACCTGACGGGACGGGATGGGACGGGACGGGAAGGGACGAGACGGGCCGAGGCGGGAAGGGACGGGATGGAACGGGACGGGAGGGAAATGAAAAGGAAGGGATGGGGTGGGATGGAAGGTGAGGGAACGGGACGGGACGGGACGGGGCGGTACGGGACGGGACGGGACGTAACGGAACTGGACTGGACGGGAAGGAACGGGACGAGACGGGACGGGACGGAGCGAGACGGAACGGGACGGAACGGAAAGGGAAGGGAAGGAATGGGATGGAAGAGGAGAGGACGCGACGGGACGGGAAGGGACGGGATGGGACAGGATGGACGGAACTGGACGGGACGGGAAGGGACGACACGGTACGAGGCGGAACGGAACGAGACGGGACGGGACGGGAAGGGGCGGGACGGGACGGGACGGGACGGGACGGGACTAAACGGGACGGGAAGGGACGGGATGGAACGGGACGGGAGGGAAATGAAAGGGAAGGGATGGGATGGGATGGAAGGGGAGGGCACGGGATGGGACGGGACTGGACTGGACGGGACGGGACTAGACTGGACGGGAAGGGACGGGACGAGACGAGACGGGACGCGGCGGGACGGAACGGGACGGGACGGAAAGGGAAGGAAAGGAATGGGATGGAAGAGGAGAGGACCTGACGGGACGGGAAGGGACGGGATGGGACGGGACGGGAAGGGACGAGACGGGAAGGGACGGGATGGAACGGGACGGGAGGGAAATGAAAGAGAAGGGATGGGGTGGGATGGAAGGGAAGGGGACGGGACGGGACGGGACGGGAAGGGAATGGAAGGGACGAGACGGGACGGGACGGGATGGGACGCGACTGGACTGGACGGGAAGGGACGAGACGAGACGAGACGGGACGCGGCGGTACGGAACGGGACGGGACGGGACGAGACGGGACGGAGCGGGACGGAACGGGACGGGACGGAAAGGGAAGGAAAGGAATGGGATGGAAAAGGAGAGGACCTGACGGGACGGGATGGGACGGGACGGGAAGGGACGAGACGGGCCAAGGCGGGAAGGGACGGGATGGAACGGGACGGGAGGGAAATGAAAAGGAAGGGATGGGGTGGGATGGAAGGTGAGGGAACGGGACGGGACGGGACGGGGCGGTACGGGACGGGACGGAGCGAGACGGAACGGGACGGAACGGAAAGGGAAGGGAAGGAATGGGATGGAAGAGGAGAGGACGCGACGGGACGGGAAGGGACGGGATGGGACAGGATGGACGGAACTGGACGGGACGGGAAGGGACGACACGGTACGAGGCGGAACGGAACGAGACGGGACGGGACGGGAAGGGGCGGGACGGGACGGGACGGGACGGGACTAAACGGGACGGGAAGGGACGGGATGGAACGGGACGGGAGGGAAATGAAAGGGAAGGGATGGGATGGGATGGAAGGGGAGGGGACGGGACGGGACGGGACGGGACGGGATGGGACGGTACGGAGACGGGGACGGAGAAAGGGATGGGGACGGGGATAGGATGGAATGGGATGACAGAAAATAACGAACCTGGCGCGAACGAAGTCACGGATAACAGCTAGTGATACATAAAGATCAATCATATTAAATTAAAATTTAAAGAACCATAAAATTTAGAAAAATTAAAAAAGATTTGTTGGCTAAATTGAATTTGGTAATGCAGATTTAATTGAAAATAAATTGGAATTTTATTTGGAAAGTTATAAGTGATGGAAGAAAAAATAATGTTAGTATGAGACAAATATGCTTGCTCCGTAATAATATAATTGTAGTATGTATAGATCAGATTAGGTAATTTTAAAAGTGGGCATCAATATTCGTAACTATAAAAGATGAAATTTTGTTTAAAAAAAGAGGATTGAATAACAAATTAAATTATGTACAGGCGTTTTTAAAAAAATCTATTTAGAACTAATAAAAAACTTTATGCCTTTATTTGTATAAAATTTAGTTATATGCAAATAAAATGTGTTGTTAACAAATTTACGAGGTGAATAAGCGAAAATATAAACTAGAGTTGATGTGAGTATACAATCGGTGAAGAGATTGTGGAATATAGTTTTATTAGCTACAAAGAAGAAAAAGACGACAACATTTTGATAGATTTGGATTTATTGGTGCATTGCAAGGTATAATTGACATTCGTTGTTGGAGTTGGGGATTCTACAGAGGACTGTAAGCGGTTTACTGGCGTCATTTGGTTGCTACAGGATAGGAGCTGTGGACAAAGGAAATTAGTTTGGGAATTATCTGCTAGTTGGAGTTTACCAGAGGGCTGAGGTCGACGGTCGCATACTAGGAGTTTAAGGAGTGAAGTTGGACCTACAGGAGCCTGGAGTTTTGACTTTTGGGAAGTTCCTTAGTTGATTGAAGGTACATTGAGGATAGGCTGACATATTGACCATGGCTGAGAATTATTGGGATCATTGGTGTTTGATGTGAGTAGCTGTAAAGGTGAAAGGAAGTCAGGTTTGTGGTAGTTATATTTGATAAGGAATAAAGAAACAATTAATCGAGTAAAATACCGTAATAACAATACTTGCTTTGGTGAGGTAATCATTGATTTGTGAAAGAGAAAGTATATTTGTCAATTTTGATAGTCTTGTGCTGTTATCCTGGTTGAAAGTCAATCTGATATTTAATAACAGTCATTGGATTAACAATTCACATAAAAATTTTGATTATATAAAAATAGATAACTTGATTGATAAACTTACCCTAATGAGAGTCTCAAATGTATTACATAATTTTAAACGTACAAAAGTATATTCATTGCAGTTTAAAATATCTATCCAAACGTGGTGCTACCAACACATATTAATGGTCGCCCAACGTGGTGCTTGCCTGCTGGTCATTACATAATTTATGACGCCGCAACTGTGGGGCAATTCTGCATTGCACATTTATGTTATCCAACTGTGGAACTTGTAAAAGTTAGTTTTCAAGCTATATTCTTGGGAGAAGTAACTGAGAGGTTTGATTGTAACTGATAGACCAAGTTTATGGTTAATTTGTTTATTAATAATTGTGAATTAAGAAAGAGGATTGTAAAAAGCAATCAATTTAAAAACGTATCATAATTGAGTCCTTTTGAGATTAATAAAGTAACAGATATTAATCAATAACAATAAATAACGCAGCGTATAAAGATTCAATTAGTGAACAAAACACGAAGATTTACAATTGAATATAAATGTTTGTAATCAAAGTAGGTACATTTGAAAATTTAAAATAAAATATGGCATACAAAAGGGTTACAAGAAAAAGCAAGAAAACTGAAGAGGAAAAAGACAAAGGACAACAAGAAATGGAAGTGGTAGCTAGTGGTGCTGAAGTTGAAGTGGAGGAAATACAGCAAGAGGTAAGTGTACAAGGTGATCAGGTAAGGGTTCAAGAAGAACAAACAACAACAAAGGGACAGTTTGAACAATTGATGGCATATTTGGAGAGAAAGACCGAGGAAAATGAGAAGAAAGCAGAGGAAAGTAAGAAGGAAGCAGAGGAAAGAGAAAGAAGATTGCAAGAAAATTTGCAACAGTCGATTGAAAGAACTGCAGAGGAAAGTAAGAAAGTTGCTGAGGAAAGGGAAAACAGGTTCAAGCATGATGCTGAGGAAAGGGAAGGTAGATTACAAGCAGCAATTAAAAGTACTGCAGAGAAGTTGCGACAACAAAAAGCACAAGCAGAAAAGATGGAAGAGACAATGAAGGAGTTAAAAGAAGAATTTAATAAGGTGCAACTCGAGAATAAACAAGAATTGCAAGCACAAATAAATAAAATTAGTGTAACATTAGAAAGTTATAAGGATGAAGTTAAAAATGATGTGAAAAGGAAACGGAAGGAAGAAAACAAACATCTAGACGAAAATTTTACAAAAATTATGGAAGACAAGTTAGTAAAGAATAACGAAGAACTGGAAGGAAAAATAGTGGGTATACAAAGACAGAATGAGGATGTGCATGAAAAAGTAAAACTGATTGATGAAAAGGTAGATCAAAACAGAGTTGAGATGCAAGGAGAAATTAATCACAACGTAAGGAAAGTTAATTTGTTAACAGAAATAATTGAATAAAGCTTAAAGAGGTAAAAGATAGATTAAAAAGAATGCAAGATAGCACAGGAATTTTAAATGGAAATCAAAGAGGAAATTAGATGGGAATATAAGCAGATATGTTACCAATTTTTGAAGGAAAATTAGGAGAACAACCGATGACCTATTTAGTTAAATTAGATGACATAATGAAATCAGTATTGGATGAAAATAAAAGATTGCAAATAATTAACATAACCTTAAGAGGTCATGCAGATGTGTGGCATAGTATCATAAAATTTAAATACACAAATTATGGACCAATATTGGAGTAATGCACGTCAAGCTCAAGTGAGAACACAGTTAACAACTGGAAGATATTTTGAAAGAGGTAGCACGCGGGAAATGTATTGGAGGTATTCTGCGACAAATTTGTTCCGTTTTTTGTGGATCCCAACTATTGTCGTTCACATTTCTTAGCAACGCCCAAATTCTTTTAATAGGTATGGTCTGAGGAATATTGGTTGAAATATTGTTTTGTTATAAATGCAACATTGTGCAGATTCGGTCAATTTATCGTGGCTCTCTCATTGTGGCAAGCAGCTAAGTCTGGATAAAATTTTGTTTAATTATCACCGTGTGCATTTTGAGCACTTACGTGTTTTGTGTTAGTTTAAAACATTACGATGCAATTCTCGATAAGCAGTCATGTGTGAAACATGAAAACGTCTTTAGCTCTCCTTGCTATTTTGTCAACAGCCCGTGCATTTTGGGGCGTTGACTTTTAGGTAAATTTACACAAGGTGTACCTTGTTTGCATTTTCTTATAGTTCAATACATTATTGAAACTAACACATTTTGGTCTCTGAAGATGTTGACTATAGCGTTTAGGCATTAGTCCAGCCAACTGATTTGAATTTCAAGTTTGTAAGACATTTTTATCAATGTGATTCCAAAATGTGTACTGTTACCAATGGCGACTTGATAAGACATCGTTTAAATATGTCTACAGCTTGAAAAAAATTCCGAAAGCTCACATAGGATTACTGAAACAAATAAAAATGCTGTTCATCAAAGAACAAAATACATGAAACGCATCGTAAGGGGAGAAAGGCACTAGATACTTAATCTAATCATCGACATGACTGAATTTATATTTTTAAAGTTGTGTGTGTTCATATTCATTAACAGAATACTTTGAAAACTAATTCCGATTATTTTGAAAAAAATATGTGGAAGTCCTATATTTTCAGAAGTAAATTTAATGGTTGTCCGATTATAGTGGTTCAATTTGGAAGTATTCCCAACGAGAGCCCCCTTTTAAGAAAAAAGTAGGAGTACACATTTCTTTTGATTAGAAAGAATGTATGAAAAGTGTCTAAAATTTATAGATAATTGTATAAACATCTTATAATGAATAAATATTACGTAGTTACTGACTATTTACAGGTGCTTGCAGGCGCGTGCTGGCCCACCGGGCTGTCGGGCATTTTCCGGTGGGCCCTGAGTGGTCGGTAGGACTTCTTACAATAGCTTGTTCTCTAAATAATATAAATTATAAAATGAAGATCACTTTCGTTTGACCACATCAATAATATCGTAATGGTGCAAATTATAGTCAGTATAGAGAGCAGATTTGTGGATCATGGATCATTGTATAGTAATTTAGAATACTTCGATCCTCGTAGATTTCCTGAAATTAGGCAAAGTATGCCGATAAAATCATTCAGTAGAATTTGTAAAGTTATTCAATAATAAAAAAAAAATAGAAAAAGTTAATGACGTTTGCCAAACTGTGGCCTGAGTTGTCAAAAAGAAATTTTAAAAACGTTTATAGGACAGCTAAAACTAAACACGGTGATCACTATAAACTCTATTTTTTTTCTGTCAGAGAATAGACGTTAAACTTATAAACTCGATTTGTTTTCAATTTTAGCAGTCGAACATAAAGCTTTGTATACAACTCGTACATAATCTGAATTTATCGACTCGTCTTCATTATTGACCTCGCTCACAATACTCGCTCGGCCATAAAATACACTCGTCAAATTATGTACTTGTTTGTTACGTTTAGATGGCTCTTCTACTATTTTCACAGCTCGGTGTGCGCGCCGTCTATATTTTTATTGTTTGTGGTGCAGGTTTTCGTATTTCGCCCACTCACTGCCTTTTGTTTGAACGTGTCTTGTTTTCCTGGAACGCCGCGATAGCGACTTGCGTGTAGCGCCTATGAAATTGTCCTGCTTTACGGGCTTACAGAATATGATAGTTTTGGTTCATGGCCCTCCGCAGAAGTTGCGGATTGTTGTAGCCGGATTGTTCTGAGGTGGATTTGTTTATAGCTCCTAGTTGACGGATTTTATATGCGCTTCACCTGTCATTCAGCGGAGCGTTGAGCAATTCATCTGGGGTAAGTGATTTTGAAACTGTTTGCGCCTATTCTTATCGAAAGTATCCATTATTCTATTATGAGTTCTCCTTTTTCTTTAACAACCAGTTCTGCGCTCATAAAACTCATAGTTCGAGCTTTTATCACCTGCATTCCAACCTTCGCATGTCTGGACCCTTGCTTATCTGGATCATTACATGGCGTGCAGAAGGGCTCAGAGGAAGTTAAGATTAGGTTTTGTCTCGCTTTCTTTTAAGTGAAATTATACGAGATGCGACAAGTGAACCAGTGTTAGAGGTTCACCCGCTTGCTACCAATTCGGACGTTAGCTGCTATTGTACAGTTCGCTTCACGAACTGCGCACTTGAATAGTTTATTTCCCAATCACGAATTCTAAGTTAACTGCGACCATATTTAATTTCAAACGGTTGTGGATTACTTTTGTACCTTTGTTACGACTGTTGTGTAAGCACTTTATTTGAAATTTGTACTACTAATTAACTTTAGACCGGCCAATAATTTTATTTGAAATTCGTACTAATGATTAATTGCAATTTGTACTATGAATTATCTGATATTTGTACTGAATTCTAGCGAATTAGGAACAATTAAAATGTGATACTGGCATTGTAGCGTCGTATTTGTTACTGCTACCTGTGCGTGATTCGAGCTTTCTTTTCAGGAAATTATGTGCACTTGAGTTTACGAATTCTCAGTTTAATGCCTGGATACACTTGTCGTTAATCGGTAAAGATTCATTGGCTCACTTTTGACTTTTAATCATTTGTTAGTACCTAAATAGCTGCACTCCGTGCTTCTGACTAGCTAACCGGCAACTGTATCAAAGTAGTCATAAAGTTTGTTTTGTATTGAGAGAATTAGCCGACGAATCGATTTTGATGCTTGTTATATAGTTATATTAATAGCATATCAAATGTCGTGTTACTGTAAAAAAAATCAGAAAGGGAGGTGCTAGATAAAAAGTTGCATTACACTATCCCTGCGGGCGTCGCGATCCTACGTTACCAATTACTATTTAGAAAATATTTTTCAACTTAAAGTTTTGTGGTTTTAGATCATATGACCTTAAATAGAACAATTTTCGCCGCGGGTATTATCACACATAATCTCGTAAGAGCATTAATTCTTTCCGGAAAATTTTTTTAGTGCGTTTCAACAACGTCGTATTAATTTGCCCGAGCGAGACGCGAGGGAAAATTAGGACGTTGTTGGAATGCACGAAAAAAAAATTCCGGATATGAGTTAATGCTCGAATGCAGATTCGGTAAGAAAATCGTAACGACACAAACCCTCACAGTTAGGTTGGTCTATCTACAAAAAATTTCCAAGAAATTTTGTTGTTGTCTTGGTTACGGCTCGTGAACTAATTTTTCTATTGGTCATTAATGAGTGTCGCACGATTTTCTCTGTAGAATCCCAGCACGCGCCTGGTTGCTTGAAATATATCAACACCATTGATAGAATTAATGCCATTATAGCATTGGAAATAGAAGATACTGGGAGTTATTGAATTTATCTATCTATGTACTTCTATTCATAATAGCTGTGCAAAGTGTGCATCTTGAGATGGGATAAATTAATAGTAACGTCAAATTCGATATCTATAAACAACGCTTCGTAATTAACTGATACCGTGTATCAAACTTTCGTCGCGTAAGCTAATATTTTAGGTAGCCACGTAAATAATAATCTGTAGAAAATTCAAATTGGGTGATCTCGGCCACCATCTGTTGGAACCTTAACGATTAATCCATCATTCAACCACTTTGTTACGTGGTTTTTATTATGTGGTGGCTACCGTCTTATTGAAAGTACATTAGTGTTTAGTGGTATGCCATCGACATGTGGTAACTGTAGAAATTGTTTATTGTATTTCTTGTTAATTTTGCCTCATTGACGTTTAATACATTTTAAAGGATTTTCTGTAGTGTAAATTAACAATCAATGAGATACACTTGGCTTTTGCGTTATTCTTTAAATGATGAAACTCAAATTAACGTAAATCGTATCAGCGCATTACCATTTTTTTCAAACAGTGATGCAACAATATCACCCTTCCGTAAATGATCAACAGAACATATCTCTTAAATTTATCGAAAATTAGCAAAATACCCGCGCTTTGCACGGTTTTAATGGCGTTCAAACAATCAACCTTTTTTGCAGTGGTTACCGCGTAATGGCGATCTTTAGGAAAACAGAACTACCCCATTTAATCCCTTTGGGAGGCGAATTGTAAAAAACCCTGAATATTGTTTGAACCGATATGTAGAAAAAAATATTTTTTAAATTTCAACTGCTACTCCATTTATGCCCTTTGGGGAGTCAATTTTGAAAAATCCTCAAAATGGTCTAACCCGATTTGTAAAAGAAACTGAGCTGGAATTTCAACTTCCTGCCTGCAGTACTTACCGCGTAATAGTAATCTTTTAAAGCGAAAATTCCGAGTCCTAGAATTGTTTTGGCCCGATATGTAAAAGAAGAAGCTGGGTAGCGCAGTTGGGAAAGCGTTAGGCTTGCATTAAGCAAGTCCTTGGTTCGAATCCTACGAGGGATCGGTGGGACTATTCACAGTTTGGCACCAAATTAACTGTGCTCTACTCAGAACCAGAAGTTGAGCACTGTACCGCCAGATGCAACCCTATAAAGCACCAGCCTCTACACCGCAAGGTAAATGAGGTTACAGATAGTACATACATGTAAAAAAACTGATTTTCTGACGTTCAATTCATTACCTGCAGTAGTTCTCGCTATGTGGAGATTAAAAAAACCCTTCAAAGGGTTTCTAAAGGTTTTAAAAACAACCCCCTACATGTTAAAAAATATATTCTAACTCAACAATGGCATGAGATACGAAGGGTGCCATAATTCTTTAGGGATTGATTAGATCCACCCCATTTAACTTCTTTGCCTCCCCCTCTCTCCCTCCCCACCGTTTAATTTATAAAATAAACCCAGAAAGCCGTTTTATCCGATTTGTAGAAGGAATTGATTTGCCTAATGTCAACATTTTATGTACTTGCAGCAGTTATGACGTAATACCTCATTAACTTCGAGGAGGGGGGGTAAATTTAAATGGAACTTTGAAAGTTATTTTACCCTATTTGTAAAAGGAACTGATGCCGGTCAAACGGATAAAACCGCAGTCAAAACCATTATTACCCTTTTTATATCCCTTGAGATTGGAATTTCGAAAAACCATGTCTTAGTGAATGAGGTCTGCAAAGATTATCTATCAGTATATCAAGTTAGAATTTTATATATTTGATATACTCGTAGATTAGGTACCGGTTGGTGTAGCTCGAACAAGCGTCCACGTTCGATCAGCAGAGTTAAGCAACGCTATTTCTGGTCAGAACTTGGATGGCAGTTCCATGGCTGCTTCTCTCGGCGCCTCGTGATACGGCTGTCACGGAAATAGTTGGTCCCGGATGTCATAATAACATCATGACAGTTGTTAGTGGGGTTGGAAGTTCCCATAAAATGTACAGCTACGCCTATAATTGGCCTAACGGCTGTTGGCTGAGTACAAAAATAAAATAAAAAAGGATTTTAAATATTCTTTCATTCCTTTGACTTTTTCGCGTTTACTTACACCCTGAACCGTGCTACTGGTTAATGTTCATTTTCTACGTTTTCGTTTTGTAAAAATATAATAACACCGTTCAGCATCTAGAAAAAAATTAAAAAGGAACAATATTTTCCGTGCCATTACCATCAATATTGTTAGTATCTTCTTTCTGTAAGTATTATAAACTTATTAGTAAATAATTGACCTATAAAATAAAGTTCAATATGACCGGCGTATTCACTATCGAGGGACATACGATTTTCGTGATCTAACGGAGAGTTATGGGAAAACAGAAGATTAATGCCAATAGTGAAGTCTTTATAATCGTCCTAGCTATTTATAATTACCTTGTCCTACAATTTACAAACGTATATTACGATGGCGATTCCGGGTTTTGTACAAACGATATGAAACGGTTCTGAATAAGCAATTGCCATAACCCGCTATTTATATCATTTTTCTACGTATCCACAGACTTCGAACGTCAAACACTACATTTAATGACAGTAGCTGTCAGGTTGGGCGTGTGTAGTTCAAAAAATTGACATGCGGTAACCTACGGGGACGCTATAACTGGATTGGCGTTTTCGAGCGTATGCAAATAAATATTTTAAATTTATGATTTAACAAATCTGCTCAATCTGCTAATGATGTCGATGTAATCTTCTTCCCCTGTAAAGCGTTCCTTGTTATCCAATTCAGTTAATGAAAATGTAATTCCACAATAAACTCAATTCACATTTCCTTACTTTTATTTGCTTCTGTAGATTATAATTTTATTAAATTGTTTTTCTCGCCACATTCTATTATTCATCCATCTAGTTTTCTAATATTCTTCTTTTAATATTTTAGTTTGTAGTGTTCTTCAACTGTGGAAGTCGAGACTAATAGCCAAGAAGTAGGTTATGTGTCCATATTTAGGAGCCTACAAGCACAGAAAATTGAGTACTGTACACAAGAAGGCTACTAGTTCACATACCAGGAAAATTGGAGCCGTGACGTGCCAGATCGTGTAGCAAATATGCTCCCACTCAAACTACAGGTCAGACAAGCACTTGAAGGAGATGATTATGAGCATTTTTGAAGCCCCATACAGTGGCAGAGCGGTGGGACTCGTGTTTTAAGGCGAAAGTGTAGGTCGTATTGTCAAATTTTGCGAGGTACTCAGATTTCCGTTGAGAAAATTGTTCCCGTATAGATAACACTTACACACGTGCAGCACGGGTGTGGGAACACTTTGCGGAAGTACAACTGGGTACAATGGGGCACAGCCCTAACCGTGCTAAAAATGCTTCGACATGGGACGGTTATGGACAGATGTGATTATTGGTGGATGTGTGCTTCGAAATGCGCTAAGACAGTGGTGCACTTAGTTTTACAATTAGATTTAAGGTTTTTGTGTAATTAATTGATGCATCTTTTCAAATTATCGACAGGCGATTATTCATACAATTTTGGGTGTCGTTTAACAATTGTTAAAAGACCTACGTAAATTCCAACCAGTACCAGGCTGGCTGTGGTATTATTTTGTTTTCCGAGGGTATAACTAGAACCCACAAGAAATTTTTCAGAAACTTCACCAATTTAATTCGACACAAATCATGTCAGTGGTCTTCCTGGTTTTAGGTTAAGTTATTTGGTGACATAGTTTGTAATTTTGTTTTGTTAAACTGTTACTTACGTGAAAATAAATAGTGTCAATTGTTTGATATCCAATTTTGAGGGTCGTGTTCTGATTTGGAGCAACTTACACATTCTTCTTTAGAGAAATTGGTCGGTGAACGAAGTACAAGCAGCAGAAATTTTAGACATGCCTGAGCAGAGGCGCACGGTTCCAATTTCAACCAGTGACGGGGTGAAAAATGTTAGCACGGTTGTTCTGTGTTGTGTGTTCGGGTAGCTCGCAAATCTTTACTATAATGTTGAGCTCTACAATCACAATCAAACTGGCAAGAATGGGAGTTGGAAAGGTTAATAAGTAAAACAAAGCTTTCGTGCTTTGATACTCATTTAATTTTAATAATGTGCTTCCATAAATCCACGAAATAAAATTAATTTTGTGTCATATATATTTTTTGAACCGTGAGTTCCTCCTGCGTGAAATAATAATCTCATAAAGTTTCATGCTTATGAAAACTTCGCTGTGTAAATCATTTATTCATCCTTAAGGCAGATACCGAAACAAGTTCTAAGGTATAAGGATATCTGATATTAGCAAGTCAGATAATTAATTTTACTTTTATTCACGCCATAGTTGTATGGCGCCCAAAACGCGGGGCTTTTAAAGATATATTGTAAGATAGCATTAAATACATTTAACACGCTTGTATTTAGCCTGTTTATTTTTATAGAGTATGTTATCTGATATTTCTTTTGTACCAGTTGTTCTTCCTCTTTACTCGGTTCTTTTTCCGATTGTTTCATTTGCTGCTTGGTGGAGCGCCTTCACGATATGCTTATATAGATCTTCTGTTGGTGCTTCTATAAAATCTTCCTTTAGGGCTTGATCAAGTAGTTTCTGATAGAGATATTTAGTGCTTTATTCTAATAGTTATTATGTGTTATGTATCGTAGCGTGTTCTGTTTCTGTTATTGTTTCACAATCCTTGTAGTATGTATACGGTATTATAATGCCTGATTTTACTAGGTAGTGGTCACTTCCGCATTTTACACCTCTGAGGGTTCGCACGTCTAATACTTTTATTTTTGTTTCCTGTTTGATAATACAATCAATTTTAGGTTTCTTGTTGTTTGCGTCCAGGTATACTTATGAATTTACTTGTGCTGAAAGAACCCATTCATGATTTTAAAATTGTCTTGATTGCAGATGTCTATGCGTGTCTGGCCGTTTTAATTTCTAGTTTCTAGTTTCTAGTTTCCCAAATTGTCTAACAATATGGCCTTTTTCTTTTTCTTAGTGCTAGTATTCATGTCACCTAGGATAATTATTTCTCTACCACTTACAATACTGTTTAATGTTTCCTCTAGTGTTCTTGGTACTGGTTTTTCTACGTATCTAAAGCATCTTCATTTGGGGCGTAGACTCCTATAATTGAGAATTTGGTGCCCCGATAGTTTAAATTTACTGTAATAATTCGTTCGCTTATTGTTTCCCAACTAGTTATACCGGCTTTAAATTTAGTATATATCAGAGAATTAAATAATTACATTCAGCTTTCCTTAACGATTATAAATGAAAACTAAACGATCACTTTTAGTCAGTTGCTATAATTAATATAAGGTCGAGAAAGGGCACCATCAGCACCTAAACTAAGTTACAAATTAACAACCAAAAATTTCTCTGTTGGTTTTAAGAAAAGACTTTTCAAAATTTACAGACATTAACCTTTATAAATACCTATATGTGTTCATAATGATTTTCTTGCGTACCTACAGCGAAACTTGTTTTGATGAAACGTTAACTTTATTCCCGTATACATTCTCTCCATTTTAGAGAGGCCTCTACGATAAACGTTGCGTAATGTAATACGTTAGGAACTAGCTATTTGGTAAGGGCCTAATGAAGTTGTTCGATACTAATGCAACTTTAATTAATTCATACTATTTAATTTGATACATTTGTTGTAATAACCTATATTCTAATAAGTATAATAATTTGAATTCTGAGTTTTTTTTAAATATTTGTTTACCTAGCGTAATTAATTTTTATATTGCAGTGACTGTACATTTAATCATCTTTTTATATTCATTTCTATTTTTGTGGCTACCCAAAAATTGCTGTGTAAATATATATTAGATACAACTTTAATTGAATAGTCAAGTCTGTGGTGAAAAGGCAAAAGGGTATAAGTCAAAAACGATCATTTTACAGGAACATTAAAAAACTATTTTGTTGGAGATTTCAGAACAACATTTAATTCTTTTCGCTGGTAATCAAAAAAATCAAGTCGATTTATTGACTACAGCTACCTTTGATATTGATTCTAAAACTATTTCTACTAGAAAATAAATAAATACGGAACTTCTACCTTATCGCATTTCCTTTTATTCATTTTATAAAATAGCAAAAGGGTATAAGTTGACATATAGCTTTTTGCAATTTCCCGGAATATGTATTTTCTGATAAATAATTACTATGACAAAACAGCATATGTAGACATAAACTAAACAAGAATATGTGGTTTCGAGTTCGAATAATGTGAGGTTATGTGTAAACTTACCGGTTAAGTTCTTGTTACAGCACTTCTGCAAAACTTTGTGTGCACGAGAGTGTGCCCATTTTGGTACTTATTCGTTCAACTACACTATAATAACTAATAATAACACTGGAAAACTGGACCGCTAAAACACGCTATTGCACCTGCATAGAAATATACTCGTAGTATAAGTGTACATAAGTTATTTGTTTCCAACAAAAACAGAAAGTTATGAAATGGCAAAAGGGTATAAGTTAACATGTGTTCTGGCGTTGCAGATAACTTTACGAAAAGTTTTGACTCGGGGTATTAGCACACATGTATCTATTTGCCATTGACTAAATTTGTTTTTTATCAATTTTTAGTGAATTTTCAGGGAATAAGTCTACATATCCCATTTAGAAAACTTGCTGTAACAATGCGGTTAAGGTATGTAGACTTATATCCTCTTGTATTTAGATGTCCGATATTGCTCTGGACACGGGGCATCAATAAAATAAAAAATGAGATAAGTCGACTTATACCCTTATGCCTTTTTGCCACAGAAGTATTCTGCCCTTTAGTTTCATCGTTAAATCTTTATTTAATTTGCCTAGCTCGGTAAAACGTGAATAAATCAAATCAGGGTTGGGTTTTCATACTTGGGTAAAATAATAACTTTATTACATTTTTATTAGATTCAGTACAAACTTGGTTAAACGATGTTCTCGAATTATGATTGGTTAAGCTGTATTTATGCCTTAAAAAAATCTCTCTGTACTTAATACTGACTAAAACAACCAATTACAATCTCTTTGTATTTATTAATTTGCATGTGATAAAAGAACGCTCTTGTCAGGTATCTGTGCATTCGTTCACAACATCAACGCCGAACATGCCCTCTTTCCCAAGGGCTACTTCCAACTCCTACTCTGAGCTATGCACTATGCAGTCTGAAACCTAAGCACCGCAACGAACTCCACAGAATTACCTGCCGATCTAGATGGCTACAACGGCACCACCTTCAGCTGCACAGCTTTTTCTTTACTCCTACAGTTATTACCACCATTCTAGGTTTGCCTCCGCTTACACTCAACCACTAACCGCCTGTATTACGTATGATTCTTGTATTAATTTATGTCTACTTACAATACCTTCACAGCTTTTAATTCAATTAAAACACCATATAACTTGATTGCTGGGTTTTATGTGACTAATCTCACCCTTGTACTGCAACTTACAACTTGTAATTCAATATCAATTTTAGCACGTATTAACATTATTTAGCAATACTTTTAAGGTAATTTTACAGTGAACATCAGCTTACATTACGTTAGCATAACCATCCTTATAAAATGTGACACCGTCTTGTACTGATCTAAAGGCAATTATTAACATTCATTTTCAGCTACTAGTCAAAATCCATTTAACCTTTATAATAATATATGATGCGTCATTTTATTAGACAAATTTTATTTTCTCCAGTAATATTATTTTAACACTTAAACAATAACTAATTATGTTATTTTTATTAATTCTTATAGCATATAAGATGAATTGAACAGAATAGCCTGCGGCTACAATACTATAGCAATACATATGGTGCATTAATAATAATTTTCGGGGTTAATTTTATAAATATAAAAGAAAAATGTAATGAAGCCATTGTATTAAAAAATATTGTATCGATCGGTAATTTTCTGGGTTTACCTTGAATAGAACCAATTTCGCGTAATTTTTCCTATGTAAATATTGATGTAAGCCTTTTAGCTGTGTAAGTATTTAATTGTATTTGATATGGACTTCATTTCGCATTTAACAGTTGATGTCTCAAATTTATACGGGTACCTGTGCGAATCTTTATTCGTTGTTAATTATTTATCTTAATTAAAGCATTGGTACTTGAATTTAGCAGAAGCCACGTAGCGCAGTTGGGTAGGCGCTAGGCTTGTATTAAGCAAGTCCTCGGTTCGAATCCCGTGGGGACCGGTATTTTTCGGCAGCATGTTACGGTCTTGAACTGACTTTATGACACCGCACCGGCTCATACATAAACGAAACGGCCGGCGCGTGCCGTAATGGACGAAATCGGGACGAAAGTTCTCCTAGGCCGCTACCCAGCCGCAACAAGTTAGGCCGAGCTAGACTTTCAGTGGAGATGGGCTGGTCCTTTAACGAGATTTTCTGAGGGTAACGGCCAGAGGGTTAGTAACTAACGGTAAAATAATGAGGGCGCCACCAAGCCTGTCTTGACCCGACTAACCGGGCCTGGGCGGTTAGACGGGGCGAAGCATTCAAGATACTCCGTCGATAGGGTTACTCATGAGTTGCAAGTTCACATAACAATTTCGGGATTGCCTTATGCAAAGATTGTAATTAGGTGCCAATCCGGCAGCGACTACGCAGCTGTCTCACCCACCTGTACGCTCAAGGCTCCCGCGTCCCGTCGCACATTAATCATTACACTGTAGGGGCGCTTATCTGAAACAGAACATGCACAAGTCGAAACAAAACAATAGTTCCCTTAATTAACAAGTCATCTATTAAATCACAGGTTACAATGGGGCAGCGGAGTGCGTCGCCCTATATATATATATTATATCTAAGAAAACACCAGCTGGCGCACGTTCTAAACCTAGCGACAGATGTACAGAATAAACAAGATAGCACTAGGCGCAAGCTCGTGCAAAGATACAGTCTAAAATTCGAAATGAATGCACAGCATGTGGGCGCGAAGCTTTATGCAACATACGGTGACGCAAGCCCGTGCAAGTAGAAAGTTGGTAATGTACAATGAACGCACAGCATGTGGGCGCGACGCCCTATGTAACACACAGCAACGCAAGCCCTTACAAATAGAACATCGGTAATTTGAAATGAACGCATAGCATGTGGGCGCGAAGCCTTATGCAACATACAGTAATGCAAGCCCTTGTAAATAGAAAATCGATAATTTGAAATGAACGCACAGCATGTGGGCGCGACGCCTTAGGCAACATACAGTAACGCAAGCCCTTGTAAAATAGACAGTCTGTAATTTGGAAATGCGGGCAAATATGACGACAGTGCCTGTAGGCACAAGAGACGTGACGGGCTCGCTCGCGGCGTTCCAAAACAACTCGCACACGGGACTTAATGCTACCCGCGGGACAGGAACACTCGCGTTCACAACGGTAATCAGTTCAAAGACACATACCTTAATACGTAGGCGGTCGGGAAGCCTGGTACAGTTGAGTTGCGACAGGCTGCAGTCTTAGGTGGCAGGTACATTCGATATTCGACGGTTATAGTGATGAGTGGGTATCCGCCATAATGGCGACGTGCGACGCGTCAGGACGCGTACAACTTGACGACGAAAATGGGCCACTTACGTTCTGCGGGACAGATCCTCGAATGTCGAGATGAAGGGGACGACCCCTGACTTACGGGAGCAGAAACTGGACTCAAGATGCACCCACGCTAAGCCGAAACAATTCGGAGCTCGCACAACCACAACACCTCTCGAAGGTGAAACAATTCTCGCAGCGCTCGCTGCAACACCTCGAAACGGGCAACACCAAAGGGGGCCTCCACGGCAACAATATTAATCAACAGCGGCAGGCGTCCTCGGGCACCTAAGGGGCCAAAGGACGCCGCCTGGATAACACAACCACCAAACGAACTCTTTCTCCAACGGGCTGCGATCAACTGCCTAGAGGGAAACGCTGCAACATGACACATCGGTCGCGTCCCCACGTGACTATATCTCGACAGCCAATGGCGATGCGCCCAATAAAACAAATAAGTTCCGGTAACAAAGACAGCCAATGGCGAGGCGCCCAAAAGAACAAATAAGTGCCGGTGACAAAGAGAGCGCGAGGCCTCGCAGTCACGCCAACAGCGTAAATTCTAGAAGGTTCGGAAATCCTGCGAGCGTTAACACCCGATTGTCAAAGTACCAACAAAGGGGTGCCCCAGATGACGAGAAATACTGCGCTTGAGGCCAAATATGTGCAAAATCATTATTATGGAATTAGGCGATGAAGCCAAATAAGTAACTAAAAGGGTTTAACATACGGGCACGCTGCCTTAAAGCCTAGGTGGCTAATTAAAATACAAAATGTCCTGACACTCCCCTTACTTGAAAGAGAGTTCCCCGAAGTCTCTTAAAATCAACGGGGCATTTTGGCTGCGGCGCCACGAGAACTCAAACGAAAACGCAACAACGAAAAACAAACAAAACAAAAAACATTCGATACGATAGAGTGCACCCCCAAAGGGATTACGCACACTGGCCACCAGATAGGGTGCAAAGGTGGGAAGAGAGAAGAGGAAGAAGAAATACTGGATACGCCAGTAGAAAATGCGTAAATTTTTGTGTCGAAATCGGGTACAAACAAGTCTTACACCTGTGGACATTTCCGACCAACCGTTCCAAAAGAACACAGGGAGGGTGGGGGTATAGAAATGGAAGTCCAAAGTCCCACCCAAGGGTTACCTGAAGAGGGCACGCTGCGCGTCACGAGATCGGCGCATTGTGTGAATCCCACAACTGGTATGAGTACCCAAGAGAAGAGGATGAACCACCAAAAAGGGAAAATGGTTGTGACAGAAACTGTCAAAATAGTCATGATCAGTAATAGGAAAAACTCAGTCCACCGAAATCCTCAATCGATGCCGATGCCGGAGCCAAGTCGACTATTAACCCGCAAAGCGCGAGCTCGAAAGTGACTCCAACACCGAACACCAAAAGAAAATCCGTAAGAGCCGAGTCTCCAAGGGTGTAGGCGTTCGATGACGCATGCCCAATAAATCCTTTTCAGAACTCCATGCGGCCCAAATGGACTACCTTACTACGACAGGGTCCGCACAAAACAAAATGACCAGAAACACGCTCTCTTTATGTAATCCCACACGGGTGGTTGAAAATGGCGACGGCCAACGGTACGGTAAAAGAGCGTTAGGCCATGAAAACAACAAGGCATCGCTACGCAAAAAGAGTCAAAAATAGTTAAACACTCAAACACTATACACTTAAGAAACCTCATGCGGACAGCAGACCATTACCGCCACACAAAGCTCAGAAGCTTCAACGAAACTGTTCACAAAGAACACGATACTTGACAACATGACGTCATCAGACAAAAAGGGTACGATAAATGACAACAAAACGTCAACAAGTACGAAGCATTCCGACCAGCGGTAAAGACTCGTTAAATGCTAACGGTAAGTGTATAAAACACTGCGATAACTGTTAGGGGTGTCCACGAAGAAGTCGGTAAACAAAGTTGGGCGGTACATGCTAATAATGAAAATGAAATAAAAGTCCAACGAAAATAACTATGTCAAACCAACTAAGAAGATGGCCTGAGGGACGTAATAACCGCACGAGCGAATCTCCCCAAGCACACCAACAGCACACCATAACTTATCAACAAACCAAGACACGGTAATGAAGGTGAAAAAGAATTCCAACCTGCTTACCAAAAATCAACTCGGTACAACACCAAACGATAGAGAAAAAAAATTGTCAAAATCGGTAATCATCAACGTCAAAATCGATAAACCTCGCTAACGTGAACGTCAAAATCGACAAACGTCAGTTCGGTACAATAAAAGTGTCAACTTAGCCCAAGGTTAAACAATGTAAGCGACAGGGAATCGAAACTCCCAACTAAGCCTTCGAAAAGACTTAAAAAACAAAGCGAGGCCAAGCAAAGCAAGGCCAGCACAGCCAGAAAGGCCAGAACAGCCAACAAAAGCCTAAAGCCCCACGAATTGGGCGTCAAAAGCTTGTTACGGTCTTGAACTGACTTTATGACAGCGCACCGGCTCATACATAAACGAAACGGCCGGCGCGTGCCGTAATGGACGAAATCGGGAAGAAAGTTCTCCTAGGCCGCTACCCAGCCGCAACAAGTTAGGCCGAGCTAGACTTTCAGTGGAGATGGGCGGGTCCTTTAACGAGATTATCTGAGGGTAACGGCCAGAGGGTCGGTAACTAACGGTAAAATAATGAGGGCGCCACCAAGCCTGTCTTGACCCGACTAACCGGGCCTGGGCGGTTAGACGGGGCGAAGCATTCAAGATACTCCGTCGATAGGGTTACTCATGAGTTGCAAGTTCACATAACAATTTCGGGATTGCCTTATGCAAAGATTGTAATTAGGTGCCAATCCGGCCGCGACTACGCAGCTGTCTCGTGGGTGAGTTGCGACAGGCTGCAGTCTTAGGTGGCAGGTACATTCGATATTCGACGGTTATAGTGATGAGTGGGTATCCGCCATAATGGCGACGTGCGACGCGTCAGGACGCGTACAACTTGACGACGAAAATGGGCCACTTACGTTCTGCGGGACAGATCCTCGAATGTCGAGATGAAGGGGACGACCCCTTACTTACGGGAGCAGAAACTGGACTCAAGATGCACCCACGCTACGCCGAAACAATTCCGAGCTCGCACAACCACAACACCTCTCGAAGGTGAAACAATTCTCGCAGCGCTCGCTGCAACACCTCGAAACGGGCAACACCAAAGGGGGCCTCCACGGCAACAATATTAATCAACAGCGGCAGGCGTCCTCGGGCACCTAATAGGCCAAAGGACGCCGCCTGGATAACACAACCACCAAACGAACGCTTTCTGCAACGCGCTGCGATCAACTGCCTAGAGGGAAACGCTGCAACATGACACATCGGTCGCGTCCCCACGTGACTATATCTCGGCAGCCAATGGCGAGGCGCCCAATAAAACAAATAAGTGCCGGTAACAAAGACAGCCAATGGCGAGGCGCCCAATAAAACAAATAAGTGCCGGTGACAAAGAGAGAGCGAGGTCTCGCAGTCACGCCAACAGCGTAAATTCTAGAAGGTTCGGAAATCCTGCGAGCGTTAACACCCGATTGTTAAAGTACCAACAAAGGGGTGCCCCAGATGACGAGAAATACTGCGCTTGAGGCCAAATATGTGCAAAATCATTATTATGGAATTAGGCGATGAAGCCAAATAAGTAACTAAAAGGGTTTAACATACGGGCACGCTGCCCTAAAGCCTAGGTGGCTAATTAAAATACAAAATGACCTGACAAGCATTGGCGATTGGAATCGGACTCGGTGAGACCATTCACAGTTGGTACCAAATCAACTGTGTTCTACTCAGGACCACAGACCTAAGAGGTAGAATAACAAAGCCAACACATCACCATGACACACATCTCATACAATGGTTGCTGCGCAAGCACAAAAAGCGCGCTCCAACTTTGTATCCCGGGGCAAGTTGAGCATTGTACAGCCAGATGGAAGAGCATAAAGCACCAGCCTCTATACCGCAACGTAAAATGAGGTTATCGATAATACATACATACATACCTAAATTTAGTTCTGGTCTATCTTTTTATTCGACGTATCTATACCTTTTTATTTTTTATAGATTAGGATGGTGGTCTAAAGGTAAGTTATTTTTTCGGATTTTGTTTCAAACCAGCAGTGTCTTCCATCTACAGTGCTTGAGGTTTTATACGGTTCTTGGCACCCTACAATTTTATTTTTTTATTATCGCATCTATGGCTGTAGCTGGATCATAATCCACCTCACATTGAGCTAGCTGAAGCACTTCTTATTAACGTCATACTAATTAAACCAGCATTCTACTGACGAAGTAAGGCTTGTCTGATTAGAATGTGAAACTTTGTTGAGAAACGCTAAGTCTGTTTATGGGTTTTATAAATTTCGCCCCAATTTCAATCCTAGAGACTACCATGGCCGTCCCTGTGTTAGATCGCCATGTGGTAAAGTTGGCATTAAGAGTTTAGCTGTGCATGAAATATCTATATTGATATGGTCTTAAAATGGCAAAGCATTTTTAATGAAATATAATTAACATGCAGCTTAATTATAATACAAATAAAAAGGATATTAAGTCCAGCAGAAATGTTTTATCATTAAAAATTCTATTTTATACAATGGAATTAACAGTTTCTTCAGCAAATTTGACTGCCCATTACTGAAAAAAGATCACTCGGAACGAATCATAGTTATTAATTCAATTACATGTGAAATTGTAAACGATACCAGCTAATTGGCCATGCGTTGATTGCAAATGTAACGCAAATTTGGTTGATGACAGTAATTTTACAGTTTACACTTTTATACAGTTGTTATATTAGTCAGTTGTTATCTACAAAAGTAAATATTATTAGAAAGGATAAAACATAAGTTTGTTTCTTACCTATTTTTTGTATAAAAGGGTTATTGTTGGACAATTATCTATAATATAATTTGCCTTAATGTGTGTCTGTGTGTCTGTAACACAAAATAAAATCTCACGTTCCGGCTTCACAGATGTTTATATTTGTTTAGGTTTTGTTTTTCTTATCTTAGCGCTCGGCTCGGAGGTTGACCTTTCGCGTATCCTATTTCACGTGCGCGTAGCGCGCAATTTGCTTGTACATAATAATTGGGCATGGGCACAATTTTGAGAACGAGTTAACGTAAAATATGACATGTTTAGCCAAAATGTTACAGTGCAGTGGTTGAAAAGTAGGAATCTGTAATTTTTTTAATATTTGATTTCGAAGGTTTTGGGAAAGATAAATAAATAACAATAACAAATTGTGTGTATAAAATTTTGAATTAAAACGGCACCAGTTTTAAAATCAAGCTAAAAGTATAAAAATTCAATTATATTAAAAATAAATACTGGTATGTGCCAGAACAAGTGTTTTGTATAAAATAAATGTGGCCATCATAAGAAGTTTGGACTAGGGATGTGCGATCTAGATTGATTTTTCAGAAGATCGATTCTTTTACTCGCGATTCTCGATCTTTTGAATCGATCTTTCTATTTCAGATTTTTTATAAAATCGATTCTTTTGCCGACAGATCGGGTTTTCGATCTACGATGGCATAGCGACACATGAAATTCTGTCACCGCGGTGCATGCCACCAGCTATCTGTTAAAATAATTTATAGATTACTTTCGTGCCAAAACCAAAATTATTCAAATCAATAAAATTGAACTAGTCATAAAAGAACCGTAGCAATATAAAGAGGGAGGGAGAATATTTACAGTATCCTGAAGTAGACTGTCAATAAGATGTCTTTTATCGAAGAATGGTGGATTTTCTTCCATCAAAATGTATCATCTCAAACTGCAGCTAAACCAGACGACAGAGGGTAAAGGAGTAGTTCGCTTTTAAAAGCTCTAGACCTACAAAAGAAAAATAAAGCATTAGGCAAATACACCACCGTTTTTCAAGCGGAAATAATAGGCATTATAAAAGGTACGAATGTCATTCTCGAGTTTGACATTCAGAACTCCAAAAAAGTTGATGCCAATTTTTTTCGAGTCCTGTACCTACATTTCGATTTCGTCGGCGTAGACGTAGAGTAGTAGTAGACCCCATCATTAGTCGATGGTGCAACTTTGAGGATACATTGATAGGGCATATGCTATATGAATGTCCCGAATGCGGTGCGATAAGGGGACTCATGTTGCAGAATTTCTGTTCTAAAATGACCGATATCCGCAGCACTTCTGCCAACTCTTTGGCTAGCATCCTCAAGTACACTAAAAAAGTCGATAACCAAAACATATTCTATGGCGGTAGCACAACGGACCCAGTTTGCGACTTATAATCTAAAATCCAGAATCCAAACAAAAGGCATGGCAACTAAATAATCTAATCCATAAACGGTTATTTATATGGTAATAAAAACTTAACCGGGGAAATAAACATACCGCTGATTTGTATCCGCTAATATATGGTTACTGTCTTCACACCTCTTACTTCCCACCTTCAGAGTTCAAGTGTATACGTTATGTTTATTAATAGATTGCTCAACTTTTTTAATTGCTACAAGGAACTTTTTAGTCACCAGTAGATGATAATTAGAAAAGAAATCGAGCATACTTTAATACATTTTTAGATAAATCTTTTTAAAAAATTGAACGAGGTTTTGACGCACTGTAACAAAATAAGGCCCACTCACATTTGCTAAATGTTTACATTTGTTCTGAACATGTATTGGAGCTGATATTTCGTTTTATTAATTGTAAGACGTGGGGCACTATTTTAATGCCAATTAAATTTTCCAAAATAAATGCATGTTATTACCATACAATTTTGGATAGGAGTTGTGAAACTTCAATCTAAATTAAAATAGATGCTAGTAAAATCACTGAAAGAATCCAAGTGTGATGCAGGCATCTTAGACAGACGAGCTGAATTATTAATTAATTTATGGAATTATTCGACTTTTATGTCCAAAAAATGCCAATTTAAAATTCATAACATTTCATTCCTTATGCAGCAAAGCACCAATTCGGAATTAAAGACCGAGCATTTGGATTATTGCCACTAGTTAAGTAAAAAATCGCCTTCATAATTTGCAGACCGTGTCCAACCAAGTCAAAACATTAAATCGTTTCACTTTAAGTAGTTCAGTTGGGTCAAATAATGCAGTACAATTCCAGCGGATTAATTAATTTATTTGTTATTTAATTGTTTGCTATTATTGATATAAAACTAATACTTGTGAAATATTGTATCACTTGCAATACGGAAAGTAAAAAGCCGATTAATGTAAATTAAAAGCTAAATTTAATTAGATAAAATAGAAGTAAAGGTTTGATTGTCGTACTACTTCGAATCTCAAGGTTATTACTATCTTTATAGTTCACTAATGACTTGCAAAGACTTATTTTCCGTACAGTGGTAAAATGAAATGTTTAAACAGTAGACTTGCTTGGTAGACTTTGCTACTTCGTATCCTAGGCAAATATCGCAGTAAACGGTGTAGCTTACCGTCATCGTAGTTTCTATAACAGTGTTATGAAATAGCACCGTATCGAATTCCTTTTTAAAAATTAATAGATGCCAAGTATAGGAATTGAGTCTATTCGAATGATTTCTCCATAACTTGCTTCACAGTATGGATATGGTCTATAACGTTATATCACTACACCCCTGTCCAATATTCGCTTGTTCTGATTGTTGGAATGCCTCCAAGCTGTTTGTTACGGTTAGTGCTTATTTTTGTTAGAAGGTTATATACATGCGATACCAGTGAAATTGCACTATAGTTTTTTAAGTCTTTCTTATTCCTTTTTACTTCCCTCGTCTGAAAGACGAAGGAAGTACTGTAATCACGAAAGAATCACCTTTCGAGATTTCTTCGGATCTTCACGTTTCAGGGTCCCTAGATGACGAAAAACAGGTTTTCTCAATTCCGTCTGCCTGTCTGTCTGTCTGTATGTCTGTCTATCTGTCTGTCGGCGATATAACTCAAAAACTATTTGTCGAAGGAAGATGATATTTTGCATACACATTATATATATTGCACTGGTCTTAGGCCCTACTACTCAATGATAGCATTGCCAAATTAATGGGCATTTCACTAAAGCTCAGGGTGAGGTATTTTATATAACTGCAAGGCTAAAACTTGAATTTAACAGGATGAACGCATTTGTAAAGAAATGCCAGAAGAATAATTTAATAAAGAACGCAATAAGTAAAGCTCAATTCTCACAGGGATCTAAGTTGACTGTAAGATCAAGTTAAAATAAGAGGTTTGTGCAAAGGTAATAGCCGAACTAATAGAGATTATTAATTACAAAAAGGATTGCAAAGGCAATAAAGTGAAGGGTAGAATTCAAGTAAAGTTAGACAGTTTGTCGGGATTTTAAAAGAAAGGTATAAGAAGCTAGATAAACCAATGAACGTTGCAACGAGCAGCTAAGAAGGCAGGCATTAAGGCATATAACGGAAATTGTAAGAATCAGCAAGACAGGGTAAAAAGTGAAGAAAAGCAGACAACAGATGGACCAAAAATCGTGTGTAAAAGTAAACAGGTGAATTCGAAGGAAGCCTTGGTACAAGAAGTACTCTAACTTAAATAATCAGTGCAGTGACGCGTGTGAACCATTAAAAGCAATTAATAAAGAACGTGCAATTGGGTAAAGACAAGGTTAATTAGTTATAAATGTAAACAATTATATTAAGGATAAGAATTTTGTAAATAGTTTTAGTTGTAAGTAAATTTAGTCTTAAAAGTAATCAATTTGAACTTGGTCAATATCCGTTTTTTTATTAATATTCCACTTGCAATTGTTTATGACGGATTTTCAAGGAGAACAAAAGAATAAATTGTAAGAATTGTTGTGTTGAAATGTGCTCCACTTTAAACACATTTTTCACATAATAAATAAACAGTTATCAGCATAAAAAGTATACAGTTTTACTGAGTGCATGTCCAAGGTGGTGTGGTAGTATTTGCAGAGATTTCCGCCATAAAAAAGTAAAAAGTTCTTCGAAGCCCCGTTACGATAACCTAGCAGCCGATGCAGCCCAAGTTCCGATCACAGTCAACACAGCGCAGAGCATAGAGCAGCCTTGTAAGTACGTTTCCCAGGAGTTTCATCAGGATCAGCCCCATAGCAGCCCAAGAATTGCATCAGCGTCTCCTACAAGTTCCCGATTCAAGTTCGGTAGAGAACAGGCACCGTTTTTGGTTTAAACTAGCTATGTTAGGCACGTGAAACTTATGTGTATGTAAGAAGAGCCAATACTTAAGACAATCCAAGCATTTTCCATGGCGGTAAAGCAAGTGCAGCTCGCAATATAGGCCGAGTCCATAATTTGAGGTTAGGCGAAGTTTGAACCCAAGCGACGCTTCGAAAAACAATTGAAAATGTGCCCGCGTCTCTTCGATGGGATCGACAGTCAAATGCTGGAAAAACAAATAACAATTAATGCCGCCAAAACACCCATATTCAAATAATTACCGGTAGAAACTGTGATAAACTTCACTTTGTTTTTAAGTCACTGACCGCTAACTTGCCAGCGGGATCCATTTTGGTGTAGCATTTGACCTAATTTCGAATATTTGCTTATGCGCATTAGAGCTAAGACGGAAGACAGATCCGTATTCAAATAATTTGACAAATTACACATTCAACCAGGAACCCAACTGAGAGGAGTGATTGCTTTACGAATGAGCTAGCGTTTATTTACCAATATTTGCAGGTAAATAGAATATGATAAAGGGCATATAACTATTTATTTAGACAAGTCAAGTAAATACAACTCACTTTTAATCTTCCTAAAATTTTAAGTAAAAACAAAATCATTTCATGGTGGCTCTAATCAACATTTAATTAATTAAATAAAACAAACAAAGAGACACAACCAAGCAATATACCTGGAATGAAACCGATAAAATTTCAGACACATATTGCGATGGTATTTAGCCCTCAAATCGGCTCTGATTGCAGTACAAGCAAATGACAAATTAAATCACTAAAGCACAGAGTTGTAATAATGCAAGCATCTGAGAAAATTCACATAAATTGCCAAATCATATTAACACTGGTATAATTCGCCAATGAAATTGATTGTAATTGAATAGACACAGAAATATGGAAGCTCAAATTCCGTGTATTGGGTTTAGCAATGTAATTTTAATCATAATGTAATAGATTTGCACAAACTAAAAGCCGAATCTAAATGAATTAAGAACTGGCACAAAAAGTTCAAGTTAGACACAGCTTAAAAATGGAAGCGTAGAAAGTAAAGTCATTAGAGAATGGGTAGCAAATGAACATTTTTAATAAAGGTGAGAACAAGAATGACTAGAAGAATAAGGCAAGGAACATAGAAATGCCAGTTTTGTCAATTATGACATGAAAATACAAGACTTGGGGATTTGAAGAGATTGAAATAGCAAGAAATTAGATGGAATTCAAATAAGCAAGAAATTAGACAATGTTGGTGGATTAAAAAATTAGTCAGTGTAGTGATAAACAATGGGCATTTAAGTGTTATAAAAATGAAGTGAGTGGCGCATTAAAAAACACTGAGAAATAAACAATTCCAAAAGACAATAATTTTAGTACATAAGAGATTGTAATTAACTGATAAAATTTGTTAAAATTAGATTATAAGTTATGTTTTTGTAGCTGGTTGATTTCCTACAATTCAAATCTGTAGACAGTGTTTTGTCAATAACAACGGGGATATAGCAATTGTTTAAAAATAAATTGGTGAAAAGCTATCTGAATTTGCTCTGACTTTAATTCAAGTTTTTTAATAGAAGGCATAAACGTATAAAAAAATAAATAGCACCATCGTAATCAGCGAATTCGAGTGTATCAGCACAACTGGAGGCAAGAGATTCCAGGTATTTGAGTTTTTGGCCTTCCGAGGCAGGTTCGGCAGTTGGCGAATTCCTGCGACATCAGTGAGCAGCATCGTGGGGAGGCATAGAGTGGCAGGATTTTTCCGGCAGCTCCACACATTAGGCCAGAACACAGCCCAGCATCACGAGCCGCCCGGGGAGCAAGATTTTAGCCAGAATCAGCATAAAAAGGGGTCCCGAATCTACGAAAGTGAGGTTAGTGGATTTTAAAATTTCGACTCGCGCAATCGGCGTGAAAATTTGGGCATACCGTGATTGCGACCTGGAGAACACGAAAATCATAACAGTTCCCGTGGATGGCGAGGTGTTTCCCCAGGATTTGCAATTAAAATCGTCAGTTGGAGGCACCAAGAAACAAATACGAATACGGCGTCCTTTTTAAGAATGCACCAATAGCACACGATCTGGAAAACAAAAGAATACATAGACGCCACTTGAAGGCAATTATTCAAAATCTTACCATCAAAATTTGTTCATTTAATTGTTGATAAATCAAACTCACACGCGAGCTGAAAATAACTCGAACTTGGTTTGATAGAATTGACATTTCAGTTTTCAACGGCACATTGCGCCTACATTTCAGGTCAACCTGCCTACTTTTCAGAGGCGTACCGTAAAAATTTTAACTTGCAAAGTGAGGAACCCAACACCTGAGATTTTGAGTTTTTAATTTCATGTCTCTGTATGTAAATGAGCTAGCAAAACTAGTAAATCAGATGAATGGATTAGAAAAAGGGCAAACTACCATAAGAGTAATTCTCAATTTTGGCGTACCCAACGAAATAAATTAATCAGTTAGTTTGATTTTAGCAAGTGGTAGAACTAAATTAAATATTGTGTGGTGACTCTTTTTATTTATTACATTAATTACAAACATACAATTATTATACGTACAGGGTCATTGCAATATATACAGGGTGAGAACCTTAAAAAAATAAAATTTTGTTTATTTTTGCTTTAATTTTAAAATGAAAGGAAGTAATAGTTTTCACATAGGTCAGGCTTTACACTTGCCGAAAATAAGACTCAACAGATACAGGATAATGTCACAAAAGAGTCGAAACGTGTCAATAATACGACCGGTCCCTTAAATAGAAGCGCGCGCCCCACTCTTCTGAAATAGCCTCGATGGCGCAGTTCGTTTTGTGGATGCAGTTACGATTTCTATGCAGGTGTGGTTACGATCGTTATGCAGATGCGGCGGGTTCAAACCCCAGCGGGATACTTTTTTTTTATTTGAAAATGTATTGAATTTATTAGAAACGTGAAAATATTTTTACTTCTAACTTAATATGATTTTTAAAATTATTTAGGTTCACAATGTCGACGAGGGAAGTTCTGGGTAAAGCCTTTTATAGATATTTTTATATTATGATCTAATCACATTATTGTATATAATATGCTTAATGTTGTTCAGGGTGCAGCTTATAGTGGATTGTATGATTTATAATTTAGACAATTACAGGATATGTCTTAGGGGTGCCGAAATTAAAAAGGGGTGCAAAACCAACGGTCTTGTGCAGTCTCGCACATGATGATTTATTAGACTTTGATCCGTTGGGCAGAGATTCGTGAATACAGAAACAAATGTCAAACTGTATTGATTTATTGACTAGAAATTTCCTATTTATATACATAAAACTATGACGTAAATTACAAAGTTCACTTTATTTGCCTTAGTTCAACTCGGTTTTGCACTTGCGTGTTTAATTTCATAACAAACAGTGATAGCAAGTCTGCATAATTGCAGTTTGTTCACCGGGTCATTCGAGCAATGCTGACAGAAATGCTGACAGCTTTGTTATGCATTATCGCATGTAATAGTTAGCTTACGAAATGTATGCATATCTAATTTAAAAGTTAAAATTATGTTTTGGTTCCTAAACAAGGTGTTGACCCCGTATCTAGCCATTTATCGAATAATGTTATTATATGCTGCAATAGTGTTCTTCCTTCTGCTTTTATTGGATTACTATACCGTCTGATCCTGCAGCTTTATTGTTTTTCTTTTTTTTTATATAGATATTTTCCTCCTTTTCTAATTCGCGGTATATCCTCTATGCAGCGTTTGTCCAATACTGTTTGTTCCATTTGGGCTGATAGGTGGTTCTTTAATCTGTGTGAAGTATATACAGTGCATTCCAATTAACACGAGCCACCCCGTATAATTCCGTTATTTTTATATTTATAGAAAAATCCTAAAATAAGTCTATTTTTATTTACGGGGGACACATTTTTGTGTAAAAATTTACTCGTTTAGAGTTAGCCCCTCCCCCCACCAACACAAACGTCAAAAAGTTTAAATAGGAAAGGGGGTCGAGTGATACTTTATCTTAAAGGGTATCAAATTTTTTTTTTAATGTTTTTTAGTTTTTTAAAATCGGTTCAGTAGTTTCCGAGAAAATTCACCCTAAAAATGGTAACCCGCAAAAAGGTATGGTTATGGGCTCACACCTATTATAACCTTCTCACTTGTGAGTACAATACCTTTTTTGTAAGAGAAAAAACTAAAATAAAACCGGTAACAACTAGAACTCCCATAATCTTTACACAAGTTGGCTTTTAATAATGGGGTGGCTTGTTTTAATTGAAATGCACTGTATATATTTTAATGACTATTAAAGGACTGGGTTCCATAGTATATGACTGGCAAGTAAGTTACATTGAGACCTACAGAAATATACATTAAAAAATCAGGCAAAAATTATACAAAAATAATGTAAACATTGCAGCACCTTAATCACATAGCGAGGTTCAGTTTCAAGAGAACCATATTAGGCCTTTTTAATTTAGATTTTGGGCGATCTTTCAAAGCGGCATAAAAATTAGGTACACTTGGGTGTAAATGCCGGCCGCCAGCTCAGCGAATGGAGGCCGGGTAGTTCTTAAGAACGAAAATGAATCGGTAGAACATTAATTATTAAAAGCCTAGAGCGCCAACAATTTTTGAAGATAACGGCAATTGCACCCCGGTGAACTAATGAGAAATTGTAAACTCTATACCCAGCTAAAACACACTCCCTGAAAGATAGCTTTAACAAATGCAATCAAACCGTAGCTGACTCACCCTGTATACTGATAATTTGAGATCATTTAATTTCATGCTAAATCACAGTACAATTTTACAATGAATAACTTACAACTAGCATAAAATGGAATGTTAGGAACGCCCTAGATTAATAACTGCATGCACTAACTATACTCACAGTTTCTGACATAACAGCAGTTTATAACATATAAAAAACAGGCAGCTTCGCAAGCTACTAGCCGCAAAAGATCCTGGGGCTCAGTTCTGGGAGACGCTGAACGCGTATCTCGAGCTTTGGCCGAGAAGTTCCTGCAGCCCTGGGTGGTAGTTTTGAACGTAACACAGCCCTGCTCCAACGGGATCAAGATGCCAAACCTCGGGGCTAAATACACCCCACAATGCGGTTTCTTCTTGCGCCCTAACTAAGCGCTAGCGACAAGGGAAAGTGGTTCCGTGGAGGCTCGACAGATCGACTAAGGAGACCTGCAGCGCATTGCCATAAACTCAGAACGAATTCAAGACGAGCAATACATTTTTGCCTGGTACGGCTTGCCCAGGTGGTTTTTGGGTACAAAAAGAACAGCTCGAGCGTGCAATCACTGACAAATCCGCCGAAGCGAAGGAAACATCGTCCTTAAATAAGTTCGAGATCTCAAATCCACGATGACGTGAGGGTTTACATAACTTCACTACTTCAAGCCAACCAAAAACCCTATACAAGCATTTCCGAACTTGTAAATTACACCTTTTATGAACTGCTCGCTTCCAAGTGCTAGCGAAGAAAGAGCGTGTCAAGGCCTGCCATCGGTTTTCCCCAGATAAAAGCATATCGCAATTGTCACGGCCAAAAGGCCGTGCTCAGTGCGCGGGAAAAATAATATTCGAATTCGAAATTATGACAGGCGGCGCATTCTACACGTAACAACCATACCCCTGTTCTACTACCTCAAGTTTGACTAAGAACGATATACATTTTAAAGAAAAATACCTTAATCTAAAACATTACCTTTTTAAAGTAATACTAAAATTAGGACTCCAATTACAAGCTAAAGCTAAAACTAACATTAAAATGTATTCTGTGATGGTGTACAAATGGAAATTAAAAGATAATTTCGCTCACGCAGTACTGCTATCTAAAAGAAGTGGTTAGTGTATATTTTTATTTATATTTTATTTGGAAAAGTGCATTAAGGAAAGTTGAGGAAATGTTCTTAAGTACTAGTATGCAAATTTGAAAAATGGTGTTTATGTTTGAGAACACAGTAGGCATATGAAAATAGTAAACTACCATATTTATCATATTTCATAATGCATTAAGGTTGCCGACAACTTTTTGTAATAAACTTTTGCAATATTTCACTGAAAATCAAGTACTCCTTGATAATTCAGCAATAACTTTTTTGGTTTCGTGTAAAGTACTATAATTATTAAAAAATATTGCAAGAGCTTATTACAAAAATCTGTAAAAGGCTTTACCCAGAACTTCCCTCGTCGACATTGTGACACTAAATTATTTTAAAGCTGAAATTAAGTTAGGAGTAAAAATTATTTTCACGTTTCTAATAAAATAAATAAATTTTTCAATAAAAAGAAACGCTACCGGTGGTCGAATTCGAAGGTCAAGCGGACCGCGCATGCAGTCCCAACATTTTGTGGGATATTGCAAGGGAATGGGTTATTTCTACCTGAGCTACGGAGCACCGACCCTTCGAATTCCTGCGTTGCAGCTGTATTAAGTAACGCACTAATTTGTTGTTCCTTTTTGTATTGTAACATTTATTCTGTATCTATTGGGGCCCATTTTTGGTAAAAATAAAGCCTGCGCTATGTACAAATTGTTACTTGTGTTTATTGCTACGTTAAATAAAAAATATATATTTTTAATTATTTTAAGGTGCTCACCCTGTATATATTTGTCCGAAAATTTCTCGGTTTCATGCCAGGTAGATATGTAATGTGTATGCAAAATATTGTCCTCCTCCGACAAATAGTTTTTGAGTTATACCAACAGACGGACAGACAGACAGACAGACGAATTGAGCAAACCTATTTTCGTCATCTAGCGACCTTGAAACGTGAAGATCTGAAGAAATATCGAAAGGTGATTTTTTCTACTTCCTTTGTCTTTTAGACGAGGAAAGTAAAAAGTTGTCGATAATCTTCCCAGCAACTTGAATACAAAGTTTGAAAAAGATCGTTTAATTTCAAATACTGCAGTATGGTAAGTTGAAAATACGTAGTTTACTATTTTCATATGTATAACCAAGCTCCTTATACCGGGTAAAAATATTTTCACGTTTCTAATAAAATAAATCAATTTTTCAATAAAAAGAAACGCTACCGGTGGTCGAATTCGAAGGGCAAGCGGATCGCGTATGCAGTCCCAATGAATGATATCTAGTAGGTTTTGAATTTTGTTTGCATGTAAATTTTTGTGTGCCGTTAGATTGTTATTGGTATTGCATTATGGGAAATTCAAGGCATACTATATGTAATTCTTTTTAAGACACAATATAAAGTGATTATCCTAGTACAACTCTACCATTTAATTACCTTTAGTATCTAGTAGGCCTGAATGTGAAAATGGACCATATACTGCACTCTGGACAGCCAATTTCCTTCAGCAAGGGTATGCAGTCACAGGAAACATCCTGGACCTCCTCCAGCGATTTGCCTGCTTAGAATACCATCTACAACGAACAGAAGTCAGCTGGACACACTCATCGGATGCCTTCTGCTGCACTAAAGAATACTCAACAGCTAAGTATACTCATTTATAAACCTATAAATGTCATTTACATTTCAACTCACCAACATTATTGTATAATAAACATCGATAGGTCATTTCTGGTACGTCCAAGGAACCTTCTGTACAGCTCTTCTATCGTTACTAAACAACTCAACAAAATTCTCTGCATATAACTCCACAGTTTTCAAATAGTAAAGTCCATTTTTTTCTATAATAATTTTCAAGATCAACTTTCTAGTGGATAAGTTGCATTCCTGCAGGGTCCCTAGTTTTAATAATGTTGGTACATAGATTTTTAGTTCTTTTTTCCACTAAAAAAATTATTTGTCATTTTAACAGATATGTCATAATAGTGGGTACAACGAACAGCATAGTAAAATATTGCAAATTTATTAATTGTTAAACTTAGGTACAATATTTGAAAATAAACATAATGAACGTTTGATTCCATGTAAAAAAATGAAATTTGTCAAGAGTTCAAATTAAGAAACTTTGACATTCAAAATTTACACAATCATAATTTTGAAAAAGTTCTACAGACAAGAGGTATACAAATTTCCTAGCATTTTACTCACATATCTACCAACATTGTAACACTTTGACAGTTATTATAGAAAAAAAAACATACTTTAGTTTTTTTTCAATCGACAATTGACACAATTGACATTTTACAACGCTCGCGCTACTACACCTTCAAGGACCTCGTTTGTGCACACATCTCGCAAATGATGCGACCAAGTGCAATAAACTATATTCTTCTCTAAACAGCGATCAATGATCTTCCAGTCTTTGCAAAGCATTTACTTGCATCGCCCAAGGTTCAGAATATATAAAAATACCATTATTAACTATAACTCGTATCGTTTAATATCGAACAAGGATTAATTTTCGCAAAATTCTCTGTAACATGTACAATCTGTCCGTTTGCTTGCCAACTCGCACAGCCTCTTTCTTCTTTCGTCGCTTACACATCCATGGCCTACACTAACCGGACGCGTGCACCGACTGCCCTTGCGGCCTGTTTTCAATGCTCACACACATCCACGGCCTATGTTGACCAGACGCGTGCAGCCTGCTTTCGTTGATCGTGCTCATCTATGGCCTTCGCTGGCTGGACGCGTGCACCACTAACTTCCACAGCCTGCTCTGGTTGCTCGCACGTATCCATTGGCTGTGCTGGCCCGATACGTGCAGCAACCGCATCCGCGGCCTACCTTCGTTACTCGTACGCACCCACGGCCTATACCACTCAAGTGTACGCAACAATCATCCTTGCTTAATCATTATTTGACCACTTCGCATTCACCTTCTGTTGTTGATAAACCTGGATGCCTTCCTGATTTATCCAACATCAACCGCAACCCTATGCGGTTGCCACCTGTCCAAGGTGCACCACTATCACCCCTGTGGTTGTACATCCACTAGCAACACCTTATCACATCTTCATAATATTCCAAAACATACAGACAATCATATTCATTTAAGTTCTACGCTGACACTTGGACCATACAAAATTCCCAAATCAATCAAGACATCATACCAAAACTTGTTACAATAATTCCCTTCATTACTTAATGATTTTGAACTTAACGCTTGAATCAAACATAGGGTCGTTTACAGGATTGTTACAACGGAACCTCCGAAGTTTACCAAATGTCAGCGTCTCAACCCAGAACAAATATTGTTTTTGGAAGGACATCTGCAGGAGTTGTTAGATGCAGGTATAATAAGAAAATAATTCAATTTTTGGGCTGCTTCCATTCACTTAATCGTCCATTGAGCAGTGTCACAGTACCAGACACCTATCCAATATCAGTCATACAAGATTTTACTCGTCGAATCCATGGTTCAACAATATTTTCTAAATTGGATCTCAACAAGCATATTTCCAAATTCTCATCCCTCCTAAGGACACAGACAAGACAACAATTATAACACCACTAGGCATCTATAAATACATGAAAATGAACTTTGGTCTTCTAAACGCCCAAAGTAGCTGGTCAAGACTCATGTCCAAAGTGTTCGAAGTTTCCGTTTCTGTGATTTAGACGATATTCTAACTTTTAGTCAAAATCATAAACAACACATTCAACATTTAAATCATGTCTTCAACAGATTGCAAGATTACTGTTTATTATTAAATATAAATAAATGTATTTTTGGTGCCTCAAAGTTGGATTTCTTGGGGTACACGGTGTGCAAGCAGGCCATTGACCCTCAAGAATCTAAGGTAGATGCTATTAAATCCTTTCCACTACCAAGTACTCACCATCAGTTACGTAACTTTATAGGAATGGTTACTTATTACCATAAATTTGTCCCTAATTTTTCTCGATTACTTACACCATTACATTCAATGGTAATCCCTGACAAAACCAACGATAAGCTTGTTTCATTTAATTCAATTCAACTAAAAGCATTTGAAGAAACGAAATCAGCTCTTGCAAACGCCACATTATTAATTCATCATATAGGGAAGGCAGATTTTAATATCTGGACCAACACTTCATCTAACGCTATTGCAGGTGTATTATAACTGCAAGATAAGACCTGGAAACCACTTGTATTCTGTTCACGTCAACTCACCCCAGCTGAACAAAATTTTAAAATTTTCACTGATCACAAACCTCTAACTTACGCCATAACAAAATCAACTGGAGATCATCTTGCTCGCAAACTCAGAATGTTATAATACATTTTACAATTTTGCACCAATGTTCAATATATCAAGGGCCTAGAAAATGTATCAGCCGACGCATTAACTCGAATCTCTCTTCTTAACCTACCCAATACAATCAATTTCGACGAATTAGCTGCAGCTCAAATAAATGGTCCGGAATTACAAGAAATATTGAAAAAACCACATACAAACCAAAACAACAAACGGAGTTTCTATTTGGGCAGAAACCTTCACCAGGGAACTCAAACCATTCATTCCACAATTTTTGCGCTTTGAAGTTCTTTAGTCACTTCACTATTTATCCCATCCGAAAATTCAAACTAGTTTGAGATCTTATGTTTCGCTTTTAATGAACTTTCAAGGAATATCGCCGTAGTAAATTTTGTTGTCAAATTCACGAGTGTTGATGTCAGTATTTAAGTTGGATTTCGGTTGCATCAAGTAATTTTAAATCCCATTTATTGGATTTCATGGTTGTTCAATTTATATTTAGCTCAATAGGTTTTATTTTATTTATTAGATTTTATTATTTCTCATATCAACCGTTGCATGCGTATTGGTAATGCGTTTTCTTGGTAAAGAATACAGGGAGGTTTGGAGAAAATTGACTAAAGGTGAGTTTACTGATGCTGCCGCTGGTTGAAATCGAATACTGCAAACCCCCCTTAACCCTCGTTCATTTACTTTCACTTTTAGAGTGAACGGGTGTACCAACGTAGCCCTAATCTAAGGTCGCACAGAACCCGCCATTCTTGCTGAGCGTTTTAAGCTGTTGCACCCTTTTGTTACAGCCCATCATAACGGGGCTAGGGCAGCGATTCTGCATGATTTTCCCGATTGTTTAGTTTTGATGATGTAACAAACTGACGGTTTTGTTTTAAAGAGTATTTGCATTGTAACAAACTGTTTCTGTGTCGTTAATACCGTTTTCGCCGGTAACTCCTCCCATTGGTCAAGAAATCATCGAACGCATTAATCTCATCTTAAAAGACGCTTTAAACTCAACAGGTATATATTCTTGGCCAGATAAACTTCTATGGATACTTTTATCCCTTAGATCCAGTATAAAAGCAGAATAACAAGTTTCTCCTGCTGAAATACTTTATGAGTTATCTCTTCTATTGCCAAATGATTTTTTTACGATAACAATTCTATTCAACCATTTGACATTTTAATGTGTTCATTTGTAGCCAGATTAAAACGGCCAAAACTTTTTCTTCACCAAAAAGCATCCTAATCGCAACCTATACATGCACAAGAATATATAATAATGCATACACGTGTACCTCAGGAATACGAGCCCAGCATCGTACCATTTGGCTCAGATAAGTAAAGATCTTAAATTTGCTGGTGTAATATTTGCAGTTTGTCCAAAATTTGGCTTTTCTGCTATGGATCCTGTTGTTTTATAGTTTCACAATATTTTATACACTATATTACGATAATTGCAATTGTTTGGAAATGTTGCCACAGGAATTACCAGAATTAAGCAAATTGACAATAGCTTTACTAAGTACCATTTTTGCAAAAAGAATACAGACACCTGACCGTCAATATGTTATTAAACAACAAACAGCTTGTTTCACTTTAACCAAAACTTGCTACGCTGAACGAAATGATATTTTGATCACATGGGCCAAATGAAATGAATCGATATTTTATTTTTAATTTAGTGGTTCTCGACTATTTTTTGTAATTTGTTATTGCCAAAGATGTTTAAAATATTGCTAAAAACTCCTACAATTATGATGTAAGAATATTGCCCAAAAATATTTTCTTTTGTGGGTACAGTATAAAGATACCTGAAAAATCTTAACTAGGCCAAATGATGTGACTCCAGGCTCATAGTACGCATACAAAAGGCATAAAACCTAATAATTTAGATCCCTTCAATGTCTGTCAACGGACAGATATATACATGTCGCTGGAAGGCATTTCCGGGACAGTCAGTTTCGATCTGCTGAAACCACCCTACTTTCTAGAATAACACAGGTTTCCACGCTTCCATGTGTTTATTTGTTTGTATCTTTTATTCTTTTTTCTTTTTCATGCATACACTTGTCGTTTTTCTCTCTTTTTAGCTTTCATCTCTGAAGTAGGAGGATACGCTGCATCAACGCCCAGACTCGACAACCAGTGGCAACGTATGTGTAGTGTTTTGTTCCTTTATCCGTTATTTTATTACGAGGCTTGTTCAATTGAAACCCATCTTTAGTCAGGTTAGCCTTGGAAACAATTGTAATCACTCAACTGACGTTTTGCAATGTTAGTTGTGTTTGTAAACGTCACACTGATTAGCTCCTATCATTTGTATTTGACAGCGATTTTCACGACAATGCTCGGCCTCATGTTGCCAAAGTAGTGAAAGAATATCTACAACGAAAGAAATGGAGGATATTAGAGCATCCACCCTATAGTCCCGATTTATCGCCCTGCGATTTTCACATCTTTGGGCCACTGAAAAAGGCGTTAAAAGGTAATCGTTTTCAGTCGGACGAAGAAGTACAAAATGCCGTAAAAGAATTCTTCAAGCAGCAGCCACAAGAATTCTTTAAGCAGGGTATACATCGGTTGGTGAAACAATGGGATATGTGCCTTAATTGTAGTGGTAATTATTTGTAAATATATTTGCCAATACATTTTTTCTGGACCAAAGATGGGTTTCAATTGAACAAGCCTCGTATTATATTTTATTACTGTTATCATTTATTGTTATTATTATTAATGTTATTGTTTTTAATTTTAAGGATTGTTGAAAAGATCCAGGAGGTTTTGTAGTTAAATATATTCCTACTTTTTTCCGGGATTATATAAGCTTATAGTACTTTACATGAAACCGAAACACTTATTGCTGAGTTATCAAGGAACACTTGATTTCAACTGAATTTAAATTATGGGCAAAATAAGTTTCAGGGCAAGCAGAAATGACCTTCCAATTATGAAAATACAATTCCAAAATGTTTGGGTCATCATACATAGGTTAAACTCAATCGAAGAACACGCTGTATACAAGGAGAGCAATTTAAAAAAATAAGATCTTGCTTATTTTTGCTTCAACTGAGAAATATATACAAGTAATAATTTGTATGTACCTCAGGCTTTACCCCTGACGAAAATAGGAGCCAACAGATACAAGATAAATGTTCTAAAAATAAAACAGGGGTCAAGAATAAATGCGTTGTATTTAAGGCAGCAGCGTCTCACCGAGTGTTTTCTTTTATTGTTTCGGTATTATTATGAACGTGAAGATATTGTTACCCCTATTTTCCTATGATTGTTTAGTGTCACAACGTCCATTTGCGAGGGATATTCTGAGTAAAACCCTTTACAGATTTTATTGTATAAAGTCGTTAATATTTGCAAAACAGTTAACATTAAACCCATACAACTTTATATAAAAATATAGGGCATTCCATAAAAAATCAAGTTTGATTCATCACAGTTTTTGAACCACCCTATATAATCAAAACTATATTAGTAATGTTAGCACCTTCGTACCTGCAACTTCTATATACACGATATTAACTTTGATAGTTTTCACAATATCTTCCATCCCGTATCGTTGCCGGACCCTGTATGGCATTGAGAATTGTTAACATTTTCTGGTTGTAACTTCTGTACACCGACCACTATCCCATTCTGCTTATGCACCCCCTTGAAGATAGACATTTTCTTAAACAATATTTTTAAAGTGCTTAGGCCTGCAAGCGCAAAAAACCTTGATTTTGAATTGTTACATGCTATTTTCCTTCATGGTATGTTATTATTTTATAGAATGTAAGACCTCATGATTTTTGAAAAATTAAAATAGACACTCATTTTATATTTTCACTTGCACATTATTTAACAGAAACAAATATTTAGCATAATCCGTTTTTGGCGTTGACTATAGCCATTTCCACTTAAAAATCACCTTTCCACTTTGGGTTGTCTAATTGAGTGCATTCTATCGAATTAAACATTTTTTTTAAAAATTTTGTTTTGATAGCTTAATTACATAGTGAAGTTTGCAAGGAACATATTTATCCATAATATACGAGATGTGGTCGAATGTACTATAGCATAATGTTAAGGTTAAGAATTAACCACAGATAGTTTCCAATTATTTTTTCATTGATTCTATTTTTGATAACTAATAAATCCTTGTTACTACTATCTGAAGTTTAATTTAAAAAACAATACAAAGGTGTCCCTCGTTGAACTAGTACGAAGCCTACAATTTCATTCAAACAACAAAAGTTAATTTAAAGGATGAATAAGTATATTTAAAAGTAGCATATTCTCGCCGTTTCTAACAACTTAAATACTCGAACGAATTTCACTCCACTTCTAATGCAGGCATTGTATTGCGGTTCAGAGACTTTGTTTAATTACTTTAATTAAATTTAGGAATTTCATTTAATTACTGGTACATAGTGGATTCTGAAATATTAATTATGTGTACTTAAAAATTAATTTATTTTTCGAGTTATGAAATATTAAAATAGAGTTAATTATGAATAAATGTAGAATACATTATGTTTATATGGATCCACAACAAACTTTATCTGAAATTTAGTTAATCACTAGATATATCAGACAAGTACTAAAAGTAGCAATATTGAAGCTATAGTTCAGTGGCGATTTTCACTATTTGTTGTAATAACATAAATCACAATAGCTGCAAAATAATTTTACATAATATGTATTGTTATACGCAGTAAAAAAATCGAGATAGTATATGTAAGTGTAACTGTAAAACAATGTTTCGAAAAAAAGTAAACCTGTTTGGCAGCTATTAATCCAGACAGCAATATTTAGTTTACAACGTGAGCGACTTATTAAGAAAGCTGTTATTAAGGATTATGAGCTATTAACTATATTAACATTCATTTCCGGTTTTTCTTTTTTTATTTTGCAGGTAGTAAGAGTCCATGGCAGTTGTAAACAGTACTTCAGAATTCCTTTCCACATTTTTGTAGCTATATTGAAAAGCACACTTTCATAACCAATTCATGGTTTATAATGCTCTAAATTCTTAAAGTGGCCAGGTTTTTATAAAACCTGAAATTTAATAGGTTAATGCTAAAAGAAATCGTTCATTGTATTTTAAAAAACGCAGATACATACTTACTTTTTCTAATTCCATTTTTCTGGAACCGAAACTGGCACTGGCGAAATGAAATGTTTCTATTACAACTGACTAAATTGTGCAAAAACAATTCCAGTTTGATATAATATTTGTGAGATCTATAAAAAAAGTATCATTAGCGTTTAGTAGCAGATGCGTCAATAAAGCTGGAATTACTTGGTTGTTTTTTTAAGGAAAAATGGCAAAGTGTGCCGTTGATGGTACGCGTTCAGACCCAGATAATGTGGGTTGTTATACCAAAACATAAAATTGCAAAGTGTGATGTTTTATTAATTGCTGCGGAAGCCGTGTCTGAGGCAGAAAATTTTGCGTATCATTAGCGTTAGGCCAACAATCAGGTAGAGCTAGCTATTCCGGAATTTTTTGTTATATATGCTCCAGCTTGCAGCTTAAAATTACACAAAAACCTTATAATAAGAACCAGCTCGTAATAACTGACAATTAGTTTACAGACATATTTACGCACGTACTAACGAGGTCGCCAAGCAAAGTAGATTTCCCTACTTGATTTTTATTGCACAATACGCTCCACAATTCCCAATAATCGGAATAAGCGCTCATGGGCAAACATCCGGTACGCATGCCTATGAAGGTTTCTTGAATGAGATACACATCACAACATCCTTTCTGTGCAGGTCACGGCTACGGATAAAATGTCGATTGTAGTTCAATGCGCTTGTAAAACGGCCTTTCATCTTCCGTGCTAACGCATAGAGCGTGTTGATATAGTTTAGGGTAATTAATAATCGGAAGTAATCTGCAGAGCATAACGTTGCATAAGATGGATGGAAGACGTTCAACGGATGTGGAAGTGAAACCCCTGGTGGTGAGCGCCGTGGTGTGTGAGAAAGTATGGAAACGGCCATATAAAAGCGCCGGTGGCCTGCATCAAGTCAGAGCCTTCCACTTCTTCGTACCTATCACACAATGAAGGCTTTGGTGAGTACCCGTGATGTGTTCAGTTTCAGTGTTGTAATTACAAGCAGTGCTTACTGAGGATAATTCAAATTAATCTGTTTTTAACTAGCTTGCAATTTTTAAGAAAATTTTAGATAAGGTCAGTTACTAATACAGATTATTTTTCAGCTCATATTAAGTGCCGTGTGCCTGTGCTACGCTCTAGCTGCGGAGTCCGCCAAAAAAGAAGCGGAAGGTTCGCAGGAGGCCAAAAAACAGGATAAACGCGGCATCTTATTGGGAGATGGAGGGCACGACTTTGGTGGATTCGGAGGCGGCGATTATGGCGGTCACGATTTAGGCGGAGGCTTCGGAGGAGGGGATTACGGCGGCGGCGGCGGCGGCGGCGGCGGTGACCACCACGAACATGTTAAAACCGTCGTGGTGGAAAAGAAAATCCCAGTCCCATACACTGTGGAAAAGCACGTTCCCTACACAGTAGAAAAGAAGGTTCCCTATGAGGTCAAAGTCCCAGTGCCTCAACCTTACACTGTGATAAAGAAGGTACCTGTCCCTGTAAAGGAATACGTCAAAGTACCATACCTCGTACCTCAGCCCTACGAAGTGATCAAGAAAATACCATACGAAGTCAAGGTACCCGTCCCCAGGCCCTACGAAGTTAAAGTGCACGTCCCTCAGCCTTACACTGTGGAGAAGAAGGTACCCTACCCTGTAAAAGTACCCGTACCAGAGCCTTACTACGTCGAAAAGAAGGTTCCAGTCCCTATCGAAGTCAAAATTCCAGTACCACAACCTTACACTGTCGAAAAGAAGGTTCCTTACGAAGTCAAGATCCCCGTAGACAGGCCCTACCCAGTGCACGTACCCAAACCATACCCAGTCACCGTTGAGAAGCACATTCCATATCCAGTCGACAAGCCCATCCCTTACGAAGTTAAAATACCCGTCGACAGGCCTTACCCCGTTGAGGTGCCCAAGCCAGTACCATACCACGTAAAGGTCCCAGTGCCTCAGCCATACACGGTGGAAAAGAAGATCCCCGTTGAAATCGAGAAGCCCGTGCCTTATCCAGTCCAAGTCGCCGTCGCGAAGCCTTACCCCGTGTATAAAGAAATACCTGTACCTGTGGAAAAGCCAGTTCCCGTGCCCGTAAAAGTTCCAGTTCCAGTTCCCGTTCACATTCCACACCATGATATTCATGAAGGTGGAGGTGGCGGCGGTGGATACGAAGGATCTTATCATCACCATTACTAGCGCCCTTTGTAGCCGATGTTAATTGTTATTGCTAATAAATCTTTTGAAATCATCTTTTTACGAAGCCTGTTAACCACGCTATTATAAATTCTAAACAGATGAGGTTACATTTGCTCATTTCAGATTTCCTCGTAGCGTGCAGTATTATACTTAATTGTAACTCTATCTGTGTTAATTATTATGTTTTATTACTACTTTTGTAATAAATAATTTCTACATACGTTGCGTATTTTTCGATCTTGTTTATTAGAACGGACCGTAATTTGCCAGCTAGAAAGCGACTTAAATGAAAGCCTCAATTACCAATGCAGTCCAATTACCGTATTAATTTTAGCAGCTACTGTCTAGTAGAAAGTCATATTAGGTCCATAAAACGAACCGATTTTTGTTGCCTGTAAGTGCACGTCCTGAGAGATCTTCCATCAATATGTAACGCCTGTGGAAGTGAAAGTGCTGCTTCGTTGAACAATGTACGTCTCTGGCATCCAGTGATCTGGGGGCAATTATCGTTGTAGGAAATATCGTGCCATATGGCGCTACGATTTCTAATGCTTTAGTGATTATTTTGCCTTAATTTATTGTTAGAGATAGAAAACACGAGCAAAATAATGAGCTCAATGTGCACAAAAGTTACACAAACCCAGGGTAATTTTAAATTTGAAACAGAATTCCTTCTTCGTGCCCGACTTGCTCTCATTGCCTCTCACACAAGAGTTACCTTCCTTAATAGGCTGTAACGCAACAGTAATTGATCTCCATCAAATTTCGAAATCTGGATCCTGGCCGTCAATTTTAGTAAATTATGTAATTACTCCATTATGTGTCAAATTAAATTTTGTAACATACCGAATAAATAATTGGTGAAACTACTTTATAACAATAACAACTCAATAGAATTAGTGAAATTATTGCTTTACAAATTCAGCTTTTGTTTACAGCAATCGAAAATAGCTTTCTTGCTATGCAAAATAGAAACTGCTTTGTGTATAACACATTGCAAACGAAAGCGAGGAGCATTTTTTTTATAACTATAGAGCACCTTGGCCAATTAATTCACCGCGTTATTTCTCGAGAGGCAGAACCGGTGCGTTCGTTCCACTTTTGTATGTGTTTAAGTGCATTTCAAAGAACGTGCACGTTATCCACGGCCAGCTAATTTTCCAATTAGGATAGAATGCTTAATTGGGTGCAGTGCAATTTTGTTTCTGCTTTGATAGGACTTAATTTGCACACACCCCAACCGTCAGAAACGTGATTCGAGTAATGCCATAAAACCATCGGATATACGGAAAAATCTAATTAACAGTCCCACTGTGTTGATCTAAAATGGCCACTCACATGCGATGCTAATTACACACCTATTCGAAAGTTTTATAGCGAGCTGGTTATTTTTTTCTTTCTGCTTGAAGAACTACCGGTAATTATCGAAATTAAATGGATTTTCTGATATTAATTCCGTAACTCGCAGGGATGTGAAACTACTATTACATCTGCATTAAATAACAGAGGAGAGAGAATAATTATCCTGAAATTAATTACCACTAAGAATTATTCTGGTAAATTTTATAACACAACAGAATTTCTTCGTCAAATCTAAATTGTATTGCTCATGTTTGTTTACAGCCCCCATGATTTATATTTGTTATTAGAATAAAGCTAAAAACGCAGTCGTCTTTTTATAATCATTATTGTAAGAAATTTAAATTTTATAAATATATATGACAAAAGTGCATTTTACTGTACTGTACTATTCCGTAAAAATTAGTCAAAAATAAAATTTCAATACTTTCCAGCATTTGCCAATAGAATTTTCAATGCGTTGTATATAAAAGATAAGGAAAAAGAAAAAGTGCATCTGCATCTTGCAATTTCTACAAAAAATAAATGCACCATTGAGCGTATAATTTTAAAGTCTTTAGCTTGCCGCCAGGTTGCATTTATGTAACTACATTGTTCATTCCTGTTACGGTCTATGGAGTTTCCGGTTTGAATTTTTCTGCAGAATATGTTGTTATGTAATACTGGAACAATTTTATCCAGAAAAGCTGTATTTCAGAATAAAAATACTATTTGCATGTTGGTACTTATAAATTAGGCCAATATTTGAAAGTACGCTACTATCAGAAAGAGTACAAACAACAAATTCAATCAAGTTTCGGAAATTTGTCTTGTATATGGTAATTATATGGGCTAAAAGTAGTTTAAGAGTTGTACCATTTCTATTACGTATATGTAAGCTGCTTTTGAAAGCCTTGGATTGTTTGTATTGCATTGTGGAGATTGGGCACTAAAAAACACAATTGCACGAATTGAACCGTAGTAGTAACGCATTATATTTTTAAATCTAATTTGTTGAAGTTAAATAATGTTTTAGTGCATAATAATAGTACCCATTAATTATAACAGCGAAAGTAAAATAGTTATAAAGCTGTCAGCTGCAGCCGCAACCTACGTTAAGTTACTGTTGGATGAATTCAGTATGAAAAATGTGAAATCTGGCGAAATCTTAGCATAGCTATTGTAAAAGTGCTATTAAGAATAGGATCAGGAATGTAATATTAATTTCTATATATTTGAATTACAATATTTACACAGGTATTAACTTTTATTGGATTTAAGCGACTTTATTTGCGTTAAGTGTTACATATAATATACACTCTATAGCATTCTAAATTCAATCATATTTTTAGGAAAACAGCAGAACAAGTTTGAATTCAATATCTTGCACATACAATGATGGTTTTTTATTTGACAAAGTTAAGATGACATTCTGTAGATTTTGTTATCATAAAGCCAAATAAACTACATATTCTAAATTTTCACAACAATCAATAATAAAAATAATTTGCAGATTAAAACTGCGCATATATTTTGATATATTATCAATTTACTCTTCGGATGCCTAAAACTGCATATCTCAAATCGGGGAATTTTTATCAGAAAGATAACCACATTTCGAAAGTATTGTTGTGGTAGCATCTCAAGACTAGTAGTATATTTGTAAAAGTTAATCATACCTAGGGATTAATTATGAAATGATAAAGTACCTAATTATTAAAACGTACGAAAGTGAATTTAAGTACTAAAAGAACAGAATAGTATATCGATTCGAAATTTATTTAATAAATTACACACCAAATTCAAATAATGCAATTACTAGTTTAACAGAAAGGTTCCAACATATGGATTAAATAACGTTTGAGTTAGTAACGGTAGTTGTTTGGTAATATTAGAGTAATAATTGATATTAGATAACTTCTTCTTCTTCTTTCTCTTAAGGCTTCCTTTTAGTAAGTCCGTGGAACGCTATAAATTTCTAAACGATTTCTGCAAGAAACATAAGTTGTAAAATGCAAGATAATAACGTCTGCTGATTGTTATCTAAGGATTAAGTGAACCCTTTCAGACAGGTAAGAACAACGTTTAGTTGGATGCCTACTAATAAGGCGTTGCTACAAATTTCAAGCAGATATTTTTCCAACTAAAAGGAAGCCTTAACCCGGTTATGCCTAGGTGGCGTTTGGTGCCTCAATCTATTTCCTGTAGATGTTTCTTGTTCTTGCCATTTCCTTTACTTCTTGGATGGTTTTCCCTCTTTTCCTTGTCGCCTCCTTGATGTTGTCTTCCCATGTAATTCTTGGCCTTCCCTTTCCTTTTTTGCCCTCGGCTCTCATTTCGTGAATTTGTTTGGGGTACTGTTTGTTGGCATGTAACACGTCCGTACCATTTCAGTTGTTTTTTCTCAATTTCTTCTACAAGTGGCGTTTGTTCCAATTCGTCTCTTATGCTTTGGTTTCTGATTCTATCTCTTCTCGTCTTCTTCATTACTCTTTGTAGATAATTCATTTCCGCTGCCGTGGCATTTGATCTTGGTTTATCCGTTAACGCCCAGGGCTCTTCCCCATACAGTAACGTGGGGGTATATATGGTTTTATAGAGGTGCAGTTTTGTCTTCGTGCTTATTTCTTTTTTTTCCTATTAAGGTGTTGTTTATTTGATAGTAGATTTTGTTTGCTTTGCTTATCCTGTTCTTTACTTTATCGTCCATCTTGCCGTCCTCATTTATTATGGTTCCTAGATATTCGTAATTATCTACGTATTGTATCTGTGTTCCTTCTATTACAATAGGAGTCGTTTCTTCTTGTCTTTGTTTGCTTACGTGAAGTATCTCACATTTATTTATATTTAGTGTCATCCATTTTTTCCTCTAGGTTAGTTTTTCACGTGTTCACGTTGTGTTGAGACTTCGTGGTGTTTTCAGTGATGATTAGGATGTCGTCTGCGTATAATAGATCTTCGGGTTTCTTCGTTATACTTTTTCAAGTCCATCCATGTATACTACAAAGAGCAGTGGACTCAGACTGTCGCCTTGTTTGACCCCTTTTCCATTTTGAAAGTGAGTGATTTGTGCCGTTAAGTTGTACTATGCCATCTACATTTCTATAAATGCTCATTGCTACCCGTTTTAGTTTCTGATTTACTTGCTGTTCCTCAAGCGCACTCCATATTTGTTCTCTAGGCACTTGATCGAAGGTTGCTTGTAGGTTTAGGCAAGCTAGGAAGGTGTCTTTATTTTTGCTCAGTCTCTTTTCTATGATTGTACCTATGGTGTAAATGTGATCTTGCATATTAGATAACAATTAGCATATTAGATAACAATTAGAATAAACTATAAGATAGTTTGAATAGAGGTCAAAGGCAAAAGTTGAATAATTATTTGAAAAAATCACTTACAATGACAAATTAATATAAATAAACAGTATTAAAATGTAATCTAGGAGTGTTAGTTTTAAAAAAAATGTATGACTAGATATTACTATGGTAAATTGTAATTTTTAAAAGTAACAACTAAAATTTTGATTCTAAGAAATGTGTATGTAATTTGGATAGAACAAAATTTTAAAATAAACCCCCTTTAGTTAAATGATGTTTCTTATTTAATTGGTAAATAAAAGAGTATTAGTGCTTAAATTAACGAGATGAAGAAAAAGTAAATATTTAAGCAAACTGTATAATAAATAAGCTACGAAGGGACTAGCGGAAAAGGTATAATGGTGGTACAAGAAGGAGTTGAATTGGTAATGTGAAGTCTGAGTTTTGTTTGGACATCTACACCTGAATTGGATTTGAGGACACTGCATTGAGCTTATTGTTGGTTGGTTACATCTGCACCTGAGTTGGATTTTGATGTGGACTGCATCGAACTTCTTGTTTGAGGTGGACCGCATCGAACTTCTTATTGGAGGTCAGAAATATCCTGTTTATCCTGCGTATTGTGGCAGTTCGGATTGCTGACAGAGTAGGTGTTTATATTAGAGCTACATAAGGAGCAATTAACAACAACGGTTGTTGCAACTAGTTAATGAGCTGTATTTACATGGGTGTTCCAGAACATCGGTGAGCAGGCGGTGTGTGCTCAGTTCGACGGAGAGGCTGATCGGAGTACTTAAATGAAGTAATTACAGGTATATGTAAAAAGATCTAACAGTAATTAATAAGTTTCAATAGTGAGTGAATAACATATTTGAAGGAACTACTTATCATTGTCGATGTTTGAAATGATAATAATTGTAACAGATATGATTTCGACTGATTTTTCCACTTTTAGTGGTTTTGACATTGGCAGTTGTAGAACTGTAATTTTTGAGATAATTCTCATAATACTAATTAATTATCAAGTGTAACAATTTTGATAAGCAATTGAATAGCAATTATTAATTACATGAGGATAATTTGTTATATTTTATAAAGCAAGAACCTAACCTGATTTAAGAGTGATTGTTCTACTGGAGCTAGAAAAAGAAATAAAACTCATAGTAAACAAATTTGAATAAGGGCGTATTTTACTTAAGTTCATCTTGATTTAAATTTATTTCAATCTAAAATAATACCGTACAAACTTATATAGCAATATATAATACAATGAGAACCATGCATTTTTTGAAAATCGACCAATCCCGAACTGATTACCTGATAAGCGCCCTTGGGCTGCTTATTATGCGATAAGGGCCCTAGGGATGATTGCCGACCACCTGGATGGTGTAATAATTAGAAATATAAATGCAAGAAACAAGCAATTTGTATACGGGTTTTGTGTAATAATATTCAAAATATAAACGCGGGCAACACACAGATAATTTTGCCCGTCCCAGGAGTCATTGTGCTGGTTGCTCTTAGAAAACTACTCTAGGGCAAGTCCTCAGAACAGTTTTATTGTAACCAGCACTCGACCCTTGGCGTGTGGAAGACTATCGGTAAGTATGTCTCGTCGTTGTTGTATTACTATTGATAATGTAATAGCATGTCCTCTAACAGTGCTGTCAAATTTAAATTTCTTTTTTTAATTTGTGGGAGTAGACTAAGTACCATTTTTTAAATTACAATTTTCCAGTGAGGTACTTTACTCAGAAACTGTACCGGAAGAATGGAAGGTCAGTATAACAGTCCCAATATATAAAAAGGGCGACAAAAGTAACCCAGACAATTACCGTGGAATTACACTACTGAATACTGTACAAAAATTACTATCTAAAATAATATTAAGTGAGCTGCAGCCCTATTTATAAATCAGCGAAGAACAACAAGAATTTCGCACCAATAGATCAGTAACTGACGCGATATTTATAAAATAAATAAATTGTATAGTACGTCAAGTTGTCGAAAAGGCGATTGAATTTAATTCGCCAGTATACATGTGCTTTGTGGATCTTACCAAAGCGTTCGATCGCGCAAGACTACAGATTGTACTTTCAATATTAAGAGAAAGGCATGTACCTTCAGATAGACAAAAAATTATCTGCGAAATGAACAAAAATACAAAAACAACAATTGAGGTAGAAAAGGTCCAATATACGGAAGAAATAGAATGCAGCACTGGAATAAGACAAGGTGACTCGTTAAGTCCTGCCTTGTTTAACATAATAATGGACAAGATAGTACACAACGTTAGATGACTTCCAGGATATCAAATGGGCAACCAAAAGGTGAACATAATTTGCTACGCTGATGACGCGGTTCTTATAGGACGAACAGAAAACGATTTGCAAAGGCTTTTCCATTGTTTTGGTACCATTGCCAAACAATACAACATGCAGGTATCGACGTCTAAAACCGAAGTTATGACAGCCTCAAGAGAACTAACACGCTGCAAGTTAGAGATTGAAGGAAACATAATAGAACAGGTTATGAAATTTAACTAGTTAGGAATACATCTGACAAGCGATAAAAACTCATACGAAGAAGTAAGGCAACAAGTTTGGAAAGGAGCTAGGGTGTCTGGTTATACTCGTATACGTGACGTAGTCTGGCGCAACAAATATATGACTAAGATCTACAGAACTGTAGTTCGTCCAATTATATCCTATGGTGCAGAAACTCGGCCTGATACAACACGCACAAGAAGTTTGTTAACAACAACGGAAATGAACAATCTCAAAGCTATCGCAGGCAAAACGCGTCGAGAAAGGGTAAGAAATACGGATATTCGAAATCAGTGTGGAACATGCGATATAATTAAGTTTGTAAAGACAAGAAAGAAAGAATGGATGAATCATGTCTAACGAGCAGAAGACAACAGAATAATTAAGATCGTTTACCAGTCAAATCCACCTGGCAAAAGAAACCCAGGGAGACCCCTCAAACGATGGAGGGACAGCTGGCTTACTTCATCGTCTGAAGTAGAGTAAAGAAGCGTGAATAAAAACAAGTGCAAGCCTAATATAAAAGGAGAAGAAGAAGAAGAAGAAGAAGAAGAAGAATTTTTCACTCAGAATTAATCATACTACATGTGTGCCTGGTGTTAAGTTGCCAGTTCTGGGATATCCTCTATATGAAAAATTTCCACATTTAAAATTATCAATAAGGTTTTCCAAATTCCAAATTTTTAAGAAGTCTGATAATTTGGTAGAAATTGGAATACAGTAAATAAACCGTTTACAAAATTACTGCACTATGAAAGCACTAGCGACTTGCTTTCATATTTCTTCGTCATCTTGAATTATAACATACTAAAGTTAGACAAGAAGAACGTTTCCCGTTTCGATGATCACCATTGGTATCTCCGTTATTAGAAGACATAGAGCAACGGTTAAATGGAGAATGTTTTGCATAATTCAATACTCGCAATAAATCTCATTTAAAATTCACCCCAACTTTTTAAATTTTAAGAAAATTTGAAAAAAACAAAATTTGCCGATTTCAATGTTCCTCAATAACTCGATAACATCTAATGTGACCTCTTCTAAAGTCTTACAATGTTCAGACTCTTTTTTAATTCAAAATTTCTTATATAAACAGAAACCCCAGATTGTCATTTGTTTTCAAGTTATTGGTACTATTTTTTTTTCATATCGCAACCATATTGGATTTATGGTTGGTTAGATAGTCTTTAAAAAGAGCTTTTCAACTATGTATAACATACCGAAAAGATATGGTAAATAATACTGTAAACGAACGAAACGATAAGAATAGTCGACTTTAGTCGAGCACTAAAAGTTCAGATTCACTTAAATAAACTGTTCAATATGACGACCATTCTGTTCCACACACTTTTTACACCTTATTCTAACAGAGTTACAAACTCTACGAAGTGTGATTCCGTTTAATAATCTTAGTAAACCCGGCACTCTTTGTTCTAAAATTTCCCGAGCCTCTGGCGATGGCGGTTCAAAATTAAATACTTCGTTTTCAGTGGTATCCCACAGACAAAAGTCAAGGGGGGTAAGGTCGGATGATCTCGCAGACCATTGCACTGGTCCATTATTAACAGGCACTCTCTCATTAAAGTTTTTTCTCAAAAAATGATGCACGTCACGAGTGTTATTGACCGGCAACCAATCATTCTGGAAACATATGCTTTACATGTTGTCAGGATTAATAATGAGCAGGCATTACCTTGTTTGTTAGTAGCTCCAGATATCTGTTACCAGTTAAATTGTAATTAAAGATGAAACCACCTATTAAGTGACTATGTAATTCGAAAAGAAATTAAAAAAATGTAAACAAAATTTTATACCAATTAAACCACACCAGATATTAAAACCACATCGAAGTTGAAATGTTCTTTGTTTTACCGAATGTGGAGTTTCAGTAGATTTATTATTACAATTGGTTGTGACCACAACAAAATGTTTTAACATTTTGTTAAAGTAAAGTTTAAGTGCCGGTGATTTCGGAACGATGTAATATATTATAGAAATAACTCCAATACTGCCGGTTAGCTTGAGATATTTGAAACTGAAATTACGTCCCATACAAATATCTCTTATTCAAGCACTTAATTGTATACTTTGTAATTACGTATCAGAGCAGAATGTTAACAGTAAATAGTAGCAAATGAAAAGAATTACAATTGTTTATATTATGACCATCATCAGTCTAGTCCGTCCAGGTCCACCAGAAGACCAAGGCCTCATTTAATCTTTAATCTTGACCTTGCGTTAGCCTTACTTGAAAACATGTAAGCATTTCCTACCAAAATTTCTTGAATTACGTTTTATGGCATGAAATCTATAGTACGGTTACGGGTTACGAAACGATACACATTTTTTTTGTCAAAACTACAACTATATTACCCGTAACGAAGGAAAAAGAAGAAATATTGATAAGAAGATTTAATAATTAAAAAACGAAACAATAAGCTGCAGTTGTTTAAAATGTAGTTAATTAATTTATTGTTCATTGAAATGTTAACATAATCGCGTCCTCGAAAAAGGGAAGCTGCAGGAGTAACAGAGGCGTAGGTGTAGGAAAGGAACCATTTCTACAAGCACCCTAAGGCTTTGAGAGTAGTGGATGTAAGGAAGAGTGTCGTCTTAAGATGATTTGGAGTTTTTAAGAGTGAAAAGAATCCATGTGGGTTTATAATTAGTTATATTAAAGCAATCTAAAATAAAAGACAATTAGAGAAGTATATTGAACTATAATTAAATACTTATCATATAATATTGAGTCACAAAGACTTGGAAAGGATTTATATTTGTCATAGTTGATTGAAAGTGTCGTAGAGCACTGTTTGATGTAAAAGGTGACAGCGCATGTCATTGATCAATTTAAATTCATAATCAAAAATAAAATAGCAACTAAAAAGCAACTAGATTAATGAACTACCCCTGATAAGAGTCTCAAAGCGATACCGGCATTATTATTAAAATAGAATTAAATAAATCAATTTATAACAATATATAATTTCAACTGTCACTACAGTATATATCTGTGATCTGAGCAGCTCTCCTCGTCAGACACGTGTCAGTTTTTAACAAAATTGTTATGCAATAGTGACAGGTATGGATATCATAAGTCTAAGTCACGTTAAACGGTGTTACATGCTTCCTGGAAATACATGTTCAATTTTAAAGTAAACACTAATTTTGAGGTAACCACTGAAATGGCACAAGATAACAACGAGGAAATGAGATAACCAATAATGCATAGTGAATGTGACAAATCTGTAAGCGAGTTAAGTACAACAAAACTCCTGGTACTGACAAAATTATGTGAATTAATTAAAAAGTAACTTATCTGGTCTGTTTGGTTTCAGGCTTCAGAGAAGGATCTGGAACTAAAAAAGCAGTTCTCACACTCAGACTAATATTTTTATACTTTTATTGATCTGAAAAATACATTTGGCAATGTAGAATTGAGTAGCCTATTCCAAATATTTAGAAATGTTAATTTACAAAAATCTACGGATATACTATAACTTGTACACACACCAATGAACAGCTGTACAGCATGAAGGAATTTACAAGAAAGCAAACGTTAAAAAGAGAGTAGGACTTAAATGCGCTTCACTGTACGATCTCTATTTCATCTTTTTATACAGCAAGCAGTAAATAAATTTAGAATGAGATTCATGACGAGGGTCAAAATACATAGACAGACGTAGAGATGCTGAGAGATACGCAGATGACATTGCGATGATCAAAGAATACCAGGAAGAATTAAAACGGGCCCTAAATGAATTTTATGACATACTTTGTAAAAACTTCAGAACAAATTAATAAATCACAAACAAAAATAATGGTATGCGGGAAATATTACCAAGGAAATATTGAAACTCAGTTAAATAACAAGCGAATGGGTGAGGTAAAACAATTTCCACATCTGGGAAGCATTGTAAAATCCATTGGTAAAAGTAAAAATATATATAAAATCAGAATTGCGCAAGCGAAAGAGGAGTTCAACAGCAAACATATTTTTGTGGCATTTAAGTCCGTGGGAATTGAACCCAGGTTTTCTGGCCTATATATAAACCCAGAAGCTGTACCTAAGGCACACTTTCCCATAACGCGATGTTTCTTCTTTGTAGTACTTCACCTTCACTACTTACGCTGTTTGTTAATAGAGAACCAAGATGCACAAATTGAATAACCATTTCAGAATGAGCCACATTTTGCAAACGGCAAGATTTTTTATCTGCTCTATTTTCTGTTAAGTACTCAATCAGTGTCTGTCTATTCTATAAATGTTTATTGATAGTCAACTTTGTGATTTTACCGCTAAGTACTAAAATAATTTGTAAATTTGCCCTATTTGATATTTTATTTATCATATTATTTTCTCTCAGTGTTGGTATATTTTAGAATTGTTTCATATATTGCATTTTTATTGCCGTGTCTGAAACCCTGGATCCGACATTTTTTTTTAAATTTCATAACCTTTCTGGTATACGCACGGATGATAGAAGCCAGAATAAGAACATAAATAGTACCAACCCTAGATTATACCAAGGAAACAGAAGTACACGAGACCTAATCTTTACACTAAGGCAGATAAGCGAGAGAGCAATAGGGTCAAATAAACAAGCAGATGTATGTTTCGTAGACCTGCAAAAACCCTTTGAAATAGTCCGAAGAGAAAATGTGTGGGAACGTCTAAAGAAACAAGAAATAGAAGACAATCTAGTAGAAATGGCTAAGATCCTCTATATAAGGTGATTAAACTATGTGCAGACAAGAAATAAAACATTAACAGTCAGTTTTATAAAGGCCACTAATCCTTATCTCGCGTTAACTTCAATTCGCTGTTAAACTAAACAACGCATCAAAATTTGTATACTAATGAATAAAATGTCATAAGCGCCAACGTTTTGATGCGCTTTTGTTTATTTTAACAGCGAATTCAAGTTAACGTCAGATTAGTGGCCGTAAAAATGTTCGAAACAAAAGTAGGACTCGAGCAAGGCTGAGTACTGTTGTGATTGTGTAACCTTATTTAGGATCTAGTAGTTTTGTTGCTATTAAGGTTACACCCCAATATATGTATAAATAAACGATTTAATAAAAGATTCTGAAATATCAACACGTATTTCTATTCTACGCTCCTTAAATAAAGGGATTATCTTGGTACAGCTCTACCATTTAATTATCTTTAATGGTACTTATCCCGCTACTATTCACAATAGTCATAGATGACATGCTAATGGAATGTAATAAAGAAATAAAACCCTACACAACCGGAAACTGGAGAATGAAAAAAAGTACAAGTGACATAATTTCTATTAGCAAGACTTGGTTCTACTAGGTGAAACAGAACGAGACGTACAAGGCAATATACAGATAACAAACAACTAAAAAAGCGAAATATGCTAATAAACGGGGGAACGATGAAAACAATGATCAGAAGCCCAGAGCCAAGAAAGCATAATATAGAAGTAATGGAAACGAAACTAGAACAAGTGAAGGATTTCAAATACCTAGGGGTGCTAACTAATGAATACGGAAAGATTGAGAAAAAAATCAACCCAAAAATCGGAGCAGCAGACAGATTATTTAATGCTATTTAAAAAAATCTGGTGTGATGCACTCACACAACTTCCTTTTACAGTGATCTTATAATTAGCCAAAAATTTTATTTTTAGTTTTTAAGCATTTGTCAAAAATTTTCAAAAATTAGAAATTCTACAAAAACGGTACAAAATAGAGCGTTAGTCGAAGAGACAATTTTTTTCTAAAATCTTAAGCTGAATTCAAAAATGTAATAACATACCGGGTGTTCTATTTAAAATAGGTGTTAATAAAAAAACCAAAAGAACCCATTTTAGAAGTATTCGACTTGAAAATCACCTATCTCACATCAATACACATTCAAAATGCAATAAAATTGTAAAGTTTGAAAAAAGTCGTTAGAGCCGGTTTTGAAAAAATCGAAAAAAACTGAAAACCCACAAGAGCAAACACCTACTTGCGGTTATGAGATTTTCTTCAAAAGCTTGCTGCCTCATCTAAATAGTACATAAAACTTATATGTGAAGTTTCAACGCCATACCTCTTTTCCTTTTTGAGATATTCTGTTCACAGACACACAGACAGACCAATGAAAAAAAATATGTTTTTTGGGTTCAGGGGACTCTAAAACTTGAAGATCTCTTGAAAACTCAATTTCGAATTTTTGGGGTGAATCCAATACTTCCTTTATTGTAAAAGGAAGTAAAAAATGAAATACCGAAAGAAACAAAAATATATAAAAACGTGAAACAAAATTACAAACAAGCAAATTAGGAAACATAAGACATAAAATACAAGAAAGACAATTAAGATGGTTAGGACATATAAACCAGATAGGAAAAGGTAGAATATCCAGAAGAACATACGAAGTAATAGAAATAGGGGGAAAACTAAGACATCCAAGGAAGACCTGACAGGAGAATGTTAGAAAACCGGAAGAAGAAAGAGGTGCGGTCTGGAGCAATATAAGAGAACTCACGGAAAACAGAGAGAAATGAAGAGAAGTATGGAAAAGGACATCATCAAGCACGACTTAAACCCACTACGCCTTACGCCAAAAGGTAGATTGGCATCAAGACTAAGTCATTATCATCATCGTTATTAGCTTATTCCATTGTTCGTCGGATGTAATCCTCCCTTAGTTGTCTCCATTCTTATCTGTTGTTCGCTTTTTGCATCCAGTCATATCCAGCAGTTCTTTTGATGTCGTCCGTCCATCTGGTTTGGGTTTTTTTCTAAACCTTTTGTTTGATCTAGGCCTTCACTCCACGATTTTGCGAGTCCACCTGTTGTCCGACATTTTTCCTACATGCCCCGCCCAGTTCCATCTTCATAATCGGTGTATCATGTGTGTTACTTTCAATCTTCTAATTTCGGTGTTGGGTATTCTATCTTAAAGCTTAATATTGATCATTCTACGCTCCCCTGTTGTGTGACTTGCAGTTTATATATTATATCATTGTTAAGTGCGCAGGTGTACGTCCCATAGGTTAAGATAAGTAACATGCATTGATCGAAAGTTCTGTCTTTTAGCGAATTTGGTATATTGGATTAAAATGTTTTTTTTACCATCTTCCGAATGCTGTCCAAGCTAAAGACACTTTTCTGGCAAAATCTGCTTTTAAATTATTTTAGATAGTTCGATTAATTATCCTAATTATTCCTATGACTTGATGTTTTCTATTATTTTGTTTTTTATCTTTATTTCTTTTTTATTTTCCTCGGGCTAGTTTGTCAAGTATTTGGTTATTCTTAAATTCATATTTAGACTTATTTCTTTCGATCTTATATTTATTTATGTCAATACTTCCTGTAGCTCTTTCCTGTTATTCGCTGTTGTCACTTGTTCCCAGTTTTTAGCACGAAGTTCTTTGAGATCCTCCTTCACTAGGTCCAACAATTTTTTAGGGCCTTCCCTCCCTCTTCGTTCCTTCTATTTCACGATTCAAAACTGGTTTCGTGACTGTCTTTTCCCAATCTTGCCACTTTATGCTTTGTTCTCCTGTTTTATACTAGCATTTTTATACAATTCACCTATTTTTGCGTTTGATCTTCTTTCTCAGTGGTTCTTGACCTATTTATCTTGAAAATCACACTCATTAAATTGTAAAATGTATTGCAATCGATCTTCGTCTATATATTTTTTAATGTAAATCTGCTAGACTCAGAAATTGAGTATTGTCAAGCTCCATCAATTTTTGCATTGCAAAAACCTTATGTCTTTTATTTTGTTGTGAACATGTTCTATTTTAATAACTTACAACTTCAATTAATATGTTGATGAACTTGAAGGAGTTAACTATAAAATGTTAGGTCAAACGTAGTAGCAGCATGTGGTAAAAGATACGATATGCTGCTTTTTCTGCGAAGCCTACCTCAATTATAAAAAAACACAATATGTCTTTTGAAGTACCCATATCATTTGGGAACCTAACTAGAAAATTATTATTTAGGAAGTGCCTAGGCCTAGGTAGTAAGAAGTTATTTCCAATAATGGGGAATGCATTAAAGAATTGTAGTAACTATTTAGTTAGTACATTATTTTCCTTTAGCGCGTGTTACTTCTGAACTCTTGAAGTATCAGACGGCTGATTATGTTTTAGTTTTGTTCTATTTTGACTCGGTTTAGTTTAGGTAGTAATAACACCATACTTTTCTATAGTCACTCCCATACCTCTTAAAATTCAGTTCCTGTTCATGCTAATGTAGCCATAAAATAATCTTGCTCGCGGAAAATTAAGGCTTTCGCCAGTTATCTATTTCAGTGCTAATACCTAATCGATTAAAAATAAATGGATTAAACTTAGAAAATCCGACATGAAATTCCAACGTAAGCGCGTTGGCACACTTATGTGTATGCTTCCTGCTTCCTATTAATTTCGGTTCAATAAGAGGCGTAAATAGGCGTTATCTACCATTTACACACGTATCAAACGCTAATCCCGCATGTCAACCCATGAGAACACGCCTGATCCCCGCTTAAAGTGAGCGTGCCACTTACCCCTAATACCGGTTCTAACACTTAATAGATTCCGGAGCTAAAACGACCGTTCTTAAAAACCAAAAGCGGCACGTGGCCGGATTTGTTTGGTCCCGACTCCGGGCGGCATATACGTAATCTGCAGACGCATAAGGTATAACACATCACATCGTTTTTTCCGAAGTCGTACGGCCAATCAGAACAGAAGTAAACTGCAGACGTGTTGTATTATAATGCGTCTGCACTTTACGCAAGCACTGTGACCACTATTATTTCTTATTTATTGTATCTTGAGTTGATAAATACAGACTATTATTATTAGTATTGTGTTTTTTCTTGAAATGTTCGGTTTATTCCAATTAAACGAGAGATATTTGGTCAGATGTAATTAGAGTCTATTAATTAATTTTGATATAAGAATTATCTCACGTTACTGCACGTTTGTAATATGACTGCTTTTTGGCCAACTTTCGAGTTACCAGCGATGATTATGCAAAAAAATAATGTGTACAACACGTATGAAAACAACTTTTTTTACTTATTTGCTTGTTAAACTCGGGCTTCGCCCTCGTTAATAAAACTTCAAATTCGTGAAAGAAGTATGAGTTTAATAATTAGTTGTACAATATACTATTGTACAACTGTCGTTAAAAATCAGTAAGATCATTTTTACTGACTAAATGTAACTTTTATTAATTTGATTATAATATAGAAAGCAGTTGTAGACATTTTTCAAAATAATCATGTTAGTTTTGACATTTGATTAGAATACAGAAAGCCTTACTAGATTTTTTTCAAAATATCGAGCTGTCAAACAACTGAAAGTTATTGATTTTCCTTAGTTACCTGACAAATATTGGTTTACTAAGTATTTTTAAAGTCTTAAAAGTGTGTAATTTTAAGGTGCTATCTCATAATATTAATTTTGACATATATTAGCGTAGTTACCTGGAATAAAAATGTAATTTTTAATGACAGTTGTACAAAAAGTGATTGTTTTTACGAGAGTAATAGTTTTATGAAAAAAATTACTGCGCTATAAAATAGAGCTTTATTAGATAGTTTAGCGCTTATAAAGTAGCTCTTTATTTCACTCTACAGATGAAAGTGCACGTTGCTATGGAAATTAATAAATAACCAATTGTTTGCTCGCAAGAATGGTGGCTATTTTGTTTATTACGGCTACATTAAGTAAGCCAAAAACGGCCAGATTCTAAATTCATTTGTACTTTTTGCAATACATAATGTAAATTTATTTTTTAATATTCATAGAAAAAATAATATTTACTTTTTGCGATAACATTTTTCGCTCATAAAATTATCATGACGCTGCTCGTGAACAAATCTTCATCCCCCGAAAAAAAAAACGGTTGTACGGTTTCTGTAAAATTTGTAATTTTTGAAAATTTTTGACAAATGCTTAAAAATTAAAAATCAAATTTATGGTTAATTATAAAATCACTGTAAAAGGAAGTTGTGTGCGTGTATCAGACCAGATTTTTTTAACTGTTTTCGAAAAATTACATTTTGTAAGCGCTAAATTTGGTTAGATATAGTTTGTATATCTACCGGCATTTTTTCGGTCTGTTTTTTCGGTCGGTTGGTCGAAATATAAACATGCGAAGCTAACCTCAACTTTATCTTTGGTAGTTAGATTTAATCAGTTGTGTCGTTTACAAATTGTACTCCTAGCCTTCTGGGTGCATACTTTCTATATTTCAATAATTTATAGTAATTTTAGACGACATTTAATACGATATAGCAAGTCAAAGCGAAACCACTAAGTAAACTGCAGACGTCTAATACCTCTCTGTGTCTGCACTTTACTTAAACTTTCATTGGCGCCATATTAATCAATTACCGATTGTAGCCGAACAGTTGTCATAATACCTTATGCGTCTGCAGATTACGTATATGCCTCCGGGCGTGATCCTGATCCTGTGACAATGGACGGTCGCCTGCCCCGAGTAGCCGCTGCTATCTTCGGCGTCCAGAGGGCCTCTTGGGATCTTCTGCTAATAGCCGGAGTGTCCCAACATAAGTCGGTGGAATGCACACCGCTTGGACCGTTTATGATTAAGGCGATGAATTTATGGAAGTTTAGTGGGGTTTCCTGACGAAAGAACCCTTAATTCTACTTAGCATTGACTTTTTTTAACTTCTGAAAAGTGAGATCAGCTTACTAAGCATGACTAGTTTTAGAATTACAATAATTAACTTAGACAATTACAGCTTTGGGCTCACATTAATGAGTCACCATCCTTTTTAAATTGATAATCCTAATTATTACTATGTTGTGACACTATTGACGTACAGATCTTCCTGTTACATCCTTTTTAGAAGTGTGTGGATATTACTTTCTTGTTTGTATTGAGTAGTTGCGAAGAACTTCTTGGTGATTAAACGGATGAAGCCTTCGACATATGAAACTACCAAATTATCATATATTTCCACAACGTTCTTTTAAAACAAAAATAGTACATTATGCAACCAGTTTAGAAAATTGATGTTTTACTGAACTGTCTGGTTTGAATAGGAACGTTAGCGTGTACTTAAACTGCCATACGAGTTCAGTAAAACCACTTTATTAACGCGTTGCGTATACTACTTTATCGCATTTCAAAATAATGTGAAATACTAAATTTTTATCTAAAAGTTACACTAAATGTCAAAACATAACTAAGCTGAGCAAAACTTGTTTCTACGCATAATAAGCAGCTTCGGTTGATGTTATACGTTTGGCACACTGGTTTGGCAGTACTAAAATATATTGTTGGTGGCACGCTAAGTTTATGTCAATTCGAGGTTAGTAGGGTGGATTTGAGTCAGTCTGCGTCAAAACTGACGCAAAACCTAACCTGCCAACCTCGAATTGACATAGACTTACAATGCCACCAACAATACAGTTGAGCATTGCCAAACGTAAAATGAATTGTCGTTGTTAGGCAGAAAAGTTTTGCTAATGCAAAAAAGTACCACATTTCTAAACGACTTTGAATGTAAAAATTTAGTATCTACATTATCAAATGAAATGCGATAAACTGGTTCTCTCAATTCCGTCTGTCTGTCATCCTGTTGGAGGTATAGCTCAAAAACTATTGTTTTGAGAAAGTCGATATTTTGCACGCGGATTATATCGTTTGCGGAAAAAGATCGCGGAATTAAAGCACCAGGAAAAAAGTTCCTCGTTAAGAAAGTCGCACAGAAAAAAAGTGACCGGAAACAAAATAACTGGAGAGAAAGTTTTCGAAACACACTGTTGAGGTGTTTATTATTTTAAAGAATTCCTTACATTTTTACTTCACTCGTCTAAAAGACCAAGGAAATATTGTAATCGTAAAAACTCGACCTCCGAGATTTCTTCAGATTTTCACGTTTCAGGGTTCCTAGATGACGAAAAACATTTTTTTCAATTCTGTCTGTCTGTCTGTCCGTCTGCCTGTTGGCGGTATAGCTTTAAATTATTTGTTAGAGGAAGACGATATTTTGCATCCGGATTATATGTTTACCTGGCTCGAAACCGAGAAAATTTTGGTTAAATCTTAAAAATTAAATTCTTCTTCTTTTTGCTTTAACTCAAGAATTATTAGTTAAATAGAAGCAATATTTAGCACATAGCTTAAGTTTTTACCCTTGGTTACGAAGAGCATATTTTGGACCCATACTATGCAGGGCAAACGCCTTACAAAAATTAATAGCTATTTAAGTAACAAGGAATGTAAGGCCCTATTAATATTTGAGGTAGGCAAGTACAAACCAAGACGAAGTCGCGGCTTGGTGCCTACCGAAAATGTTAATAGGCGATACATTCCGAGTTATCTTATTATATTTTCCCGCTGCTTATCGAAATTTTCTTAGATTTTTGAAAAAATCGTTTGGTTTGTCACCCACATAAACACTTGCAATTTATAAACACAACGTCTAAATCTGCATCTTGCTTTGCTAATTTTATTATCCTAGGAACTTAATAATAATATTAAGTTCCGTTGTCAAGAAAAAGCAGCAAACAAATATAATCACCGACTTACACGTTTTGTTACTAAGGCTGTATCACTAACTTACATGATCAGCAGCGGGAAAATTCTTTTTTTCCTTTGATATTTTCACAATTTTTAATTTCAAAACTTGCGAGAGAAGTTTTGAGTAAAGCTCTTTATATATTTCTTAATACTTAATTGTTTCTTTTTAAATATTACTTACAGTATTGTATGTAATATATAGATTATAGAGAGTATATAATAAAATAAAATAGTTATTGCACTACTTATTCATTTTGATTTTTTTCCGGCGACTCACTTTCTGGTGTTTTTTACCGGGACATTTTTATCCGGTGACTTCCTTTCCTGTGATTATTTTTCCGGGTGACTTTTTTCTGAGGGCTTTTATGCTGTGACTTTTTTTCTTTTGACTCTCTTTCGGAGTTCGGATTACCTGGCTCGAAAGCAAATACACTTCAGGTCAAATATATACAGGGCGAGCACCTTAAAAGAATAAAATGTTGTCTATTTATAACGAAATATGTTGCGTAGCTTCGAAAGTAAGATGGAGAATGTTTCAAATCTTCGAAAAGGAAATGTAGGCCGGAAAATTGGTTCACTTTAAAGCTGAGAAAGGACAGTACGGCAACAGTAGGAAAACTTGCAAAGGACGCTTTTTTATCTAAAAAATCTCAAAATTACTCTGTAATATTTTTATCTTGCTAGATAAACTTACAGTTTTCCGTGAATAATAGTGTAAATTAAATGTTCTGTGATCATGTCGGTGCGGTTCCGTACATTGCTCATTCACGATGTGTTTTTTCTATAATACATTTGACGGGCCCGATTTTCCATTCAGTAATATATTGGAGTAAATCACGTTTTATATGGCGTTTGATGTGGCGGAAGTAGCTTAGTGTTCTTTTTGCTATGTTATTTTCTACTTTAGGTATTGTTTTTCTCATTCTCTGCAAGACTTCGATAATTGTCATTTTATGGTCTGTGGGATTTGCAGATTTTACTACTGGATTGCTATCTAAGCTTTGTTTTAATGTCTAATTTAAATGTGTGTATCTGCTCTATTTTTAAGTTACTTCTTGGTATATTTGTAGTTACGTACGTTGTACCCATTTCTAACCATAACTTTTGTTTCGGTGTTTATCATTAGACTATATTATTTAACAGCACATCAAGCTTTCAGATATTTCATTATGCCGCCCTCCAACAAAAGTGCTCACAACCCTGATTAGCTCAAACTCTCGGCGATTTGTTGTCATGGGTAAGGATCAGGCGTTAGTTAGCGAATAAAAATAAAACAAATTACAAAAGGGGCGCCGGTCGTCAACCATGACAACAAAACCAGCCTAACTAACGTTCTAAATAACATCACTCACCGTATAGGACCTCAGCTTAAAAGAACCTAAACTAAAAAAGATAAGGAGGTTGCGGTAGCCCATAAAAAACCCAGAAACAAAGGTCAAACACCGAAACTTTCGAAGTCGGACAACTCGGCGCCGCCATCTCGGCGCCGCCACTTCGGCGCCGCCATCTCGGCGCGGGGCCAGCTCGGCGCCGGGACAACTCGGCGCGGAGCCATCTCGGCGCCAGCCAACTCGGCGCTAGGCCATCTCGGCGCCGAATTCAAATTCGCAAACTACAGTGTGCACTACGTAAGAAAATTATTTTAAACAAATAATCAATAAAGTGATCGCCAACAAGCTGGCATCAAATAAAAAGAAATATTTAGAATTTCTTGGAAAATCAAACACTGACGACCAGAGGTGGTTGCAAAGTGATTACAAAGGGGCCAAACAAAAGTTGTAACGTGACTTCCATCATTAGTAAAATTTTATTATTTTTTTAAATAATTACGAAACATGCATTTACTAGTCAAGATAGAGAAACATTTTACGAAAAAAGTTTTTTGGCTTTGAGATTGTTCAGTCAGCTAAAACTAACACGCAATAAAAATTTTTATTGAAATCTTGCTTAATTTCCGAAAAATAGCACTTTTTGCATTTACACAATTTCGAAAAACGCTATTTTCTAACTAAGTAAAGTGCCTTTTATGTGACAAATATTTCGTTAATGTTTATTTCAAAAATCAAAAAAAAAATTTTTTAACAAAGTTTTTTTATTATGAAATAAAAAACTTTGTACAAAATATTTTTTTCCATAGCAGTCTTTGTTAAAAGTAAAATTCTTTGATATGGGACCTAAGCATAAAAGAAAATCTAAGAGATCAAAGTTGGCCGAGGATTTTGAAATTTGGCATAGCAGCCTAGATGTTGATTCTAAACAACTTTTCTTAATAACTTTTTGTCGTATTTGCTACATAAAAGGCACGCAGTAAAATAGGTTTTTTGAAAACTTTTAAGGCATACTTGATTTTTCAAAACTGAAAGCCTGTTAGAAATTCGCCTTTAAACAAGCAGCGCTGAACCCCAAAAAATAAAAATTTAAATCGAGAATTTTTTACCTTTAAAAGAGTCGTTTCACCTATCCGCGGACACACTGTATATACTTGGTGATTTTTAAGTTGATTCTTTCCTTTTACCAGGATATAAAGCTAAAAAAAAGCTTTTTTTCTCATTTGCCACTTTTCCGAAATATCATAACTAAAGGAGGTACAGGGTGTTAAAGTTTCAAATTAAAAACTAAACTTTGGCGCAAAGGCGGCTGGACAATTTTATTTTTGTTTATCTCTGTTGTCAAGCAATGACCTCTCAACTAGTTTCCCATTGTAATTCTCTTAATGTTATTGCTACAATAATGGCTTATGTTTATGAAAATAATGAAGGAGTGAATATGCTTATTATTTGCTGGGAGTGTCGTCAAAATGCCGCTGCCGCATCGCTCTGATACGCGGAATATGTGTGTAGAAGCGAATGCTGATAATTTTGAACATATCATTTAAGTTAGATTAAGTTTGGTTTAATTTTTGGTAAGTAATTTTAGTTCTTAATTTGAAACTTTAACACCCTGTACCTTCGTTAGTTTTGATATTTCGCAAAAGTGGTAAATGAAAAAAAACCTTACTTAAAAATCACCTTGTATACAGGGTGTCCGAAAAATACGTGTACAACGGAAGACCACAAGTTCCTTTGCCCAAAATATGATGATTTAAAATGATTAACTTTCAACCCCCTGTATAATCACTACAATTTTTTCTCTAAATAGTTACTTTAATTTATAAGCTATTTCCTCTCTTACAATATTCTAGTTGGGTGAACGGTTTAGCCACAAAAAAATATGTTGAGTTACAATTACCTACTGATTCTGGCTTGTAGAAAATATTTTTTTTGTGACTAAACCGTTTACCCAACTAAAATTTTGTAAGAGAGGTTATAGCTTCTAAAATAAAGTAGCTATTCACAAAAAACATGGGTAGTGATTATACAGGGGTTTAAAAAAATATGGATGGATAATTTATTGTGACAATGTTTTTAAACACCCTGTAATTTTCGAAATTAAGGTTTATTCCACAAAAGGCTATAGTTTACTGGTACAGAAGCATGGCCAAAAAATGAATAAAATCTATCAAAGATTTTTCGACTTACTTGAAAAACTAATCATTTTTGAATACCTCTAGCGGCTAAACTAAGCAACTTTGTATATAAGTAAGATGAGTTAAATCATCATATTTTGGGCCAAGAAACTTGTGGTTTCTCGTTGTGCACGTATTTCCGAACACCCTGTATACAGTGTGTCCCCGGATAGATGAAACGACTCTTGTAAAAGGTAAAAAATTCTCGATTTAAATTTTCATTTTTTGGGGTTCAGCCCTGATTGGTTAAAGGCGAATTTCTAACAGCATTTCAGTTTTGAAAAGTCAAGTATGCCTTGGAAGTTTAAAAAAAACCTATTTTATTTGAAATCGGCATTGAAGTACCTCGAAATCGTCATTAAAATACGAGAAATCGGCATTAAAGTAATCTATTGTTTTACGACTTTTTTGTAGGTGATGAGGCGACAGATAAACGTCAACCGACGTCAACATAACCTACAAAAGTTGGTTAAAATGATATAATTTCACAATTTCTCAATTTCAAATAAAACATAGTGTACACCTCGGCACTGAAGTTCCTTTTTATCCCTCATGTGGCTTATTTTTCAAAGGTAAACTTCAGGGCCTTGGTATGCAAACTACTATTACTGTAGAGTAGCGTGCCTAATATGTAGCAAATACGACAAAAAGTTATTAAGAAAAGTTGTTTAGAATCAACATCTAGGCTCCTAGACCAAATTTCAAAATCTTTGGCCAACTTTGATCTCTCACATTTTCTTATATGTTTAGGTCCCATATCAAAGAATTTTACTTTTAACAAAGACTGCTATGGAAAAACAAATATTTTTAACAAAGTTTTTTATTTCATAATAAAAAAACTTTCTTAAAAATAAAACTCTTTGATTTGGAAAATAAACACTAAATAAATATTTGTCACATAAAAAGCACTTTATTTATTTAGAAAATGGAGTTTTTCGAAATTGTGTAAATCCAAAAAGTGCTATTTTTCGGAAATTAAGCAAGATTTCCATGAGATTTTTAGTGTGTTAGTTTTAGCTGACTAAACAATCTCAAGTCCAGAAAACTTTTTTTCGTAAAATGTGTCTCTACCTTGACTATTAAATACATGTTTGGTAATTATTTTAAAAAAATGTTATATTTTACTGATAACGGAAGTCACGTGACAACTTTTGTTTGGCCCATTTGTAATCACTTTGCAACCATCTCTGGTCGTCAGCGTTTGATTTTCCAAGAAATTTTAAATATATTTTTTTTCATTTTATGCCAGCTTTTTGGCCATCACTTTATTTATTATTTGTTTATAATAATTTTCTTACGTAGTGCACACTGTAGTTTGCAAATTTAAATTCGGCGCCGAGATGGCCTCGCGCCGAGTTGGCTGGCGCCGAGATGGCTCCGCGCCGAGTTGTCCCAGCGCCGAGCTGGCCCCGCGCCGAGATGGCGGCCGAAACTTTAATTCAGCAACAAGAAAGTGTGAATAAAATTAAGTGCAAGTGACAGCTAAAGTGGGGTATCAGCGGCTCTAAACTATATATTAAAACAACTAAGTAGATGCAGTCAATTAAATAATGATAAAAAAATAGCGTCAAAGACACTTAAATAGTAAATCAGGTTCATCAATGCCAGAGGACATGAGGTAAAATAGTACAATGGAGCTTAAAATGTTACACTGGGTCGCTATATTGAAAATGATCTAGGAGGTTGCATGTTAAAAATTATACAAGAGCTACGTTGGGCAAAAGAACATAAAGAAACCAAATTAAGTAGTGAATAGAAGCTATTAAATTCTGGCTTAAAAGGAAATTGCGCGTTTAATAGTATCAGAGTTCATAATTGTAATACAGTTAATAGAACTGCGCAGGAAGTAATCAGTGGAAAACGTATCTCATCTAACAAGCGCTAACAAAAATATCATATTTAATCTTTGTCGATAGGCCTTCGAAACACTTCGAAGGATGAAACGTAATAGGTATATTCAAAATAATAATTGGCTACCTTTAGCTGCTTGCCTTCAGCGCTAAGAAGTTTTCTTGGTACTATCTTACCCACAAAATCGAACATCAAAGTTGTAAAGGGGAACCAATGTCCTAACGTAGCCATGGCTATCCGATTTTCCTGGGCAGTAACGTTGTCGCTTCACCAGGATGCGTCGATGGATAGAAAAAAATCTCGCACGAACTCTGTATTCTGGATCCGCTCAAGAATTAATAGCCTTAGGCCTCTGCGAAATAAATTCCAGCAATAACAAGCGGAAGCGGTCCAGACGGTTAATACGATGTTCCAAAAGCAAGAATCTACATACCTGCGCCAAGCGAATCTAACGAAGCGGGCCTCGCGGTTCCTACTGTAACGAAGCATTTTCTAGCATTTTCTAAAGTGCCTATAACGTGAATCTCCTAATTAGCTACCCTAAAATAATATAAGTCTATCTTAAGTGGCGGTGGCCCACTGAAGACGTGCAGTAAAAAATAAATATTGCACGGCTTGCATTATGATTAAAAAAAACTGTGCCACCGCTTCAGAAAGCTAGAAAAGCTTTGTAGCACTCGATGACATTAGGAAATTGCATGGAAAACTAAATATTAAAAAATTTTCACACTCAAACGACTTAACTCTCCAACTCGCAGAAAGAAAGTGTGCGAGGTTCCAAAATTCTGTGGTGTCGTTTTCGACAACTTCCGAATAAAGTTAGTTTGACTTAAAAATTTATGGAGTTGGTAAAGAAAAGGGAGTAGGCATTCACTCATTCAAAAGGAAAATCTGAGACGCCAACGGCAAAATTAAAAAGGGCCGTTACATCATAAAGCGCATTGTGAGTGATCTCTTTACTTTAGATTATACATCAAATAAGAAGAACAAACGTATACAACTCTGATAGATCCCTTGTTGAATACGTATTTTTATAAGTTTTTCATTTCTTTCTCTTGCCAGTATAGATATTGCCCTCTATATATTTGAATATTTTTTCATCTTCTCTATTCGTTGCAAGGTGTCTATGAAATGTATATTCTAGACTTTAGCAACTGCCTTCGTTGGTACCCATTCTTGCTTTGAATCCAAACTGCGTATTCCTAAAAGTACACTTGTACCTTGTGCGTTAGTAAAGTATAATCAAAACTACCATCAAGAAGCTATTAATTACACCAATTCTGCTTTAGTAATAAAATGTATTTACATTTTGTTTCATAAGCAATCTGAATATATTCAGTTGCATTGTGAAAATAGCGCCTAGATATTAAAGATTTGGCTAAAAGTTTGATTTTTCTACTTTCTGACAAGCTATAAGCTATATTGTCGAACTGATATTGAAGACTTAAATGAAGTTTCGAAATCACCTTGCCTTTATACGAGGGTATTTTTTCAACCTTTGATTTAGTAGGAATAAAAAAACGAGAAACAATATGAAACATTTATTGCATAGAAAATGTAGGTGCATCTCTCAGCTACACTTCTACATAATCGCCATTTCGATGCAGGGACTTATCATACCGTGGCATAAGTTTTTCTATGCCCTCCTCAAAGAACTTTGCTTTCTGGTAACTCAGCTAACTGTTCAGGTTGATGTTTAGCTTCTTCGTTAAACTTTCTGCATCATTCTCGCACATAACCGTCTCGCATAAACTGTAATCACTCGACTATCAATTTTGGCTGCATTATGCTCTTCATGATTGAGACTTCAGCCAAAAAAAAAAACAATTGCGGCTTACGGCGCGCAGTTCAAACTTGGCAAGTGCTGTACGCCGTAATTAGCTTTATTTTAGCTGAAAATATATACACTCAAGGGCATAATTCAGCCAATTATCATCATCAGATGAGTACAGTTTATGAACGACTACTTTTTGCGAGAATGATGCAGAAAGGAAAGAAAAAAAGCTGAAAACCGACTCAGCTGAGTGACTAGGCGGCTTCCTTCTTTGAGGAGGGCATAGAAACTTTGTGCCATGGTATGTTAAGTGCCTGCATTGAAATGGCGACTATGTAGAAATGTCGCTGAAAAATGTAGCTATATTTTCTATACAATAATTGTTTCATATTCATTTTTGTTTTTCATTCGTACTGAATCGGAGGTTGAAAATGACCCTCGTATAATCATCGTTGAAGGTTATAGTGCAAAAATCATCTGTGATAAAATTGGTACAACATAGACGAAGAATAGATTGTGGTTTTCCATTTCTAATGTGAATTAGATAGGTTTCCTTACTGTTAGTATGTTAAAGAAATGTGTTCGCCTCATGAATACAAAACAGATAAAATATAATTTGCAAAACACGTTCATTATTGCGATATTATTTCTCATAAGTTAGACTTGGACTATCTCTTCAAAAAACGTAAGTATGAAGTAATTTAATTGTTCAATTAATTATGATTTATTAGTAACTCTATTTTAGACAGTAATGACATTAGCGCCTTATACTCAAAAATTAAAAAATGTTTTTTTCTTCAAACGGCAGTAAAATGTGACATTATACTGCTTGATTGATGATAATGATGATGCTAAACTATCACTTCATTGTCATGGCATCTAATAGCTATTTAAGTAACAAGGAATGTAAAGACCTATTAACATTTGAGGTAGGCTAGTACAAGCCAAGACGAAGCCGCGGCTTGTTGCCTGCCTGCCATAAGACAAATGTCATTATATTCTAGATGGCTATATTTCATATAAAGCAAAAACAGATCAGCGTAGGTAATGTCACACAAATTACAAATTGTCATTTTGACAAGTTAGTGTTTTCGAAATTAGTTATCGCAAAGGTAAAATCATGTTTACAAATAATATTTGGAGAAGCCCACAAAAATGCAAGTGCTGCTCGGACTTTATACATTCAGCGTTATCCTAATCGCATTATTGGGCGATCACATGATTTGACCCTACTTTTTTAATGAAAATTTAACAGGTGAGCAATATTTACGGTTTTTGCAATATATACTCCCTGGATTACTAGAAGACCGCGCGCATTACCATCGAGATGTAAGAAATTACTTGAATGACGTTTATGGAGAAAATTGGATTAGAAGAGGAGCCGTACATTTTGGCGTCCACGAAGTCCCGATCTAACTCCATAAAATTTTTTCTCCGGGGTACTGTTAAGGAAGAGGTCTATCAAACGCAATTTGAAAGCGAAGAGGAATTAAGAAACCGAATAGTAGACACATGTGCATCCATTACACCAGCTATTTTGGTTCGTGTTAGAAGATCTATTGTCAAACGAATAAGAACATGTTTACAAATTAATGGAGATCATTTCGAACATTTGTTATAACAGTTAGGGATAGGGTTACCAACATTGAGTCGATGCTGACCCGAAGAAAATAATTTTTTGGGGAGAAAAAAGAGATAAAATTAACCAAAAGTTCAAGGTGAAACAGTTTTTACATTATAAAGATATAATTCCTAAAATTGCTTTATATTTTTTAAGTAGCATATGAAATGCAGCATTTTTTTACCCCTCGGATACATTAAATTGGAACAAGACGTCTCTTACGCCTTAATATTATTAGCCCTTTTTATCCTCAGTGAACATGAAACTCTTAGTCGCTTATGCAAGATAATTATTTACCAAAACAGAAATCTGATTCCCCCTTATAGTGTTGTCGAACTGAAACTTAACTTTAAACAATGCACAAAAAAGTCGAATTTTTTACCTCATCTATTGACTTCAAAACACATAAAAAACAAAAAACAAGCATAAAAATACAAAAGAAAATAGAGTTAAGTTCTCAAACAACCTATGTGAGAAATAGATTGAGGCTACTCGCAGGCGTGTTATAAACATACATGAACAAAGTAAAACATCATCAAAAATAGCGTTGAAATAATTATCTTTTAAAAGAACGGTAATGTCAAAATGTTTAACTAAACTGGAATGTCAAAATTGTGTGAAGCCTGTACTTATTTGAGTCGTTGAAAATACATTCCTGTGCGTTTGCAAAAGCTTGCAGTTAAACGCAACCTTACCACGCTCTGCAAACATTTTGCCTGGAACTGCCTGCTGCATACCCTTGTAAATGGTACGCCTCGATTGCATCACCTGCTTCTGGCGGACATTATTCTGGGAACCAGTGATTGCGTACAGGCTTCATAAGGGCAGTTGAATTGGCGCCTCTCAAAATTGATGCTTCAAATAAGCCTCTAAATGTAGCACAATGGGTGTACTTACATGTACAGGGTGGGCCAAAGTAGACGCTTTCTTATGGAAACTCATGTTCCTGTCAAAGATAGAAAAATTTTGACCAACATCTCCCGAGCTCAAATTTTTTGAAAAAGTTACTGGTGCAAACAGAGTTTTGCTATCGTAAACCGTTAGGCCGCTAGGGGGCGTTTTTCAAAATTCGTCGATTTCTTTAAACCCTTCTAGCTTTTTTGTTTTTAGAAATAATTGATTTCTGTAAAAACTTTCTCATAGCAGTTTTTGGTGTAGAATAGGCTGGTGAATTTTGTTTTAATACAGGGTGATTCGTAAATTTGCTGCAACAAAAATTGTCTTTTTTCTTATGGGACACCCGGTATATTTAGACATTTTTTTGTAGTCCTTAAAATTCTCTTTTCAAAAATATATAATACTATATGTCTAAATTTAGCATTTTACGGTATATTTGGCTTTAAGTTAAATAAACTAAAAATATCAAGTAGCCATTGTGTCATAGCGCCGCATGACCATTGTTTTATACCAACATTAGCAATATTTATGAGGAAAACAAAGTTGGAGCTAACTAAATAAAAAAAAAAGCAAAAACCATATAGGGTTACAAACATTTAGAACAAATAACAAAATTAATAAAACATATTACCACCCAACGATATGTCCTTTTATAACATATGTTCAAACTGGCCACCGTTCTGATTAATACACAAGCGGCAACGTTGTTTGACAGCATTTGCAGCATTTCTTAGCTCAAATTTAGAAACTATAGCAAATGCATTTTGCACTGCTTCCTCTTGCAATTCTCTTGATGTAATCGGTTGTCTATATGTCAAATCTTTAATTTTTCCCCAAAAATAGCAGTCTAGGGGTGTCATATCGGGGGACTTCACTGGCCAAGCGATTGGTCCTTGGTTCCCTATCCACTCTTCCCCAAACTGCACTTTTGAGTAATTAGTTATAACTCTTCAAATATGAGGCGATGCACCATCTTGTTGGAAGGTGGAAATTTAAATAGACACTGATAAAAAACCAGATTCTGTTCAAATTCAAAAGCTATTTGACTAATTTGACAGCGGCCAACATTTTTTTCCTCATAAATATTCCTAATGTTGGTTAAAACAATGGTCATGCGGCACTATGACACAATGGCTACTTGATATTTTTAGTTTATTTAACTTAAATCCAAATACACCGTAAAATGCTAATTTTGGACATATAGTATTATATATTTTTGAAAAGAGAATTTTAAGGACTACAAAAAATGTCTAAATATACCGGGTGTCCTATAAGAAAAAAGAAAATTTTTGTTGCAGCAAATTTACGAATCACCCTGTATTAAAACAAAATTCACCAGCCTATTCTACACCAAAAACTGCAAGTTTTTACAGAAATCAATTATTCCTAAAAACAAAAAAGCTAGAAGGGTTTAAAGAAATCGACGAATTTTGAAAAACGACCCCTTGCGGCTAACGGTTTACGATAGCAAAATTCTGTTTGAACCAATAACTTTTTCATAAAATTTGAGCTCGAGAGACGTTGGTCAAAATTTTTCTATCTCTGACAGGAACATGAGTTTCCATAAGAAAGCGTCTACTTTGGCCCACCCTGTACACTCGGAAAATGCGTTTGTGGAATTTGCAAACGCTGGCTTGCTCGACTTTAACACTGTTTGCAGCAAACATTGACCGTCAGGCTATGGCTGCTTCAAATTATCTTATATTTCCCTGGACAAATAAGGACTATACTTTCCTTTCAGAAGAGGGTGTGTGCAACTGCTGCTTCTTTTTTTTTGTTAAATTTGCATGAGTTGAAAATTCCGGCATCCCACTATAGCGTCTGTTTCTTGCTGCACTCTCGAAAACCACAATTCACAATACACGTCCAGCACCGAGACCGGCTTTGCTAACATTTGCTTATATAAAATACAATTAAAATCTAATAATAGAACATATGAAATACAACTTAGCTTCTACATTTAAGCATGAAAATAAACATTTCTGTAACGGATCCAGCTGGCCCGTTCCACTTACCATAATTCTTTGTAAATTATAGGAATTTAAAGACAAAACCATTTTTTACATTCCATAAAAGAAATGTTCAAAATCCATCTTAGAGGTTAAGTAAACTGCTACGGAACTACAATTTTCTGAAAAAATTAAGATATTTTTTAAAATTATATTATTTTCCTCTTTGACCACTTTCTTACCAATGACTTCTGCCCTGTAGCTTTAAAGGAGTAAAAATTTTTGCAATCGATGTATGTATGAACGTTTAGTAAACCCGAAGAATTTTATTGAAAACCCGAAGCCCGAATAATCATTGCCAAATCCGAAGTCTTCGGGTCAAAATGACAGTGTTGGCAACCCTAGTTAGGGAATTTATAATTTAATATTTTTTACGTATGGTTGAGTTTGTTTCTTTTGCATGTATTAAAATAAAAATATGTCGTGATCGATATAATTCTGTGACAGTTGTCATGCAACATAATAAAAGAAACAGTCTAGGTTGCAATGACATCTGCAATATGGGTTGCATTCAAAATTCGTCAGGGGCTACAAGTTTCTTGGCCCACCCTTATAAATAATGACACTCACTTACAAGAGCAAAGGAAAAATGATAGTGTTACAAAGAACGAGACAACTGCAGTACTGCGTTTAAAAATATCTTTATGTCAAGCATCCAGTTGCTCAACTTTTATAGTAGTGCGTGCTACACTAATAAGTGTGGGATAACCAGTCAGGCGTAAAAATCTATTATCTACTAGCAACATGATATTGTACATTTTCGTCATAGACACCAAATATGAAAAGCTACTCATAACTCCCAAGGGACTTGTCAAATTATTTCTCCCTCAAACTCATGCTAACAATGCAACTACAATTAACGTCTTAGCAAACATACAATGAGGCAATACTTGATGTTACTTACATATTCTAATTTTAAATGTCATGACATTTTGAAATTTTATACTATATTTACGAATATTCTAGTAGATAAGATATTGTATGCACCACGGGAGATATTCGTGTTTTTTCCCTTCGGTTGCCTTACCTCAGGGAAAAAACATATTCATATCTCCCTTAATGCATAAATATCTATTAGAGACTGCACTGAAAGAAAGGCCATGGGAGAAAAGAAGAAAGATCGGTTTACGTTAAGGATTGAATGGACCCAGGCTAAAAAAGAATAATGCTGTTTTCTTAATTTATGGATAATTGATTACTTTGGAAATTTTAAAATTTTCTATATATTATCAATAATCTTCTTCTTCTTCTCCAGCCTATATTGATATCCACTCCTGGATGTAGGCCTCCTCCATTCGCTTTCAAGTTGTTCTGCACCGGACTGATATCATCCAGTTCTTCCCAGCCGTTCTTTGAATGTCATCTCGCCAGCGCTTCTGTGGTTTTCCCGTTTTTGTGGATCTTGGCTACAATGTAATATTTTGCGGGTCCAATTCTCTGGATCCTGTCTCGAAATGTGGCTTGTCCATCATTTCAGTTGAGTCGCCCTTTTAATTACATCTGTTACTTTTGTTCTGTTTCTGATGTCTTCATTTCTTATTCTGTCCCTTATGCTAACCCCCAGCATTGCGCGTTCCATCGCTCTCTGGTTGTTCTGAGTCTCTCGGCACTTTTGTCTCCAGGCCATATGTGGCTACGGGTAGAACACATGTATCATATCCTTCCTCTTTAGGTTTATGGAGATATTTTGCGATTAGAGAATTTACCCCATTTTTCCAATTGCCGCCCAGCTTTGGCCTACTCTTCTCTTTATTTCGGCAGTTTGTCCTTCCTTTCCTAATTTGATGTTATGGCCTAGGTATACATATTCGTCCACAATCTCTATATTGTGATTTTCGATGTTTACTTGAGCATTTTCTTTAGACAGTATCTTTGTTTTTATAAAATTTATTTTAAGACCGACCTGTTCTGAGACTCATTGGAGTTGTCTTAACACGGTGTCTAGTTCTTTGATGTCGCTACTAATGAGAATGATGTCAGCGAAGCGGAGATGGTTTAGAAACGTTCCATTTACATTGATGTCCTCCATCGTCAAGGTGAACAGTTTTGGTGATATTACATTCCCCTGTCGTACTCCATTCTCTGTCTTAATCTTTTCCGTGACCATATCTTCGTCCACATTCACCTGTGTAGTAGCGTTTTCGTATATGTGTTTTATTAGGTTTGAATACCTTGTGTCGATGCTTGCATTGTCCAATGCTTTCAAGATTGCCCTTCTTTCGATCGAATCGAATGCTCTTTCATAGTCCACGAACGCTATGTGTAGTGGGGTGTTATATTCCGTGCACTTTTCTATTAAGTTTTTAATGATTTGCAAGTGGTCCATTCTGCTAAAACCCTTTCTAAATCCCGCCTGTTCCACTGGTTGGTATAAGTCGAATTTGTTTGTTAGGCGATTTGTCAGAGCTCTAGAGAGTAACTTGTATAGGTGCGACAGCAAACCAATTGGTCTATAATTAGCTATGTTGGTATTATCTCCATTCTTGAATATCTGGAGCGTTTCTGCGTTTTGCCAGGCTTTGGTTATCCTTTCTTCTTTTAGGCATTTATTTAGAAAAATAATGAGAGCTTTTTCTAGGGCTTTTCCTCCCATCTTCATCATTACCGCGGTGATTTTATCTGCGGCCAGGAATTTTCTATTTTTCATTTGCTTTAGGGCCGCTGGTATTTTCGCTGCGTTTATGTCTGGGATTACTTCTGATACTACGTTTTGGATGTTTATTTCCTGTATCTCTTCTTCTGTGCCTGTTGATCTATACAATTTTTTGTAGAATCTTTGGATTGTTCTAAAAACTTCTTCTTTTCCAGCTTCTATTTCGCGTTGCTCGTTTCTGAGTTGATAGAGTTTGCTTCTTCCTCTGGATATGTTTGTTTTCAGTGCTTTCATATTAGTATTTTCCTCGATGGCCGTTCTGATACTTGTCGTGTTGTAAGCTCTTAGGTCCATGCGGGTTTCCTTGCTTATTCTTTTGCACAATTCTTTATATTCATTTGTATCTCTGTTAATTGACCTTCTCCTTTTTATCAGTTCTGTAGTATTAGCACTCAGTTTATTGTTCTTTTGTGGTGTTCTTGAGCATGTTTTCTTTATAGCTGTTTGTATACTGTTAGTAATTATTATTGGTGTCATATTTTCTAGTTCGTCTGTTGCCTGTAATTTAGGTTCTAGGGCTTTTTGGATTTTATCTTGGTTTTTCGCCAATGTCTCGATCGTCGGGTATTTTTGTGCTTTCACAAGCTTCATTCTTTCTGCTTGAATGTTTAGGGCCGGTTGCAGAAAGCAATGTTTAAGTCTCGTGTTAGCTAACATCGCGTCAAAGTGAACAAAAACGAATCAAATCTCAAATGCTTATGGTAACTAATACATTAGTAAACAAAATTTGATGCGATTTTGTTCACTTTGACGCGATGTTAGCTAACACGAGACTTAACATTGCTTTCTGCAACCGGCCCTTAGTGTGATATTAGCTCGGACTAGTCTGCGATCGGTTCCAGCGTTAAATTTATTCAATACAGACACGTCTTGACATATTTCTTTTTTATTTGCAATAATGTAGTCGATTTAATTTTTTATCTTGTCATCTGGGCTGCTCCAAATCCACGTTCTTGGTGGGATTTTTTTATAAATAATATGTGGTTTTAAAGGTTTGATTCTATTTATTTTAAAAATGATACTGTGTAGTTTATATACGTAGAAGGTGACTTGGAACTCCCCAGATGGTAATCAGAAAGACCAAATTTTAATTGATAATATTTAAATGTCCTTTATGTAAGAACATTTATGGTACAACGGAAATATTGGCTGCGATTTCTATATTTGGAATTACTTAAATTCAGGGATAGAATTTCTAACATTTAGCATAACAAAACATTCAGATAACTTAGATAATGTATATGGCAAAACATAGAAACGAGCATACAGGAAAACAGAACAGAAATATTCAATAAATAGAAGGAGAATTTTAACCAACAATAAATTCTATGAAGGATGATAGAAAATACTCTTGGGAGATATGTGGCTTCCGAAGCAATACGTCTACGATTGAACGATTAAAATGTGTACTTGACAGATGCTATTGGAAAACTACTGAATGGATTTTAACAAAATATACAAGATCCGTGGAGCTCTTGGTCTATGAGGATGCTGTAGAGATAATAACTAGAAGAATCATATACTGAAATGGACTGCTTTATAATTCTCTATTTATAAAAGTTAGGGCAAAATCCAAATAGACAATTTACTGTTTAATATTTTACTGTGTTCGAACTTTGCCTGCCATTAAGTTACTAGGCTGATTAAAATATGAAATGTACTGATTTAGTGCACAAAATAAATGGTTGTAGGCCCCTCTTTATATTTTATTCAACTGCAATTAATTAGAAAAACGCAAGCTCTCAGTAGAATACAAGCTCTTTAATCTCAGGGTGAGTTCCGAAGTCGACTGTATTTTAAAATTTATCTGAAGTGGTACCATACACAGTCAGTAGTTCAACCAAGCAGTAGCTCAAGGTCTACAGATCTGTCAAATCACAAATCGGTTGAATAGTGCGAACAGCGGTGCTTTGAAAGTTAAAATACTCGTAAAATATGAGAATTCGCAAGGTAATTATTCAAAATTTCGCGCTTGACCTCAAATAACAACTTTTGTTTCTAGCAGTTACGTATCTCATGACGCCAGACAGACGCCGTCCAAATTTTGGTAATTGGTTTTGGTCGCTTCCTCCACAGCTTCAACTTCTGCCAAACCACGGATTTTACAAACGCCAAGCTAATTACTTAAAAAGCGGCTTAGCTAGAGCCTTGGAAAGGATCTCCTCTTCTTTAACAAGGTTAGAAGTCGTATGCACCTGGTTTTTCGCACGCTGACACTAATTTGTTTAGGCTAAATCGTACCTTATAAAAATTCGTTGGACTGCATCGCCCCCTCTGGAAATGACTTTTTATAGCTTGGAAAACACTTTTATTATCAAAATTATATAAAAATAAAACTAGGAAGTTATGCCTAAATTTGTATTATTTTGGTAAATACAAATTTAATATGGAGCACAAATTTCAACAAACAGTCAAGTAATTAATTTTCAATTGTTCTCCCTCGTTATTAAACAAAAACGAATCTCGTTGCTATGAGACAATATTAACGGAAATTATATTTGATAACTTAAAGTACAAAACAGAAATAAATGTGATTACATAAATTCTATTTTACATTTTTCTTACAATCTCAGTTATTGTCTTTTCTTACATCTAAAATTATTTCGGTAGCGCTGTGCACACGCACCTTTAATTTTAACCACTGCTCTGCTTTTGCACTAATTGTAATTTTATATGCACTGATTTATTCGAGTTCACCACTTCTTATTTGCTTCGTTCATGTCCTGCTGCCTGCTTCTCAAATTGCGCCTTTGCAATGTCCTGTTATTTGATTCTATCTTTCTTTACCTTTTAGATTCCTCACAAATTTCACTTTTATTGACATTTAATAAAAAACTACGCATTTTTTAACCTGCACATAGCAAACCTTTTTGTGTCTATTAATTTCTTTCGGTTCGGCTCTCTATTATGCACAAAACTATTATTTTTGTTTATTTAAAAGTCAACTTCGACCCCTGTGAAAATGAGCTCTGCCTTCTGCGTTTCTTACTCAACTACTTTATTACTTCTCGCATCTCATTATCAATGCATTTACTGTTTGATTTTTTAGTTTAACATTGCAGCTACATAAAACACCCCAACCCTGTGCTTATTGAATTGGTCCATTATGTTGCACTGCTAGCAGGGTCGAGTCGTGGGCTTAATACCATTACAATACAAACTAAAAGAAAACAAAAGTCATGGCAATACAAATATCGGAACAGAACATCACTATAGACGATTACAACATAGAAATCTTACAGCAATTTGTGTACCTGGGCTGGGTGATTAGCCAAATAGATGTTTTTATGGCATCAGAAAACAACTCCGCATATTCAACCGTAAATCAAAAAATAATCCTCTACAAAACGTTAATAAAACATCTTAAACTAGGGGCGTGAATCCTGGATATTACGCCTACTATTTGAAAGAAAAATCTATGGCTCGATTCTAGAATACAGTATATGGCGAAAACGATATAATCAGGCGATACTTATATCAGCTAATTAAGGTTGGAAGTCTGACATCAGCAGAGCATGTCATGATCATGGAAAACCATCCAAAAATTTGGTGTTGGGTAAGCCAGAGAGAAGAAGTAAGTCGGAAAACCAAAGCTATGATGGTCAGAAACTGGAGAGCTGAAGAGTAGGACAGAGACGCGCCTGGAAAACTTTTCTTAGAGAGGTCGGGAACCACCCAGGGTTGTAGGGCCAAAGATGTCGATGATGTTTAATTTACTTCTAAAATTAAAATATTTTTTTGTTGGTCATATTTTAAGTCGTCTTTTTAATATCTAAATCCTAGAATAAAAAGAGCAGCTTAAAACACGTTTCCCGGAACAACGTGTTTTAAAATTTTTAAAACACGAAACAAATATAGCAACAATAAGTGTTTATTAAATGGGTTTTTGTATCTTGAAGTGTTACATTTATTTGTTTAAGGTAACCAATTACATTCCCAAACTGCTCAATGCGCAGGTTTTCTTTCACTTAAGGATGACTCCAGCATCGAATAATGCTGCCAAAGTGAAGCATATGACGTTTCTTGCTGCAAATCAAATTAATTAAATATAAATGGAAATGAAAATAATCGCAGACTTACCTTCTCGTCTAAATAGGCAAGAATTACCTCTTCTGTTACCGAGGAGACTTTGTTATCTTCTCACCAATGGCAGAAATTTTAATAAACCTTCTCGTAAGCAGCTTTAGATTTCACGGGCAACAAATTTTCTCGCAATAGATTCCCATTAAAATATTTTTTGCACTTCCGGGACTAAAGTTGATACTTTAGTCCCCGTAAACAGGGAATAAAGTAGATCATTTAATCCCTAGGGACTAAAGTAACTCATTTAATCCCTAGGGACTAAAGTAAAAATGATACCGTAACTATGGTAAATTTATGTACACACGAGGTTAGTAGGTTAGGTTTTGTTTGTCATCTGACACACACTGACGTAAAACTTAAGCTGCAAATCTCGAATTTGACATATACTGACAATACACTTCAGTATAAAAAAACTGATTCAGGCTATCCAGGACCTGCTGCAATTCAGTTTGTAATAAATTATAATTGTCAGTTTCCAAATTGACAGATTCCAAATTTTGGAAATGTTTGATGATAATGTTCCCAAAAGTGCAAAAAATAGCGTATATACCTCGGGACTAAAGTGCCTAAATCCCTTGAGTGGTTATTGCCCTCGGGGTTCGCCCTCGTGGCAACAAACTCCACTCGCGGGATTAAATGGTGCACTTTAGTCCCTCATGATATAATATACTATTCAGGAATTTGATTTGACTTTGACATTTTCGTTTATAAAATAAACAACATATCCATAGCGACTCGTGACCAACGTGGTTGATCAACAGAAAAAATTATGAACGACACTCTTGCGAAAACGCTTCAAGTATCTCGGGTGTCTATGCAACTCGACTGCGTCTCGTTGCATAACACCCTCGAACTTTAAGCTTGTGTTTTCGCACTCGTATCATTAATAACTATATCAAAAATGTGAGTAGCTAATTTAAAAATTGAGTCAGTTGTCATTCGCCATCTATTTTGATTGAGCCACGATGGCTTGTTTCAGATTTAATTTTTTTTTTTTGAAGTTGCAACGGACTGATTTACTAATTCTTCAAAATGTATTACACAAACATTATACAATCTCATTTAATAAAATATCAACGTAATTAAAATTTACATTTAAAAAATTAAAACCTGTTATTCCCGATGAACGCTCCGATTTACAACACGTTACGAAATTTGCATTTTTTCACTGCATGTATAAATAAGTTATGTTATGGTATTCGATATAGATGCAGCATGAAAGCACTTAAAGTAGAGGTGATTTAGGGCGTTCCTTGCACATCTACTGCATTATAACTTGTTGAGTGGGAACTTTCACTGCAGATATTAATCTGCATCGACCTTTACTTTCGTGTAGCCCACCCTTTATTAGATACAAGTAATCCCATAAATTATAAATTATTGGTTTTAGCGCTTCTCGTAGTTAGCTATTACAATTTTCTAACGGAAATTATATTTAAAAAATGACTGCTGGAGATGCTGTATCTGATAGTAAATATCGTCGGACGAAATAATTTATGTTAGGAATGATTTGCTAATTAGAATTGCGTAAACGGTGCAACAAACATGAGCTGCAACCTCCAGTCTCACTTTTTACCCGGAGGTAGCCCAATTATTGTAAATATAGGTCGGAGATACTATCGTTAAGTGGGCCACAAAAACTGGACGTAAGCTGAACTACACAAGCGCAATTTTGATTAGACCGGTGCACATACTCATTAAAATAATTCCCAAACGCTTATTCGGTAATATAGAAAAACAAGGCAAATGGTCTAGCTGCTTTCTTGTTTTATTGTACAGGATGATCAATCTCTAAATGTAAATTAATGTGTAGCGCTCAAGTACGCCAAAAAATCATCTGGCCTGAATTCCTTAAACTGATATACTTATTATGTACCGCAGACAACAGATGCGACTATTAACTGATTAAGATTTTCTTTTCATTATGCTGCAATGCTCCACTTCGTAATTTTTTACGTAATCTGCCTTCCAGTAGTATGTGTTCTTCCGATATACAGGGTGTTCCATAAATATACCGACAAACTTTTAGGGGTGGTAGGGGACATCAAAACAAAAATTTTTTGCTTTATAAACATATGTCCAAAAACGCTTCATTTTCGAGATACAGGGTGTTAAAATTTGTAAAAAATGATTCAAATTTTTTTCTCAAAAACGAAGCAAGGTACGCAAAACTCTCAAGTGAAAAAAAGTTGTGTTTTTAGTTGCTTCATCTTAAACAAGTTTAAAAATTGCAAAAAAAAACGCTGGGTGTTATTTTTTAATCCAAAAACACTAACAGGTTGCCCCGTGAGCACGCCCCTGGAATTACTGTATCAACTGTAATAGATCCAAAAGATGCCTCATAAAGTTACCAACAAATTGTGAAAATTTTATTAAAATCGGCTGAAACGTTTTTTTCTACAAATTTGAACAGCCTATATCTCGAAAACGAAGCATTTTTGAACATATGTTTATAAAGCAAGAAATGTTTGTTTTGATGTCCCCTACCACCCCTAAAAGTTTGTCGCTATATTTATGGAACACCCTGTATAGTACATATTAAAACAATTATGAGGTGGTACTCATTTACATAACGATTTCAGTTTGGATTTATTATAAATTACGAAAAATGATTATACTAAAACAAAATTAGGAGTCACGAAGCACTTTTTCATTTTCTAGGACTTATATTTGCATCCCTATGGGAGGTGGGTTTTATCCACGTAATAATAATAATAGTGCAGCAATTTATTATTCAGATATCTAGTATAAATGGCGAGAATTCAGTAAGCAGTTCCATCATTGCCCCGACACTAATTACCATAGAAAATGTGGTGATCATATACATATACTTAAATTAATGAAATTATATCCAAATTATTGCTAATCTACTGAGCAAGACATAACTTTGTTCCTAATGCAATTGTATAATTATTTTAACGGGTCGCTATTATGTATGGGATCAAAGCTGCCCTGGTCAACAGGTTTGAGATATGCGTTTCGTGTTTAGTATATGTTAATTTGAGGTTATTTTGCATATTCTGTAGTAAAAAAAGTTTTTTCATATAAAGGGTTTTCCAATAGGGACGGGTCGATGTTGACAGGCTGTGGCGGCCATGTTGTTTTGGCGGCGTCTGTCAAATCTGTTGTTTATTATTCAGTCACTGATGCCAAATCACCATGGCAAGTTACACAATTGAGCAGCACGTTAAAAAATGTAAAACTTTATTTTCATAGTGAGTGTTTGATAGTGCAAACTTTGCGCGCGTTGCGCCTGTTTTATGCCACACGTAGTGGCCCTTCAAAGTCGACCCTCCAACGTTTGGTGGCCAAATTCGAGACGACCGGTTCGCAAACAATCAGCCAACACCCGTACGTCAAAGCAACGCCAGATCGGCCGAGAACATCGCTGCTGTCCATGAAAGTGTGCAGGAGAACCCGAGGCAGTCAATTCCTCGCCGTGCACAAGAACTCGGTCTTTCGCAGACTTCAACTTGGCGAATTTTGCGTCGGGACTTGGGCCTGCACCCGTACAAGATCCAACTGACCCAGGAGCTCAAAGTTAATGACCATAGACAACGCCGTTTATTCGCTGACTGGGCTTCGGAGCGTTTGGAAGAGGACCCCAATTTTGGCCGAAAATCATCTTTAGCGACGAGGCGCATTTTTGGATGAACGGCTATGTCAACAAGCAAAATTTCCGTATATTGTACGACGCCAACCCACACGAGGTTCACCAGGTTGTAATGCATCCACAAAATGTTACGGTTTAGTGCGAATTTTGGGCCGGCGGCGTCATTGGTCCTTACTTTTTCGAAAACGATGTTGGTGAGGCCATCAACATCAACGGCGAGCACTACAGATCGATGATAGCCAATTCCTTTTGGCCCAAATTGAATGATATTGACGTGAACGACATGTGGTTCCAGCAGGACGGCGCTACGTGCCACACGGTATGGTTACCTCTCGCAGAGCTGAGGTGAATTGGCCGCCAAGATCGTACGATTTGACCCCGCTAGAATTTTTCTTGTGGGGTTTTCTGAAGTCGCAGGTCTATGCCAATAAGCCGCAATAGACCGATGCCCTCAAAGTCAACATAACCCAGGCCCTCTCTCAAATTCAGCCGGATCTATGCGGCAGAGTAATTAAAAATTGGACCTTTCGGATCCGTGTCATCGTGAGAAGCCGCGGCGGACATTTCAACAATGTCATTCCATACATAATGGCATACATGGGCCTTTCAAATAAAAAAATAGTTTCGTTAATACCTCACACACAGCTTGTTTTATTCCATTTCAACATCGACCCGCCCTTATTGGAAAACCCTTTAGTTTTTAGGTACTGTCGCCGTATTGAATTTTTTTAAATAGCAACCTAGGCTGTGTGATACATCAATAGAAAGCTAATTTTTTTGTCTTTTCTGAAATATTACACAAATTCATTTGAGGCATGCTTAATTCGTCGCTGCACATTTAATGAAATCTAGTAACCATGGTATTAACAAAACGTCATAAATAAACAAAAAACAAAACAAGTAGTAAGAGCTTAATAGGTGACAAAATAAGCATTACACATTGTTAATTCTTCTTGTAGTTGTATTGTCTGGCAAATAATCTTTAGATTTCTGCAATATGGATCGTTTATCAGAAGGAGAACAGATAGAGATTCTGATGATGATTGGTTATGGTGACAGAAGACGAACACACGACGAGGTACGTCAGTTATTTAATACGGCACATCCCGATCGGGCACCCAATTAGTAGATCCACAGTAAGTAGAACTTTAGAAATATTTATTTGACCTTAATCTCGTCGCACATGATTTAAAGGCGTACTTATAGACTAGTATCATAAAATACTGCGGTGGTTGCATGTCAAGACATAGAGTTTGTTTTGATATGTTTTTCGGACTTTTTCCACTGTCTAGGGTGTAAATCACACAACGTTTCGAGAGTTTTGATCTACTTCCGTCTTCAGGTGTTCTTGGTTAGCCCTGAGAAGGACTGATATTATACGTTTTTCTACGTAAATTTGTGCCTCCCCGAGGTTTGAACCCGGGACCGCTGATCGCTAGTCTGCCACTCTAACCACTAGGCCACCAGGGAACAAATAGAGTTTGTTTATGAAAATTAATCCCTAGGTATAACTTTATGTATAGAATGATATAAATATTTAATTATAAAAATACAAACATTAATTTAAGTATAAGAAAAAACAGCCTAATTATTCAAAGGTGCATTTAGTAAATTAGAATTCAAATCCAGTCGGACAATTCAGATTAAAAAACAGAAAGGTTCTAACATATGATTTAAATATTGCTTGAATTAAAGGGGAAAGTTAATGTCGAATAATTATTTGAAGAAGTCAGTAAATATGACAAGTATAAATAAATGTACTAGTATATTATCTAGGAGTGTTAAATTTTAAGAAAATGCATGAAATATTGGAAAGGCTCCACGTTGCGGCACCTATAAATATGCAATGACCTCCGCTTCTTGTTTGTTATTATTTTGGCACACAATTAATAAATTAAATTAGGTAAAATCACCACACAATTCTCATTTTGATTTTTATACTATGCTCACTTTGCCTGTTAGTAATTTAAGGCTAGTTAAAATGAAATGCTTTAGCTGATGTTCAAAATAAAATGGTTGAATGCCCGTTTCTTACTATTTTATTGAACTGCAATATTATTTAAACTGGCTCTCGGCAAACACAAAACTGCTTACCTCAGGTTGGGTTCAGAATTTCACTATATTGACAAATTAGTAGTCCATTTTAGGTTATTGGTCATTGAGTAGCTCATATACGCGGTTCTGGTAGATAAAATTTAAAATCTGTCAGATGACACAAAAACTTCGCCAGTGCAACAGCGATTACATGAATGTTTAAAAAAATTGTGAAGTTAACCAGGAATCGTCAGGTAATTTGATTCAATTATCGCTTGGCAACAAAACATCCACTTCATTGTTACAGCAATGACGTAAATAAGACGCCATCCATTCACTTGTGTCTGCTGCTTGGAAATTCACCAATTTTTCACAAAATTTGATGATGCTATAAAATTTTTGGATTAATTCGGCTGGACCCTTGGATATGCGATAGGCCTCTTCAGCAAGGTTCAATCTCGTATTTTAATAAGTTTCCCGAACTCTGACCCTCGATTTATAGCTAATTCTTACCTCGTAAAGATTTCCACACTTGGCACGAAGATGATCGGAGGGTGACGCCGTTGATTTTTCTCTGCTGAAAACGCTCCCCTGGATGCAACTCTCACTCAGGATGCTCCTGCAAACCCCGCTGATGTGATGCCGTGGATAACTCTGGCTTCAGCTGTTTAACTGTGCCGCAATCGAAGTTCTCAAATTTCAGTTGTCGGCGGCCGATACACTCGGAGATGAGATTAGAAAAATTTATACTTTTATCGTGGCGGCAACTGCCTCAAACACTTCCACAGCTGGGTAATGATGCCCATAATAAAATGAAACACTTTTAAAACTGATAAACACTTTTATTCTCGTAAAAACATTCATTTTAAGGGAGTACAATTTCGCCCAAAACTGTCTTAATTTATATTTTAAATTGTTCTCTTCATTTTACAAAAAACGCATCGCGTTACTAGGTTACTGCGATAATTTTTGTTAATTAGAAATTAGTTTTGATAGCAAAATACACAAATGGCGTAAAGTTTGGTTACATAAGTCTTAAATTAACATTTTCTTAAATCTAAGAAAAAATGTATTTTGCTTATAACAATCATTGTTCCTTCCGTTACGCACACAATTGTTTGAAAATCACTGCTCTGCTTTTTCACTTTGTCTTGTTAATGCACTGTAAACTGAGTTCAAATTTACACACGTTGCTCGCTTTCTTTCTTTTCCGTTGCCTAATTTCGGGATTGCTCTTTGCAATTTTATATTATCCTTTATTCCGATCTCATTTACCTTTCAGATTGCTTGCCATTCACTGACCTGTACTTTTATTAATAATTACGCTAATTTCTTCTGCACATAACAAACCTTTTGTGTCAATTAATTTTGTTGGCCTGGCGTTAAATATGCACAAACCTATTTTATTTAATTATATTACTCTAATCAAACTCTGAAATATGCTTTGCTTATGCGTGCCTTTATCCGTTTAATTACTACTTCTCGCATCTCATTACCAATGCATTTAATACTTTTGTTATCGTTTAAATTGAAATTTCATAAAATATCTTAACTCTGTGCTTTATTGACCTGGTTAAATATTTTGCACTGCAAAGAGAGCCAAGTTGTAGCCTTAAAACCATCTCAATATATTACTACGGAAATATTTATTATTAAAAATAACGATTTTTGAATAAAATGAGATGTACAAATTTTGTAGTGAACAAAGATTGAGAATAAACGTTATGAAAACAAGAATTTATAATTTAGAAAAGTATAAACGTGCACAACCGACGACTATAATGATAAATAAATACAAAGTAAGTGGTTTAAAATAAACTGTATAATGGATATATGGAGGAGATGTATGGTAGGAGTACAATAAGAAATTAAACTGCTACAATCTACAAAAAAAAGAATTTTCTAAAATTGAGTGTTGTTGGTTGATTACATCATAATGGACGTTGCATTTATTGGTAGTAGGCCACATCGAGCTACTTGTTGGAGTGAACATCTTGTGAATTGAATAAAAGGCATTTCATGTACTGTTACTTTACTTAATCGAGCTTCTTGTTGGAATGAACATCTTGTGAATTGGATAAAAGGCATTTCATTTACTGGTTGTGGACATCTTGTAAGATTTGGAAAGGAGGTATTGTAGTTACTGGTAGAAGACCTTATCAAATTTCTTGGTTAAATGTAACAAGTATCCTGTCATATTTGGATGGCGGACGTTTGCAGTTACTGGTAGTTGATTTTATCTATACTTGGTGTTGTGTTAAGAGGTTGTACTTGCATGGGTGTCGTAGAACTTTTGTAAGTAGGCGGACTACGCTTGGATTGGTGAGGAGGCGGATTGAAGTGCTTAGAGAGATGGCAGCTGCAGATATTTGTGGAAAGAGCTAAAAGTAAAACATTATAATAAAGTTAATAGGATAATTAGGGGGAAGGAATTATTTACATTTTTCATGTTTATCAAATGATAAGAATTGTAACAAATATGGTTTTGACTGATTTTCCACTTTCATAGTCTTTTGACATTGACAACTGTCGAAATTTCATATAATTTTTGAAGTAATCTTTCATTTAACAAGACGACTTTTTAAGTGTAATAGTAATGTTTATAATGCATGAACCCGACCTGATTTAAGAGTAACTGTTCTACTGGAGCTAAAATTTACATAAATTCATCTAAAACAGAAATTTGTTATAATCTAAAAAATTAATATCATACAGGGTTATAGCAATACTATTATTTGAGCGCATTGTTTCACACAGTTTGTTTAAAAATCTTATATGTGCGATCTGCAACCTTTAAAGTTTTAATAGATTATAGTTTTTCAAGACAATTATATACGATTACAAGTGCAACATTAAATTTTAATCAGCAGTAATATCCCCAGTAAATTAAAATAAGCGATTAGATTTAACCTTTTCGGTCAGAACGTATTGCTAAGAAATTTTTCAAATAATCTACCGCGCAACAAAAAAAGTAACACTAGGAATTTTTGGGTGGAACATTTGCGAGATAAATTTTTTCAGAGCAAAACAAAAAGAGAAAATCAGTAAAATTTATCCAGGCTAGTTTGCATGCACGCGGGATATTCGGCATGATTATTTTTTGAATAAATAGATAAAATTCACTTGGTGAAGCACCTTTGATAAAGATTTGATGTCAAAGTTATTCAGAGATGATTTAATTCTGACACATTTTTAACCGCAGTTAAATGTTGACACTTTAATTTGTTTAATTGTTAAACTGACAGAAACCATGGTAATTACTCATTATTATAAATATTCGTTTGTATATAGATTGGTGGAGGAAAATGTGAACATAAACAGTCAAATGAGCTAGAGTATAGTTTATGGGCTTTGTATGAGTTAGACAGAAATAGACATATACTACTTAAAATCTAGTATCATAGAATTCAGTGTTTTCAAAAGCAAAATACCTGGATTCTGCGGATACTAGATGTCAGTCGCATATTAGTCTATTTCTGTCTAGCGCATACAAAGCCCATAAACTGTATTCTAGGCCGTTTGATTGCGTATATTCACATTATCCACCACCAATCTGTATAGTTGCAACAAGCACATTAAAAAATGGATTGATTTCTATAAACATAGCCAGACTTTTCTCGTAACCGACACACACAATAGTTAATCATATAGAAAATACAAAAGGGGAATGTTTTTGTTTATTTCGAAGCATGTTTCGTTATTAATTTTAACCCTTTTTTTACATTGTGTTAAAAATACAAGTACTAATAATAATAGTATATTATGTTATTAGGAGTAAAAGTGATACTCCGTGTCTCGATACCGTACGCGTTTGACTGACACTGAGCACACAAAGTCATTTTTACTCCAAATAGCATATGGTATTATTTAAAGCCCGAACTAATATAAATAAACAAGTAAAAAATATTTGAAGGCTAATCAAGTTGTGAAATACTTTTACTCCGCGTAAAAGTAATCACTTTTATGCCTAGGCATAAAAGTAACGTATTTACCTTGTCAACCAAGTCACATAAGTTGCCACTTTTATGACGTTTTAAAAAATGTATTTATTAAAACAAAAAAATTTTTTTTGAAGTAGTACTGAACCACAAGGCAAGATCGCTAAACCAATATATGATTTATATTAGTTTAACAATTTTTAACGGAAGTGACAAAGAATTAGTATTAATAATAACTGCCCTGTCAAAATTCCGATTGTATGGAAGTCAAAATCTGAAAGTTTTTATAAATATTCAATTAGTTGAAGTACAATAATCTTCTCAATGTTGAAAAACTTTCCTGGCATTAAATCTTTCGTGAATTAGGTAGCCCAATTGCAACTGCAATTTTCTAAATATTTTGGAAAACGCTTCTACTAATAGCTAAAGTAAATTTATATACAAACAAAGCATGAAAGCAAACAGGTATTTTACTGAAAAAAAATTTTTCAACATTGCTTAAGAATGGAAGTATTAGAACGTTTTAATATGAACTGTAAACCTTAATAAAAAATATTTTTTCGATTTTATGTTTAAATTACCCTCTACAGCTGCTGTGAGAACGTTATCGTCTCCGTATCTGTCTCTTCCGAGGTTTTTCGATAAAGAAAGTATTCAGACAAGGTTGGATCTGGGCTGTAAGTAGCATGGTCTAATTTCTTAAACGGCAATGCATTCAAAATCGTTGAGTAAAGTGGTATTTTGCACCATAGCAACCATTACAGCATAGCAACGGCAATTCATCTTACGTTTGCCACTAATGGAGTGTATTTGCACTGCCGAACTTACCAGATTAGGTTTTGTGTCACTCCACTCTGTACCAAAACTGGCGTAAAACCTAACCTGTTAACCTCGAATTTGACATTAACTTACAGTGCCATCAACAATACACTTCAGTACTGCTAAACACATAACATCAACTGAGCTGTTTATTGTGCTTTAATACATAAAAACAAGTTCTGCTCAGGTTGGTTATGTTTTGACATTTAATGTCACTTTTACATAAAAAATTAATATTCACATTTCTAGATGAAATGCAATAAAATAGTATACGAAACGCGTTAGAAAATTGGTTTTACTGAACTCATATGCTGTTTAAGTACTCGCGAAAGCTCGTACTCAAACCAACCATGCTTGTTCAGTAAAATATCGTTTTGCTAAACTTGTTGCATAATATACTATTTCAGTTTTGTTCTAACTAGGCACCTAGCAATGTAAAAACAATTGCCGTTTTTGTTATATTATTAAAGATTTAACTTTTAAGTTAGGCGAAGCCCTACAGTGTAGTATTTATGGGATCTTTTTCCATTTTTCCGTTGTTCATTAGATATGTTCCATCCCCAACAATGTTATTACCTAACTGTCTCTACTCAGTGTCATTAATGAAGTCTTAATCAAACTTCTTCTTCATTGTCATGACCGAAATTAGTTACAAGCGACTTTTATCGGAATAATTTCCAGTGCTTGATTAGCAAGTAGCAGAAATCCTCATTCAGCAATTCAGAGCCGCCTTTCGGAATCCAGGATCTGAGAATAAGAGGACAGATGGGGATGAGTGGAAGGATTAGCAGTTGCGGAACTTCTCGATGTGGAACAGGCGCGCCGCATCGCGCCGCCTGGTCCCGGTTGATAGAAGTCCCGAGGGACGCGCTTTGTGCCGCTAAATCACTCATTAAAACGGCCCCACCCCTGCCCTAACCCTATGGAAATAAAATCGCCGTCTTTAGAAACCGAACTTTTTAGCTAGGGAGTTTTTCTTGTATACTTATGCAAGAATGGATTTTCACTTGCTAAAGCACTAAAATAAAAAAAAACATTGGAATAGTTATTCATTGGATATTCGCGGGCAGTATCGGACATGGTGGGAAAAAGGATGTGCGTTAAACTTTAGCAGTGGTAATGAAAAATTAACTTTCTTTCTTTCCATTCCTTCTTAGTCTGCACTAAAATGGCTTTGAAGTTAGCATTTTCTGAATCTCCATTGTTATTATGCATAAATTATTCAACGCTATAATAAACGAACCAATGAAACTGGTCAATTTGTCAGAAACCGCCCATCAATATTGACTGTATTTGATTATGATAATAAATGAAACCACCGTGGTGTTATAGTTTTGGTGTTTTCAATTTTGAACTGTCAGCTGTCAATAACATGCCATTTCCAACAAGTTGTTGAGGAACTGTGTATAATAGTACATTATGATACTAGTGTATAAGTACGCCTTTAAAGCACGTTCGACGAGTTTAAAAGCACGACGCGCTAGCGGAGTGCTTTTAACGTCGCTAGTGCTTTAATGGCTCTTATACACGTGTATCATACGCTATTTTTACTACGATTGTAACAGAAGTATAAAAACTTAGTTCGGTGACACTTTTTCCGTTACAGTGTGTTAGATATTCTAGGTTATATTGATATTCAAACTTATGGGAAATCGTGTTTTAATAAATTATTAAAACACGCCTTCAATGGCAACGTGTTAAAAAGACGTAATACGAGGGTAATAATAACAGTGCTACACACGTCACGTTTGACACTAGAAACTGTGCCAAAAAGTTACCATTTTGACAAAAATAAATTTTTAGGTTAGGTAATTCCTTTATTGATATAGATGGTATAATCTAATCAAATACTCACTCGACGACTTTAAGAATTATCACAAACTTTTGCTTACAAACTCAACGGGTTGCTTTGTAGAAACACCACTCGCCTTCGGCTCGTGTTGTTTCTAAGCAACCCGTTTCGTAAGAAAGCAAAAGTATTTTTGATAATTCAGTCATCTCGTGGTATTACTGAAAACACCTAACGTCACAGTGTTTTCACGCGATTATTTTCTTTAATCAATGCAATTTAATGAGTAGCCTTTAACTGACATTTCGCCAAAACATCAAACTGGCATTAGAAAATCGGCGTCGTTCTGAAAATGAACAATTAACGTTTTGGAAGTTCCAATATTGAATTAATAGTGGGAAACGTAAACAAAATTTGCCGTCGAACACAATAAAATCGAAGTCATATATTTATATTGTTGAATAATCTTTCCAAATACCACTCAAGGTAAAATTTTCCAAGAGATTTTTTTCGTTTACATAAAAATTATAGCAAATTTCTCGCAACAAAAACTGCTGAAATTTCAGTCGATCTACGGTCCCAAATTTTTTTAAAGCAATTTTGGATTCGATAAATTTTAACGCAATAAACGAACTAAATATATACATTTTCACCTTTTGTGGTATTACCCTTAATAATTCTAGTTAGTAAGCCTGAGTGTAAGGATAATCATTTCAAAAATTAAAAATTAAAATTCCACACTTTTTTTAAGACTACCATTTCTTAACTTCTAAATAAGCTGCTCTATTGATTTGATGCGAATGATATTTTAAATTGAAATGTTGTTGCATACAAGTTAACGTTTATTGAATCTAGATATAAATGAAATATGTAAATATTGGGAGAAGTTACATTAAAAAAAAAATTATGAAATGAAAACACCTCATTACTAGTTGCTTCATAAATACATGTTAAAAACGTGCTTTTTCTACAATTGTTCTCGTAAAATCTTCCAAAATGTAGTAAAACAACAGAAATATTCTATAAAAATCTTGAAGCACAATATTTTGTAACAAAAACACTGAGTTTATGAAATTTACTGGATAGCCATAATTTGTTCTTTTAAACAATTTTTTCAATATGTTTTTCTCTATTGCAACTGAAGAGAACAATCCTTAAGAGGTTTTAATTTGATCTGCTACTGCTTTCGTCTATGAGTATATACGATTCCATAAACGTTGTTCTTTGAAAAAATTGGTTTTAGTAAGTATGGAGCTCAATGTATTTATAATTTTATATACTTCTCTAGAAATAAACGTATTTCCTGTTCGTTTGCTTTGATCTCTAGAGGATGCAGAGAGATTAATACTTGTTTGTGTGCCTCTCTGGGTGTAATTTCTCTTGTCTCGTGTATTGAAATTGTTCCAAACAACAGTCTGGGGATACTCATTATCATTTGAAACGTTCTCAATAAGTTCCTTTTATTTAAAAAAAAATATATTGAGTTTCCGGTATATTGATCTTTCAAAAACGTTTGTTGTTTGTGTGATTGATATATCAAGAAAAGGTAACTAACTAACTATTTTGTTTTGTTTCTAAAATAATTTTATAAGGCGATTCTTTACCATGTGTATCGAAAATAACGTTTTCTCCTTAATGAGATGAGGTTAAATTGTAAAAACATCATCAACATATCTCCACCAAACTATTAGATTGTTTGTGATTGCATATAATTTATTGCTCAAAGCCTTAAATAAAAATGTTACTATGAACTACATGAATCTGCACCTTGTTTTGCGGTGTAAATTGGAGATCGACAGGAAGGTAATACAGCAGGTCATGTCTTTTAAATATCTGGGAGTGAATATCTCTAGCGACCGAAATTTATATAAAGAAGTAAAATCTCAAACAATACACGGAGCAAGAATGTCAGCTTACCTTCGAAATATGACATGGAAAATCGCTATCTGAGCAACGATGCCAAAGTCAAAATTTATAAAGCCATGGTGAGACCGTTACTAACTTATGGAGCAGAATGTCGAGCGGAGACCAGCAAAACTAAGCAACTAATGAGAACTGCAGAGATGACTACACTAAGAGCGATAGTGGGAAAAACAAGAATGGATAGGGTACGGAATGAAGATATCCGGGAACAGTGTCGTGTGACAGACATTGTTAAATTTGTTAGAAAACGCAGAAAAGGGTGGAATGACCATGTCGAAAGAGCGAACCAGGACAGAATTATAAGAGTGGCAAGAGATCTCAAACAAACTGCAAAACGCCAACCAGGACGACCCCCAAAGAGATGGGCGGCGAGCTGGCTGTCGTCTTCTGTGGATACACCATGAACACCATAAAGCGTGACGAAAAACAGGCACATGCCTAAATAAAAGACGAAGAAGAAGAAGAAGCTTTGCTAATTTTATTATCCTAGGAACTTAATAATAATATTAAGTTCCGTTGTCAAGAAAAAGCCGCAAACAAATGTAATCACCGACTTACACGTTTTGTTACTAAGGCTGTATCACTGACTTACATGATTAGCAGCGGGAAATAGTTATTTAAGCATCAAATTAAGTAAGTAGCTTTTACCAGTCGAGAACGAGTTTGCCAGCCCGAGCGAGCGAGGGCTGGCAAAGTTCGAGACTGGTTGTAGATAGTTACTTCCCGAGCATGCTTATAACATTTTTCTCCATGCCCAACAAAAATTTGAATAAAATATCGTATTCAATTTACCACCATCTTTAGGCCCATTACGTTGGGCCATTCTGTTTTATTACACAACCCGCACCTGCCTTCCCCTGCCGCCGCCTGACCAAAGAAGGGGGCCTTCGGGGCTCCGCCCCTCTCTAAGTTGTGCCCTGGGGCTCCGTCCCTCTCGAAGGGGTCCCTCGGTGCTCCTGCCCTCTCCAAGGGGACCTTGGGGGCTCCGCCTTTCTACAAGGGGGCCATCGGAACTCCGCTCCTCTCCAAGGAGGCCATCGGGGCTCCGCCCCTCTCCGAGGGGTCCTCGGGGTTTCGTCCCTCTCCAAGGGGGCCTTTGGGGCACCGCCCTCTCCAAGGGGGCCCTTGGGGCTCCGCTTCTCCCCAAAGGGGCCCTCGGGGCTCCGCCCCCCTCCAAGGAGGCCTCGAAGCTCCGTCCCTCTCCAAGGGGGCCCTTGTGGCTCCGCCCCTCTCCAAGGGAGCCCTCGATGCTCCGCCCCTTTCCAAGGGGGCCCTCGGGGCATCTCCCCTCTCCAAGGGGGCCCCCGGGGCTTTGCCCATCTCCAAGGGGGCCCTTGGGGCTCCGCCCCTCTCTTAACAAGTTTTTAAATTTCAAATAGGTTTGGATCAGTTAAGTTCAAATCCGTTCAGATCACTTATAGAACTAAAATTACTGCAATAACACGCAATTCACTTACCTCCCTTGGGGAGTAGGTACTTACTTCCCTAATGTCATGACAACCAGTAAACAAACAGTAAAATCAGCTTACCTGCAATGGATATGTCAAAGTAAGTGTAACTTACTAGATGGGCATGGAGAAAAACTTATTATTTACATTTTTATCAATAACTCGATAACGAGGAAAAATCGGAAAATTTTCCACTCTTAATTTTCGATTTATTGTAGCCCCTGAATCAAATCCCGAAAGCACGGGCGTCAATTTTGAGACACCCTGTATAGGTTGAGTTAAGAATTGAAGAATATCTCCATGGATATCCTGCTATCAGAAAGAGTTATATTAAACTTAAACAGGTAAATGAGATTTGAGATGATTTATTACTTTTGAAGTTTTCATTTAAAAATCATTATGACAACTGTGCAGTCGCCGAATTAAAAATCCGGACATTTAAAATGATTCAGTGTATATCTTACTTTACTTTACTTATCACGTTACCTGGTGAAATTAGTCAAAGTCAAAATAATTGCGCGTATATGACAGCATGCCTCATTGTTTAACTGTCAATTGCTAACCTAAAAACGCAAAGCCCAATTTACATTACCCAAAAATTGCAAAAATCCTCTATAAGACTCGCCCGGATTTTTAATTCAGCGACTGTACATTCACAGCCGACCAAATGAAAGTTACTTTTAGTTCTATGGAAGTAACAATATTAAGTTCCGTTGTCAAGAAAAAGCCGCAAACAAATGTAATCACCGACTTACACGTTTTGTTACTAAGGCTGTATCACTGACTTACATGATCAGCAGCGGGAAATAGTTATTTAAGCATCAAGGGAAGTAAGTAGCTTTTACCAGTCGAGAACGAGTTTGCCAGCCCGAGCGAGCGAGGGCTGGCAAAGTTCGAGACTGGTTGTAGATAGTTACTTCCCGAGCATGCTTATAACATTTTTCTCCATGCCCAACAAAAATTTGAATAAAATATCGTATTAAATTTACCACCATCTTTAGGCCCATTACGTTGGGCCATTCTGTTCTGTTACACAACCCGCACCTGCCTTACCCTGCCGCCGCCTGACCAAAGAAGGGGGCCTTCGGGGCTCCGCCCCTCTCTAAGTTGTGCCCTGGGGCTCCGCCCCTCTCGAAGGGGTCCCTCGGTGCTCCTGCCCTCTCCAAGGGGACCCTGGGGGCTCCGCCTTTCTACAAGGGGGCCATCGGAACTCCGCCCCTCTCCAAGGAGGCCATCGGGGCTCCGCCCCTCTCCGAGGGGTCCTCGGGGTTCCATCCCTCTCCAAGGGGGCCCTTGGGGCTCCGCTTCTCCCCAAAGGGGTCCTCGGGGCTCCGCCCCCTCCAAGGAGGCCTCGAAGCTCCGTCCCTCTCCAAGGGGGCCCCCGGGGCTTCGTTCCTCTCCAAGGGGGCGATCAGGGCTCCGCCCCTCTCCAAGGGGGCACGGAAATAGTTGGTCTCGGCGGTCATAACAACATCATGACAGTCGTTAGTGGAGTTGGAAGTCCCCATAAATGCACAGCGAAGCCCATAATTGGCCTAACGGCTGTTGGCTGAGTGCGATATAAATATAAACATCATATTTTTTTAAAATAATTCCAAATACATTTTACTGTCTAACTAATTTTTTGTTTTATAGTGTTTGCTTGAATTTATAGTTTGCCTTTAATCTTCTAACAATAAAAATCACAGGAAATGTTTTACTAAGTTGACATAAACGGTGAAGACCTCGTAGGTGTGAAGGCATGGTCGGTGTCAAGAATGGGGTTGTAATTCTCATTCACCCATTTAGCTCAGCGATAGAGGGTGTAGACGAAGAGTGGTCGAGGTGGAGCTCCTGTTAAAAGACTAGCGATTGGCTAATTCGTGTTGTTTTATTCTAAGTTTAATATTATTATTTATCCACTCCAATGGGATAAGTAACTTATTACGTCACTCATTTGACACTATTTCCGTTAGATAACGAAGCTCATTACACCACTCAGTTATGTAATGGCTGCATTACCTAACTGACTGGTGCAATGGCTTCATTACCTAACTGAGTGGTGTATGGCTTCATTACCTAACTGAAATAGTGTCAAATGAATGACATAATGACATTTGCTTACCAAAACATTTGTGAAAATGACAGATCTGACATTTCTCTTAATACACTTTTTTAAATTTTAGGTAGTTGTAGATAAAATTTTGTACAACATATGTGTGATAATGCATCATTAATATATCGAGAGATCCAAAAAAAAACTGTTCCTCAGCGGGCTGTGGAAATTCAACGTATGAATAATATGTTGGTGACACTGTACGTCAATGTCAAATTCGAGGTTAGCAGGTTAGGATTTGCGTCATTTTGTGTCATAACTGACGCAAAACCTAACCTGCTAACCTCGAATTTAACATTGACGTACAGTATCACCAACATATTGTTCATATTTTGAATTTCCACAGCCCGCTGAGGAACAGTTTTATTTGGATCTCTCGATACTTGTGCGCTTACATAACTCGTGCTACGCACTTGTTTGTAACTTACACACACGTTATTAATGATGCTCTTATCCCACTTGTATAGTAAATAACTATTATAGGTTTAATGTTTACACAAAATAACGCTAACTGGAATAAAGCCTAAGATTAATATTGTTATAAATTGTCAGGTTCATATCAAAGTGATGGCTTTCAATGTAATTGTCCTACTTTCACTAAATAGTAGTGTAACTACAATAAGATGATAGCCTTAATCGATTTTTAAAACTTGATATTCATGAAAAGTAATAAGCAAAATAAAAATATGATACAATTTTAAGTAGTAAAAGTATCGGTTCTGGTTTACTAAAATAGATTTATTACTATTATTGAATATTGGCAATGGCACAAAAGTTTCAATAATTAACTCCTTTCAAAATAAGATTGAATATTACTGAAAAAGCTATTACTCGAAGAACAATTAACGCAACAGATTGAAGAGAACTGAATATGAAAATTATTTCTAATCTTTATTATCCTTTCAGATGTAATATTTCCTTCCGTTTATATATTTTATCATTCTTATGACTTTACACCTACTTTTGTATGTGGAATATAAGCGATGAAGCAGATGTTCAAAAATTACAGTATTTCGCATAGGTTTGCTTCTAAGTAGCATTCAATGTTGAAAATACAAAAAAGATGCTTATTATGCCGTATAACAGTACCTCTTAGATGTATTTTTCTATTGTATGTTTATTTGTTTCAAATCTTCTTTGATTTCATTTTCTCATTTGGTTCTAGGTTGCTGTCTTCTCTTTATGTTCTCTCACATAATAAATCAATACTTTTTTCAGTACACATTCCTGTATTATTACACTATTAGTATAATACTCTTATGCTCTTGTTATTGGTATTATATCTGATTTTATAAATGACGCATTTCTGATTTATTCTTTCTTGCTAACATTCCCTTTTCAAAATCTATGTGTTTTCCTATATGCCTTCTGTTACTAATATACGTACGTATAGCATTACAAATGTTTTATAAATACAGGGCGGTGAAAAACTAGCGGATTATCTGTGCGCTACGTTGCCGTTGTAGGCCTGCATCAACCAATAACAAACTTGAATATCCTGTAAAATTTTGCAGTTCAAATACAAAGTTGATGTCCTTTAGATTTAGCAGCTGAGGCTACATTTTTTATATTTGAGGTAGAAATAAATGCACGATATAGGTACGCTCCTTCAATCCAAAAATACTTCGTTAATTACCCTACAAACGAAATGTACTGTATACATGCCAAATATTTCAAATCTCTTTTTTGTAAAAGGTACAAAGAAAACGTTAACATTAGATTTACAATATTACAAAAAGATTATATTCCGCTTTATCCATGTTTCATAACAGCAGCCCAATATATGGTATATTTACTTAGCAGTGTTGTCACATTTTTGATAAAGAAATACATTTTATTTTGCCGATTCTAAGAAAATAGAGCTGTGTTCGAAAACGATTTGTAAGAAATAGCTCTGTGCATCCTCACGACGAGAGCAGTAATGATATAATTCACTAGTTTTTCACCACCCTGTATAAAATTTACATTTTTATTATGAGTAAAAGATAATTTTAGTAGTAAAATATTTTTAAAGTGGTAACGCTGTGTCACTAATATGAGTACAGCAGTTACTTAAGAAGTGGTTTTTTTTCAAAAATTATATACAGCGTGTTACACTTGAAATGCATACACCTAAGATCTATATTCTTAACAATAATGATTTGAAATGTTGCTGGTTTGTACTCTGCTTTCCAGCCTACTATAATCGATTGAGAATGCGATTTTTTCTAAACTTACTTGGCGATCAAGGTAACCTGAAGTAGATTACAAAATCGTTGTTAGCGTTCTCAAAGGCTATCCGATGAAAATTAAAAACAAATGTAGGCGCATTAATCGTAATATGGTCAAAACATAAAATTTAGATTTTGTCATTTTATGTTTTGACAATATTTGGATTACTACTGCTTCTAACAAGATTTTGTTGCAACTAAAATTTGTTTCTGAGGTTGTTTGAGGTTATTAAAAAAGATTTTGTAACCAAATTTGCATTTCTAATCGATCATAGTAGCTTAAGTCTCTTTGGAAGTCTGTACAAGCTACTACCACTTCAAATCATTTTGATTAAACATAGAAAAGATATGCAGGAGTCTTCATTTCAACTGACACACACTATAAATATCCTACGTGCAATTTATATATTTCAAAATGATAAAGATAACATGAATGAATACTGGTGATGGCGTCGGTTTTTTGTGATGCGAAAGGAATGATCGTCTTCAGAGAAATAGAATGTCCTTTACCAACATGATAATGCCGCGGCGTATATAGCAGCATTTACAATCAAATAAATAAGGATTTTTACTTCAACCTCTTTCCACGTGCACCCTCAATCATTTTATCTGTCTCTCAATCTAAAAAAAAATTAGCAAGTGAAGGTATGTACGTGAGCAGCGTTGGACCAAGTGCGTTCGTCACAGGAAAGATTACGTCAGTTTTCTTCTTTATCCAAATAGCTTCGTTCTTTATATCTGATTCCGAGAATTAATCAAACACACGTGTACAAGGAGGTTTTTGAGTTCGCCCCAGGCTGTTAACAAAATTTGTTAAACGAGCCGTGTTAGGGATATACAGTCTGCCATCAATCGCCATCTTCATCCACGGCCACCCAAACCCCTAAAAACCGATCCTCCTGCAGCAATAGTCTTTCTTCCCTAGATCCATCAAGTCACCGACCGCGTAGGAGAGTTTCTTCGAAAACAAAACATTAAAACAGTATTCAAACCCTCGAGCAAAATCTCACAGGTTCTTATTTCACCTAAAGATAAATTAAACACTATGTCATCTAAAGGTGTTTATAGAGTCCCTTGCTCTTGTAATGCTGTATACATTGGTGAAACATGTCGTTCAGTGAAAACTCGCACCAGCGCTGTCTCAGGTTGGGTCTTATTTCATCATCAGTCATCGCCGAACACCAACACGATACCGGTCATAAGATCCTTTTTGATGAAACTTCCATTATCTGCAAATCCCCATTCCTCTTTAGCAAAAAGATTCGAGAAAATATTGAAATTTACAAACACCCTAAGAATCTCAATCGGGACGAAGGATTTCCCCTTCCTTCTATGTGGAAAATGCTAATTCATAAGCCCCGCCCACCGTCACCAAACCGCGACGGCATTTGCCTATAAATTATCGCCTTTCTCCTTCCGATCGTTAGAAGAGTTTCGCCTCTGGCGTGGTGTACACGTTGAGTTACCGTGCTCTTTTGCTTTTCCTCCCGATGAAGCCTCTTACGAAAGTGGGCGAAACGTTGAGTTCTTCGACTTCAATAACGACACGGTCCAATCCCGGAAGTCGTTTGTTACTCCAAGAATTGTTCTCGTTATCTTAATGAAGTAGGACATCAATTCATCTTATAACATAAAATCGGTGCTCTCTTTGTATGTTTGCGTGTATGTAACTATGTTTGTGTGTATGTTTGTTCGCTATCTCCTCCGAAGATACTGGCCCGATGAAGTTGTATGATGGCTTAAAATTTTCCAAATTTTTCGACTTAGATCGTAGGCCGGTTTTTATTTTCAAAAAAAGTACGAGAAAGGTGTAATTGAATTAAATCGTGTACGTAGCGGAGCGAAGCGTCTGTGGGCGTGGGTTGCACTGGAACAGCTGTTACCTCGGGTGATTCACTATGTTCATATGCTATTACAGCAGCTGCTCATTCAACCAAGCATTTTTGGTCCAATGGTAGAATGCCCGCCTACCACGCGGGCGGCCCGGGTTCGAGTCCCGGACGATGCATCCTTTTTTTAAATTTATATTAATGAATATCTCTTAATTTAGCGAAACGAAGCGTAGTTCGGGTGACTCACTAGTTATAAATAAGCACATGCAACGAAATAATTCCAGTAAACAGATGTGCTATAATAATAGTATAATTTAATATTAGCTGAGTGTTTGAAAATAGCAAAAAAATATATGACCAGGTTTTAGGTCCATAAATATATCAAAGAAGAAGAAGAAGTAATTTTAAATATGAAGGAAAAACATCAAACTATGATACATACGAAATTAAAAATTATAATCAACACTGAAGGTTCTTATGAAAGACGTAGGAAACAAGATTCACATCTGTTTAAAAATCATGAATGCATGTTCTCTATTTATATTTGATTTTATTACGTAGTAGCTTATACCTTATTTCGAATATAATAGCAACGACAAGCCTAAATCATAAAATCAGCTTTCCAGCAGTTTTAACTAAAAAAGAAAGGCTCTTTTTTCTTAAATTCAAAAATGTCATAAAAGGGCAACCAATGTTAAAGGCTTAAACATTATTTAGAAATTAAGAGTGACCAATCTCACGATAACCAGTCTGGAGGATTTCATTGTCAACAACAATCATAAAATATGGAGAACATTAAATTCTATTAGCAATTTGTTGCAGTAGGCGATCAATAGTAATGCTAGAAGTTACGAAAGAATTTTAACAAATGGCCAAGAATAGAACTCCTAAAGACGAGATAAATACTACGGATTGTCAGCTCATTTATGTATAACTATTGAAAGTAAGAGATAGTGAAGCAGTGGTAGCAAACTTCAATATGAGATAAAACGTGTATATCTGAAAAGACACATTAGATAGGGCTTGTCAACATTAAACTGGTCATAGGGGGGAGTGACCGTTGATAATAGACATTTTAACCACGATGCCGATGTAGTTATTATCACAATAGAGTTCAAGAGCTTTACGACATGTTAGAAGAACTGAATAATGAATCCGAAAGAGAAAAATTGACGATGCATCAAACCCTAGCGGAATATTTTTTTACTAATTATTATATAACTCTTTTCCACTCTACATATGTATAAACAAAATACATACATGATATATCAAGACCGAGCTAATAAGGCAAATATTTTTATCAAAAAATAAATTTTAATAGTTATTTACATTACGGGTACGGTAGGTTGTGTTTTACAGCGTGAGGTATTAATTTTTGAAGCACAACGCGAAGCGGAGTACTTTAATAAAGCCAAGCTCTTAACGCACGTTTGTTAGTTCTCCAAAACTTAACTGAACGAGAAATTACCTAACTAGCGTTTCTGAAAATACTTTTTAGTACTATAAAGCAAGTTTTTTCTTTAATGATATCTGAAATCTAAAACTTTTCTAGTAATTTTACCGCACTGGAATGTGTAAAAACACCGACTAACTGTAAAATCGTAGTTACGGTGGACGTCAACTGTTTATGAATGTGTTGTTTACATGTCAGGGGGCCTAAAAATATGTTTCAGTTGAAAGAAGATTAATGTTATCAGCGGCCAACAAGAGTGTTGGATGTTCCACTTTATTGTAGATGAAAATATTGTCCAAAAAAATGTATACTGTTTTGTTACAATCATATAACCGATACGTTAGAAGACAAGGATAGATTGCCTCGCTGTGAGGAATTAAGTTACGGTTGTACACATCGTTGATTATTATGAGAGTCAGTGGATTTGTGAGCTAAAGTGGGGTTAGAACCAATATTGATAATATCTTTTTTCTTCAAACGGCAGTAAAATATGGCATTATACTGCTGGATTGACGATGCTAAACTGTCACTTTATTGCCAAGCGGCAGATAATATTATCTGCCGCTGACGAGTGGCAGATAAAGTTATTATCTGCCGCTGACGACTTTATCTGCCGCTCGTCAGCGGCAGATAAAGTTATTATCTGCCGCTGACAACTTTATCTGCCGCTCGTCAGCGGCAGATAATATTATCTGCCGCTGACGAGATCAAGTAATTTTCTTCGAATTTTGTTCACAAAGTTGTAAATAATTTGTTATAAAAACGTTTGAAGAAAAAATACTATATGTTATTCGGAGCAAAAGTATCTTTATGTGGCTCGGCTGTACTTATCTGCCTCACAAGCTCGGCAGATAACCCGTCCAGCTTCGCCACATAAAATATAACTTCTGCTCCTAATAACATAATATACTATTTTGTGCATTAAAATTCTATTACGAAACTTCCAAACGACGCAGGTCCATGTAGGTACATATAAATATGTTGTGCATATCTATACAAAAGAGGGAAAGCTTTCCGAAAACTCTCCGTATATTTAACACTAAAGAAAGTTTGAATTTGCGGATACAGCATATAACAAACTTTCCTCGCCGATCTCTTATCAAAACACCGCGTAAATTGAAATTCATTCATGGCAATCGATCAGGTCGCCCCTGTAAGCATCAACTCAACATTTCAGTGCACGAGCCATCTGGCCGATTGCCCCTGTGACAATTTCATTCTGATGTCAGTGAAATGGTGCACAGTTTAGAGAGCTTTTCCATTTTTGAGCTTTAATTGAAAATCGGCTGCGTTTATTTTTAATTCTCTTTGCGGCCTTTTCCCAGTTTCAGTTTTATACGGTTCAGCGAGTCCGGCAATCCAGTTTCTATTATGTAGCCACCAACGTCATTTTGCACACTGTTTTCTGTTGGATGATTCCACTAATTAATTAGCAGATTATCACAGAATAAGTTTATGTATACCACGGGCGCTTTATGCTGTCTAAATTGTACTAACCAAAACTTTACAATTCGTGACGAGGTGCCGCTTAACTCTGACAATTAACAATTTGATTTATCCAGTGTGTTGTTAATTTTAATAAGAAGAACAAGCTAATATAGCGACGATTTACATAATAGAGAAGACGCAAAAGAAGTCTGTATTACAACGTAATTATTAATATGATTTTACTAGCTTTCTATGATCTTGAATAAAAGGTTATTGATTCGACGAACTGTCAAAACACTATCAGAAATCATTTGAAATATTCAAATTCCTTATATTTTAAAATTCCCAGGGGGCATAAATTGGCACTTTAATCCTTAGCAAATAAAGCGGCATGTTATTTCCTCACAGCATGCCCCATTTATTATTTTAACGACGTAACAAACTTGCTTCCCTAACAACAGATTCGTTAACTAAATAGTGTAAGATTCGGCCGCGTGATTTATACGTTCATCTGTTGTTTTATCAAAATGCAATTATAATGGAAGAGTACATACATGGTCATACATCGCAGCCGCTGTGCTTAACAAATTTTGCATCAAGTGCCTGTAATTAGAGTTGTTTTAATTAGTTTTTTTTTAAAACAAATTAGTGCATTTATTTGCGAAGTAAATCAAGCGCCATCTAAAAGAGAGTGATCTAAACAACTTGAAAAGAATAGTTTTCTACCTCTCAGTCTGCTGCAACCTGCTGATAGCTAGGTGAATTATCATATCTCATCGTGTATCGAAAATTGTGTTACATCAATTTGGAACTAATTTGTTCCTCTACACGATGGAATATGATTGCTTGCGTAGAAGCTCCTGCGACTAGTTGTTGCCAGCATTTGAATGCCCCGCACTCGCCTGCGCGAGCGGTAGCGAGGAAGAACGGACGTGTGCGCTGCTCGATGCAATAGACAAGGACGCAGCTTGGCAGTTGCAACAGTTTCGGGCAGCGGCGCGTGCGCCAATAGTGTGCACGACGAGTCAACGACACTCGACGTGAACATTTTTCCCTTAAATTGTTGCTTTTCAAAATTGAAAACTTTTGTGCGGTCACACCTGCCACGCTGCGTCCTTGTCTATTGCACGGAGCACTGCGTGCATTCGTTCAAATGCTGGCAACCACCAGTTTTTATGCAGGCAACCAAATTCCATCGTGTAGAGGAAAATATTAGCTATAATTTGGTGTAAAACAATTTCCGATGCACTTTGAGCGCCTTTTTGCACCTGGTTGCCAGGAGGTTGCGGCAGGCTGAGAGGTGGAAACCGATTTTCTCAAGTTCTTTAAATTGCTCTCTTTCAGATGGCTCTTAACTAACTTCACAAATAAGTTAACTAATTTGTTTAAAAAAATCTCTCTAGTTCTAACTAGAGGTACTTAGGGCAAGATTTTGTTAAGCACATCTGCCGCAATGTATGACCATATATTTAACCTTCCATTAAAATTGCATTTCAGTAAGAGAACATATGAGCGTATAAATCACGCGGTCGGATCCAATACTATTATTATATCATTTATTTTAAATTGAAAAGCATTGAATTGAACTGAAATAAATTTAGATTTACATTTTGGGGAAAAACTTCGTATGCACCTGTGTAGTAAGCTTCGTTAATCCCTCAACTGAAAATGCCATCGTGTTCTTTCTGTCGTCTCAGGATTAAAATTGTAGATGACTCCCTTGCTGCATAAATAACTATTAACTTTAAAAAAAAATCAGAAATATCGACGTACTTTTATGAAACCGTGTGCATTAGAAGAAGTACTTTTGCAATAACACGGTTTCATAAAAGTAAGCCGATATTTCTGAAACTTTGCATGAGACCATAATTTTACATTTTGTACAACTCTTCTTGATGCCATTTTGTCGTATTTAAAACAGAAGGGGTATTTTCCCTGAAAAAACAATTGTTTTTATCTACCGGTCGTGAGGGACCATGAAGACCAATCCAACATTTTCGTATTAAGATTTTCGAATTGTACAAGGAATATCGGCTATCTCGAGCTTTTGCGTCAATTTGTTTACACCCTGTATTAGTGCTTAGAAAGTATTGCAAAATTACAAGCTAGAATTGAGAATAGTTATTTATGCATCTAAGACGAAAAATTGGATTTTTATGGACGATGCCTGCAATTGCTAGCCGAGGCGATAGCCGAGGCAAGCAATCAGGCAAGGCCATAAAAAGCGGTTTTCATCCAAGGTGCATATTACATTTTTCCGTCGACCGTCATAATTTGAAAAAAAAAATAAAGTGGAGTCCGAATTATAAGAGTTTTTGAGAACGAACAACGTTTGCCGACGAAAAGCATTCGCGGACGAAAAGCATTTGCGGACGAAAACTGTTTGTGGACGAAAAATTGATGGTGTCCAAAAAAAGTGACATTTTTGGTACGTAAATGCGTCCGTAAAATCACATTTTATAGGGAGGTCGACCGAAATAGATATTTATGCATTAAGGGAGATATGAATATGTTTTTCCCTGAGGTTGACATGTGTTACAGACCAAGGGCCTCTGGCCCGAGGTCTGTAAGTCAACCGAAGGTAAAGAACATGAATATCTCCCGTGGTGCATACAATATTTTATCTACTAGCATATTCGTAAAATAGTATGAAATTTCAAAATGTCATAATGACATTTAAAATTAGAATATGTAAGTAACATCAAGGATTGCCTCATCGTATGGTTGCTAAGACGTTAATTGTAGTTGCATTGTTACCATGAGTTTGAGGGAGAAATAATTTGACAAGTCCCTTGGGAGTTATGAGTAGCTTTTCATATTTTCTTTCTATGACGAAAATGTACAATATCATGTTGCTAGTAGATAATAGTATATTATGGGACAAGTGGTTGAAAAAAAATTTCAACGTTGAGAGTGGTTTTTTTCAACGAGCGAGGCGAGTTGAAAAAAGTAACTCGAGACGTTGAAATTTTATCAACCACGGGTTGCATATACTATTTTTTCTACGAATTTTCATTCATTTTAACAAATTAATGCACTTTAGAAAAAAGTAAACATAAAGTGACATTTCTCTTGTCACCAATTGAATGTCAAACAGTTTGAAATCCCGGTAGTCCGAGCATTTCAATCTCTAGTGGTTGAAATGCAATTTCAACCACCGGAATCAATGTCAAAATGATTGATTTCAATGCCATAAGTAGAAAAAAGGTATTTACAACTTGGTTGGGCAAATGCCCTAACGTGACATTGTCGCCATTTATAGAAATCAAAATATTTCTATGGCAACAATTTACCGCGTCATTAGGGAAGGTGAGGAAGTTTTGCCAGATTTGCCCGTTTTGGGAAGACCCAAGGGCCGCCTTTGAGTTTTTGGAATCATCCAAGGCTTCAGAACTTGATTGAATTTGCAAAAAATAGAAAGGGAGTTCCAACGAGAAGATTAGGCCGAAGATTTCACGTATCCCTTATGACAATCTAGAGGGAATTTAGCAGATATCAATTAAAATTCAGAAAGCGACGAAAGTGCTCAAAATATAGGGCTGATCGGTTAGTGAGGATATCCTAAGTGCTGCAGAAACGTAAGACGAGAACATTTCAGAACCAATGTCACGATAATTTTAGACGATGAAAAATATTTTACATTATCAAACTCCGAAATAAAAGGAAACGAAGGCTTTTATACAGACAACATTGAGGACATCCGTAATGATGTTAGACTTAAGAAAAAAGCTAAATTTGAGCACAAGATGCTAGTTTGGTGCGCCATTTCGGAAGCTGGTATATTTCAAGACCTTATGTTGGGCGAGTTAGAGGTGAAGCTATAAATGCAGACATTTATATTCGAAGATTCCCCCCCAAATTGGTAAGTTTTATTCAAACGCACTATGTTAATGGCAATATTATGTTCTGGTCCGATCTGACATCGTGTCATTATGCGAGAATAACTTAAGATTGGTTAAAGCAACAAAATGTCACCTCAAGAGGATAACCCCCCGAATGTTCCTGAGGAGCGTCCTATAGAACAGCTTTGGGCTTTACTCGGTAGAAAAGTTTACGACGGTGGGCGGGAAGCGGGAAGAAAAACTGCGAGGAAGAATCTATCAAAAGATTTGCGAGTTTAACCTATTTACCGTCCAAGAGGTGGAGAGGCATCCGCAACAAATTGTGAATCATTAAAACCCATGGCCCTTTAGCTGCGATGTGATAAATTATAATTACTGTTAAATATTAAGTGAATAGGTTTATGTAGTATAAATTTAAATAAAACAATTATAGCTTGTATTATTAGATTTTAAACATTTTCTCAAAACTTTTGCTACATACGTTAGAACAGCAGACAGCATTGTTGCACAAAAAGGTTATTATTTTTAATTCGTAACAACATTTATACTAATTCGTTTATTTCTTGTTCCTTGCGGACGAAGTTCGGTTCTGTCCGTTTGATTCTGCGAGTTTTTAAACATGACGCAATCTGCAATCAAGCAGCGCCGTATGGACAGCTAATTAAGTAAAGGGACTTCACGTTGAATGAATGCTCGCTATTTCGCTGATATTACATTGCGGAATTACACTGAGCCGTTCACTCCACGCGAGCGGGGAGACTGCATTTCTTGCAATTAAAGTCTGCATAGTTTTTTGAGAATTGCCTTTTCTGCCGTTACAACCCTCGAGAGAGCAAATTTTATTTTCGATCTACAGTCGGGTTTTATCATTCTAGCGGGCATATAATATCGTTCTCGATTTTCCAAGCTGCCGCGAGAGAGTTTGGTGAGTTATCGAAATTAAACCGGAGGTGTTTCGTTGTGTTAGGATAAAGATTGCAGCATGTGATCACACAGTTGTGATATGTGCATTGTGGTATTATGCAAATATAATATTACCGGCAGTGGAGAAACTCGATTTAATTCGTGTAAATGTTGTGCGTCGCGTCTCCAATTTACTGTTGTTTTTAAAGTGCTTGCATGCATAGACTTTGGTATATATTCAAAGTGTTACCGTTTAGAATTGTGTAGTACTGTATTTACAATTTAGTAGCCCTTCAGAGAATTTGAATGCCTTCTGGGCTGTAGTTTGCGTATTTGAAGTCAATCAAAAATATTTCAAATTAGTCTTAAAATTATTGCACCAGAATTTTGTGTAACTTGGTGTGCTCATTATAGCATTTTAAACATTACTAACTGAAGACAAGGTAAGTGAACAGATTCCATTTCACCATTTTCATGCGGCTCCGTTGATATTTCTTCAAGGTTGAAGCAGTCTCGTAGACCTGGAGTTTAATTAGACAACCTTGTAGCGCCTGACTTAATTGGCATTCTTGATGTACCCTTATTATGAAGCAACAAACGAACACATTTCAGGTACTATAAACCGCCCTTGTCTCGGCTGTTAAGATAACCAGAGCAATGTTAGGGGTTGTTTTTTTTTGTTTGAAGCACCTTTTTGTCCTGTATCAAAGGATTCTGGCAAGGATGTATATTTTTCTGCTAATTTTCAATATCTACTTCGAAAAAACAATTGGAAAGTAACTAAACAACTTACGATATGCAGACAACTTCACTTATAGTGAGTAGCTTGAAAAGAATGCAGATACATACTGAGATATATGGTCTAAAACTCAACAAAAAAATCGGGAGTGTGCTCCCCTAGACTTTCTCGCAAATACCTTGAAGCAAACTGGTAGGTACTTTACTTGAATGGATACCGCTACCTGTTTAGGTAAAATGCCACTTCCGGTTAACCGATCATGCTGAAATGTAATATCTGGTAGTTTTTCTACATAAGAAATGTATGTACAAACTTTTGTTCAAATATCTCGAAGCAAACTGGTACTTTACTTGAATAGATACCGCTACCTGTTTAGGTAAAGTGCCACTTCCGCTAAACCGATTTCGCTCAAAATTTGATAGGAATCTACAAATTTTGAATAATGACTATGTACATAATTTCAAGGGTCTAGCTTATTTCGTTTTTAAGTTATCGTGTTCACACACACACACACACATACACACACACAGACATAATTCGAAAAATGGAATTTTCGGACTCTAGGAGGTCTAAAACGTCAAGATTCGTCAAAATCTCGAAGTCGATTTTTTTGACGATTACAATACTTTCTCTATACTACCGTATGCGAGAAAGTAAAAAAGATAAACTAGATACTATAGTATCATCAAAAATTATTTTCACCTAGTCTGGCTGTGGAATACTTGCTAATTTATGAATGCAACTATAAGTCACTTAAAAATCAAATGTCAAGTTTGGCATTTAAATATAAGCACAGTTGCATTCATAAATTAGGAACTATTTCATAGCCATATTAAATTAAAATAATATTTGATCATACTATAGTATAAAGTTATTAGTCAATAACAAGTGGATGATCATGGTATTTAGATTAACGATATACAAATAGAAAGAACAGACAAATTCACACATTTGGAGAATATCATTAATAGTAGTTGAAAACACACAGTCTAAATGAAACACCATCTTGAACAAGCCAGAGCAACATTCACACGCTTTAAAAGATTATTATCCCACTTCCACCGTAACCTGCAACTGAATATATTCTTCTTTATGAAGTCAAATTGTGGACATTAACAGAAACAAGTCTGAAAAGATCAGAAACCTTTGAATTGTGAATATACAGACATATTAAGTTAGATAGATTGAGTACAAAAAAATCTGGGGGATTTATAGTTGGATTAATAAATTAGGATATATTCCATAGCCATACTAGGTGAAAATAGTATTTGATCATACTATATTATCATCGGTATCTAGTGTACCTTCATTATTTGTGTTAATTTAAGTCTTTACGATCGTTTTTACTTTCACTTTTCTCTTCACTTTTACGTTTTCGTTCTTGTTTTATAGTTTCTTTAAGAATTTTTCGTCTTTCCTTTTACTATAAAGGAAGTATTGGATTCACCCCAAAAATTCGAAATTGAGTTTTGAACAGATCTTCCCTTGATCCCAAAAAACATATTTTTTCATTGGTCTGTCTGTCTGTGAACAGAATATCTCAAAAACGAAAAGAGGTATAGCGTTGAAACTTCATATATAAGTTTTGTGTACTATGCATATGAGACAGCAAGCTTTTGAAGAAAATCGCATAAGCGGCAGTAGGTGTTTACTCTTGCGATTTTTTAGTTTTTTTTTTCGATTTTTTCAAGAACGATTTTGTTCAATCTTTACATTTTTAATGTGTATTGATGTGAGAGATGTAATTTTCCAGTTGAATACTTTTAAAGTGGGTTTCTTTTGTTTTTTCTATTTATTTTTATTAACTCCTATTTTAAATAGAACACCCAGTATATTATTACATTTTTGAATTCAGCTTAAAATTTTAGAGAAAATTTGTTTCTTCAACTAACGCTCTATTTTATACGGTTTTTGTAGAATTTGTAATTTTTGAAAATTTTTGACAAACGTTTAAAAATTAAAAATGAAATTTTTGACTAATTATAAGATCACTGTAAAAGGAAGTTGTGCGAGTGTATCACACCAGATTTTTTTGTGAAATTTTTGCCATTTCTCTGAAGTGACAATAGAAGTTATTTTTTCACATATTCTTCTCTCTGTAACCTGAACGTTCTTTGGCTAGTAAAGAACATGTTTAAAAGGCGATGATATTGTAAAGCTAACCGAGTTTTATAAATCAGAGAAACCATATTATTGACCATCTTTTATTTATATATTGATTCTGATTGTAGAGCATATAACCTGTGTTACGGTTTTGTTATTTATCTTTACAAGCATTTTTTTTTCATTTTGACTTTCCAGCTACTTGAGTTTTTTCAATTACTTATATGATGACGTGCTTTTTCTATAAATGTCTGCATACTTTTCGTATCAAACTGCAAATTCATGAAAAAAAGTATGACTTTCAAAACTAGTTGTACAAATTACTATCGTCTTAAAGGTGTTGTTATCACCACTTCTAAACAGAATCCTGGTAGTTCACAGAACACATTAGGGGCAATTTCTGTTTGCAAATGTTTCCTTATTGAAGGACTAAATATTTTAATTAATTTGTTCTCATCATTTTCTTGCAATTTGGTGTTAAAGATATCAACTTTACAACCGTCGTACAAGAAAACTAAGCCACAGAGAACAATTTTTTTCGCAGTTTTGCATTAAGCACTGATAGGAGACAATGTTTACCTGCAGCTTTATGCACATTTCTGAGACATCCTGTATAATTCAAATAGAGCACCTTAACTTACCCATCAGTCGCACTGGTTAGATTAGTTGTTCTCTGAATGTAATTTTTTGGCAGTGGTCTATTATGATATGTTTTATCAGACTTTTTCCACTGTCTAGGGTGTATCAGCGATCAGCAGTCTCGGGTTCAAACACCGGGGGAGGCACGAGTTTACGTATAAAAACGTATAATATCAGTCCTCAGGACTAACCAGGTCCACCTGAAGTCGGGAGTAGATCAAAACTCCCGAAACGTTGTGTGATATACACCCTAGACAGTGGAAAAAGTCCGATAAAACATATCATGGTTAGATTAGTTTTATATATATATATTTTTAAATTTATTATATTAGTCATATCAGCACACTGGATGCTATACATAACTGTTTTTACATAGAATAACATAACATTACATTCGCAAGTTTGAGGTCACCCTAAAGGGCCCCCTGTTACTAATTTATTTAGTTAATAGAATCCTACGTGTTGGGAAAGAATACGTCTTGGGTTAGCTTCCTTTTCAATCGGGTGTGGATATTTCTTGTTCCCAATGAATAGTGGCTGGCTGCTGTGCAGGTTTGGATTTTTTCGAAAAAATTTAGGTTGAGCTGATGAAGTTTTCGGTATATTGCACGCCGAGTTCATCATGTATGTGTTTGTTTCTGACAAACCATGGGGCGTTAATAGCAATTCTGAGGACTTTATTCTGAAAGTTCTGCAGTTTCTTCAAGTTAGTTTTTGAAGTTGAGCCCCAAATTTGACTGCCGTAAGTGATGGTTGGTCTTAGAATTGACTTGTATAGTAGCACCGAGGTTTGATGACGTATTGAGATCTTCTGTTGATCAAAGGATATAATTTGACAAGTTTTACATGCGCCTCATTTAGCTTCTTGTTAATATGAAGATTCCAACTCAATCTTTTGTCAAGGTGAATTCCTAGATATTTGACCGATGAATCATTTGGGTTCCATTTGATTACGGAGTTATTAATTGTTATATTATAAGGATTAGTGGGTCTCCGAAGAGTAAAAATCTTGGTTACGCATTTTGCAGGATTAAGTTGGATGCTCCATTGGTTACACCACCTCGAAATAGCGTTGACACTCTGTTGTAGGGTTTGGGCAGCCTGGTTTATGCACCAGTCCTGGGTGACTATCGCCGTATCATCCGCGAACATTGCTAGAACTATGTTAGGTGGAGTGGGTATGTCATTCACATATAAGTTAAATAAAATTGGACCCAATATTGAACCCTGGGGTACCCCTGCTTTGATGTTAAAGCTTGAAGAATGACAAGAATTGATTCGAACGGCAAATGTTCTATTAGATAGAAACGACTTTACGAGTAATAGAATGTAGTCGGGAAGTTTGGCTTGTGAAAGTTTGAAAAGTAAACCTTTTATCCATAACCTGTCAAAGGCTTGGAAAAAATCCAAGAAGGCTACTAAAGTGTGTTGTTTATTTTCAAAACCCTTCTCTATGGTTTCGACTAGCCGTAGTAATTGATGATGGGTGGAATAGTTCTTTCTAAATCCGAATTGAAAAGGCGGAATACATTCTTTCCTCTTCAGAAACTTGTTAACCCTATTCAGAATAAGTTTTCGAGCAACTTGGAAAGAGTGCATAACAAACTTACGGGCCTGTAGCTGGTTGGATCATTTGGATTTTTTCCGGGTTTGTGAAAAAGTAATATGATGGCATGTCTCCATGTGATTGGAAAATAACTCATTCGCATGCAAGCATTAAATATTATTGCTAAAAAGGCTAGAGCTTTGGCTGGCAGTTTTTTAAGAATGATATTTGGGATCGTGTCATGTCCGGGGGCTTTTTTTAACGGAAGCTGTTGAATCAAGTTGGCTAGTTCCCTACGACTTGTTGGCTCGATTGGGTTTGGTTTCTTTGGGAATATAGTGTCGAGATGATCGTCTATGTGTTCGTCAAGATTTTGATTACTAATATCCAATCTGGTTTCGAAAACTGAGGAAAGGTGTTCAGCAAACTTATTGCATTTATCTTGATCGCTGCAGTAGTAGATGCCTTCGACTTTTAGGGGCGCATTAGTTTGAGGTTGACGTAATATACGCTTAATAGTTGACCACATTGTAGGATCTTTTGGTTCTAGTTCTGCTATACATTTACTGTATGTTGAAATTCGGTAGTTGTCTAGTTCCCACTTCACCTGATGAGACAATTGGTTCAGTTGTCGCCTCGTTGCAGGATTTCTATTTTTTTGCCATATATATATTTGTAAATCAGGATATATTATCCATTCACAAAACTCATGAACTGTCAATGTCAAATTTTTTAAATATTTGCTGAGTGTACCTGGAAATTAAATTTTTTTTGGGAATGTATTTGTGATCTATGCCTTTTCAACTTCAAATTGGGACTAATCAATTCCAAAGTGGGAATAAGCAATTTCAAAATGGGAATAAACAATTTCAAAATGAAATAAACAAATTCAATTTCAGAATAAACAACCTCAATTTGAGAATAAACAACTTCAAATTGGGACTAACCAACTTCAAATTGAGACTAATCAATTTCAAATTGCCACTAAACAATTTTAAATTAAAACTGATGATTAATACCGGGTGGCTATAAATATCTGATATCACATTACCTTTGGAACAAACACCGCTTTATTAAAGTGATGAATCCAACTAAACTAAATGTCATTAATGTCATCACAACTAAAATTGCTATCTGTCAAAAATTATTACAGATTGCAATAAGTAAAGGAGTTAGAACAGGAGATTTTTATAATCTAGTCGCAGACTAAACTGCACAATCCGGGGCTCATTCCCCTTCTCTTATTGTATTTTACTACATTACCTAGGTACCAATACTTATCGTAATTGAAATATAATGCTAACCAACATTTATAAGTAGCTAATTCCATGGCTACCGGGATCTCAGATATTTATGGCCACCCGGTAGAATTATGTCGTAATATAAATCCAAATATATATTTCTGAAACAATATATTTTGAGATAGAAATGAGAAACCTTACAAGTCAAGCCAAAATCTAATACAAACTGTATAAATAAATTTTTATTTATAATATACAGTGTGTCCAAGATAAGGAGGGCCAGTATGGGGATCTCGGTAATTGTAAGAGATACAAATTTGGTTAAATGGGAAGAAAGTTGCGCAATTAAAGGGCAAACAAAATGACGCCGAGAAATCCGTGATATAATTTTTCGTTTTTGAATTATATCAAAAAAATAGAATTTTTGGATTTTATATTTTATTTTTTTCTGGCGTTAATATTAAAGTTATAGCGAAACTAATAAAACTTCATCATTGCAACTTTTTATGCACTTAATGACTACGTTATCATTTTCTTTATCCGACGTTTCGTCTTCGACTAACCATCATCAACTTCATTTTTTTAAATACGGTCCTGATTTTCTGATGCCAAATTTGTGAAGCTGTTTTTATTCCGAATCCAACAATGTATCACACATTATGGTTTAATTACGTTTTGAGTCTTTGGAGACCACCATCCAGAAATTTTTGAATACGGACCTGTGTTCTAGAGTATCTCATGTGTTTCAGCTTTTTCAATATAAAAGAAAAGTAGTGAGCCACATTCAACATATTTTATTTCTAATAATGTGTAAGTAAGAAAAATAATCAATACATTAATTACTATTAAAAAGTGCATATTTGTCTTCCAATGCCAAGCATTTATTAAGGATTAATAATATCCAGAGTTACTTTAACTCACAAAAACGTTTCTTAAACAGCACCACAGTAATTTTACGGATCTGTTAGCTGATACTAATGATAAGTACCTACTCTAAACAATAAACATAGTAGATCTTGCGGTTTTGGAAACTATTGTTTGTTTCTGAAATCAGAACGAAGTAGGCTTTGGAAAAAAATGAGTGCAATAGTGGTGCATTATTTGTTTAACTTGACATTTACGCTGACATTGCTTTCTTTAAAAGTGTTCGTTGATAGTTCTGCAAGTCATGGAAGATGGATTTTCAAATGAAGAAAAGTTTGATATGCTATCATGCTTCATTTTAAGCAAACGAAATTGTTATGTAGCAGAGCGCATGTATTTGGACAAGTATCCGGAAAGGAGGCAACCAGATAAAAGAACATACAGCAAGTTAGTAACTAATCTTAAAGAATACGGAGCATTTAAAAAACCCGTGCTTTCTCGACAAAAGCCCAGCGACGAGGAAAAAGTAAACAACGTATTATTAGCTGTTACTGAGAACCCCAGAATATCAACTCGGAAAATTCAAGAAAATCTCGGCACAGCGAAATCAACAGCTCATTTTATTTAAAAAAAACAAAAATTTTATCCATACAAATACAACATTGGCCAAGGACTTCGGCTAGGTGATACAGAAAGACGTCGATCATTCTGCGAGTGGTACACAAGAAAATGCCAGGAAAACAATAATTTTCCTCAGGATATAATATGGTCCGATAAGAGCATGGTTACTAATAATGGGATTTTCAATAGAAAAAATGTGCATTATTGGTCTAAAGAAAACCCGCATGTATACAAAGAGTCAAGGCACCAACACCGTTTTGGATTTAATATTTGGGCTGGAATTTTAGGAACAAAGATAATAGGTCCATTTCTTTACCATCATAATTTAACATCAAACGATTACCTAATTTTACTTCAAAATAATTTAGAAGAAGCTCTGGATGATTTGCCTCTAGCGGAAGTTCGCGACTGTTGGTTCCAGCAGGATGGTGCACCTGCACATAATTCAAGAGCAGTTAGAGCGTACCTTTCAGCTAGATTTCCGGGAAAAGTTATAAGCACTTATTCCGAAACGCCCTGGCCAGCACGTTCACCCGATATAACCCCTCCAGACTTTTTCCTTTGGGGATATGTCAAAGATTATGTTTATCAGCAAAACTTTGAAACAGAAGAAGAACTTAAAGATTGGTTCTTGAAGCCTTTCAAACTATAACGCCAACAATGCTGAATAAAGTTTTAGATTCTACAGTTAGAAGATGCTATTTATGCTTAGAAAATGATGGCAACCTTTTTGAACACCTTCTGTAAATTTCATATTTATAAAATTGTTTCGATGTTCGTTTTGTTATTGTTTCTGTATATCTTTTGTACATTAATTGTTGTTTATTGTTATTAGTTATTGGTTGGTTATTAAATTAATGTAACAGAATTATCACATTATGATGCGCATTTCAATATTTTATTGGCATTTAAAAACGCCTCTAACTTACTGTATGAACTTATTTATTAAAAAATTACTAAAAATACAGGTCCGTATCTTAAAAATTGTTTGATGATGACAAAAAAACCTCGAAACGTAACTAAACTATAATGTGTAGCACATTGTTGAATTCAGAATAAAAAGGCCTTCACAAATTTGGCATTAGAAAATCAGGACCGTATTTAAAAAAATGAAGTTGATGATGGTTAGTCAAAGACGAAACGTCGGATAAAAAAATTGATAACGTAATCTTTAAGTGCATAAAAAGTTGCTTTGAAGAAGTTTTGTCAGTTTCGCTCTAACTTTAATTTTAACACCAGAAAAAAATAAAATATAAAATCCATAAATTCTATTTTTTTGACATAATTCAAAAACGAAAAATTATATCACGGATTTCTCGGCGTCATTTTGTTTGGCTTTTAATTGCGCAACTTTCTTCCCATTTAACCAAATTTGTATCTCTTACAATTACCGAGATCCCCATACTGGCCCTCCTTATCTTGGACACACTGTATATTGCAAGAAATTAACACAACCAATTAATTATTTTTATAACTATTGAAACATTCAAATTCAAGAAAAAAATATGAAAATGAAAACGTGATTTATTCAAAATACATTGTCTGCCAGATTCAAAGCATCGGGAATGAACATTTGGATGTGTGCAACACAACCTTGCACAATACTTAACTGTTATTTTGATCATAATATTCGGTCTAATAATTATTTCTTCCAGTCGCCGTAAACCATATGCAGCTTGTGTGATGTTTACCCTGTCTTCACCGGCTATGATGTCGGGCAGTTGAGCTGCTAGGTCAGCCTTCACGTCAGCTTCAAGGGCTGACCAAGCAGCTTCAATTGCGTTAAACATCGGACAGTACGGGGAAAGTCTTAATAAATGGTGTTCGTTAAATTATCCTTCAAATACTTGTTCGACTGAGGTATGGTAAGGAGCATTGCCCACTATCAACACGTCTGTTGGTACATTCCCTGAGCATTACGGAGGCACTATCTAACAAATTCATTGCTTCTGGCATTTTAAAGGTGCCTCTTCTTAATTCGTAGTGTATCAAGCCCATATTTCCTATAGAACCAGTTACATGCACGTTATGTCCTTTACTGCCTGCAGCAATATGGGAACAGCAAGTTCCTTTTTTTGATAATTCTTTCTTTTGCAATATATACAGATTGAAATTGGTTTCGTCCATGTAGACAATAGGAAGATTTTCTGCTTAGTTCTGCCGGAGCTGCCATACATAGTCACGCCTTTTCCCTTTATTTTCATCACTGTTTGCCCTCTTAGGCTCTCTTCGAATAACTTTCAAGGTATATAATAAGCCATCTAAATGTTTCCGGACACATTGGGTGGATACCTTAATATGATAACCGTTTTGTACTTTTAGCTTCATTTCTTTCAAAGTAATTTTAGGATTTTTCTGAATGCACTCATTCATAAATAGGCGATGTTCATATAGTAATTTTCTTCTTCTCTTTCCTCCACATTGTTTTCTTCTCCCTCTTGTTGGTGTTTCACCCATCGATATGCGGTCGATTACTTGATATTCATTGTATCTGCAAGAGCTCTTCAGTCTCAATTATTATTGTATAACGTGTGAATCTGCTTCTTTACATTGCCAGCATCCACTTTCTTGATGTACGGCATTTTTATATTATTCGATTAATGAATACCAGCAACAACCAACAATTTTCTCAGTCTAAAATTGATTAGTCCCAATTTGAAGTTGAAAAGGTGTAGTGATTTCTAGTAATATTTAAAGTTAGGTTATGTTATATGTGTCAAAAGTTTTGCCTTGTAATAATTAACTATAGCCTTTTTTCCCTTTTGAATAATAAAACCCTCTTTCGTTTTCGTTCCATTGTATTTGAAGTGTATGCATAAGAATTTTAGAGACTATTCAATTCACCTGTCATCTGTCAAAAAGTAACCAATGAAAAATCAGAATTCTGACGTTTCTTGACCACTCAAAAAAATATCAGTGGATATATCTTCCTAGAAGGTATTCAAGTGGCTATTTTAAACAAATGTGATTTTTATTAGAAAAAGTCAATATTAGTGTTCTGTTACTATAGAAATTGCGTAGTTGTTGCTAGATTTACTGCAAACTAATTTGAAAAAGTAGTTTGGTTCATTAAATAGTCAAGGGTAATACCACAAGCAGTGGATATATTTTTGACAAATATTTTGTCGTTTCCATGTAAATTATTGCGTTTAAATTTCACGATACAAAATCACATCAAAAATGTCACGAGCCGAAGGCGAGTGACATTTAAATGTGATTTTGTTGAGTGAAATTAGCAATAATTTCTATGGAAATGGCAAAATATTTTTAAAAAATATATCCACTTCGAGTGGTATTTGGGACGACTATTTAACAATATCAATACATAACGATTAACTTTATTGAAAAATAATCCAACAATTAATATAATTATTCATTCTCAATTAAATTCAGCTGAATACTTCCAAAACACAGCATTTTAAATTTTTTTAAAGAAGCCACACAGTTTGTTGGGGTTTAGTGTTAAGTAACCTAGCGATATCACTAAGGACAGAACATCGTTGCTAAGCGATACTTCGCAACAAGGCTATTTATTTTGTGAGTACGTACATTGTTTTGTGAATATTTTGCATGGTGCCCAATATTCAGTGATATACTGCTGTTATTGGTTGAAAAAAGCAAATGTCTGTAATGTGATTGGCTTATATATTATAGTGTTGAATAGTCCCTCGAATACCATTCTTAGTCAAAGTTAAGTAGATTATTTTTGCAGTGGTATCACTACTCATGTCCATTGCGCTTGGGATTAGGACTCGTGCTAGCGCACTCGTCCTAATCGTACCAAAGCGCAATGGACATTCGTGACACCACCGCAAAAATAGTCAACATAACTTTGACTACTCATGGTATTATAAGTGATTATTTTTTTACAAGAAAGTGTGACGTAGGTCAAGTTTTTAAATTTCAAAAAATTTAGTGCTGCCAAACTCAGCAAGCAAAAGTTCCTAAACAGAATTTAAACAAGCTACCAACTTCACAGCGTTTTAAAACAGTTCACGAGTTTTGTTTGTTTGTTTGTTACTGGACAAGGTCTAGGCATGCAGAGTGCCAGGTACCTTAGACACCGACTGCTTTGGTCATATGGTCAAAGTCCTACTTAGAATTTTGCCAGGACTAAGGAATTCCAACCCTAGTAAGATATTTTTTACATGCTACACATTGTAGTAACATGGCAGCCAGGGCTTTACATCACTACCGAATTATGGCATTCTGTAGAGGCTTTCATCTACATTTTTTAAATTTTTGAAAACTTTACCGGGACCGGGAGTCGAACTCCCGACCTTTAGATCAGTAGTCAGGATGCTTACCACTGAGCTACCGAACCCATTACTGAGTTTTGTGAATAGGTAGGAAATACCGATGTATAGGGTGTCCCATTTTCGATGATATTACACTTACGAGTAAAGATAGAGAGTTGCGGTTTTCGCAATACTGTGCTACTTTTTTGTGAAAAGAAAGATAATAATATAAACAAAATTTTCATAGCCTGCTTCGTTTCTGAGATACAGGGCAAAATTGAAAATATTGCATTTTGGGACCCCCCTCGTATCTCTGTTATCCTTTAACATATCGCAAAGCTAAAAACTGGCTCTTATACAGTTCTTTACGTAGAATCCAGTGGCGTAGTCAGATTTTTGCTGTGAGCTGTCAATTTTTATCTATAAATCAAACTTTTGTTTTTTTAACAGGACACGCTGTATACATTTTTGTAAAGCTTAAAAAATTTCCAATCAAACGAAAGAAAAATATACAGGGTGTCCCGTTAAAAAAACAAGTTGGATTTATAGCTAAAAATTGACAGCTCACAGCAAAAATCTGACTACGCCACTGGATTCTACGTAATAAACTGTATAAGAGCCAGTTTTTAGCTTTGCGATATGTTAAAGGATAACGGAGATACGAGGGGAGTCCCAAATTGCAATATTTTCAATTTCGCCCTGTATCTCAGATACAAAGCAGGCTATGAAAATTTTGTTTAGACCATCTTTCTTTTCACAAAAATTAGCAAAATATTGCGAAAACCGCAACTCTCTATCTTTACTCGTATTAAATGAGATACCCCGTAATATCATCGAAAATGGGACACCGTGTACAGTAGGGTGAAATGAAAAAACTTATTTTTAAAAATCATTCTGTCATAGGCGTTAAAATTTGCCTTTAGGCAAATAAAAAAAGAGTCCCTGGAGCTGGTTGACCTATTTTAAAATTTTCAGGTTCTAAAATGCTTAGTTTAGTGAGTTAAAGAAATTCTCAAAGCCAAGTTTTACTAGTTCAATATCTTCTGGTTCCTTATTAACCTTAAAAATTAGCATAATTAGTAGGGATGTCGTACCCGGTCTAAAATAAAACCCGGGTACCCGAAAGCAGTACCCGGGTAAACCCGGGTACCCGAAATATATAACAAAAAAGTTCGTGTACATCTGAACATCTAAGGTAACTACAATTTCTTTCTTTTACGCCGGGAGTTTTAAACTGAACTAAATTAAAATAGTACCTACTCACCAATTCAAACTGCAAGTCGTTTGTTATTCGTAAATATTTTCACACTTCCAAGTGCTATCAAATTCAAGTACGTGACTTTTTGTCCGAAATTGGTAGCAGCATCCACATCACACAGAGGATGTTGATTTTATTTCATCTATACTGACGCGATTTAATGGTACTATTGACGGGTTGAATATTTCCGTGAAGCGGATTTATTGCTTTATATGAAACAAGAAACAACATTATGTGGTATGGATGGTGTGATTCTTGTTATTACTGCATGGTTATGTTTTTCCTATTCTTATTCCTATTGTTTTTAAGTCTTGATAATTTTCTCCGAAAAAGGCTGACTTTCTGGAAATTATATAATTTACTAGTCGGGTACCCGGGTCCTGAAAATATACCCGGGTCCACTATTACCCGGGTACCCGGGTACCCGCCGACATCCCTAATATTTAGCATAATTTGAGTCTTAAATAATGCGTTCTTATTCAGTTACACAAGTGGTAGTTAGCGCGGTAGGTAGTTGTTGCATGCTGGCTCTATTATCTTCAGTGGTACGTGACTACTAGAAGTAAGGTTTCTCGTGAAATTTTTGGTTGTTCTAAACTATGTACTCTGATGATGCAGCTGCAAGGTCTTGCGAAACGTTAGTGAATATGGATGCACAAACAGCAAAACGGCCAAATCTGCCTAAGTATCCTCGTTCTCAAGATACTCAAACAACACGAGCCACCAAAGAGCATGGCCATGCTCTTTGGTGGCTCGACTTCACAAGGTGCAAGGCACATTAAGCCAGAAAATGCTGGGTGTTCATATACAAATACTACGCGGTCTAAGCCGAAATTCTATGCTAAGGAGAATTGTTCTAAACTAATAGACAATCGGTCTTATCCAACTACCATGATGTCATGTTACATCGTTTATTTATTCAGCATAATTTCAAATATAAAAACAATGGCAAAGATCCGAGTGTTTGTGAGATATTAAAAATTGTTGTACCAAAAATGAAAGAAATTTTGGCAAAGTACGTCAACATCTACCGCTTCGCCGCCACGTCTCAAAAGAGTTTTACCTTAAAAATGTATACCTGCCTATGGAGTAAGATTTTAATTCAATGCTACAAGCAACAAAAAATCTCTTTTAAATAAAACTGCATATGTGCTGATACAGACGTTACGAAAACATCTGGTTACTAACCTACCTCGATAATAACTCAAGTAAGTCATTGACCGCATTTTAAATGAAGACATCAATAATGGAAAATTGCGTTAAGTCAGTAATAAATAACAATAATTAACCATTTATGTTTCAATTTTTAAGCTAATAAGAACAGATACTACACTTTGATCTTACAATTAACCCTAGGCCGAGAAGTGATGGGTGTGGGTGTGATTTAATAATGTATCTACTCACTTTACAGCAAAAGGTCAAAATGATGCCCTTCGTTGTCAATGCAAACTTGAATTCGTCATCCATCGAAACTTGTGTTCTTGAAATCATTTCAGGATTGTGGCGCATTATGTCAACTACAACATTTACACGTTCCGTCAGTTCTTCAATGGTATTAACTGGTGTTGCATACACCGTTCATGTGTACCCACAAAAAAAATCACAAGAATTTAAGTCTGGTGAACGAGGTGGCCATAATACTGGTCCACCTCTGCCAATCCACGTTTCTGGGAAGTTATTGTTTAATCAATTGGTGACGACTCTAGCGTAATGTTGTGGAGCCCCGTCGAGTAAAACCACATGTCTCTTCTTCTCCCTATGGGTACGTCGTCCAAAATGTCATTAAATACATTTTCCAGGAAATGTAGATATCCGGCACCATTTAGACGATTAGGTAAAATGTACGGCTCAATTAACTGATTTCCAAGTAGACCAGCCCACACATTAATAGAAAATTTTCGTTGAAAACGTCTCGGCAAAATTTCATGGAGATTTTCATCTGACCAAACATGAGTATTGTAGATGTTAAAGATCCCATCACGCGTGAACCCACCTTCATCAGTAAATGAATTTTGTCTCTTAACCAACGACAAAATACCAATCTTCGCGGTGGATCTCCAGGTTCTAAAGCTTGAATGTATTGAATGTGGTAAAGATGTAATGCTTGCTCATGAAGCGCTCTCCATGCAATAAACGTTGAAATGCCCATCCGGAGTGCTAGTCTACGAATACTGACATTAAATTCTTCAGCAAAAACGTCCAAAATTTGGGGCTCTACTTCCAGAATATCTCCAGCTCTTTAGTGGCCACGATCATGGTTACGTGTGTAAAATTCGCCAAGATCTCATAAATGTTGCACAGCTGCCACAAAAGTGCATTTGCAAGACGACACCCAGGAACCTCTCATTGTACAAACGTCGTGCTTCCATTGCATTTCCCAATGCTTCACCGTAAAAGATTAAAATCTTTGACTATATAAACATAGACTGCCAACAACCCCCAATTTTCCCATAGCAGCAATGTATAAGGAATCAGCCAACATACAATCCATTTCAAGAGTCAAACTTGGAGTGTTGAATAATAGACTGGCGGGCTAGGGGAAATCTTATTTTCATGTTGGCTTACAACGTGAAGTTGGCGTAGACAGACCAAACATGGTTAACATATAGTCAAAGGTTAAAATAAATGATGTCTTTGAATAGAAATTAGAGAAATAAATACACTCATACAAAATAATTAACATTTTTATATTATTTAGAATACTTACACTTATTTTCAAAAAAAGTATGCATATTATGTGCATATATTGTAACTTTGGGTGCATACAGTCAACAAAATGTATGCATATATATATGCGCATATTTTCGTAAATTTGAGTGCATATAATTATCAGCTTTAGTGATTGACTTTCCTTATTTTCTTTTGAAATTGTATTATACACGACGATAAAGTTATTACTATCCACTCTTGAATCATTAACGTCTCGACGTTAAACGATTCATTCTGGATCAAATTTAACTTGATCGTCTTCTACAATAAATTACTATTAAGTTTTGTTTTAGTTGCAGTATAGTTTTGTTAAATGTTTTATAATAAAAATTGAAAGTATAGTAGTTTACGTAACAAGTCCGGAAAGAAGGTGAGGACTGAAAGCTTACAAGTCCTGTAAAAGGTGTTTCCGGATTAGTTACAAACAACATTTTTTAAGCAACCGCTCTATTCTTAATTTTACCTAAACATTGAAACATTACAATAACAAACAAGCATTATACCTTCGGAGATATTTGTAATTGATTTCCTTAGTAACTACAGTCAACAAATATTGCAAACCAATCAAAATGTAAATTTTCCAAAATAAGAATGCCAAGAAAAAATTTCAAAAATCGTCCTGTGAAGAACAAAATGTACAGTAATAGATGATTTACAGAACAGGGCCCTAAAAAATAATTGCAGCAAATAGTGCCAAATATGGCATTTGGTAAAAATTAGCCTTTGAACGCACACTTAGAGTTTCTTGAGGAACCTGAAGATGACAAAATGCCATTTCCAGCTTTTACATAGTATTATATAAATACAAAAGACACATTTTGTTAACTATGACATCAGTCTTATTACTCTAAAAAAAGGAGAAACCCAAATGCAAAATATGCGTTGACAAAAATAACTTTTTTCCAAAATTTTGACCCACTTGAGGAACCTAAAGATGCCAAAACATTCGTTTCAGCTTTTGCATAATCTTTTTTTATTATAAAATACACCTTTTGAAATATGACAATTAAAATTAAAGGAAAGATAAAAATACAATTTTTCGTTCCACCCTGATGTACATTTCCATTTTGAGTATTTACCCCTAAAAATAAATATTTGGGTAATTTACAACAATATGGTTTGATGTAGTACTGCAATGAATTGTAAGTCATTATGAAAAAATAAAACTATTTTTGCAGTTAAATAATAATTGAATGTTACAGTGATGAGGACTCGCCTTTGAGTGTCCCACTATAAGTGTATTTATTTACAAAATTCTAAAGAACAAGTCTGGTAATTGTATTAGTTTAGAAAAAAAACAATGCCATTAAATTATTAATTTGTAGCATTATTTATTAAAAATATGATGTATCTAACAAAGATTTTAAAACAGCACAAATTTCAAATATTTTCGGTCTACAAAACAATGAAAACATCTATAGATAAGTAATCAGTTCATTTATTTTATGAAACAAAAAGTACTGCAAAATTTCCTTAAACTGTAATTTATTGTAATAATTACTTTATGCTGGAGATTTCGTCGAAATAACACGGTGTTCTGACTCAGAACGAGGAACACTATCTCCTCGGGCTTGTTCCAGTGGTGCCACATTTTTCAATGACTGAAACATAGGAAATACAAATTACCTAATTTTATATGGTACTATTTTAGAAAATTTTGAGTTTATTAACTATTCACACGTTACGTAATAATTCCATTGACTAAAAAAATATATTAACAAGCTTTTCTGAAAAAAACAATTTCGGGGGAATAATTTTTTTATCCAAATAGAAAGATGGGAGCCAAATATGTTTTAAAAGGTGATGTCCCAGAGAAACTACATTTTCATTTTTTGGAACAAATTGAAACTTGACATAATATAGTTTCATTAATTTTGTAAAATTCTCATGTAATTGAAATTAGATCTATGTGCAAGAGACGCTAGCTGGCCTATTTCAACTTGATAACAAAAATTATATTTTTTATCTACATTTTTAGTACGGGAGGTACGGTATTTTCATAAACATTTTAATTTTATACAAAAAGTGTACTTGATTAGTACCAAAAAATGTAATGCTTGTCACGATAAAGCCATTTGAAGTTATGATTATGATTAGGGTCCGGACAAGACAATATTTAATGATAATACAAAAAATGCACAAAACTGCAATAGTTGTCCCTCCAAAAATTTAAATTAAAGAGTACAAAACACATGTAAACTTAAAACAGTTTTATAAAATTTGAATATCCCTAGAGATAACTGCAGAATTCGCAGACACATCTTTTCACCTGTGCGGTTGACCAGGTAAAGCGTAATAGTATTAGAGCAACCAGACCATACTTGATGCGCTGCACCACATGCAGTTAGGCCGACTTTTTAACTAAGGTAATAATTACAAGACGTGCGAGTGGAGTTTTATTATCCGTAAGGGTCTAACAGAATTAAATACAAATTACAGTACAGTGAGAGAAAAACAATCGGAGTTATTTTAATAATTATTTTTAAAAAATCGCTGCAACTTTTTTGATATAAAGCAGTAAGGCATATACAGTCAATACTTCTCAAAAATATTTACACCCGTATGCATAGACGCAAAACCTAACCTGATAACCTCAAATTTGACATAGACTTACAGTACCACCAACATATTATTCATAACGAAACTCCGGCGAGCCGCTGGCGAACGACTATGCATACGGATGTTAGAGTACGCCACTGAGCATTTGATTGAAAATGGTTCTCATTAAATCAGTCTGCACCTTAATTATGAAAAACACTAGTCATATCTGTCTTTTCAAAATTGGAAAATTTGTGTCGGTTAGACATTTTAACAGTAATGATATTCATAAATAATAATTTCAGAAGAATACGAGAGTATTATCAAAGAATGTCTCAAATGACATATCCTTACGTAAAAAATGGCCCACACGTGGTCAGTATAGAAATATCTTCAGCTTGGCATCCAGTGGATTTTTTAACAAAGAACAAGAACACCTTTTTATGCAAAATTAAAATATCTTTTAAATATCACATCTGCAGTGCAGTACCAAAAATGTTATGATAAAAAGAAATTTCACCCTAAGGCCCTGAACACACGGGATTCCGTTTCCCAGATTCGGTATGCGGGATACAGAATCTGAGTCTGTTCAGACACGGCGACTGAATCTCAGACGCGGGCTTTCAGTCACTTGCAGTGCCGTGCTGTTATGGACCAAGCATTGCTGTTCTTTGTTTCTGTCGAATTAGTCTAGAAGTGCTGTATTTAAAGTCAGGGATTGGGCTCTACAAAGCTAATAAACTTTTCATTATCAAATGATGTACGCTCTATGATCGTTGTATAGTAAGGAACGCCTTGCTTATTCGAATTAAATAGAAGTTCCACAAAATCTGCTACGCCTATGATATGATATCATATGTTCCTGGCTGGCAAAAGTAGGCGAGTCCAGGCCGTGGTACACGTGGACTCATATCCTCTATATGCTCCAATGGTAAATCGGTATCCGAGATACAGAATTTGTAGCCGGCGGCCGAAATGGAGAGATAAGGAAAATCGGCCGCCGGCGACACATTCTGTATCTCGGATACCGATTTACCATTGGAGCATATGGAGCATATGAGTCCACGTGTACCACGGCCTGGACTCGCCTACTTTTGCCAGCTAGAATATATGATATCAGGTCATAGACGTAGCAGATTTTCTTCAACTTCTATTTAAATCGAATAAGCAAGGCGTTCCTTACTATACAACGATCATAGAATGTACATTATTTGACAATGAAAAATTTATTAGCTTAGTAGAGCCCAATCCCTGATTTTAAATACAGCACTTCTAGACTAATTCGACATAAACAAAGAACAGCAATGCTTGGTCCATAACAGCACGGCACTGCAAGTGACTGAAAGCCCGCGTCTGAGATTCAGTCGCCGTGTCTGAACAGACTCAGATTCTGTATCCCGCATACCGAATCTGGGAAACGGAATCCCGTGTGTTCAGGGCCTAAGGGTTACGCCACACCTACGTTTTAGTCGCTACGACCAGGTCGTAGATATATAAAATTTGTGTTCAGGCCAAGTAACAATACCACATAAGAAACAACCTGTCGTGACGCTGACTATTTTCAACAATGGAGCTGTTGCGGGTCACAAACGTAGCCCCCTACATTAAAATTCATGGAATACATCATTGCAACGTGGTCACGGCTATCATGTCGCAACGACTAAGACGCAAGCATGGCCTTATCCTTAATGAAAAGCGAAAGCAGGATATGGACTTAATTTCAGTTAGAGTATTTCAAAAAATTTACGAAATTACGATAAGTAGTTTTCAAGTTATGTACAAAATTTAAAAATAAAATTCAGTTTCTTGGGGGCATAACTTCTTAAGTAGGAAATATTTTACTACGGCATATTTATTTATTTATTTATTTAATTTGCACTCAGCCAACAGCCGTTAGGCCAATTACAGGCGTCGCTGTGCAGTTATGAGGACTTCCAACCCCACTAACGACTGTCATGATGTTGTATGACCGCCGGGACCAACTTTTTTCCGTGATAGCCGTACCACGAGGCGCCGAGAGATGCAGTCGTGGAACTCCCATCCAAGTTCTGACCAGAGACAGCGTTGCTTAACTCTGCTGATCGAACGTGGACGCTTGTTCAAGCTACACCACTCGGGACTGGCTCTATTTAGACGAGAAGAATATGCCCCTACACCTTATCCCATTCTGTTTAAAATTGACAGATTCCTGTATCATACAAGGAGTGACACAAGGATTAATGGTACCCCCTCCCCCCTTCTGTTCCTTATTTGCTTGGTCTTGCCTTAAAAAACAATTATGATTGCAGAAAGGTATACAATGGGGTGCAACAGAATATCTATTTACAAACTTACAAATTAATACCTATGTTACTGTCGAATTTTGTATATTACCTCTTCAACTTGTTCTTTATCGAACATATGGAATAAGTTATCAGGAGTCATAGTCATGACTTCCACATTGGTGGAATTAAGTTTCTCCTCCATAACTTGTTTTAAAATAGTCAGCGATACTGTGGTGGCTTCGACTAAAGTCATGCTGCGGTGATACATTTCCTGCAAACTTTGCTGGGCTCCCTCCGACCCGGAACCGATAGCCTTTGCATCAAATTCTACAAATGTTCCTAAAATATGAAAATATTTACATTAATGGTGGATATTTCCACAATTTTTTCAATTATTTAATATTTTTTTGAAGAGATGTACAGTCGTGTGCAAATAAATCTGGGACAGTGTTTTTTTCACATGCAGCTTGAGTTAAGAATTGAAGAATATCTCCATGGATTTCCTCTTATCAGAAAGAGTTACAGATTTCATTATCTGTTAAAGTTTAATGTAACTCTTTCTGATAGCAGAAAATCCATGGAGTTATTCTTCAATTCTTAACTGAACCTACATATGAAAAAAACATTGTCCCAGATTTATTTGAACACGACTGTACATTATCAAGTCTTAACATATTTTAAAACAAAACTAACCAGAAGGATCCATATGATACAACTGTGGTCCTTTTTCATCAATTCCTGCAAATAATATAGCTACACCAAATGGCCGAGACATAGCAGCGCCATCATCATCGGAATCTCCAAACTGAATAGCTAAATTTGACACGGCCTGTGCGCACGATTCAACACTCATTCTTTCATTGTAAATAAACCAATGGTTCTGGCATTCAACGCGTGCCCTAAAACGTTAGTCATAAGCTATCGCATTCGTTTGAGATTTACAATAATTAATACCTATCAATCATAGTGCGAGAATCGGCCATAAGACCAGATACCGCACAGCCAATATGCTTATCGACTTCTACAATCTTTTCTATAGTTGTAGGCTCCATCAAATTCGAAGTAATGCGCTTTTCGACAGCAAGAACAACTCCCTCACTAGTGCATATTCCAATTGCGGTAGATCCCAATTTAATCGCCTCAATTGCGTATTCTACCTGGAATAATCTGCCTTCGGGGGAAAAGGTATTTACACCCCTATCGTATTCACTTCTTGTTAAAAACATCTGAAAGTTAGGTTAAGTTAATACATTTGCAATGACTATGCAACAAAAGTTGGTGTGTGAATTAAGTACTGAATAATTTCTAAACCTACCGTTATTATTTAGTTTAGCGTTATATTCCACTTTATTCTGGGGACAATAAATATGAATAAATCACGAAAATTAGATATACCGCTTTTTCTAGTTACTCAGACACGCTAAGTCACTACACAAAATGCATAAATAAGCGAAATGACATTTGCAACACCGAAAATGACAACGCGTTCAAGTCTTCTGCCCTCTCGTGGGAGATTTTCTAAATTAGCATTTTAATTTGGCGATTACCTTTTTTGACGTGCTGTAACTTCCAGAATGTTTGAAAGAAGACGACTTTGTACAATGCGCAAGGCCTTGAATTCAATCAAAATTAAGTTTGTTCAGAAAATAATGCTTTGGTTTAAATCGCAAATGTTCAAAAAGGCTAATAACTAATTCCCATATATTCTAATCACCAAGGATGAATTTCGGTATATGAATTATAGAGGGCGACAGTAGCTAAGAAAAAACAAGGCCAACTAAATCTATAGGAACAAAGTCCCTATAGGGCCGAAGCATTTTAGTCCAGTGAACCCAAGAGTTCACTGTTTTAGTCCAGTCACTATGTCATTTTTGCTTGAAAGTGAAGCGAAATTTGAAATTTCTTTTTTGTGGTATTGGTGAGGTCCAGCAAAGCTTAACTTCAAGTTGTCGACCAAAATTTCCTATGTGCTATATCCGCCATCTTGATAAATGGGTGCGTTTGATTTTTTTGCGATAAATCGGTTCCCGTTAAAACTACATGAAAATAATGTAGACATATTTTAGAATTTTGAATGCTCTACAATTCATGTTCGATTACTTTTTCTCGTACGAGCGATTTTTGTCGAGATATCGAACGCGAAAGGAGAGCTTGAAAGGGTCGAGATTTTTTTTCGAGCTTCTGGGTTTGTGTCTCATTTCTTTTTCTATTTTGCGAAAAAGTAGCCATTACCAAACTTGTAGAGGTTGAAAATAGCTTCAATTTGACCTACTATAATTTGATATGCGACTAAAATTACGACTTGTAGAGCGGGCCAAAGTTCTCAAGTTGGCGCGTAATTTTTATTTCATGTATCGTACTATTACGTAGATGACATAACAAACTTCATTGCATTATTGGAATCATTACATTTCATCAAGTAGATAGTATACAGAAATGTATGATTGCATATTATTATTAATAATAATAATAATAATAATAATAATAATAAAGGTCTTTATTAAATCATTACAAAATTACACAGAAAAAATGTTGACTAAAACGTAATATTGTCTTTGGCGAAGTTCAACTTGATATAAAAACAGATCTATCCGATGTTCTTTCACTTAACCCGGTGAAAACCAAAAAGAAGTGTGTTGTTTTGACCCTAATAATTAATTCATTGATGTTTATCCATAAAATTTTGAAAAATAGATTTTTTAAGTTTTGACCTACCTACAATATCCTTTTACTACATTTGGTAACGAGTTATAACATTTAGTTATTCTGTAAGCAAACGATCGCTTGAAAAATTCTGTTTTATGTTGAGGTGGAGTCAATGTTCTTTTACATCTTATATTTAAAGTATGTACGTCGGTTCCAAACTTTATTTTGTTGTATAAGTAACTCGGCTATTTACTCAAAATGATCTTGTGGAAAAGACATGCAGAATTAAAGAAGCGCTATTCTTTCATATTAAGCCAGTTTGAATCTTTCAGCTTATAAGAAATTCTTTCATATTTTCGTATTCCAAATATGAGGCGTAAACATGCGTTCTGAATTTTCTGAATTTTAGCAATATTAAAGCTACTTAAATGTGAATCATAAACAACGTCACAATAATCAAAACAGGATAAGAATAACGCATTACACAAAACGGTTTTCACATTTACACTTAAAAATTGTCGATTTTGATAAATAAGTTTCAAGAAACTATATGATTTTTGCAGACATTTTGAAATATGTTTAGTAAATTTAAAATCATTATCAAGATACAGACTCAAGTTTTTGACATCATCAGAAACTGGGATTCTATCCTGGTCTACTAATAAATTTACTTCATTAGAAATTTCCTCTCGACCACCCTTCCTTATAAAATGTTTTAAATTAAGTACTGTAGCTATTATATTTAGAATGATAATTGTTGTCGACGAAGATTTCCCATGCTCTGTTTCCGCCATCTTAAAAAATTGGTGAGTTTGCTTTTGTTGCAATAACTCGGTTCTTGCTAACGCTGCTTGAAAATGTTTGCAATTTTACCTGCTATGAATTGAAATTCGACTAAAATTACGACTTGTAGATTAATTAATTAATCAATTATTTACTTATCGGTGTTGTATTTTTTTAATTTTCTTCTCCAGTTTGATGGTTCTGGTTAATTTTCCTCGATATATATTTTATCTTCTTCTTGATGCTTACTTTCTTCAAGTATACATTTATGGTCAGGGTGCTCTTCGTGATGTTCCCATTCCTCGACGATTTTTACTGCGAGCGTTGCAGCATCCTCATCGTCATTGTCGCTTTAATCGAGAACGACGTCAAAAATAATAATTTAGGTACTGGCTACTTGAAATATAACGATCCTCATAATGCAATGAAGTTTATTATGCCATTTATGTAGTAGTACGATACATGAAATTAAAATTAACCGCCGACTTGACAACTTTCGCCCATTCTACAAGTCGTAATTTTAGTCGCATATCAATTTATAATAGGTCAAATTGAAGCTATTTTCAACCTCTACAAGTTTGGTAATGGCTACTTTTTCGCTAAATAGAAAGAGAAATCCAATACAAGCCCAGAAGCTCGAAAAAAAATCTCGACCCTTTCATGGATGAAGATGGCGATTGATGGCAGACTGTACAGTGCTAGCGATATACAGTCTGCCATCAATCGCCATCTTCATCCGCGGCCACCCAAACCTCCAAAACCCGATCCTCCTGCAGCAATAGTCTTTCTTCCCTTTATCCACCTAGTCATCGACCGCATAGGAAAGTTTCTTCGAAATCAAAACATTAAAACAGTATTTAAACCCCCGAGCAAAATCTCACAGGTTCTTCCTTCATCTAAAGATAAATTAAACACTATGTCATCTAAAGGTGTTTATAGAGTCCCTTGCTCTTGTAATGCTGTATACATTGGTGAAACAGGTCATTCAGTGAAAACTCGCATCTCTGAGCACCAGCGCTGTCTCAAGTCAGGTCTCGTTTCATCATCGGCCATCGCCGAACATCAACGCGATACTGGTCATAAGATCCTTTTTGATGAAACTTCCATCATCTGCAAATCCCCATTCTTCTTTAGCAGAAAGATTCGCGAAGCCATTGAGATTTGCAAACACCCTAATAATCTCAATTGGGACGAAGGTTTTCCCCTTCCTTCTATGTGGAAAGTGCTAATTCCTAAGCCCCGCCCTCCGCCACTGAACCGCGACGGCATTTGCTGAATCGCGACGGCGCTTGCCTATAAATTCTCGTCTTTCTTCTTCCGATAGTCAGTCGAGTTTCGCCTCTGACGTGGTTCACACGTTGAGTTACCGTGCTCTTTTGTCCCTTTTCTTGCAAAGAGTTTCGCTCGGCAGATAACCCGTCCAGCCTCGCCACATAAAATATAACTTTTGCTCCTAATAACATAATATACTATTATCGACTTTAATTTGCATCAAAGGACAAAAGTAGCAGGCTATGGAAAAACAGAAAGAAAGGGTAATTGTCATCAGGTAAATACAGCTGTCAAAAAGCAGTTGATAGAAGCGTATTTTCTATGTTAGTTCTTAACGTTTTTTTTGCAAAATTTTGTCAGTATGCAACATGAAACACGAAATCTTACTCGCAAAGAATATGCTCAAGCATTAGTTCTGTTTGAGGAAGGTTGGAATTACCAAAGAACTGCTTTTTGACAGCTGTATTTACTTGATGACAATTACTGTTTCTTTCTGTTTTTCCATAGCCTGCTACTTTAGTGCTTTTAATGCAAATTAAAGTCAATAAAACATGTTATGCTATAAAATTGTGTTTCTCTTGCAGTAGCTAAGATAAAAGAGTAAATCAAAAAACAAAATGTTATGAAAAGAGAATCTGGTGTGATACACGCACACAACTTCCTTTTACAGTGATCTTATAATTAGCCAAAAATTTGATTTAAAATTTTTAAGCATTTGTCAAAAATTACAAATTCTACAAAAACGGTACAAAATAGAGCGTTACTTGAAGAGACAATTTTTTTCTACAATTTCAAGCTAAATTCAAAAATGTACTGGGTGATTTTTGAGGCTTTCACGGCCATTGTCATTAAGTAACAAACGACTTCCGGGATTGGACCGTGTCATGATTGAGATCGAAGAACTCAACTTTTCGCCCACTTTCGTAAGGGGCTTCATCAGGAGGAAAAAAGCAAAAGAGCACGGTAACTCAACTTGTTAACCACGCCAGAGGCGAAACTCTTTGCAGGGAAGGGACAGAAGAGCACGGCAACTCAACGTGTGAACCACGTCAGAGGCGAAACTCGACTGACTATCGGAAGAAGAAAGACGAGAATTTATAGGCAAGCGCCGTCGCGATTCAGCAAATGCCGTCGCGGTTCAGTGGCGGAGGGCGGGGCTTAGGAATTAGCACTTTCCACATAGAAGGAAGGGGAAAACCTTCGTCCCGATTGAGATTATTAGGGTGTTTGCAAATCTCAATGGCTTCGCGAATCTTTCTGCTAAAGAAGAATGGGGATTTGCAGATGATGAAAGTTTCATCAAAAAGGATCTTATGACCAGTATCGCGTTGATGTTCGGCGATGGCCGATGATGAAACGAGACCTGACTTGAGACACCGCTGGTGCTCAGAGATGCGAGTTTTCACTGAACGACCTGTTTCACCAATGTATACAGCATTACAAGAGCAAGGGACTCTATAAACACCCTTAGATGACATAGTGTTTAATTTATTTTTAGATGAAGGAAGAACCTGTGAGATTTTGCTCGGGGGTTTGAATAGTGTTTTAATGTTTTTCCTATGCGGTCGGTGACTTGGTGGATATAGGGAAGAAATACTATTGCTGCAGGAGGATCGGGTTTTGGAGGTTTGGATGGCCGTGGATGAAGATGGCGATTGATGGCAGACTGTATATCCCTAGCACGGTAACCGTTATTCCTAAGAGCTTTCCGAATGTGATTTAATTCAGCGTGGATATTATCGGGTTGGGATATGGAAACAGCCCGGTGTACAAGCGAATTGATAACGGAAAGTTTTTGTGTAGGATGATGGTGGGAATCGGCATGTAGATAGCGATCAGTGTGAGTGGGTTTGCGATATACAGAATGACAAAGTTTGCCACTGGGTTGGCGAGAGACCTGTACATCTAAAAAAGGAAGGAAACCGTTACTTTCTATCTCCATAGTAAAGTTAATGTCTGGATGTTGACTATTGAGATGATTTAAGAAGACGGGTAACGTATCTTTACCATGCGGCCAAATAATAAAGGTATCGTCAACGTATCGGAACCAAACCTTAGGTTTCAATTCTGAAGATTCCAGAGCTACGGTTTTGAAAGCTTCCATGAAGATATTGGCAACGACAGGTGAAAGAGGAGAACCCATGGCCGCACCAGAGATTTGTTTAAAGAACTGACCTTGAAATAGGAAATAAGTGGAAGGGAGGCATTTTTCAATCAGGGCAGGTAGACTTGAAGACGTCTCCCCATGCTCTGATAACAACTGTTGGATTATGACTATAGAATCGGGAATAGGAACTTTGGTGAAAAGGGAAGTGACATCGAAACTCACAAGTAAATCCTCAGGTTCAACGCTTATATTGGATATAAGTTCAACGAAATGGGCTGAATTGCGAACATACGAGGCTTACCAGTGAACTTTCTGAGGATAGTGGTTAGGTATTTAGCTAATGAGTAAGTAGGGGAATCTATGGTACTGACAATGGGCCTGAGGGGAATGTCTTGTTTATGGATTTTGGGAAGACCATAGAGCCGAGGAGGCTTTGAAGCGCAAGGAATCAACTTCCGTTGAATATCAGTGAACAGATCTGAAGATTTTATGAGAGAAGTGGGCATAAGAAGAATCTTGGAGTAAAGACTTAACCTTAGTGATGTACTCTGTTCGATCCATAACTACCGTAGCATTACCTTTATCAGCGGACAAAATTGAGATGTCGGAATTGGAACGTAAGGTTTTGAGAGCATTCCTTTCGTCTTTTGTAATGTTACTTTAGATGAACGTAAACACCTGACAGTTTCGAAGCGGATAAGATCGGCAACGTCTTAAGGAAGCGTTCTTACAGAAGATTCTATCGAACTAATAATCTCTTCCGTAGGAATGCTTTTGGGGGCTAGTGAAAAATTTAAACCTTTGGAAAGTATAGAATTTTCGCCAGGAGAGAGGGCATAAGAAGAAAGATTTATGACCGTCTTAGAACCACTTTGATCTGTAGAGACCTTAACCGATGACATCAAGGAGTGAAACTTACGAAGATGAGTCGCAGTTGTCATTTCTAATGTTTTTTGGGACTGTGTAGGTGATTGAATCGAAGAGAGACCAGTCAAGAAAGCTAAGAGTATTGGATAATTCTAAATGAAGATCTAACAATTGTTTTGAAACGGTATTGAGATGGTACCTCGTTTGATGAATGCGTTCACGAAGTAAAGCAAAGCTAGTGCGACGAAGGATTTTTTGAGAAGAGTGGGTTGGAATGTGATGTTTGACTTTAAGAAAAGAAGGTATGACTTTGTTGCCACGACAACGAGAAAGAAACGCTAAGGTGCAGAGGAGTTTAGATGATCTTTTCCAAACTTCGACATAAGTCATCTAAACTCCTCTGCAAAATAGGAGTTAATAAAAAAAAATAGAAAAAAAACGAAAGCAACCCATTTTAGAAGTATTCAACTGGAAAATCACGTATTTCACATCAATTCACATTAATAATATAACAAAAATGTGAAGTTGGAAAAAATCGTTACAGCCGTTTTTGAAAAAAATCGAAAAAAATTAAAAATTACAAGAGTAAACACCTACTTCCGATTATGCGATTTTCTTAAAAAAAAACCTTGCTGTTGCATCTACATAGTACACAAAATTTATATATGAAGTTCCAACGCCATATCTCTTTTCGTTTTTGAGATATTCTGTTCACAGACACACAGATAGACAGACAGACCAATGAAAAAAATAAATATGTTTTTTGGGATCAAGGGACTCTATAACGTGAAGATCTGTTGAAAACTCAATTTCGAATTTTTGGGGTGAATCCAATACTTTCTTTATTGTAAAAGGAGGTAATAAGGCTAGAGTTTGCTTTATAACTTGATATTGTAACTGTTGAACCCCACAGGGTGTTATAAATTTTATGGAAAAAACACGTTATAATTTTTACACCCGGTATTTATAAAAACATAAGTTTCTATGCGAATAGAGTTATACACTAACTTTCTGGAAGAGACAATTTGTAATTCAAAAAAAATCGTCCAAATCGAATAAGTGGTTTTAACAAAAATTAACTTTAAACTTTTGACTACTTTTTGGTGGTGCGTTAATTTATTGGAGAAGTGTAGTTGCCCCTCTAACTAACTTCATAAACAGTTCTTTCAGTTCGGGAATATTTCCTTCCGAATTAAAAAAATCAATAATTAAACCGCTCTTTAAAAAAGGAAATAAAACTGAAATTAGTTAGCAATAGGCCGATCTCGTTATCTACTATTTCAATATTTTCGAAAAATTAATAACAGATTACAACAGTAATTAGTTTCAAAACAAATTTTAAATAGCGTCCAATTTGGTTTTAGAAAAAATGGAAATACAATTCAAGCAATTTTTTCTTTTATTGAACAAGTAACTGAGGCATTGGAAGACAATAGTTATATAATTGGAATTTTTGGTGATCTATTCACAGCATTTGACTGTGTTAATTACGATTTGTTAGCAAAACTTGACTTTTATGGTATAAGAGATGTTGCTTACAAATAGTTCAAATCATATTTAAATAATAGAAAACAAATGGTCTAGATGTGATACAGGAACGACTCGGGAATAATTCAGTCATTTTATTCGCACTTTAAACTTGTTAAATGTGGAGTGCCTAAAGGCAGTATATTTGGGCCATTGTTATTTATTAGCTTCATTAATGATTTACCATTCAATTTTTTTAACTTATCGTTTATTTTATTTGCTGATGATACAACATTGTTAATAAAAGATAATAAAAATGATATGCTTCGAAATATATCTAATATTGTAGATCAAATTTGTCAATGGTCACAGTAATAAATTAATATTAAATTGTGAAAAGGCTGCTAATATAACTTTCACTTCTCCAAGAAGTAATGAAAAAAATATTTTAAATGCAAATAACGGCATAATTGAAGAAGTTGAATCTGTAAAATTTTTGGGTTTGATTATAGACAATAAACTATCATATCTAAGCGGAAGGTTGGCTTCAGTTATGTCGGAAGGTTAACTTCAGCTGTGTATGCACTCTCAGTTATCAGGAAAAGATTTAGATTTAAAATTTACCAAAATTGTGTATTCATATTTTGAAAGCTTGTTAGCTTACTGTATAGAATTTTGGGGTAACTCTAAAGATAGTGGAATTATATTTCAAATACAAAAACGTGCAATAAGAACGATGTATTAATTAAAAAAATATGATTCATGTAGACCATTTTTTCTCGAATTAAGTATGTTTACTGTAACTAATTTATATATTTTCAAACTACGCCAATTTATTTTTAAGAAGGAAAGTCAATTAATTAAATCATTTAACGTACGTAGCTATAATACTAGGAAAAATTATTTCAGACTTCCTCAGGCTACAAAAACATCAACGGTAAATAGTCCTCTATACGTAGGTATACATTTTTTTAATGCGTTACCGGTGATTAAAACAATGGTTGAAGAATCACATAATTTATAAGAATTCTACAATTGTCAATCTACTTAATAGATGGAAGTGGATTCAGTTTAATTATACAAAGATGTACCTTTTTAATTTACAATATACTAGTATTTATCACAAGGCACTGTACGTTCTTTCCCGAATACATTAAATACTATATTATTTGTGAAAAGGAAATAAATTACTTACTAAGGTTAATAATAATATGAAGCACAAATTACCCATAGTAATTATTTTGGGAATAATTAGGAACACTCGGTAGCCTATTGCAAAAACATAATTAATAAGTACTCATACAAATAAAGACGAATTGGAAGAGTCTACAGTATTTCTTATGACTAAAGCTGATAATTATATGCACTCAAATATGCGCATATATTGTACAGGACTATTGTAATTTTTAATAAGCTTAATACTTACATCATGTACAAGGCTGATTAAAAGTAAATAAATAATTGTATAAATAGGTTCATTGATTGTAGTGTTTTGCCCCCTATAGTAATTCGCACATCTGCAAGTAAAGTTATTTATGGCTAGCTTTCAGTAGGCATGAAGACTCAAATCTGCAAGTTAGGGTCACCGACATGTTCATATTTAAACTCCCGTGTTACGCCACTGGGCTGTTAAATTAAAAAGCAGCAACGCGCAGACTCACTACGTTGTCAATTTAACTATCAACAAATTGAATTTTCGTGCGGTTCGTTTCTGGTGTACCTATTTACAAGTTAATTCAAAGGCAAATCTATGAACAAATTATCAGGTAATTCGAATCTTGCGCTTTATTAAGCGTCACTAGTCGTGTTTTGTTTTTAGATCGTTCGCGGCTTCCTGTGAATTCAATTGTTTTGAACGCGTCCTTTCATGTGAGAAATCATAACCTCAACTTATATTTTTACAATTTCTGGACCTCATGCTCTTTTTTAAAGTATCGTAAGACTGGGATCGGCTTCCTCTTATAGGACTCGTTTCTCATGGTAAGTTTCAAAACTCTAGCACGGATATTTGCTTTGCAACACTAACCCGACCTTTTTTTAGGCTGCGAGAACTGGCTCGGAACAGCTTCTCCTGATGCTCGCTGCTGGAAGCGAAACCCTAGGATGCTGGAACTACTGCGGTGTACTCCTACACGGCGTGCGGACGTGGTGCTACCAAAATCTCAAACGCCTGATCTCAATTGTGCTCAAAATCTGATGATCGTAAACTTCTCGTCGTTGGCGAAGTGGTTCGGACGGTGGTCGCAGATGAAAATAATCTTTAGGTGACGGATTTTCACACCCACATTTTCACATATGCACTACAAACTCCTGATCACGATGGTATAATTATTTTTAATTTATTTCAATTGTACATGGCTTAAAACTCAATTAATCTGGAGATACAAATTAGACTGTCATGAAATAATTTTATTCAAATGTTTTTCTTTTGTAGTTAACAACAATTGCCTATCTAAATTCATAATTGTGGATCTTAACCAAGTACAGATCAGTTACTTATAAACTAAATTTTAACTTATATTATAAAAATGTACAAAATTTTAATTCTAAAATTATTGTTTGTTCACGTTCGTATTTAAACTAGGTTATAGCGCCACTCACTATGTTTTATTTGGTTTGTCTGTTCACTTATGTCACTTCACTGACTCATTTTCTTAAACACCAATCTCGTTCATTTCCTGTTGTGTTAATTTCTTGTATTTTATAATAATTGTCTGCTTTTCACCATTCTTCAAATATTACCGTTCCATTTTTGATAGCCTTATTCGATCTAGTATTGTGCTCTTTTTGCACTGTATTGAGAACATTCTGTTCTTACATTTATTTAAAAAGTTCATAGAACTGTACTTATTCAATTATACTGACATGTAAATTTATTTAACACGCATGTAATAAACCCTTTGGTGATAGATTTGTTGAATTTTGATTGGCTTTACTTTGCACCAACCTCTTAATTTATTCAAATTGATATTTCTGACTCTAATTTAGGAATTGAGCTTTGCCTTATTGCCCTTTTTTCAGAAGTAATTCCATTTAATATCGGCAATGCTTTACCAATGTTGTTATGAATTAAAATTTCAGATGTAACTTCTTGCAGTTGCCTGATTTACCCCAGCTCTGTGCTTTATTGACTTGCTTTATTTACCTATGCTGCAAGCAGAGTTGAGTAACGGGCTAAATACCATCTCAATATGCATAAATGAGATTTTCTCTAATCCTGCCAGACTATTATTCACGCAACACTCGAAGTTCGATTCTTGAAATGTATTCAATGTTGGCTGATTCCTTATACATTGTTTCTATGGGAAAAGTGGAGGTCTATGTTTATATAGTGAAAGATTTTAACCGGGACTTTCCCTTTCTGCTTATTTCGATACGCGCACTGCACTCCAGCGGCAGAAAGTGAATCTGAGTTGCACACAAAAATTTTATTAATAAATTTAATGAAATAGTAAATTTTACAAAAAAACCTCAAAACGTTCATACATTACAAATTATTGCTAAATATAACCAAATATGCAAAATCTAGAAAATATGCCAAACAAGGTATAAATATGCAAAATGAAACTTGGCTTAAACGATTTGTTTTCACATAATTAGTATACATATGCAAAAAGTTTCGAAGGCATATCAATTATACAAAATATGCATTTGCCATATAATATCAGCTTTACTTATGACTAAGAATTCTTTGAAAAAATATTGTGAACTAAATGAAAATGTAGAACAATGTTTATACTATATTTGTTGGGTAGTATATATACTACAGAGAGTTGAATCAACCACATGTGTGAATTTTTGTAAACGTCTGCTCCACTCAGACGATTCTCCAGATTCTGTTGATACTATAGAAAATGTTTCTTTTGTAGCAGTCCAGAGTATAACTACTAAAAGGAATACATTTGAATAATCACAAAAACCTGATAGTTGGGCAACTTAAAGCACTTAAGAGAAATACAGGTTGCATACTTTTTAAATAGACGTTTTTGAATTTGGTTAGGTGGCTATTGGAAATATTTTTGAGATTGATAATAAAAGAGAAACGACTCCCTGTTTTGAATAAAAACCAGATTGACGCTTTATGGCGTCCGCATAAAAAGCCAAGCTAAGAACAGAATCCTAGCTTAAAAGGATAAATTTTGCAATTGTAATGTTTTAATTAGTATAATTCTACAATATATTAAGAAATAATGATTTTTCAGACAACTAGGGTTGATTCAATGGACAGTTTCTGACTAGAAAAGCGGTTATTAGTTAACTGGTAGGTAAGAAATAGGGTAATTCATACAAATCTTAATTGAGACTATCTTTGGTGTAGCTTTTTGGCCTCCCCAAGCCATCATGATAGAGTGGAACAAAATCCTCCAGGGTCATAGCAAAACCTTATCGAAAGGCATAGCCTGCAAAGGAAGACCATATTAGAATCGTGTTAGTTATTAATAAAGAAACCTCACCAGAGATAACAACTTCATTAGTTTGGAGATGGGGGTCGTTCCAACAATTACTGGCACCATGTATTGTTTGTCTTGTATATAGGTTAGTACTAAAAACTTTAGGAATATACAAGGTACCCCAAAAAGGGGTGGTAACTTTTCCGAATTGTCTCAACAGATGGCGCTTTATTGAAAGCAAAATTAATTTACGGAATATGGCAACATAGTGTGAGGATCGCGTAATTACAGACATTATATTTTTATCTTAGCTATCTTATTTCTAGGAAGGACACATTTTACTTTAGGCATTTTATTTCTACGACAATAATAACCCGTATTTTATAGATGTATTTTATCTATGATATAAGTACAATTATATCACGTAACGAAAGCTTTCGTTTGTTTTGCCCAGTTGTAATTCGACTCCTTTTGCAGCTGTTGAATGTGAGAATCGAAAATTTCTATATTAAATTTATGGCCAGGGGCTTAGGCGAATTTGAGGAACAAACATCCCCCAAACGACCGACTAAATTAGTTTGGGCACTTATTAGTTTACGATTTCAGCCAAGGAAACACGTGTTCAAGTGGTCGTGGGAAACAGCAATTTAAAACGCGACAGAAAAGGATTAAAACCGTCGTAGGTTTTGGAAGGGAAACTACCAATTAACATGGCGTCGCTATAGAAACGAAATTTAGATTTCGTTGTCATTGGCGGGACGCTCCGCGATCCAGGATGGAGGGGTTCTCGTAAGTTGCATAAAACAGTCGGCATAGGACAGGAGTGGCATAAAAACAAAGCCTGATGCATGTGGTAGTTCTACGCGTAACACGGAGAGCTACTACAACAGCTGCTAACTTATTTAACTTTTACTTCACTTGGTACAGCGCAGCCCGACATCGCAAGGTTTTTCCTTGTTAGTACGGCGGCGTTAGTATCAATTCTTTGCGATTCTTACTTCACTTGGTACAGGGCAGCCTGCCATTGCAAGGTGTTTTCCTTGTTAGTACGGCGGCGGTAGTATCAATTTGTTGTTCTTCTTACTACACTTGGTACAGCGCAGCCCGACATTGCAAAGTTTTTTCCTTGATAGTACGGCGGCGTTAGTATCAATTCTTTGCTCTTCTTACTTCACTAGGTACAGCCCAGCCCGACATTGCAAGGTTTTCCCTTGTTAGTACGGCGGCGTTAGTATTAATTATTTGCTCTTCTTACTTCACTAGGTACAGCGTAGCGGGACATTGCAAGGTTTTTTCCTTATTAGAATGGCGGCGTTAGTACCAATTCTTTACCTTTTTCTTACTTTACTTAAAACCGCCAGGCCCCCTGTTACTGGGCGTTTGTCGTTTCACATAATTAATCAGATTTGGCAATTTACATTTATTTCCTAACAATACAATAATTTTCACTGAATGGTTAGGCAACCCTACTAGCACCAGTTTTAAATTTAATCAAGGTAGAGTTCTGTGTTTACCAGCTAAAAGCACACCCTCCATTCTTCGGTTTTTTCTGTTGGCCAACTTTCTAATTTGTGGAACTTTGATAAGCTGAATTGGGCTGTTTTTGAGCATTTTTCGCCCATTTCCTGGAGAGTCTTGCGTCGTGCAAGTTTGAATCGCTTTCTTTTGGGGACCTAGTCTAATGGCTTTGATAGCCATCTTGATTGCTGGAAGGATATGGAGGCTTTGTAAACCCCTGTTGGAATGCTCCGTAGACTGGTGTTGATATCGCCGGCATTCGCTTCGTCACGGACGGATTTGATGGAACGTTCATTCTTCGCTCGCTTGACTGTATGAGATGGCTGCATTAAACTTTAGGGTTTGTTGTTGGTGTTTGCCTACGATCTCCTCTTTTGAGCGCCGTATAAATTTCAAATTTTAGCCATTTTATGTCGCACCCTGGAGATGATTTTTGTTGCGCTCTGGAAATTAGTTCGTTTACCTCGATTGGTGCTATTGGTGTTGGGGCAATTGGTGCCTGCATCGCCTGCCTGCCGCCTGTTCGCTGTGCCCCCTGCGTTACACGCTTCACTGTTGGAAGCCGGCGCTTTTTATGCTCTCTGTGTCCTTGACGCCTACGCACTAGGCGTTCCGGAGGAGCTGGTGGCCCGTGTTCGACCATGGCCAGCCGTATCTGTGTGAATAGTACGAAACATTTGATTTGGGGTGTGTATTTATGCTAGCGAACTAACCGCCTAGTTAATTGTAGGCATTTTATTCAGTATTTATTAAAGTGAATTAATTGTATAGGTGGCATTAGGGCATATCTTTCAATTCGTCTTGCGCCTTATGTATTCGTAGATTAAATTTGCTTACCCTTTACCCTCGGCAAATTTGAGGAATGTTGTTTTGAATTGAGCCCCTGTAACGTAATGAAACATTAAGTTATGCTATTAAGCCCTTTTAGGACAGTTAAACTTACCTAGATTACAGGCTAGCTGTATATAACAACGGGACCTGCCGCTAGTTATCTGTTTAGGCCAGTGCCCTCGAAATTTAGTTGTGGAGGTTAATTCTGTAATCGCCATTGCGTATTAAAGTAAACGTCATTCGGCAATAGGTTGTGACTAGCGAAACGCTCGCGGTAGTTTAATGCTCGAAAATTGGATATTCGTAAAGCGACTTTGCAACTTGTTATTTTAACTTTGTCAGGAGCATATTCAAGCCGTTGTTTTGAGCAGTCATAACACGCATTATGAGTTTATGATAGGAATCACCTCGACCCTGTATGTACATACAATGGTGTTTCGACCCTTCAAAATCTTCAAGCTGTCACATTTAAGCTCTAGCTAACGTTTTTGCTTGCATAGCTTTGATTTTGCCGCAGTCTGCCTCACACGATGCGTGCGAATTTTTGTAACTGCGTTGCCACATGAGTAGAAATCTTTTTTTGCGCTAGGTTACAGTTTGGTTTGCTTTATTATTGGTGTATGAGTGAAATGGTTATACAGTTTATATTGATGCAGTGCCCTTTGTAGATATTAACGCGTTTTAGGTTGTTTATTGATTTGTGTGTATATTTATTATTGCGTTGTTATTGATTTGATTGTATATTCGTATTCATGTTCAGCGTAGCTGGAACCCCGACCTTCTCGGCGAGTTAGCCCAATAAGGCCGATATTTACCAGCCGGCAAAATATCAAATACAACTTTCGCCACCAGGTAAGGCCAACTCTTTAATCCTTCGTTGCACCCCATAGTAACCAGACTCAGGTTGGCAGACAGCTTTTCTTTCCAGTAGGCGAGATAACAACGAATGCCCGACGTCCGGTTAAGCTCCGAACAGCGCATTAATTGTAAGAGTAATGTAGTGCTTTTACTTGGTCCTAATAAAAAAACAATCGATTTCCATGACGTTGTTTTCTTTTGGTGTAAGAACTGAAGGTCTCTAGCCCCTATACGGAATGAGCAAAGTTAGCCTAAGTACCAACGCTCAGGGTAAGCAACTGTAACTCCGTCAAATCACCCTCCGTAACCAGTAAAAAATTACTCAACGTAGGCACATACACGAGCTAAAAGCAACCAGGGTGTCATTCGTTACAATAGCGACACAAATACTTACGATTTTTAAAATGAGTTGGTATAGTATTCCAACCAAAAATTGGAAAGCTACTTAAAATCCAGTACACCATGAAAAGTGTAAGTCATGTCTAAGTTGGTTTCATACAATCAGTAAATAAATTTCTAATGTCAATCAGCTTTCAAGCGCTGACAGTTCATCTGCAAATTGTACATGTAACTGTTTTGTTAAGGCATTGTAACATGGTGCATGATTTAAGTAGGTACTACTTAGTTAAGTTTTTAAAACCACATAGCAACATAAAAAATGTTGAAAAACGTATATGTCTTCCAAACTTCCCAATGCATCTGTCAAATTTGAAGGTTATTATCGAAGTGTCACTGAATGACAACCAAACAGTAATTTTATGAATTAAATTACGACGTGACTTAACTGTTCTCAATGCTGGCCTGATTTTGAATAGCTTTCCAATTTCTGGTTGGAATACTATATCAGTTAACAATTTAACAACCGGGGTTAAGTAAGTCATGAGATTTGTCATAGCGTATTTATAGGTTATAACGAATTATTAACCTCAAAGTTTAGGAGTTTAATGTGATGGAAATACAAAATTTACCAAACAGACAGTATAGTTACATTATTTATACAGCAGTAGTGGATATAAGTACATGGAAGACAAGCACCAAATAGAAATTCGATTTTTAAATCAATGAATAAACTTTAAAGAACTGATAAATTAATAAATCAATGAGGAATTGTAGTAGGTTTTAGAATTGGTGGCCTTCTTGTTTAATGCAAAGTTCAACACGATCTTCTACGCTTCTGCAAATACCTTAGAATTTTGAAACGAAGTAATCGCCGTTGAGACGTCATGGGCTCGTCTAGCAGATGTTGGTAAATCTCTGTTGCATTTTCAACCGTTCGCACTGATCTTCTCCGGCCACTATTCCTCTTGAACTGGTCCGTCACTTCAACAGTTCTTTCAAATTTGTTCATTAGTTTCAAAATCGAATTCCTACTTGGTGCTTGTCTTCCATATACTTGAGCCCATTACTGTTGTGTTGTACCTAATATTCACGTATAAAATTAACCATTGGTTAACAAACTTGTTTGCCGCAAGCAGGCTTTGCATTGCAATTAATGCTCGCATATTTGCTTCCTGATATCTCATTCGAACTTGGTACATTCACGTACAAAATTAACCATTGTGTAAGCAAGTGGTTTGCCGAAAGCAGGCTTTGCATTGCAATTAATGCTCGCATATTACCGCCTGATATTTCATTCGAACTAGGTACATTCACGTACAAAATTAACCATTGTGTAACAAACTTGCTTGCCTTAAGCTGGCTTTGCGTCGCCATTAAAATCAAACTGGCTCTTTAAAGCCTGATACACTCACATACAAATTTAGTAGTTGCGTATTAAACCTGTTTTGCCGCCAGCTAACATTTGAATATAATCGAATTTGATTTACCGCCGTTTAATCGAGGCAGGATACACTCACTTACAAAAGTTAACCTTTGTTGTATGAGCCAACGCTTGGGGGACGTTATTCGCTTTAGTTGTGCGTAATAGTATTCTTTTAGCTAAGGCGTCTCCCAGCTGGGTTTCATTCCTTTTTCTTTGCATTTATTGTTGTACATGCCGACCACGTCGGCACCGCTGTAAAGTGTATTAACTGTTAATGACTTATGATTTACCCTTGCATTGTGCATGTTTGTTTACAGGGTGACTTAGTCACTGTGGCAAGATCGATGTAAGGTGAGGCCCGAACGTATTGAATAAGCGTTTCAGGTAGGTTGGTGTGCTTGTCGCTACGCTGCTGTCTCCAGAGATAGTAATATAAATAATCAAGATTCGGTTCAGCGTCAGTTTTCCCTATTGGATCTTGTGGCGCCCATTTATTTTGGAACGTCCTATCATACATTTCTAGGACCAGGCCTATCTTTTTGAGCGTATTCGAGCCGTGGCTTTCCAGGGTAAGCGTGGACGTTTCCCGGACAGAATTAGTATTCGATACTCGCTCATCTGTGAGACAATTTTTTTTAAATTTGAAGCTCAATTCAAAAATGTAATAATATACCGGGTGTTCTATTTAAAATAGGAGTTAATAAAAAAAACTAGAAAAAATAAAAGAAACCCATTTTAGAAATATTCAACTGGAAAATCACCTATCTCACATAAATACACATTAAAAATGTAACAAAAATGTGAAGTTTGAAAAAATCTAAAACCCCTAAGTTTGCCATCGATTAACGTAAATCCCCTTAATAATCTGCAAATGACCTATAGGACATGTTTTTTAGAAAATTTAATTCTCAATATTTTTTATTACCCATATTTTTGTCGTAGAACATCACATTTACAAGATATTATAGAAAAACCTGCGCGGTGTCATTATAGGGGTGAAAAACTGATGAAGCTCCCCAGTTAGGGATGGGAACTTTTCGATCCTGCATTGCTACCCCCATTAACTGTCGATCTAGAAAATATCAGCTTATTATACATTTTTTCTTCTATTTTTGCTAATTTCCGTGTACTAACAAGGTGGTCGAGTAATCTCACAGATTTCAAAATATGTGGAAATTTTATATGCTATAATTTTGGTAGACCATTTCAAATGTTACTTTATTGGCGAATGCCGGTATAAAAGGTAAGAAGATAAAGAGACTTGTTCCGAATGTAATATCACAAGCTTTATTTACTATCAATTTACTTGTAATAGAAAATTTGGTACTGATCCATTAGAAATTGCTTTTAAAAGAAATATTACAAAATAGTAATAATTTTAAATATGTTTTTCAACTGACATGAGTCAGACTGACAAGGACAGTACTCTGACAGATTGTCCATTTAATAAAAAAGAAGAATTTTTTTGCTGACCAAGCATTGTTGCCAGATTTTGGTAGGCCATTCCAAAGGTTACTTTATAGGCCAAGTGTTACGGCCTCTAACAATATAAACCAACTCCGTAATATCTATTAAGCGGACACCTAACTATGGAGCACGATAGTGTAATTGTACTAAGCTTAAAGTTGTGACCGTTAGTAGTTTGTTAGGCGCTATCACAGTCACAAGAATAATCTAATCGCATCATGAAGACATCTGGGCCCCATAAGAGGTTACGTAAAGCTAGATGTCCACTAGATGTTCACTGCGAGATCCTGTCGATTGCCTGATAGGACACAGGCGTGAAGCCTCCGAGTTGCGTAAGCCACACGGCGCCGCCCGTTCAGCGTAATTGCCACTCTCAACTCCCACCAGTTTCTCAAGTTTATTCCACTCTATAATCGAGCAGGTCGAGATCCTTAAAATAATATAAAAGGAAGGCCCCAAGGCTCCAAAAACAAGTTCTAACAATAGCTTCTCATCTCGAAAGGTTGAACTGCCTGAGAAGACTTTAACCTGACTTGAAACCACGCCTTTTGGCTTGTATTAGTAAAACTGAATTTTAGCCAACCTCCTGTTCAAAAACTATCCTGCTTTCATGCATGAGGCACCCGGTTTGGCTGAATGACTGGCAGAAATCCCTATTAACCTGAACTACCCTGTTTTTATGCATGTGGCTAAAAACTATTTCTTCAATATTCTCAAGTGTGTGAATTGTTGGACCAGGTTAGGCAAAGTGAATCGATCCTCAGATCAACTCGTGAGCTTTTCCTGGCAATTAACCATTTCTCCCAATAGCCAGCAACACTGAAACTGTTGTGTTTTCGTTTGTTACCTGGGCTGCTTTTATTTGGGGAAGAATTAATCCTATGAAATATGTACACAATGTTACAAGATGCATAAAATATTATTCCGATGTTTCAAACTATCGAACTATTTCAGATGTATAACAAACGATTTCTGGGATTGGACCGTGTCATTATTGAGGTCGAAAAACCCAACGTTTCGCCTACTTTCGTAAGGGGCTTCATTAGAAGGAAAAGCAAAAGAGCACGGTAACTCAACGTGTAAACCACGCCAGAGGCGAAACTCTTTGCAGGGAAGGGACAGAAGAGCACGGTAACTCAACTTGTAAACGACGCCGGAGGTGAAACTCTTCAGAAGAATTTTGCCTCTGCCGTGGTTTACACGTTGAGTTACCGTGCTCTTTTGCTTTCTCTTCTGATGAAGCCGCTTACGAAAGTGGAGGAAACGTTGAGTTTTTCGACCTCAGTAATGACACGGTCCAAATCCCGGAGTCGTTTGTTACTTAATGACAATTACTCAGATGCTGAACAATAATCGGATTCGTTATTCCTTGTGGACGTCGTATTAAATTTGTATGGGATGGGTATTTCTTGTTTTTCTGATTTCCACTATATGCAATGTAAAAGTAAATTTTACTTATGGTTTCTGATTTAACTTTAAGTAAAGGCAGTGAAATCTTTCTCATAAATACAGTATCCATTAATGGCATTAATTTGTTTATGAACCCATTCAAATTAACATTTAGCAAGACATAGCGTCTTACATCATCAGAGAAACCAGAGGAAGACTAAGTCTGCTTAAGTATCCTTGGTCACAAGATAGATACAGCGTACATAAATCAATCAAGTAGAGACACTCATGTCTAATGTTGAAACTTGTTTAGCGTGCTTGGGACGGTGACTTAGGGGATATTTCTAAACTTGATTACCAGATGGCAGAACAAAGTTTTACTAATTACAGTGCCTTTATAGGCACTGTATTACTAATTACAGTCGCTTTATATACACTAACGTTAAAGGGACTGTATTACTAATCAGAGCCAGTTACTGGCTCTGCTACCAATCATGATGTGTACAGTGCCTTGATAGAGACAGTGGCGACAATAGGCACAATTTGCCACAAAATGGCGGCAAATGGCCTACGAACTTTAAGAAATTAAACGTTTTTGAATGGTTATGGTTACACAACGTATAAATAATATGTTGGTGGCACTGTAAGTCTATGTCAAATTCGAGGTTATCAGGTTAGGTTTTGCGTCAGTTTTGACACAAACTGACGCAAAATCTAACCTAATAACCTTGAATTTGACACAAACTGACGCAAAACTTAACCTGCTAACCTCGATTTGGTATAAATAAACAACAGCATCTACAAATTTTGCCTCTTAATGGCGGCCGATTCGAGCGACCAATAAAAAAGATACACTCTATTGTCGCCACTGTCTCATATAAAGTCACTGTAATGATGTGGTAAAGTAGTGGCGCCATCTGTTAGTACTACCGGAAAGTACTCCCCACGAGCCGTTCATGGTCATTAAATCGGTATTTTGACATCAAATGAACTGACCGACAGTGAGTGTCTCTACTTGTTTGATTTATGTACGCTGATAGATACATACAACACGGATTAAAGCAGTGGGGCTGGTAAAAGTTCACAAGCTTTCACCACACATTGATATATCAAAAATGAATAAACTAAGGAACAATACACTTTATTACTTTAATGTCAGAGAATTTATTTCATTTTTTAAATATTTTAATACACACTACCAGACTTTGATGGATATCAACAACAATTACAGTTTGAGAAAGGATTGTCCTTTCCATATTCAAGAAGACGCAGTATTACCTAATGTTTTTCTCGGATTTTGACTCTAGAAGCCAAGATAATAGTTGCTAATAAACAAGATGGAACTTAAGTTATTTATTAGGTATGTACCACTTTTACATTATACCTACCTATCAATCTATTACTTCTGATACAGCTTGGGCCATGCAATTTTTTAATTTTATCCCTGTTTGTCCTGGGGTGTCTCCTATCACAGTGCTACATTTCTTTACAACATAATTTATTCGAGCTGAGCTGAGTGGGACATTCACTTGTGATAACATTTCTATAAAACGGCGGAACCCTTTTGGATCGATATTTCCTTCGTCGTCCATCACGCCTCTTTTCTTCCATACACATACAAAGAATTTGCCATATAAGACGTTGTCTTCCGGAGTAACATGGTCGTGAACTCCTCTATCCAAGTCTAAGTGCATCTCTGTTACGCACGTTTCTTCTGGTGCAAACTTATTTGCTTGATCTTGTGTAGATCTTCCGTCAATCTGCTGAAATTGCAAAATGAATAATTTTTAAATACTTAATCTTACACAGGTAATTTGATGGTGTCGACGAATAAATAATTTCGTAATATGACATAATTAATCTCTTCGTTTAACTAATACTGTTTTCAGTATTACAACAAAAAATCTGGTTTTGGGTTTCATGTGCAGACTGAACGGGAAAAACTACCTTAAGTTGAAGTTTACAATTAAGTAGCCACTAAAAACCTACTTTTAAATCAGCAAATAAACAAATAGTTGAACATTGAATAAGAGTATTGATATTCGAAATAAAAAAAATAAATATTTGTTTATGGATTAAATAAATATAAATACCCTACCTACCTGAATGATTGCAGATGCAACAAATAAGCACGCTATTGTCAGCTTCATCTTCTACTATTGACTGTGAGGCTCTATAATTAAGGTACCACTTATTCCTAAATATATGAAATCGTTTGTATCCTAGTGAAGGTTAGAGGTTGACTTAAGTGATAACATTATCAGAAAAACAGTATACTTTGTACTCACACAAACATTCTTGGATGACGCATAATCTATACTCTGTTCATCTTTTTTGTATACAATAGGAGGCACAATAATAAATAAAATATGTATAAACTATTTTTCCAGGATCTGTAGGTAAGTCATGGAAATAAGCTTATTTAAATTTAAATATAAGAATCTAGCTGAATTTACCATTTAATTATATTAGATAAATTTAAAAAAGAAAAGTTATCAATGCAGTGCAATAAGTAAAATTTTGAGAACATTGTACTAATGCAGTACTCTGCACAGTGCTGTAAAGTCACCTTTGAAGGTAAGTGAAATTTCTTAACAAGTGAAATACTTACAGTATGGTAGAACTACCAATTACTGGTTTAAATTAAAATTAAGCAACAATAAAAACAGGATTAATTTTTTTTTTAATAGTAACTGCTCAGAGTTTCACCGATAAAGAAATTAAAGATGGTTACCTCTTGAGTTTATAAAATCACATAGGGGGTAGAAGTTTAATGGAGTGTACTATTTGCAGTATAGACTAAATTGTCTAATAATTATTATAAAAGTTTTCATTTCGCATTTCAAACTATGTTGCTAGATCTTCTACATCTTTGCGGGTCGCAGTAGCTTCTAATGAAAATAAAAGCACAATCTGTAGCTGTAGAATACCCTTATTGCTTGTAACAACCCCACAGGCTCTCCCTTTTCCATCTGGTCCTTGAAAAACTGGATAAACTAGTACGAATTTCCATATAAGCGAGGAATATTCTGGTAATGCGAAGTAGTTACACCTCCTACCTTAAAATGTCTAAATTTAACTGGACCTTCGTTATAGAAAAATTCCTCTAAAGTCTTCTAGTTAAATCATTACGTTTCATTCATTTTCTCAAAATGTCACTTTTAATATATAGCAATTTCAGAAATATCAGCTTATTTTTATGAAACCATGTTATCACAAAAGTACTGCATCTAATGCTCAGGGTTTCATAAAAGTACGTCGATATTTCTGAAATGTTGTACAGGACCATAATTTTACATTTTGAACAACTCTTAATGATGACATTTTGGTCGTATTTAAAACAGAAGGGGTATTTCACTTGAAAAAACAATTGCTTTTATCTGCCGCTCGTGAGGGCTCATGAAGACCAATCCAACATTTTCATATTAAGATTTTCGACTCAGAATTGTACAAGGAATATCGCTACCTGAAGCTTTAGTGGACAGTACGGGATACCCTGTATAAAGAAAAACTCTGGAAAGGCTCAGTAATTACCAAGGAACATGAAATCGGGCGAACCAGAGAATACACAGCATCATAAAAGAGTACTGGGGGCAGCTTACCGCCACCATGGAGCACAATCTTACAGGAGGGCAGACAAAGACGTGGAAAATAATCCATAACAGATAATCTGAAGTTGCGGAGTTTCGAGCTAACAAAATTTTCAAAAAAATAGTGGACGGAACACTTCCCGAAAATATTATTATGATAAAGACGGCTGGGCTATTATGTTGTATATTTCTAAATTATTATTAATTGATTAATTACTCTATCTCATGGGCTGGGTTATTACATGCTGCCAGTTTATTATTTGAAATATCTAAATTTATTTGCTAATATAGGTATTGCTTTTAAATAAATTGTTATGATTTTCTTAAATGCAATCGTTTCTACGCTGCCTTTTTAACTAATGAAATTTTTAAAATTATGGGAAGTAATATTCTCAAAGTCAACTTATAGTGGCCTAACCTCACATTAATAACGCAGAAACAAATCAGAGTCTGCTATTACGTATCGCTGCGTTACCTAGGTTCTATAGCTTAAGTAAATAATGCCAATAAAACAAAACACGCACAAAGAACACCACCGAAAAAGCACTGAATTTATTTTAGGATAATGTGGGTCTGACTTTAATTTTCTGCTCAGCAAACGCATACCTTTATTGGGCCACCAGCAACTCCCTCAAAGACCGGGCCCTTTATTATCGGCTAGCCTGTCTTGTAAGTCTCCTGATGACTCGCCAATGTTCTGATCATAGTGTTATCGCTGTTTCCGGCTCCAATCTCAGTTTCCGTGCCTCCACCTAGGGCTCCTCTGGGTTGGACGATGGTTGATGCCTGCCCTGGGCTTCAAAGCGTCCGCTTCTTATTGGACCACAAACAAGTCACCACCCATAACATCCCAAAACCAGATGCACAGAGCAACACCTTTTGTTATCTGCAGAGGCGCAAGAAATGAATGCAAAACCTCTGTAGCTTGTTCGAAAACACTGCATTAATATAAAAACCTATTTTACAGTTTCAAATTGAAATTATTTCAAGTTAATGGTATCTGTTTACAGTTTTAAATTCAAAATTATGACATTCATGGAATATTTTTTAACATAATATTTACAATGATAAAATTATATTAATTCCTATCATCATTTCATGGTAGCTTAAATTACGTTCATTGCAATATTTAATAACTCGGTCAATACCAACACGATTAACAACATAGTACTAGAAGAAGGCGATGAAATTGAAACTGATTTTCTACATGCACTGCGAACCCTGAACGCAAGACAACATCGTATTAACACACGGAAGAGATTCTTTAGTGGTGTCACAGACAAAACGAATGGTCAAATGCGAGAAGACACCTAACGAAATGAAGACAAGTTTCACAATACCTATTATTAAGAAAGGAAACAAGCATGACCGCAACAATTCAGCTCAGTATTAAAATTAATAACTAAAGTGATACTAAATAAACTCAACCTGTGTGTCTAATACGGAAGAACAAATGAGATTTCGCAAAAATAGATCCGTGACCGATGCCATACTTGTGATGCGTCAAATATGTGAAAAATCATTAGAATACGTTGTTTCGGCGTACCTATGCGTTATCGATCAAACAAAGGCATTCGATCGGATCAGGTAAACCGAAGTACTCGAAATACTACATCAAAAGAACGTCTTTCTAAAATAAATTAACTTGATTCGAATCATATTCCAAGATACTACAAATGGTATAAGAACTTAATATAGTCATGAACAAAATAATTGAATGCGCTAAAGAACTTAAATGCTATAACAGGAGACAAAAGCAAATTGCAAATCGTACGCTACGTAGACGATGCTATCCTGATGACCAGAAATGAAGATGACATGCAAAATTGCTTCATCGGTTTAAAATAAGATCAAAAATCTTAAATATATAAATCTCAAAGGACAAAACCAAATGCTTAACTATATTGCTAGAACCATTAAGATGTAAACTGGAAATAGAGAAAACGGCAGCAGAACAGGTCATGGAATTTAAATACCTTGTTATGCAAATGACAAGCGCCAGAGATATACGATATCAAAAAGCTCAATATCAGACAGCAAAAACAGCGACGGCCGGAAGTTGTCTGTGAGATGTAATTTAGTTCATGTTCTTTTACATATATTAAATATCGAACGTTTCGAGGGACAATCTGCCTTCGTTATCAACGATTAACAATTAAAACTAAAAATGAACAAAGAACTTAGCCTTTTACTGGGACTGAAAAACGACCAACGTCCACTGAATTTCTTGACACTGACATTTGATTACCTATACCTACTTGATTTTATCTTCAAGAATCGACAGTCAACTCTTGACTAAAAATATTGAGAAAGAGGAAACGCATCGATTCTTTAGACCTATAGAACTAACTATTGGCCCAAGTGGTGCATTTGGTTTATGTATCTTTGGTAATCGATAAAAATGTGGTGGTTTACTGTAGTGTGGTGTTAGTGTACGCCTTACAAAATCTGTAAATTATTCTCTGTTTGTAAAGTGTTTTGTATTTTTTTGTTTCACCATTATTAAACTTTTAACACTATGCAGTAAAACAACATACTATCAACTAAACAATGAATTTTACGAACGAGATTTCGGGATGGCAATGGGTTGCCTTTTATCTCTCATTGTTAGTAACATTTATATGGAAGACTTTAAACAACAACATGTCTACACATACATCAACAAACCAACAGTTTGGTGGAGATATGTCGATGATGTTTTTGCAATTTGGATATGGATGGGGTGGACAAATTTCTTGAACATATTAACAGTAAAGAAACCTCCATCAAGTTCACATTAGAAACAGAAAAACAGTAACTTTTCCTTGATATACTAATAACACGCACAATAAATGCTTTTGAAACATGAGTATACTGTAAGAAAACCAACACTAATAGGTACTTACATTTTAATTCCAACCATCACAAAAACATAAAGATAGGTGTTGTAAAAAATCTCTACGACAGAGCCAAAGTTGTTTGCTATAATAATGAAATGTTCAAAAAAGAGAACGGATTTATTATAAATGTTTTAAAAGATAATGGCTATCAAGAGACTCTTGTTGGAACATTTTCAATACAGGAAACAATGCCACAGTCATACAAAGAAATGACACTCAAAAATTTAATACCCTAACTATACCTTATATTTCAGGCATATCTGACAAAATTAGACGAATTGGAAATAGATTCAATCTTCGGACGGTATTCAAAACGATGCATACCTTGCGGTCAGTTTTTACAAAAACTAAACCGTTCAACGAAGAACAACATTCAAGGAATTGTATATAAGGGTGTTAGTAAATAAGTGCGACAAAAGTAAGGGGGCGATTCTGCATGGAAAAATAATGATATTTTGTTATATAAATGTATATTCGCAAATGCTTCGTTTCCGAGCCACAGTTAGTTAAAGTTTTTCTTAAAAATTGATAATTTTTTTATTGCTCTGAAACCGGTCAAGATATGCAAATGAAGTTTAGTGGGTTTTAAGAGGTACTTATAGCGCATTCTTTGATATGCAATTAAGAATTTTATATTCATCATTGGCGCGCATACGGGTAATGATCCCAATGTCTTATTTTTTACATAAAAATGGCGCTACCTACAAAAAAATGACAAGAAAGCTTTTTTGTCACAAATTGAACGAGAAATTCAAAAATAATTTTTATTTTGAAATATCTCAGTGGCGTACCATTTTTTTCTATAAAAATATCGGGATCATTACCCGTATGCGCGCCAATGATGAATATAAAATTCTTAATTGCATATCAAAGAATGCGCTATAAGTACCTCTTAAAACCCACTAAACTTCATTTGCATATCTTGACCGGTTTCAGAGCAATAAAAAATATCAATTTTTAAGAAAAACTTTAACTAACTGTGGCTCGGAAACGAAGCATTTGCGAATATACATTTATATAACAAAATATCATTATTTTTCCATGCAGAATCACCCCCTTACTTTTGTCGCACTTATTTACTAACACCCTGCATAGTATTCCCAGGAAATATTATATCGGTGCAACATCCAGACCTTTAGAAGTTAGAACTACAGAACATACAAATATGATTAACACATATCAATTCAGTAAGTCTAAGCTGACAGAACATGCTTGGGATAACAATCACAAAACAATGGCATAATGCAAAGACTTGTCTAAAGAATCGATGTCAACTAAACGTAAAATTAAAAATCTGGTGTGATACACGCACACAACTTCCTTTTATAGTGATCTTATAATTAGCCAAAAATTTTATTTTAAATTTTTAAGCATTTGCCAAAATTTTGAAAAATTACAAATTTTACAAAAACGGTACAAAATAGAGTGTTAGTTCAACAGACAAATTTTTTCTAGAATTTTAAGTTGAATTAAAAAAATTTATAATATACCCGGTGTTTTATTTAAAATAGGAGTTAATAAAAAAATAGACAAAAAAAAACAAAAGAAACCTATTTTAGAAGTATTCAACTGGAAAATCACCTATCTCACATCAATACACATTAAAAATGTAATAAAAATGTAAAGTTTAAAAAAAATCGTTAGAGCCGTTTTTGAAAGAATCGAAAAAAACTGGAAATTTATAAGAGTAAACACCTACTTCCGGTTATGCGATTTTCTTCAAAAACGTGCTGTTTTATCTACATGGTACACAAAACTTACATATGAAGTTTCAACGCCATACCTCTTTTCGTTTTTGATATATTCTGTTCACAGACAGACAGACCAATGAAAAAAAAATACGTTTTTTGGGTTCAGGGGACTCTAAAACGTGAAGATCTGTTGAAAACTCAATTTCGAATTTGTGGGGTAAATCCAATACTTCCTTTATCGTAAAAGGAAGTAAAAAAGCGGCGTATATTTTTACTTTCTTTACGTTTTAGGGTCCCCTGATCCCAAAAAACATATTTTTTTCATTGGTTTGTCTGTGTGTCTGTCTGTGTGTCTGTCTGTCAGTCTGTGTGTCTGTAAACAGAACATCTCAAAAATGAAAAGAGGTAGGGCGTTGAAACTTCATATATAAGTTTTGTGTACTATGTAGATGAGACAGCAGGCTTTTGAAGAAAATCGCATAACCGGAAGTAGGTGTTTACTATTGTAATTTTTTTCGATTTTTTCAAAAACGGCTCTAACGATTTTTTTCAAACTTTACTATTTTATTACATTTTTAATGTGTATTGATGAGAAAGATCTAATTTTCCAGTTGAATACTTCTAAAGTGGGTTTGTTTTGTTTTGTTTTCTATATTTTAATTAACTCCTATTTTAAATAGAACACCCGGTATGTTATTACATTTTTGAATTAAGCTTAAAATTTTAGAAAAAATTTGTCTCTTCAACTAACGCTATTTTGTAGCGTTTTTATAGAATTTGTAATTTTTGAAAATTTTTGACAAATGCTTAAAAATCAAAAATGAAATTTTTGACTTATTATAAGATCACTGTAAAAGGAAGTTGTGTGAGTGTATCACACCAGATTTTTTCTTAACGAAGAGGAATGCTTTTCGTCTTTCTCACTATTTTTAGACAAGATCAGATCAAGTAGGTAGAGGTAGTCGAATGTCAATGTCAAGCGATTCATTGGAGGTTTGTCGTTTTTCAGTCCCAGTGAAAAGCTAAATTCCTTGTTCATTTTTAGTTTTAATTGTTGTGACTTTTGTTTATACAGGGTGTTAGGGAAGTCGACCGAAAAATTTCTAGGGGTGAATCCTTGACCCAAAATATAATGATGTAATTCAACTTACCTATATACAAAGTTGCTTAGTTTAGCCGCTAGAGGGCTTAAAAACGATAGGCTTTTTAAATTTTTTTAACCCCCTCTATAATCACTACCAATTTTTTTCTGGATAGTTACTTTAATTTAGAAGCTATTTCCTCCCTTACAAGATATTAGTTGGGTAAACGGTTTAACCACAAAAAATATTTTCTAAATCAATACAAGCCTAGTGTTAAGTTACAATTACAGATTCAGGCTTGTAGGGATTTAGAAAATATTTTTTGTGGTTAAACCGTTTACCCAACTAATGCCTTGTAAGGGACAAAATAGCTTCTAAATTCAAGTAACTATCCAGAAAAAAATTGGTACTGATTATACAGGGGGTTAAAAAAATATGAATGGATAATTTATTGTGACAAAGTTTTTAAAAACCCTGTAATTTTCGAAATTAGGGTTTATTCCACAAAAAGCTGTAGTTTACTGGTAAAAACGCATAGCCAAAAAATGAATAAAATCTATCAAAGATTTTTCGACGAAATTTAAAAAGCTAATCATTTTTAAAGCCCTTTAGCGGCTAAACTAAGCCACTTTGTATATAGGTAAGTTGAGTTAAATCATCATATTTTGGGCCAAGGATTCACCCCTAGAAATTTTCGGTCGACTTCCCTAACACCCTGTGTAAACAAAAGTCACAACCCCGATTAATCAACGCAGAGCCTTAACCACTGGTATTACGAACTCGAAATTTGGATGGAGGGTTCAATTTGTTACGTAAGGTAGCGCTAAGAAGAGATTTTTTTTTGAAATTCAACCCCTAAGGGAGTGAAAAGGGGTAAATGTGTTTTCACGAATTCCTCAATATCTCTTGGGGTCGATGAGATATCGACTTGCTGATTACTTACAAAGATTGTCAACGCAAATGCCTAGAAAGGGGTTTCAGGATTTTGCCCTTTACAACCCCTAAAGATGCAAATATGGATTAGGGTTGAATTAAAGAACCCTTCGTATCTCCTATGTTTATTGAGTTAGAACATTCTTTTTTTGGAATATAGATGCATATTTAGAATATTTAGAAAGCGGTTTAAGAGATTTTGTAAATTTTAGCCCTAAGGGGCGAAAAGGTGTAAATTTTGGTATCAGGAATTCCTCAATATCTCTTAGACCCGGTAAGATATCGACTCTGTGTTTGACTGCATAGGTATCCAATGCAAATGTCTAAAAAACGCACTTCAGGATTTTGTCCTAATCAACCCTTAAAGGTGCGAATCTGCATTCGGAGTGGATTATAGAAACCCTTGTATCTCCAGTGTTTGTTGAGTTAGAACATTCTTTTTCGGCATATGGACGTGTTTTTCAAAGTTTTAGAAAGGGGCTTGGGGGTTATTTGTAAATTTCACCCCTAAAGCGGTAAATAAGGGAAAACCGAAAAGGGGTAGGGGTTAAAAATATTATTATTTTTTCGTACTGGGTTCATTTCAGGATAAAACGGAATTTTTCGAAATTCTACCCCGAAGGGGTGAAAAGCGATAACATGTGTTTTGACGAATTTCTGAATATCTCTTAGAATAAAATAGGAAGATTTCAGAAATTCCACCCCAAGTGGTGGAAACGGGTATCCTGCTATAATCTATGAATAAAACATCTAATAAGTACTTATATTTTTCATTTTATCTCATTGTTATACTAAAATTAAAGTTTTATCAATCTATACAAAGGGAACGACAATTACAACTCATTTCCAGGAGGTACGTGAATCATAAAAGAGTTAAGGAAAAGTTTTTACGGGAGAAGATTGTTTCCTTTTTACCTACAATATTGTTTTGCAGCCTTTGTTAGTTTAACGTATTGAGTGAGAAGGAGGGCGCATCCCAGAATTCATTTAAGATTTAGAAGAGAAAACACCACTTGTAGTCCGTACGAAGAACGGACATCTAGCTAGTTCTTAATGAGGTCAGATTGTCCCTCGAAACTTTCGATATTTAACATTTTTAATTTTTCAGAGTGGCGAAATACCCAAAAAAGAATATGAATTAAATCACTCCATCTTTTTTTAGAGATTATGTAAATTAGCTTAATATAAATATTTGCCCTTAGAAAATAAAATAAGAATCTAAAAATGTGACCTAAGATCATTAGATCATTCTTAACGTATGCTGTGGAGATAAGGGCTAAGACTAAACAAAAACACTGAAAACCGAGTTATAATTTATGGAGATAAATTATGTCAATAGAATTTTGAAAATATGTGTTATATTATTAATCCATGATTTTCACTATTGGAATAATAAAAAATCAATAAGTCGTAACATGTTTAATATTTTAAAACTTTTAAAAATTACAAGACCTTTCGCAACTTATGGTTGCATCATCAGTGGTTATTAAAAATATATAGTTTAAAAATTGGGTTTACATTTCTGAAAGGAAAAACACGGATTAGCGAATACATTCACCTCAGTAAAACCTGTATACTTACATAACAATATTATATAGTTGAAATTTGACATTGTGTTGAATTAATTACGACTTTTTTCTAATTATGAAGTTTTCATTTTTGTTTTTATGTTGAAATTGCAAATTTTTATATGGGTAACATGTTGAGTAAGTTAATTTATTTTAATAAATGATAGAAAATGCACCCCTAAAGGGGTGAACACTGTGCAATGAAAAATTTTAATATAACGTTAACATTCGGTATAAGTATAGTGAAATGCAGAAAGTAGATGCATTTTAGATAAATGCATGCAAGGTTATTTCCTTAATTTGTTATCATCCTGCGCAGTCGGTATGAGAATATGTAGCTTCCTATTAATTTACGTAGGGTTGTATTAACTTAAATTTAAAAAGTTTTAATGGCTGAAATTATGAAAAATTATGGGTTGTTAAAATGTGAAAAATTTGAGAAATGTAATTACAAGAGTTATTTATTTGAAAAGGTTATGGTAAATTGAAATTAGATTGTCTATATCTGTTTTATAATTAATAGTTGTAGGGCTCTTTTGTATTTCAATCATTTCTAGGCAAAGGCGTTCTTTTATGTAAGATAGTAGGTGTATCAAAGTTAAATTTATGTTGCTGTTTTATTGCATGATCGATTAACGCAGTTTTAGTGGAGGAGGGTGATCTGTTGTTAATTTTAACAGAATATTTATGTTGTCTAATTCTGTATTTTAATAATTGCCTAGTTTGACCTATATAAGTAGAGTTACAGTTGTTACAATTAATTCAGTTTTATCTTTTAAATTAGTGAAAAACAATTTTCCTATAGTATTATTGTTGTTAAATGCAGTTTTGATATTATATTTTGTAAGTTCATATTTAACTTTTTCAGCAAGTTTAGGAATATATTGAATTGATACATATTTGTTTTGTGATGATGTGTTTGAAATATTAAATTCGTTACGTTGTAAAATTATAGATTGATTAAGTTTGTTTTGGTTTTTAATTTTATTTATTCGGTAGTTTGTTTTTTAAATAAAATCAGTAGGATAATCATTTATACTAAAATATAACTAATTAATTCTAGATTTTTATTATAAAACTTTTTAGAGGATAGTTGAATTGCTCTATCAACTAAATTGTTTATAACACTAATTTTATATTTGATTGTTGTATTAGAATTAAAATTTAAGTATCTATTTGTTTTTATTCTTTTGCGGTACCAATTTGTTAAAATTAACCCATTTGGTTATTTGAATAACGTAAGGTCTAAAAAGTTTAAGGGGGCATTCGAATCCTGATTTTTAATTGTAAATTTTAGTTTGTAGTGTACCTTATTAAAGAGATTGAAATTTTTTTGTTTGTTTTGGGGGTCTGTTGCCATTATGATGTCGTCTACGTTTCTTAAATAAAGAGAAAAATTGGAATTTAGACTAAGAATTTTTGTCTCTATATCTTCTAATACGAGATTAACAATTGTTGAAGATATAGGTGAACCCATTGATTGCACAACCAAAAGTTTGAGAATAAATTGTGTTATTGTATGTAAAATAAGTGGTATCTAAGACAAATTCTACGGCTTGAATAAACTCGTTTAGTGGAATGTTAGTATGTTTGTTAATTTTATTCAGTTATTTTTTATAGTATTTAAGATCGATCGGTATGTTTGTATACTGAGAGACTACATCTAATGAAAAAAGAGTATAGTTATGGTTAAGTTTGGTATTGTTTATATGTTCTTTGAATTTCCATGAGTCTTGAATGCTGTTTGCTGAATTTATTAAGTGATGGTACATTAGTTAAAATATTTGACAGAAATTTTGATAGATTGTAGGTTGGCCTCATATAAGAAGTCACAATAGGTCTTAATGGTATATTGTCTTTATGTAATTTTGGTAATCCGTATATTTTAGGAGGACGACCATTATGTGAAATTAAAGTTTTACATGTAATCTTATCAATGGGTTTTTTTTTCAAAAAAAATTTTTAATTTTGTTGTTTTTATTTTGAATGATTAAGGTAGGATCTTTAAGTTCTTTTTTATATGTATTGTCATCGCTCAATAACACAGTCATTTTTTCATGGTAATCAGTTTTAGTCATTATAACTGTCTTTTGTGTTTTGTCTGCAGAAGTTATTATTAATAGCAAGCTACATATTCTCATACCGACTGCGCAGGATGATAACAAATTAAGGAAACAACCTTGCATGAATTTATTTAAAATTCATTTACTTTCTGCATTCCACTATGCTTATACCGAATGTTAACGTTATATTAAAATTTTTCATTGCACAGTGTTCACCCCTTTAAGGGTGCATTTTCTATCATTTATTAAAATAATAAATAAATAAATAAATAAATTTCCAGCTGCTGATCATGTAAGTCAGTGATACAGCTTTAGTAACAAAACGTGTAAGTTGGTGATTACGAGGATGTGCTGAAAAGTTCCTGGCTTTACATAGAAAGAGACGTGCTAGCGAAATATGAAATACATTTTTTTCAACGTACTCCCCCAGCTAACACATTTAGCACAACGCTTCTCCAGTTTTCTTAACCCCTCCAAATAAGAGTGGGACGGTTCGACGGTTGTCCCTCCAAAAACGCTTCCGTAGCTGCGATGACTTCCTCATTGGAGCCAAACTTGGTACAATTCAGGTGCTTCTTCAGCTGTGGGAAGATGTGGTAGTCCGAACGGGCTAGATCTGGAGAATAGGGCTGCTGGTTCAACAATTCGAAGCCAATTTGGTCGATTTTCGTCTGGGTGTGGTGAGCGGTATGGCAGATGCATGCACCGACATGTCTGCTTTGCTAATGCGTATAATGAAACCAGTGTTGCCATCTAATTTTTTAGGGGATCGGTCGCTTTTAGTGCTAAATTTCGGTAGATCCTAAAAATTTTCGGTTGATATAATAAAATGTGTTTTGTAGTACCTACTTAAATTTTTACACTAGCCAAGTTTCAGTAGACCGACATTTAAAAATGCACATATAGTTATATTTAATTATTTAATTAAATAAATAAAATTTACTTAAAACACTTAATTACCACTGAACTGTATTATTAAACATTTCAGTGTTAACTACTAATTCATATATGTATGCAAGTACAATAATATATAATACATGAAAAATATTTTTTATTATACCTGCATCAGAATCGGCGTTTAAAGCACGCCTGAGCATGCGAAAACAAGCGATTAAAGCACGCCGAGCTTTAAAGGTTGTCGAGGAAACAAGGTATATAGATAATATTATAACTTCATCGCTATCTTTATTTTGCTGACACAACTGAATGCAATTATTATGCCCTCTCGATTTATCGCGGCAAAAATTATTTCTAAGTTTTTAGTGCGTAATTCATTTCCAGTATTGCAGGTATAATAAAAAATAGCGTAAAGTATTCGTGGATAACTGATCTTTAAAACACTTGCTTTATTTCGAGCACTCCGGCTACGCCGTTGTGCTCGAAAACTCGCGCGTGTTTTAAAGACCTTGTTATTCACTCATACTTTAATGTACTATTTTCTACGACCACTACTAAAAGTAGGCCTCTTAGCACTAGCTTGTTTCACTAAAAGTTACGTTTTATAAATTAGCGTGTTTAAAGTGAGATCAGCTGTTTACTTTTAGCACGTGTTATAAAGTGAAGTGAGGTTATAAAACTACAATTTCGAACTGGAAGTAAGGTTGTAAAGTTATTCTAGTTACTTCTTGCATTAGAAGTAAAGTGTTTTTTAAACAATTAAAGCGTTATGTAATGAATACAGAAAATACAGTCAGATGTGTAGTATTAATAATTACCTTTGATAACTGGTTTTGGCAGTACTGGCTCCACAAATATTCACCTGCGCGTCAAGGCCTACTGTTTATTATGACTTAAATTATAACTGTCGTAGATGCAAACCTTTGTTAAAGCGACATTTATGGATTATAAACAGTAAATTTAAGATCGTAGAAAAAATATTGTATGCAACTCGTGCTAGAAGTGGTTTATGCACGAGACATGTTATGAAACTCAGCCTTCGGCTTCGTTTCATAATTTTCATGTCTGGTGCATAAACCTCAACTTTTAGCACTTGTTGCATAAATAGCTATTAAATGTTTACGTATAAAATATGACTATAAAAAATATATAATAGTTCCTATTCTATTCATTTTCGCTACTACTTACTATCTTTGTCGCCGCTTATAGAATACCTTTATTTAGCCGTTTTTGTAAGGATTTTCTTATCCACAGCAAAATCACAACACTTGCCCTGCCCTACATACCTTTTTGTATGTAATAAACTACCAATTAATTGTTGTACTTGAAAGCCTATTTCTTGTACAAATTAAAGTTCTTCTTAAAAGTTCTTCAATTTAAAAAAATAGTACTAGCAAGCAATTTTAAAATGCGATGATGTTAGCGTCGTTATGAATGTTGTGCTCTTCTTTCATTATTTTTCCATATTGCATATTCAATCAAAAACTTTTTTCGAAAACTGCCATCAAATGTTGACATTTTCGTTAAATTCTCAGTAAGCAAAGTGATTCTTTTTTGTCACTTAACAGCGAAATACTTTTATGTTCTAGAACGCAAAACTCTTTTGCGTTCTAAAACATAAAAGAAATGTCAAAAAATTTGTAATTTTTTAGGAACTTATTTGTGATTTTATTAATTAAGTAACCCACATTAGTTTTATATTAAGTACCTAATTTAAAATTTCAATAGATACTAATAGCTATTATAAGCTATTATAAACATGACTAATTTATGTTGTACTACATGTAAATTGAAGGTGCTGATATTGCAGTGAGTTAAATTTATACGTCACTTTGACGTTTGTTAAACAATTCAGCAGGCCGTGGTTCAAAAATTAATTGTTTATGAAATATAAAATTGTCAATTAACGTTGACAGTTACCTTATTTAATTTTTTTTATTCTCATACTACTTAGTTTTATTACAGTTTTCGAAAAATCATTGTTTGCATCTCGAATGCGAGATATTTCGCATTCTAGATACAAAAATAGCCATTTACGAGTGCCACAATATACAATACATGTAAGAATTTTGTTGGATATACAAAAACAAAACATTTATTAAAGGAATAGTTATTAGTGAACCACATTACTGAGAAATCCATTAGACTATAAAATATAGACAGCAACAAGATCATTTGCTAATTAACTTTATGTGTTTATGTAACTAGATATTTTCTCGTGAACTGAAGCTTACAAATTTACAAATATAAAATAGCATGTTAGCGTTTAGCACAGAAATTTAGAATCCAAGCACGTGTATGTAAAATAATAATACTAGTAAATGATGTAATCATCGAATTTACTGTGGCACGCGCTGGTCATTACAGATTTATGAATCCCTATGTAAATTTCCCTAAAATATAAATTGTTCTGAATATTTTATACAAATAAAGAGTTATTGATGTTTTTTTTTCGGTTTAAATAGTACCCAAGAAAAATTTTACGTATGATTATACGGTCGTTTCGGTAGATCGGTAGATTTTAGTTGAAATCAGTAGATCTACCGAAATATCGGTAGGGTTGGCAACATTGAATGAAACTCTCGCACGTACGAATCTGTTACTGTGCATGCGCGGTACTGAATAGTTAAGCATGCTGCAGTATGGTTTACACGGGCCTAACTTACTTGATTAGCACCAAAGTCAGGCACTTTTCAGCACAACCTCGTATATTTGTTTGCTGCTTTCCCTTGACAACGGAACTTAATATTATTATTAAGTTCCTAAAATGCCGGGGTCGGTAGCTCAGTGGTAAGCATCCTGACTACTGATCTAAGGGTCGAGAGTTCGAGTCCCGGTCTCGGTGAGGTTTTCAAAAATAAAAAATGCAGATGAAAGCCTCTACAGAATGCCATCATTCGGAAGTGATGTAAAACCGTAGGTCCCAGGTTACTACGATGTGTAGCATGTAAAATATCTTTTGCTAGGGTTGGAACTCCTTAGTCTCGGCAAAATTCTAGTAGGACTTTGACCATATGACCCAAGCAGTCGGTGTCTAAGGTACCTGGTACTCTGCATCCCTAGACCTTGTCCATTAACAAACAAACAAACAACAAACAAGTTCCTAAAATAATAAAATTAGCAACGCAAGATACAAACTTAGACGTTTTGCTTATAATTGCAAGTGTTTATGTGACATGTGACACTCACAGACAACACGACTCACGATTAATCAACATGTTACCCATATACAATTTTTCAATTTTAACATAAAAACAAAAATGAAAACTTCATAATTAGAAAAAAGTCGTAATTAAACACAATGTTAAATTTCAACTATTTAGTATCGTTATGTAAGTATGAAAGTTTTATTGAGGGGGATGTATTCGCTAATCTTTGTTTTTCCTTTTAGAAAAATGTAAACCCAATTTTTAAACTATATATTTTTAATAACAACTGATGATGCAACCATAAGTTGCAAAACGTCTTTTAATTTTTAAGAGTTTTAAAAAATTAAACATGTTACGACTTACTGATTTTGTATTATTGCAATAGTGAAAATCATGCATTAATAATATAACGCATATTTTAAAATTTTATTGACATAATTTATCTCCATAAACTATAATGTTAAATTTCTAAATGTCAATTTTCACAACTTAAATTACTGAAAACCGAGGTGAGAACATTGAGTGCTATAGCTGCGAGATAGAATATCAATTGAGGAAATAGAATGACTAAGAACCGATTATCAAGAGGATAAACTGAAAGAAGAAAAGTCGGACCTCTACTCAAACGCTGGATCTCATCGTCCATAGCATATATATAATACACATATATTGCTAGTAGGGCCTCGGAACGCTAGAAAACATTACGGCGCCGACATAGTCTCACTTAGAGTATAACGCGTCTCGTGCGCATGCGCAGGAATTCGAACTCCGCCTTTAGAAGCGCCCCATTGGGCGGACGACGCCGCCACCCTTGCGCACCGCTCACCTTTATACATTGAAGAGTCGGTTGTCTGTCTCACTTCCTTGGTAAGTTTCCCACTCATAGCCGCTAGCAATATAGTAAGTATTAGATATATGGTCCATAGACTCACCGCCAAGGCAAAACCCATATATGTAATACTTACTATATTGCTAGCGGCTATGAGTGGGGAGGTCACGAAGTAAGTGAGACAGACAACCAACTCTTCAATGTATAATGGTGAGCCGTGCGCATGCGCGTCGTCGTCGTCCGCCCAATGGGAAAGTGGTCAAGTTTAAAATTCGCTTCTTCGAATTCTCACGCATGCGCACGAGACGCGTTATACTCTAAGCGAGACGGGCGTTCCGAGGCCCTACTAGCAATATATGTATAATACATAGTATATGGCAAAACCATTAGAAGAAAAACAGTCGTAACTCCTAAATACGGGAGGAAGATTTTTATATTAAATTAGTTTAAAGATAATTATATTTTTTACTGGACTGATAAGAAAACCATATGTGACAATCAATTTCAGACTTCTTTGGTTCTATTTATAGTTTCTATATAATATTTAGATATGAGTCAACCATTGTTTATCCAAATGTATGTCACTGTAAGCAACAGTGGCGTAACTATTGGCGGGTAGACTAAGGCTTAGAAACCCAGTTATGTTACTTGGTATAGTCTCTTATAGAGTCGCTGTATTTATAGTTACTATTTATAATCTAATATACAGAATGCGGCAGGCTACTAGAACCACTGCAAAAGCAAGGACAATGTGCATGTGGCCGTCGCGTCGTGGTGCTTAACAAACGAACAATCAATGTACGATAGCGGTCGTTATGATCATTATAAATACGAGGTATACAGTCTGTTCAACAAAAAAGGCCCCGCTTTCTAGCTACTTTATTATTTATTTTAGACCCAATAAACCTTATATCAAATCAAATGGCACATAAAAACCTACATTTTAACACAATCAACAAATTTTTATCTTCAATTGTTTCAGAGTGGTGACGTCACATGCAATTTTTTTAAATGACGCTGTACATATTTTTTAACATTTTCTGGTAGAGGTTTTTTTTTCTCTTTTCAACAATATAAATAGTTCATGCAATTGCATAAAAAAATATTCGTGAAAAATTACAAAAACTTTTTCACAGTGGGAGGCCATGATACAAAACTGTAAACAAAAGTGTAACTCAGAAAAACAAAACAAATAGTAGCCAAACGCTTTAACTATCAGATTTCAGAATAATCTAAAGTGTTTATTGTTTTGTTTTTCTGAGTTACACTTTTGTTTATAGTTTTGTATCGTGGCCTCCCACCGATAAAAAAGTTTTTTAATTTTTCTCGAAAATTTTCTTATGTAAGGGCATAAAATATTTATATTGTTGAAAAGAGAAAAAAAAACCTCTACTAGAAAATGTAAAAAAATATATACAGTGTCATTTAAAAAAAATTGCATGTGACGTCACCACTCTGAAACAATTGAAGATAAAAAATTTTTGATAGTGTTAAAATGTAGGTTTTTATGTGCCATTTGATTTGATATTAGATTTATTGGGTCTAAAATAAATAAGAAAGTAGCTAGAAGGCGGGGCCTTTTTTGTTGAACAGACTGTATATTCGATTTTTAAATTTTTTAAATACAATCACTGCCACATGTAAAGTCCCCTTGCTTTTGCTATGGTTCTAGTGGCCTACCGCAATCTCTATATACAGTGTCCCAAAAAGTTTTATATAAATGGAGAAAAAGTTTATCTTACATTTTACAAAAAAAAATTCTTGATAAAGAGCTCTGCATGACTTGTAGATCCATAATCAAGTACAAAATTTTGAAAACATTGGCTGATATACAGGTAAAATCAAAATTATGATTTGGAATGAGAGTAAAATAAGTTCAAACTGTAGTGGAGAGCAAAATGTTCATTGAAATTGTTATTAAGTAGCAAAAAATTATTAGATTAGTGATTTTCCCAGATAAAAATTATAAGATTATTTCAATAAATACGTCAGCAATTGTTAGATTAATGCACAGTACGAACCAACCAGGCTCTGCTAAACCTTCTGTCCCAGCAACAGCAATTTTCACACGTTAAAACACAAAGAAACTGTCATATGACGTTAGTCACTGCGCAAACGAAATTCCTCTACACACCGTTATTGATTACTTGTCATTTAAAATGTAACCAAACTTTGTATGTTTGACAACCTTTCACATATTGCCAATTCATCAAATATGATCACAGCGCCTTTCATGACCTACCTTGAGACTTAATCTAGTTTCTGTGACCTGTACTTGATTATGGATCTACAAGTCATGCACGACGAGAAGAAAATAATTTCCGCAGAAATGAAGTACTTTAGGAAAATAACTGGAAAAACCAAGCTGGATAGAGAGAGAAACGAACATATAAGACAAATGATTGAACAAGAACCGGTTACAAAGAAGATAGAAAAGAAACAACTGAACTGGTACGGTCACATACTGCGGATGGATCAAGACAGACTAGTGAAGAAAATTATGGAAACAGGCAGGATTGGGAAGAGAAGAAAAGGAAGACCTAGGAAAAACTGGCTACAGAATATAGAAGAATTGGGCAGACAACGAGGAAAGACGAAGGAAAAGATGGGAAGATTAGCAATGGACCGGAAAGAATGGAAAAAATGGATAGAAAATAGTTAAGGATCAAATGTCCGACACCCTAGGGGTATATGGATACAGAAGAAGAAGAAGAAGAAGAAGTCATGCAGAGCTTTTTATTAAGAATTTTTTGTTGTGAAATGTAAGATAAACTTTTTCTCAATTTGTATAAAACTTTTTGGGACACACTGTATAAAGGAAAGTCATAACCTGGCCTAATCAACGCAGAGCCGTAACCACTGGTACTAGGAACTTGAAATATAGGCGGAAGGTTCAACTTGTTACGTAAAGTAGTGCTAAGAAGGGATTTTTTGGAATTCCACCCCTAAGGGTTTGAAAGAGGGTAAAATGTGTTTTTACGAATTCCTCAATATCTCTTAGGTCCGAGGAGATATCGAGTTGGCGTATACTTGCAAAAATTTTCAATGCAAATGCCTAAAAACATATTTCAGAATTTTCCCCTAATCAACCCCTAACAGTGTGAATCTGGATTAGGGGTGCATTAAAGAACTCTTTATATGTCCCGTGGCATATAGATGCATTTTTACAATATTTGGAAAGGGGTGTAAGGATTTTTTGAAATGTTACCTCTAAAAGGGTGAAAAGGGGTAAACTATATTTTCACGAATAACTTAATATCTCTTAGACTCGATAAGATATCGACTTGGTGTTTTCTTGCATAGGTATGCAATACAAATGTTTAAAAACATATGTCAGAATTTGTCTCTAATCAACCCCTAAAGGTGCAAATCTGCATTCGGGGTGAATTATAGAAGTATTTGTATCTCCCGTGTTTGTTGAGTTAGAGCATTATTTTTTGGCATGTAGATGTAGTTTTTAACTTTTTAGAAAGGGGTTAAAGGTATTTTTTTCAATTTCACCCCTAAAATGGCAACAAGAGTAAAATGAAAAGATTAAAATTATAAACTTGTTTGCTGTGGGTTTATTTCAGGATAAAATAAGCTGAAAGAATTGTTTTGAAATTTTACCCCTAAGAAGATAAAAAGCAGTAAACTGTGTTTTCACTAATTCTTCAATATCTCTTAGAACAGATAAGATATCGACTTGGCGTTTGTTTGCATAGGTATCCATTACAAACGTCTAAAAACGTATTTCAGGATTTTGCCCTAATCAACCCTCAAAGGTGCAAATCTGCATTCGGGGTGAATTACAGAACCCATTGTATCTCCTATGTTTGTTGAGTTAGAGCATTCTTTTTAGCATATGGATGTGTTTCTAAAATATTTTAAAAAGTGGTTTAAGGGTTTTTTAAAATTTTGCCCCTAAAAGGGTAAAATGGGTAAAATGGAAAGGGGTAGGTGGTTAAAATTATAAATTGTTTCGCTGTGAGTTTATTTCAGGATAAAATTAACTTTGGTAAAAAGAATTTTTCGAAATTCAACCCCCTGAGGGCGGATAAACCCTGTTTTCACGAATTCCTCAATATCTTTTCAAGTTTCTAAAAACGTAATTTAGGATTGTGCACGAATCAACTCCTAAATGTGCGAATTTGGATTCAGGGGCGAATTATAGAACGTTTCATCTCTCCTGTGCTTATCGAATCAGACCGTGGTTTTTGGGCATATGTGTTTTTTAGATCTTTAATTAGCGGTTTAGAGTTTTTTTAAATTTCTTTACTAAAGGAATAAAAATGGGGCAAAAGTAAGGAGTTAAAGAAGAAGTTAAAGTTATGGCTTTTTTCGCAGTGAGTCGATTTAAGATTTAGAAAAAAAAAAACAACATTTGCAGTCCGTACGAAGAACGGGTATCTTGCTAGTGTATTATAATTATTCATTCTAAATCCTATGTAAGCAGAATTTCTTATTTTATGATTATTATTAATCATATTAAAACAACAAATTATATTTGCAGTATAACATTTGTTGAAATTTATACTTAATTTAAGAGCTAACTCTACTTCTCTCTATGCTGCGGTTCGAGCTCTTTAGTGCTATAGTGCTTCTGGTAGTCTGTTTTTGTGTTTACGAGTAATTTGTATACTTATTTGCCCTTCGCTGCTAGCTATCTCCGTCGAGGTTACGGACACTCAATGCACCAAATCTTTGGGAGTTTAGGTACCCAATGTGACTCGAAATACTGAGCTTTTACTTAAATAAAAGCCAATCTGCCCATAATCAGTGTATCACAAAAATATATTGGCTTTAAACATATACATATTTAAACAAAAAAGCAAATAAGATTACACCAAAAGTAAATGGTCATTACTAAATCAAAGTGTGTTAATTAATAATATAAAACTAGGAGCGTTACGTTAAGTTCTACAGTCAGATAAACTAGAATAATATTTACAGACTTTTACATTTAAACAATTTATATTTATATTAAAAGAAACCGAAATAACTGTTATGCACGGGCACCTTAAACTGCCTTACCGGCCTTGTACGCTGTAGCTTCCAAATCGCTGGGGGTAATTCGATACCCGTGTTCACCAAATGTCCACGATGGCTGTACGTCGAACCCAAAAATGGCTTCTGATTTAGGAAACGAGATGATTCTTTGTGGTGCTAATTGGACAATATTTCAAATGCAAAAAACCACCAACCTTTACTAATTGCATGCAAGTAGGCAATGAAATATTTCCAGCTATGGGAGGCTTTCTCACATTGCTTGATGGCGTGGATTTTTTCTGTAATTCTGGCATCTCCTGGCTGGAGAGCCCGCAAAAGTACGTTAAGGCTCATAAGGACAGGGGGTAGGCAACACATTTAACAAGAAGACATTATTTGAAATTTAATAAAATTGGAATGCTATTTCTGCCTGTCTGAATCAACTTGGAAGATGCCTGGCTACATTAGTATGAATCTTAACTATATTACTTGCGGCTTACGAATATGTTGTGCTTATATACAATGTAGATCAGATAGAAATTAATAAAATGTGCTTTTTTAATTGACTAAATATTAACTACAAGAGTGGCACTTTTTAGAAAATAGTCATGTACAAGGGTGAATAAACACAATTAATACCAAAATCAATACTGACAATATACTTTGACATTCATTTAAACCCGGAATCATTTAAAAACCGTATCTAAATCTAACAAAATTACTAAACACAGTACCATTGCGCTCTGCTCAGGTAGACAGATTTTAGGCTAGAGCGTTCTCAGCTAAACGAGCAGATTAGAAATCCGTGAAACGCAACAGATTACAGCTGTTTGGCTCTCGTTCTTCATTTCGAATGCTGATTTTACTTAGAAGTTAGATATGTCATAATATCCGCCGAAGTTGGTGAAATTTTGTTTTTCTGTATAATAAACATAGTAGAGTAAAGACAAAAAATTATTGCTGTGTAAACATCGAATTTACAACAAACAATTTGTGCAGCGTTTTTAAACTTCTTCTTCGACAACAGGAGCAATTTTGTTGTGATATTTGGAATACGTTTTATTGGACATGTTGTAAATGTCCATACTTGCGAATATTTCGCACAACTGAGAATAACCAATACCACTCGCCAGTGATCCCACAACAGCTGCTATATTCGCAGTAATGAATTTGTTTGAATCAGGTTTTTCTGTTCTAACTGTTTGAACAATGTTGCAAACATCACATTTAAAAGAAAAGACACTGTGTAATCCTTTCCTTTTCTCCGACACCACAGTCATGTCAAAAAAGGAACAACCAAATCCTAAAATAATTGATTTTTAATTTCACGTAATTAAAAGTTGAGTTATTGAAAACCATACCTTTATGTTTCAGAGATTTGAGTTGATCAAGAAAGTACGAAATATTCACTATTCGTCTACCACTAATGGTAACTTGTGTATTTTCTATACGGCAAGACTGTTTGCTATGTTCGTTGAATCTTTGTTGTTATCTATAAAATTGCAGTCAGCATCAGAATTATCCGTCTCAATATCATCAGCGGCTATTTCTTCATTTTCCTCCAAAAATAGTTCAATTTGGTCAAAAGAACATTCAACGACCCGGTCATCGACATCGTCACTAGGTTGTTCTTCATCAAAACGTTGAAGCTCGTTTGAATCACTTATACCTGATAAAGCACTTGCAACTCGAGTATCATCAAGTGACATGTTATCACCAGTATCCAGTGTCGAAGCAGTAAAAGTAGTATTTTCGGCATTTACTAAATTATTTAGTATTTATAAAAAACGCAATAAGTTAAACACGCTTAAAAGGTCTTTAGCTATGCCTGCTGAATTTACATATAATTTTAATACATACTAAAGATATTGCTATTATCCAATTAATAAAACTTTGTACTCCCCGCATTCTCACTTGTTTCATAAACATTTTTTGCTTATTCTGGATATACTTAAACATTTAGCTTTAGCCATTTTAAATCGTAGACTATAGGATTATAATATAAATACACTGCAAGCACAGTATCACCACGGAATGCGCTACGATAATAGCAAATACGGAATTGGCATAATTAAAGTACAAGTACCTATTTAAAGATTTGGGGAAAAGGTAGAGATATTTTCATAACTTCGCTTATTGGTCAGCTGGTTAATGATTTTATTACTTTTCTTCATAATCAAATAATGAGCCCTTAAATTGTCATTACCGTTATCGCACTTAGATTCTATTTAAAGAAAATTACATTGGAATTCATAATGTAAAGCATTCCAGTAAATCGGCGTTTGTAAACTGCAGCGGATCATTAGTGAGGGTATGTAAATTGCAGCGGGCACCGTTCAGGTAGTTTTTGGGACGTATGTAAATTGCAGCGGGGTCATAAAATTAACATTAACATTAATCGACAACTAATCACATCATCATTTCCCATCACACTTTATTCAGGCTTGGGACTGGCGAAATATACATATTAAATATATATTCCGCGTGTTTAAAAATGATGGAAATCAAGTATTTTTGTGTTTTCGATATTTGTTTTATTATTTTTTTAATCGCCAAATAAAATTACTTCTTGTGCATCACTGTATCGCCAAAGTGATGGCATACTTGCTGCAAGAAACTCAGTCTATTTATACATCCGTTTTTGTACGCGGACAAACGGACTTCTAAAAACTGTTGTTTATTCAACGTTTCGCGGTTCACTTTTTTCTTGCAGTCGATGCTCCTCATTTTGACGTAAGTTTCGGTCTGATACTCCAAGAGAGTTTGAACAAATATGTTCAAATTTCGATGGAAAGTGTCGAAGTTTTTATTGAAAAGAGAGTGGAACGACTCGTATGCATTAGTCGTTCGACACATCTCTGCTGAGGATGATGTCCAGATAGATGAGGGAAAGAGAGCCTTTTCGGAAACGTAGGTGTCAACTAGGTAATCCAAGTACCTTGAGACGCGTTGATCTCTGGGTTGTACGGCTCCAAGGTCAAACCCGAAGACTTCAAAGTTTCCTTTTTATAAAACTTGCAGCCGTCTGCTAAGAGCAGTTTTCTGCCGCGTTCGCTCTCAACAACCATTACTTTATTCATTTTAGCGTAGGAACGTTCGGTTTCGTTGCTGAATGAATAGCGAGAATTTCTTGCAACAGTTCGTCTATTTGTTAACACATCTTCAAAATGGAATACCATAAATTTTACAGTATGGAATTCCATCATTAGGCGCTCATCAGATCATGGTAATTACACGGCGCCCGTCATTAACATGAACCCGCTGCAATTTACATACTTTTTGGAGACACTACCTGGCTATTACATGCTAATGAGGATTAAGCCTCTGCAGTTTACATACGTCTCAATAAATCTGTTGCAGAATTGTTATTCTAGAAATGCAATACTTTCTACAAATTTTCCTCCAAAAAAATGAACTAAACTTCACTTCAAGTTCCCATATATGTATGTTTTTATATAGTGCGTTAAATTAAAAATCGCAGCTATTTTGTTTTAATCACAAAGAATTAATGGTTATACAATGACGTAACGTAACAAAATCGAAACTACATTTTTTTGTCGTAATCATTAACACACCGTTTAACATTAGTCAGTTGGATTAGAAACGGTTTATTATAACACTAATATGAAAAGTAATAACGTTTGACGTACGAAATTACATTAGGTACTTATATGTCAAATTGAAGTATAAGAATATCAAATCAATACAAAAATTAAATACATCTGGAACAACGAGCTTTACCGAGTTTATCTACCCCAATCTTTATATACAGTGCTTTCGTAAAGTAGTGGATAAATTCGTTAAAAATTCAAGGAATAACTTTTGGAAAAAACGCTCTGACCCGTCGATTTTTATTTTTATTTGAGCATTTTTTTAAATAAAATGCATACATACAGGGTGTCCCGTGTATGAGGTATGACGTTATGGATGTTTTTTTTAAATGGCAACCCTCTTTTTTTATTACGTAATTTAAAAGAACGCATCTTTTCACTTACGCTAAGGTAATTTTTGGATATAGGTCACATGACCAAAAATTAAGAAAATTTGCAAAATAGTAAATTTTATTTTAAGAAGTACGATTTTACGCTTTTATCGATGACAGCAATCAATAAAACCCATGTCGGTCACCTTAGTTACTGTCAGGCAGCCAACGGTGCACAATTTGTACATTTAATTTAGTTGTTTTGAAATTATCATTGCAATTAAATTTAGTATTTTGCAACCTTTAAATTTTTTTCTTAATTTTTGATCACCTGACCTATACTAAAAAATCAGCTTAACGTAAGTAAAAAGAGCATTTTTTTCAAATTCCGTAATAAAAAAGAAGGTTGCCATTTAAAAAAACATCGATAACGTCATACCTCATACGCATTTTATTTCAAGAAATGCTCAAATAAAAATTAAAATCGATTGGTGCGAGCGTTTTTTTCAAAAGTTATTCCTTGAATTTTTAACGAATTTATCCACTACTTTACGAAAGCACTGTATATAATTCTTCTGTACGTGTGTATGTCACTGAACTCTTCCTAAACGGCTGGAGAACGTCTGTCGGTTCCGCTAGTCTATTATAAATAACTATTTCCTAATTTCCCAAACGTTCAACTGGAAAATGCGATGTCTGTCATGGTATCACGAGATAATATATTTTTTAAAATTTCATTTAAAAAAGTAGGCTTTTTAAAATTAATTTCAGAGTGTGAAATTTAGAAATTAACGATTTTAAATAGACGTTTCCCGAGTTACCAGAACTGACGAACGCAATTGACTATAAAATTAAGGCAAATAAAATTCTATACAAAAATACTTGGATTTGAATATTTAATTCAGTTTGCAATTCAAACACCATGCATCTGAATATAAACATGTATATGTTGAAATCGAACAATAAAGAATAATGAAAAACGGTAGGTACAGTACATAATTAGTCGATGAATCAGACAATATTATTGTGAGCTAACAGTGATTTATTAAAAGTGATTTATTTGATTAATCATTTTATAAATTATTGCCGATTCTTACGGCATTTTAGTACATGCAAAATGAATTCAACTCGGTTACTATTAGGCCAAAAGATATATGTATTTCTTTTTATTATCATGCAGTCCTAATGATCGTAGGTACCTACAAACATTTCAGAAACTGTATTTTATTGTATTAGTTGGTTTGGTTTATTCCAATAAATAATACACAGAAATAATACGTAAAAAAGAGTACAAGAGACAAAACTATATTATAATTAAACAATAGTAAACATTTTTCAGTGTTTCAAAATATGAATTTGTTAATATATTGGTATTGCAGTTAGCTATGGAAAATGTATATTGTATACGTATTCATGACACTGCCTGCCAATTGCTAGAAAAGCTATTTTTGAAACATTCCGTTGATCGGCAAACTAATCCTTTTCCAAGAAAGGTCATTATCGCTTAGGAATGCAGGTAGTGTGAGTCAAACCGCAGAGTTAGAAAGCGTAAGGATGGTTGCCGATTTAAAGTAAAGTAGGAGTAATCACAAGTTCAAGTCTCTGTCCTTATGGGCCTTAATCAGGCCAACCTCTGGAAGCAGCGACGTAATTTTAACGCTTTGGACTAAAATGTTCCAAATTTCGCAACGCCAAGGAATGATCCGTTTCTTTAAAAATTCGCACAACTAATGCCGTTTTTTTTAAACGTGGATTAGCACTTAGTATGCCTTTAACGCTTTTTCCAACTGCTTCCGGCAACGTTCGCAAAAACTACAGCCACGAAATTATGTTCCACTAACTAGGACCGTATTTGTGAGCATTCAATTGTGCTAGTTACAATGTTTAAACCGAATTAACAATAAAAAACATGAAAATGTAAATTAGTTATAATCGAAAGATTATTAATTATTGTTATAGAGCTTAGGTGTAGTTCGCCATTCCGTTTCAAAAACAATTTTAAACTCCTTGGAACAAAAAAAGGTAAATCAAAACGTAAATCTTCCTTCATGAAATAACTTCCGCCGCTTGTAGGTTCCTTCCATATTTTTAATCCATACAGTAAAGATGGTTTCTGGAAATGGATTTAACAATAAATCCGTTTTCTGAACGAGGTTTAGCACTGCATCTTGTCATAGTTCTACACTTATATTAAAAATGTTCTACACTTACGTTTTTAACGTTTACTTGTCTAGGCAATCTAAACCTGCATTTAAAATTACAATTTTTTTGTAATATTTTGAGACAAAAATCGTATTACAATCATGTCGAGACTTCAGTCGTTTTCAAACGAGACGCTGCTAAAGTTATGCAAAAAAATCCGGTGTGGGAGGTTGACGATTTATTAAATTTAGAAAATTTTACATTTTAGACATAAATCAATAAGAGCTTTGATTAGAAAGTTACATGTTAATGGTCCCCTTCCATTTGCAAGCAAAGGTGTGCACGTTGGCTTAAATCCAATACCGCTCTTTGCACCATTTCTGGCGTAACCGTTGCTAATGCCTCGGTTATTTTGTTCTCTAGCTCCTCCAGGATATAAATAAATAACCTCCCATAAACATATTGATTTATATGACCCCAAAGAGAATAGTCCAACAGAGATAAGTCGGGTGATCTGGCAGCCCAGTTTACAAGGCTACCACATCCTATCCACCTATTTGAATAGGTTCTGTTTAAAATTGCTGTTGCGTGTAATTGTAATGAAAAGTGTGTTGGAGCACCGTCGTGTTAAAACTATATCTCACGACTTTGTACTAATGGTAGGTCTTCGGTTAAAAAGATACCGTAGATTTGTCCGTTCAAACGATTCGAAATTTCAAATTATCTAACCCACAGAAACCACTTAAATATGACGAAACTTTGTCATTATGTCCCAACAAATAATTTACAAAAGCAGCAGTCCATAAATTTATGCTGAACCTATGCTGAAAACTTTTAGGCCTGAAAGCATGCGGGTTTTCATTGGCCCAAATATGGCAGTTGTATGCACTGAAGATCCCTGCTCACGAGAAAATGAATTCCTCCGTGAAAATGACATTTAGCAAAAAATCCTGATCCATCTGTTCCTGTTGTAATGTCCAAGTGCAGAAATTTATACGATCCTGGCAATATTCCATAATAAGATTTTGTACCGCTGGCTCTTCTTCAAAAGCATGAAGCACATCATCTTCATTTGCCTGGATTCGTGCCCTACTTGGGCGACCAGCTGTAGTCTGTTTTTTTTGCTTTATGCCACGAAAAAGCAATATTAATAGTAAAACTAAAGAAGCTATAAAACGCTGTTTTACTATTATATCAATAGTAACTTAAGTAAAACAGTCATCACTGGAAGAGTTAGTCAAATTTTTGATGTAAGTATTAAGAATTAAACAGATATGACATTTCTAACAGTTTCTTATAATGCTAGATTTTGAATGCAACTATGTTTAATATTCTAAATGAAGCAAAATCACAACTCCAGCAACAACCAAATGACAATATGAAAAAGGAAAAGGAATTTCTAACTTGGGGAGGAATATAGTTTCAGGGAGAATATTAAGAAGAAAATTTTGGGATTTTTTTACTTTGGATAATTTGTTGCAATATGCAAAAGCGGAACCAAATTATACTGGGAGTTGTTCAAAATTACACTACACATTAAAGAATATGGAATATAAATACAAAATTGTGAATGAAAGAAAATTTTTGTGTGAGAAGAATCATGTAATTTCGGCGAAGATTCCTTTTAGAAAGAGATATTTACAATTTACATGTTCCTGTTTTTGGATGAAACTTGGATATTTTGCAATGGAACCAGTGTGCGTAGGTGAACCCACGACACAGATTGAAAAGTAATCCATCTAAAGTTACGGTGGAGGGAAAGAGATATACTATTTTGCATGCAGGATGCACATCAGGATTTTTACCAGGGTGTGACTTACAGTTGGACACGGGACAATAATGACAGGTGCCATAAGTGTATGAGCGGTGACATTTTTAGGCAATGTTGAAAACCAGTTAATCCCTGTTATATGTTTAGCATAAATTATAACTTCTACAACATCTGCACACAAAAATCATCAGCAAGTTGTTAATAATATATTTTTCCATTAGAACACATAAGATAAATCGGTGTCTAGAAATTTTATGATGTTTCTGTACAGTTAGATAACAACCATGTTTAAATAAACGTTCTTAAAATGAAGCAATACCTTATTTAATGTCAATGGTTTAGTAATTTTAATTAGCTCTCATCCTTTATCTAATAGACTTGTCTGTCCGTCCGTCCGGGAAGCTGTTTCAGCAGCCAAACCGTAAGAGATAGAGAAAAAAGTTATGAAAGTTATATGTTTGGAATGGTCATGTCAGCTCAAGAACCGAATTTCAGTCACGTGACACTTCCGGTTTTCGAGAAATCACAAAAAAGACCGTTTTTCAAATAGAACGCCTATTAAAGTACGTTTTTTTCCTATAAAAATTTTCAAGGTCAAATAATTTAGGGTTTATGTTGGCATAAATTGGATTCCTTTAAAAAATATATGTTGGTAAAATTTGTTTCAGTAACTTTATAGAACTAAAAATTGGTGGGAAATTTAAAGCTGGCATTAAAGTTCTATGTACATCAAAAGCTAATCTTTCGTAAACGTCTTCTTCTGGTGTGTTAGAATGCAGATCCAACAGTTCCTCTGCACACTTCAGAAATGCTTTTTTACATTTAACTTTAAAAGATTACTGTTTTTACGCGTAGTCAGTTTCAAAAAAGAAAAGCTGACAATTTCATTTTAAATGTCAAAGTGACACAAGTCGTTTACAGGAAAACCTGACGAAAATAAATTTTCTAATAATTTTAAGAAAGCAGTTTTGCCAATTTTATCTTGACCTTGAAAATTTTTATAGGAAAAAAACGTACTTTAAATGAAAATGTTTCAGCAGCCTAACGGAGCTGCGACCCTCTGCGCCTTAAAACGTCGATCGGTTAGGCAACCACTTTGATACCTTCCAGGTCTGGGTACAGTTTTTATTTAATACGCGTTCTATTTGAAAAACCGTCTTTTTTGTTTTTTTAAATGAGACATTTGTCTCACTGGATTGCTTGTTATGTATAATAGTGCTTGTAAGTTAACACATTTAACAGTTGTAATAAGTTTTTGACATTACTAGTGTTTTTTATTTGTAACCAACTAACTACACTGTTACGAAAATGCAAAAACAAAGCCTGCTCTGAATCATAAAGCAAAAAACAGACTATACACCTTTGAAGGAAGGAACCAAAGTATGTGTGTTTCTTCCACGATTTATCAGTCTTAAGAAAACATTTGCATTTGGGTCTCTCGTGGTTGGAAATCGGATGGCCTATTGTCGATGAGCCGCTTCAGAAATATGTCCACATTCACCGTAAATTATTATTATCTCGCAATATTCTTCTCGAGTGTAACTCATTGCGGTATTGAAACAAACATAGTGCGCAGTTGGTTGACAAGCAACTTACACATATTACTAAAACACTTACGCCCGTATTCATAGTCGTTCGCCAGCGGATCGCCTTCGACTCGCCAGAGTTTCGTTATGAATAGTATGTTGGCGGCACTGTACGTCTATGTCAAATTCGAGGTTAGCAGGTTAGATTTTGTGTCAGTTTCTGTCAAAACTGACTGAAAACCTAACCTGATCACCTCGAATTTGACATAGACGTACAGTGCCGCCAACATACTATTCATAACGAAACTCCGGCGAGTCGCCGGCGATCCGCTGGCGAACGACTATGAATATGGGTGTTACAGCCGTATTCATAGTCGTTCGCCAGCCGTTTCGTTATGAATAGTATGTTGCGGCACTGTACGTCTATGTCAAATTCGAGGTTAGCAGGTTAGATTTTGTGTCAATATTTGTCAAAACTGACGGAAAACCTAACCTGATAACCTCGAATTTGACATAGACGTACAGTGCAGCCAACATACTATTCATAACGAAACTCCGGCGACTCGCCGGCGAACCGCTGGCGAACGACTATGAATACGGCTGTTAAACTCTATTCGTGTAGTCCCGGATTGTCAATGTCAAAATTAAATTAAAAACAATCCTTTATATCATGGTTAATACTTTTAAGTCGAGCTATGGGTAACTAGAAACAATTAATTAAGTTACTAATTTCAAAACTATAAATTAGGTTATGGTTAAATCAATATATATTTTATATATTATATTAAAAACAACTATTTTAAGTTACTAATGTCAAAACTATAAATTAGGTTATGGTTAAATAATAGTATATTAAAGTATGAGTGGATAACAAGGTCTTTAAAACACGCGCGAGTTTTCGAGCACGACGGCGTAGCCGGAGTGCTCGAAACAGAGCAAGTGTTTTAAAGACCAGTTATCCACGAATACTTTACGCTATTTTTTATTAAACCTCCAATACTGGAAATAAATTACGCACTAAAAACTTAGAAATAATTTTTGTCACGATAAATCGAGAGGGCATAATAATATTGCTACTATAGTTACGAGAATTATTTAAGTTTTTGTAGCGTCCATGTCCGTTGTTGCATTCAGTAATTTCCTTGACAACCTTTAAAGCTCGGCGAGCTTTAATCGCCGGTATTCGCACGCTCAGGCGTGCTTTAAACGGCGATTCTGATGCAGGTATAATAAAAAATAGCTATTATTCAATTTTGCCGTATAAAGTGACGTTTATTTGTTTCTGGCCTGCCCATAAAAGTTGATGTTTTATAAACACTCATTTAAATTTTTATTCCGCTAGCGATTTAAAATTTTTATTCCGCTAGCGCTTTAAAAATGTCAAATAAATGTCAACCAAAATAAATCAATAATTTATCAACAAATTATACGTAAGTACATTACAACTAAATTAACAAAACGACGTCCACGTCGTCAATTTTCATTTTAACCAGTTCTCCAATGCGACAACCGCTAGCAATACCCATAATAAGTATAGTCTGCAATGTAATTTTACAATTAAAAGGAAACAAATGGATCAATAATGCTAACCTTTGCAAGTAAATACTTCTCGTCCAGTGAAGTACGAATGAACCTCAAAATTTCGTCGCGGCTAAGAACTTTCGACTTATTGGGCTTAAAGCCTTTTGCGTTTTGCTTTAGGAGGGCTTTCACTTTCGGAAACCTACATTAAAAATAGATACAATTACTATGTCGATTGTATACACAATATTCCCACTCACCTTCCAGTGTCAATATTCTCGAATGCCGTCAGGCAGGCTTTTAGCATAGAGCAATAACTCCATACCGACGATGGTTTGATTGTCTTAGATTGCTCCAAAATATAATTTAGTAACACCCTTTCCGTAACTCCATCTGCGTTTTTTTCACTCGCCAGTCGCAAAATTTTTGGTACACTTTCTTGTACAAACCCTTCGATTTTCGAGGAAGCAGTTGTTCCATTATACCATCGTCATTACCCAAAGCCTCTCTCGGACCATAAAAAACATCATAAGTCACTTCTTTGCAGAAAACACTTCGACACACGGTAAAATAGTTTTGTTTTCAATTTGTTTATAAAAAACTTCGTTGTTGTCAACGTCACGGCACAGGAGTCGTGATAATCATAAAATTCGCAAATGTATTTGATGACTTAATTCCGTAATTTTATTTTCAATATTGAAGGGTTTATATGGCAAAATTGAATAAAATGTTGTATTACACTCTCGCTTAAAATGAATGTTTGATTCGCAGTCATTAACGCGCTCGCTCCTTTGTCGCTCGCGCAGTTAAACTGACAGCTCATTAAACATTCATTTTAAGCGCTTGTATAATAAATAACTATTAAGGCAACTAGTGTTTTACAAAGGATTTAAAAATCGAGGTCGATCATGTTAAAATTCGAGCGAAGAGAGAATTTTATGATCGACCGAGATTTTTAAACTGTAAAACACGAGTTGGCTTCAATATTTTTTCTACAGCCGAGGAGTTTGTTAGCTTAAATGCCCTAGGGGCTTCGCCCCTCTCCAAAGCGGCCCTCAGAGCTCCACCCCTCTCCAAGGGGGCCCTCGGGACTCCGCTTCTCTCCAAGGGGGCCGTTGGGGCTCGGCCCCTCTCCAAGGGGGCCCTCAGGGCTCGGCCCCTCTCCAACGGGGCTCTTGCAGCTCCACCCCTTTCCAAGGGTGCCCTCAGGGCTCCGCCCCTCTCCAAGGGAGCCATCGGGCTCCGCCCCTCTCCAAGGGGGCCATCGGGGCTCGGCCCCTCTCCAAGGGGGCCCTCAGGGCTCGGCCCCTCTCCAAGGGGGCTCTTGGAGCTCCACCCCTCTCCAAGGGGGCCCTCGGGGCTCCGCCCCTCTCCAAAAGGGCCATCGGGCTCCGCCCCTCTCCAATCGGGCACTCGGGGCTCCGCATACAAATCGGTCCGATATAATAACTGTACTTTTAATCTTCACAAATAAGGTTTTATAAACTCTTAAAGTACTCCGTGCTTTAAATGGAATGGCGTGTTTTATAGACAACATAAAGCACGCCGCATATGACCCTTGGAAACAGTTTAAAATCACGGCTGTAGAAAATAGTAATTTACGTAACAAGTATAGAAAGTGGAGCTTTTCAGTACGAGTGAGATGTTTCCGGAAGAGGCCGTTAGGCCGAGTCCGGAATTTCGAGACGAGTATGGAAAAGCCACTTTCATACGAGTTTCGTACAATATTTTTTCGTACACTAGCATACAAAACGGAATACTAAATTTATCCTCGTATATAGCAAATAAGTAGAGTAATATTAATGTAATGTAATATTATATGTGTTGTAACTAAGGAAACGTACGGCAAAGTGCTACTTTGCCGTACGAATACCGCAAAATACTACTTTGCCGTACGAATACCGCAAAGTGCAACTTTCTGATTAATAAATTGTACGGCAAAGTAGCTCTTTCAATGCTAGTGTACGAAAAATATTATTTTTTTATTATACCTGCATCAGAATCGCCGTTTAAAGCACGCCTGAGCGTGCGAATACAGGCGATTAAAGCTCGCCGAGCTTTAAAGGTTGTCAAGGAAACGACTGAATGCAACAACGGACATGGACGCGACAAAAACGTAAATAATTCTCGTAACTATAGTAGCAATATTATTATGCCTTCTCGATTTATCACGACAAAAATTATTTCTAAGTTTTTAGTGCGTAATTTATTTCCAGTATTGGAGGTATAATAAAAAATAGCGTAAAGTATTCGTGGATAACTGGTCTTTAAAACACTTGCTCTGTTTCGAGCACTCCGGCTACGCCGTCATGCTCGAAAACTCGCGCGTGTTTTAAAGACCTTGTTATCCACTCATACTTTAATATACTATTTTCTATAGCACATGTTAAAGTGTGCTTTTATCAACTCAAAACAAAAGGTCAGGTTTGTTGCGAAACACTATTTTTTGATTTGCCTAAAGCAGTTGAATGCGTGTCAATACCCTCACTTTACATTAAATTGTAAATGTCTGATTTTAGTAAAAAATGTCTATACCGTTTACAACCCTGTTTAAGTGACAGATTCCGAGTGATTGTTTTTAATGGAAGAAGGTCGCAAACTTTAAAACTAACTCGCGGTTAGCCCAGGTCTTGGTAATGAGACCCCTTCTATTTGCAATTTAATTATATTGATGATCCACCGAGGTGAGTAGAGTATAGTAGACCGTTCTGGAACCTCCCCCACAACTTGTCCTTGAGTTGAAGGTCCAGGTCACGTTCTAGGCCAAGACCATGTTTAAGGTCAAAGCCATGTGTTACGCTCTAGGTCAAGCTAAAGCATCTCTATAATACGAGCATGCTTGTCAGCCATTTTGAATCACATCACAAAAGCGGCAAATTCAAAAAACGAGTTACTTTTCAGAAAATGAAAATAGGTTAATGTGTATACATTTGATGCAAAGCATAAAAGGCAAAAAACACATTGTAGGGTTATGTTTTGGTTGCATCATGTCCACCAACATGTAAACGCGAAAGTACTGTGATGCAAGATTTTATGCAACTTGTGCGACATGCGTCTGCTTGTATTATAAAGGGCTCTAGGTCAAGCCCACGTTCAAGGACAAAGCCACTGTCAGATTCTCCCCTGACCACACGACCGCCAGTTCAAGATCTAGGCCACAACGTACACCATATGTAATTTTGAAAATATGGAAATAAAAACCGAAAGAAGTCTGCAAGACGGCAGTAGCATCGAAACGTCGTGCAGAAATGGAAGACTTGTTGAAAGTCATCGAGCTAGTCCAGAGTAAGAAAGTACCTGTATAAAGCCGAAAGCACTGTTCAGTCCGGTACTTCTGCATAGTAGGACCTACAGATTAAACAATTCAACTTCGAAGTTTGTGAGTATAGGGTTGGCGGCAACCTCACAGTTTGCCCCAGTTATTCAAATGCAAGACAATAAAAACGACTGGGTGCAGTTCAACGGGTGGACATTGGACAACCCTATTTGCCAATCAACGAGTTATTACAAACTACAAACTACTTCTATTGAAATAGAACGCAGGTCGATAGGCGTTTGAAAAATTAAAAGTTTTGCGACAGCCTGTCCTAACCTACTAATCTCGAATTTGACATAGACTGACAATACACTTCAGTACTGCTAAACGTATAACACATATCACAGCCTGCCCTAATTGGTTTTTTTATTGATCTCTCTGTATATTAAATTATGAGTGGATACCAAGGTCTTTAAAACACGCGCGCCGGCGTAGCCGGAGTGCTCGAAATAGAGCACGTGTTTTAAAGACCAGTTATCGACGAATACTTTACGCTATTTTTTATTATACCTGCAATACTGGAAATAAAATACGCACTAAAAATCGAGAGGGCATAATAATATTGCTACTATAGTTACGAGAATTATTTACGTTTTTGTCGCGTCCACGTCCGTTGTTGCATTCAGTCGTTTCCTTGACAACCTTTAAAGGTCGGCGAGCTTTAATCGCACGCTTTGCACGCTCAGCTATGCTTTAAACAGCGATTCTGATGCAGGTATAATAAAAAATACTTAAAAAATACAATTGTTTTGTAATGACAGTAAAGTATTTTGTTTTTAATATGGCAACAGATTAATATAAAAAATAGGTTGTTACTTTTTCTTGTCATACTTGTAAATTATAAGTTTATGTGATCAAGGCTAGGGTGCCTTGATGCTAATTTGACGTATTTGTCCCGTCCCCTTCTAAAGTTCTTTTAAATTAGACATATACTTTTCTCTTGGTTCAATTTTAATAATAATAACTAACTACTTGATATTTCTAAATGATAGGCAATGTTCCATCATGATGGGCCTACATTGGCGTAACATCGATAATTTAATATCATTATACAAGGTTATTATAAAGAAAGTTACGTTTTGTAATAGATGTAATAATTTAAAAAATTTGGGTATACACAAAATAATAACGCATTTGTATTTATCGCACAGTGGGATTGATTCATTAAGCGCATTTGTCTTGATTACCATGGTAATAGGTCTTGTTAATACTTATAACTGTAGGTTTTGGTCTGAAACTCATTCCCATAGTGTTATTTAGTAGTTGGTTTTGATGTGATAAAATAGTGGCTCCATTTGTTGGTAATATCGGAAAGTGCCGCCCAGAAGACCATTCAAGATATTTAATTCAAATCGCCACTTCTGATATCAAAGAACCGATACTCTTAGTCTTTAGATATTGATTTATACAAGCTGTAATTATTTACTCCCATTTCACTTGAAGTAAACGCAGTAAAATCCTTCTCAGAAATGTATGGTCTACTGATGGCATTATATAATTACATTATTTACAAAAACGATTAATGCGAAATGTTGTTCTCGACATTAATACTGCTGGCGTGGATTTTAAACCTATCAAATATGCTTAGCGTGGCAACTAAATATAACGCAGCAAGATGTTTAAAAAAATACGTTCGGGTATTGTACTGACTTTATGAGGTATCTTTTGACCCGATTACAATTGATTTAGTAATTTTACGGGCGTGTCCATGGGGCATGTCAATTAGATTTTTTCACAACAAAATCTGGTGTGATACACGCACACAACTTCGTTTTACAGTGATCTTATAATTAGCTAAAAATTTGATTTGTAATTTTTAAGCATTTGTCAAAATTTTTCAAAAATTACAAACTCTGAAACCGTACAAAATAGAGCATTAGTGCAAAAGTAAAATTTTCTCTAGAATTTTAAGCTAAACTCAAAAATGCAATAATTTACCCGGTGTGCTATCTAAAATAGGAGTTAATAAAAAATTAGAAAAAACAAAAGAAACCCATTTTAGAAGTATTCAACTGGAAAATTACCTATCTCACATCAATACACATTAAAAATGTAATAAAAATGTAAAGTTTGAAAAAAGTCGTTAGAGCCGTTTTTGAAAAAATCGAAAGAAACTGAAAAATCACAAGAATAAACACCATACTTCCGGTTATCCGATTTTATTCAAAAGCTTACTGTCGCATCTAGATAGTACACAAAACTTATTTATGAAGTTTCAACGCCATACCTCTTTTCGTTTTGAAGATATTCTGTTCAAATACAGACACACAGACAGACAGACCAATAAACAAAAACATGTTTTCTGGGTTCAGAGCACTCTAAAACGTGAACAGCTGTTGAAAACACAATTTCGATTTTTTGGGGTGAATTCAATTTTTTCTAGGAGTATATCGCAAAAGGAAGTAAAAATAATGCCCAGCAATTTTTTTGCAATTTTCATTTTTTTTTAAAGTAACTAAACAGGCAACTTTTTTGTCTTCTGAGTTTTTTTCGTATCTCGCTTCGTTTTCAAGAAAAAAGCCCATATTTCTCCAAGTGTCTCTGAACCTGTTAAGAGAACAAAAACTAAAGTACTTCAATATCTCAAAAACCTCTTAACCGATTTAAGTCAACCTTTGAAAGTTTACTGGTGCTTTGACGTATTTTATAGTATATTATGTATCAAGTTTTATAAACGTCATTTTAGTCACGAGTTTTATTAATCTCGAGCGAAGCGCAGCGGAGCGAGTGTTTAATAAAATGAGTGACTAATAAGTTTATAAAGCGAGTTGCATACTATACTTTTTCTACGACCACAAAGTTAGAGAATATAACATCATATTATTTCATTAAAATTTTGACATTTATTATATTAGGTTAAATTATGCTTGACAAACGTCAAAGTGACGGTTGAAAACTGACTTGATTTTAGTTTTGGCTGTGACTAATAAAGCAAATACTATTTGAACCTAACTTCACCCCATGACTAAAACATCGTTGCCAACTTCAACTCATGACTAAGAGGCTCTTTAGTCATAGGTTATGAAGGCATGATTAAAAGGTCACTTAGCGACGTGTATGTTAGTATGTTAAATGGCATTTTAGTTACAGGAGTAGAAAATAGTATATTATGTATCAAGTTTTATAAACGTCATTTTAGTCACGAGTTTTATTAATCACGAGTGAAGCGCAGCGGAGCGAGTGTTTAATAAAAGAGTGGCTAATAAGTTTATAAAACGAGTTGCATACTATACTTTTTCTACGACCACAAATTTAGAGAATATAACATCATATTATTTCATTAAAATTTTGACATTTATTATATTAGGTTAACTTATGCTTGACAAACGTCAAAGTGACGGTTGAAAACTAACTTGATTTTAGTTTTGGCTGTGACTAATAAAGCAAATACTGTTTGAACCTAACTTCACCCCATGACTAAAATATCGTTGCCAACTTCAGCTCATGACTAAGAGGCTCTTTAGTCATAGGTTATGAAGGCATGATTAAAAGGTCACTTAGCGACGTGTATGTTAGTATGTTAAATGGAATTTTAGTTACAGGAGTAGAAAAAATTATTTATTATAGGATCTGCAGGGATTTTTTTTTGCAAACTTTAACAGCCTGTGTCTCGAAAATGAAGCGTTTTCGGACCCATGTTTATTAGGACTTTATTGTTTGTATTGATGGAATCTATAGGTGGGTAAGATATCCGAACGTCTTTTTTAAACACCTTGTATAAAATTATTTATAAAAATAGTACTCAATAATTTTATGTAGAAAGTTACAGCACTCTATTTAACCACCATAAATTATCAGAATATATATTGTTTGAGGCTTTCGGCACTCCTTGAATTCTCGGAATCAAATTTAGGATTAAACCGCGTCGTATTTGTAAATAAATACTAGTAATTTTTGATTCTGTATAATATGCCTTATACCTTGTCAACTCAAACACGAGTTATTGTTATAATCACGTGTTATGTTTTGCTCTATGTTGTTTGATCACCTTGTGATGTTTAGGAAAACTAATAGTTTTTTTATGCACCGGGCTCCATAGCTCAGTGGTTAGGCATTCTGGCTACTGATCTAAGGGTCGACAGTTCGATCCCCGATCCCGGTGAGGTTGTTAAAAATAAAAAAAGTGCGATGGCTCTACAGAATGCCATCATTCGGAAGTGATGTATCCATGTTACTACAATGTGTAGCATGTTAAAAATCCTTTGCTAAGGTTGGAAATCTTTAGTTTGGCAAAATTCTAAGTAGGACTAAGGTACCTGGTGCTCTGCATGCCTAGACCTTGTCCACGGGGTTGACAAAAAGGGCCTATGAAGGGCTACTTGTTAGACATGAGTCTCCCCGAAAATACTACTAATACTAGCCTTTTTATGTTTGTGAATTCATTGAAATTAACAATTCGCAAGGGGTTGCAGTTTGTTCAGAGCAAATAGAAGAAGACTAAGTATCCGTGTTTCCGAGGTAAGTACTACTTAGTGCCTACATACAACACGGATCAAAACGGGGGTGGCGTGTAAGAGTTTACAAGTTTACACCACACATAATTATTAAAAAATAATAAAATCACGAACAATGCACTTTATTTAAATAATGAGAGAATTTATTTAGTTTTTCAATATATTAATACAGGAATTACCAGACTCTTATGGATACCAACAACCCTACCAGGATTCCGTCTAATTAAAGTAATTACGGTTTGAGAAAGGATTATCTCTTCCAAATTCAAGATATTTACTGGTTGTTCATAAACAACATCGATCTTAAGTTATTTATTAAGTATCACCTTTATATTTATTATACGTACTTATCAATATATTTCTACTTAAACAAGTAAGATAATTCTGATTACACTTGGGCCATGCAATTTTTTAATTTTATGCCAGTTTGTCCTGGCGTGTCTCCTATCACATTGCTACACTTCTCCACAACATAATTTATCCGAGTTAATGTGATTGGGTCCTCAACATACACGTCCGATAATATTTCCAGAAACTGGCGGAATCCTTTTGCATCGATGTTTCCTTGCTCGTCCATCACGCCTCTTTTCCTCCATACACACACAAAGAATTTGCCATATAAGACGTTATCTTCTTGCGTAACAATGCTGTTAACTTCTTTTTGAGCTTCATCTTTATCTAAGTGCATCTCATTTACGCAAGTTTCTTCTGGTGCAAACTTATCTGCTGGATCTCGCATTGCTCTCCCGTCAATCTGCTGACAATGCAAAATAAATTATAATTCAAATTATATTCATGTTTTGGGTTTCATGCATGGATTGAATGAGGAATACTAGCGTATGATCAGTTTAAAATTAAGTAGCAACTAAACAATAATTGCTTTTCAATCATCAACTGAAAAAGTACTTTAAAATAAAAAAATAGTAGTGGTATTCAAAATAATATATCTGAAATAGGCATGTATGTAATTTAACCTTTAAGTGCTCGAACTTTTTTTGAGCGTTTTATGATCGAATTTAGAGCCCAATATTTTCATATACGATTTTGAATTTATAAAACAGGAATACTTTTTTCTATCAATTAGCACTGTAACCCAGTTAAATGGTTGAAAATAGGGAAAAGTTTTGGTGGAGTTTTGATATTTGGTTCCTATATGTTTTTTAGGTCGCTGTACACGAATATCAGGTTTTCCAACAAAAATTTTTTTTAAGCAAAAACGGTGTAACAAACCGTTTTTTTTTTTAGTTTTTCTAAAATTATCCGAAAGCTATCCATTTTTCGTAAATGTTGAACCTATATGAAATAAAAGAAGATAAAATTTCCTACATTTTATGTACTAGAGGTTTTTTCTCCGATCAATCGTTCAGCCGCGAGAGCGGCGGGAAGTTATAATCCAGTCATATGGTAGAAAATAGGGGAAAGTTTTGGAGTTTTGATATTTGGTTCCTATATATTTTTTCCCCTATTTTCTACCATTTGATTGGACTATAATTTCGCGGCGCTCTCGCGGCTGAACTAATGATCGGAGAAAAAACCTCACATTCATAAAATGTAGGAAATTCTATTCTCTTTCATTTCATATAGGTTCAGCATTTACGAAAAATGGATATCTTTTGGGTAATTTTAGAAAATCTAAAAAAATAGGTTTTTACGCCGTTTTTGCGCAAAAAAACATGTTTCCGGTCAACATTTTTTTTGGAAAACCTGATACTCATGTACAGCCTCCCAAAACACATATTGGAACCAAATATCAAAACTCCACCAAAACTTTCCCCTATTCGCTCTTTTTGTGCACCATTTGACTGAACTATTGTATTTGTCGAATTTTGCAGACTTTTCAGATATTCTTCAGGTGTTCAGAACACTCATTTCTATTGTATTTACTACCACGTGTCATACTAGTAAATACATTAGTAGGGAGAAAACGTACATATTTTTCGTTTTCTTTTCTTTATAGGCATCTTTCTATGCCTGTACATCAACCACGCGAGCATGTCCACATTTACAATAAACGATTACTTTCGCTGTTACAAATTGGTAATCTGTAAAATGCTTTCATAGAACACATTGTAAAGCTGTACTGGAGAAATAGCTAGAGTCCCATTTTAATAACTTGTTAAATATAAAATATACAGTAGGTTAAACACGTTCTAGAGCCTCGTAAGCTCTGCTCGAGAACTTAAAAAGAGTTAAAAAATAAAAATGTCTGAATTAAATAAATATAAATACCTGAATCATCGCAGCTGCTACGAATAAGCACGCTATTGTCAGTTTCATCTTCTGTGATTGACTGTGAGCTGCTACGATGTAGTATGCCAAAATATACGACATTGTATGCTAGTGGAGGTTAAAGGTTGAATTAAGCGATAACATTCGCAGAAGGATAGCATGCTTTGTATTCACAAGAAACATTTCTGGTTGACGTATAACCTACATAAATAATTAAAAAAAACTACGAATAGACTATTTTTCCAGTATCTGTTGGCCATGGAAAGATGCTTCTATAATTTAAAATATATCTAGCTGAATTTGTCATTTAATTGGATAAGATAATTAAAAAAAATATATAATGCAGTTCAATTAGTAGCTCACTTGAGAAGTTATTAGTAGCCACTCGATTTAAATACGTATTTTGCCATGCACGCTTCATATATTACTAGAAAATGTGTTTAAAGAAAAATTTTAAATTACGGAGTAAGAGCTGATAATTTTATTCTGTAATATGTTAATTTTTGTTTCACAAGTGTTTCAAATGTTGAGTGATCCGAATTATTTTACATATATAAATGTAATTGATTAATGAGAAAAGATTTATGCAAGACGGAAAGTAATATAGATAACTCTAAAAGGTCTGAACAAAATACTACCATATATTCCTGATATCAAAATGGGACAATTTAACTAAACTTACCTCTATCCAACAGTACTTCATTAAGGTGCTATCGAACTTCAAAAACCTTTAAAAAATATTTTAATAACAAACTATTGCTCTTAGCGATGGGGATTAAATTTGGGGTATGGATCTGTACGGGAAAAGATGATCTTTGCATATTGTGGTTTGTGGGTCTTACGCAGGTGGTTAAAAGTTGATCATCCACATGCAAAGAAGCTCATATTCTGTACAATCTACTAACTAACAGATATTCTTATGCCAAGTATTTTTCGTCGCTTGTTTGATTACTCTATCGGCCATAGTTTAGGCAGAAACAAATAATTCCAGGCATTGCAGCCGTAATCACTTGTCTGGTGTGATTGATTAGCCTTATATCATTGCTGACGTGTAATCGTTATCGAGTGTCAACATTCTTCAAAACATTTTTTATCCCGGAAAACGTAATCCTCACAAAGCAGGATTTGCCTTTTAAAATGTCAGTACTTGTTCACTGTAATAAGAGCTCCCTAAAACGTGCGACTAAATTTGTTATTAAATGTGCCCATTTTCTTTCTTTATCATGGCCGTATACCTATACATGTTATTAGTGTACGGGTATTTTTAATCGAAACATCTTTAGAATTCAATATACTACTGTGTATATGCTTTATAAACTATTGATACACATTTGAACAAGTTAGATGGGATTTATTATGGAAAGTTGTGATCAATTACATTTTGATCAAAGCAGTTTCATGGGGACGAGAATCCATAGAATTGGATCCACGTGAAGAACGAATTCCGACACCTTACTACCGAAATCCGCCCAAATTGGCGTAAAAGATATATTCTTCAAAAGTCGACCAGAGATGCATAATCCGCTAAATACAGCGAGAACTACCCTAATATTTGATAGCATAACTTCCCCAAAACGTCTGCCGATTCCTGGATGACCAAAATGGAAGCTGTACTGCTCGAAAATGTTGTACAAACGAAAGCGATAATCTAAAACGGCTATCTTTATCGCTTTGCGTACCGACAAAAACCAGCTTAAGCCAAGAAGGGTGGCACTCGAGACTCAAATGATGCTTAATGCATGTCAAACTTGTAAAACAAGATTTGTTTGTCAGAATTACTGATATCTCTGATCCTATGTCAATTATTATTAAAATACTGATCCACACAACATTGGAATTGGCAACGGGTTGCATACTCTACTCTGTTGGCTGCACCGAATATACTATTAAATGGAATATCGTTGAATTTGCATTGATATCTTGTATTGCAATATAATATCCTAACTAAAACAGTTTCGAATTCGGTGTTTAATACTGTGTCGTTACTGCTATAAATGCAGACTTTTAACTGTCTTTTGTACACCTACATCTTCAATAACGCAGAGTTTGCTACATGATCGTATACTTTTATTTACTAAAGCTTTTGAAAATTTTATAATTTGATAATAACGAAGCCGGGTAGCTCAGTTGGGAAGGCGCTATGGCTTGCATTAAGCAACCCTCGGTTCGAATAACAGTTGGACACCAAATTAACTGTGCTGAACTCAGAACCACAGATCTAAGAGATAGAGTAACAAGGTCAACACCTCACTATGACACACACTAGGGATGGGCGCGTGACGTGAAAACAGTCGTGTCACCTCGTATCACGGCGTGTCACGTCGTGAACGTTACTAATATTTGAAAATTGTGACGTGAACGTGAGTGAACGTGAGTGAAAATTTCAAAGGCGTGATTCACGTTTCACGTTAAATATTTAGTAACGAATAAAAAACTGCAGGGTGCAGCAACTTTTAAATTCATTAAATCACAAAATGTGTCAAACAAGTTACATTATGTGGCTTTATTTTTGGACCCTAATTATAAATCCTTAAAGTTCATACCTTTACATAAAAAAGAAGATTATAATGCAAATAAAACTATAGATGATAATGATGAAATACATAACAAACGACACACAACTGGTACATCAGCATCAGATTCTTATCTTTCTATACTTACAGATAGCTCTGACGATGATACATGTAATTAGGATGATGTCGAAACAGAACTAAATTAGTATGTTAAATTACAATTCGGAAATGTAGATGACACTTTAGGATTTTGGAAAACAGTGTAAATCAGATATATGGTGTAAATACGTCACTGTTAAAAAAACTTGAGAAATTTTAAACATACCGGCAAGTTCCGCTACAAGCGAAAGAGTATTTTCTACAGCTGGGCGAATTTTAGAAGAGCGCAGAATTCGACTTAACGCTGAAAATGTTGATTACATATTATTTTTAAATCAACATTTCAATGTGTAGATGTGTAGATGAACTTATTATTCTAATAAAAGTAATTGTTTGTTTTTTATACTCGGCTAACGTTGAAAATGTTAATTACGTTTTATTATTAAACAAAAATATATTGTGTAGATGAACCTATTTTTAGAAAAGCACCTAATGTTTTGTTTTGTATACTAGACTTAACACTGAAAATGTTGATTACGTTTTATTTTTAAACCAATTTATTGTGTACTTGTTTAGATGAACTTATTATTCTAATAAAAGTAATGTTTTTTTTGTATACTCGCCTTACCACTGAAAATGTTGATCCTTATACGTAAAAGTACTTTCAAACCTACGAATTAAAGGTGTTGCCTAGCAACATATACCTTCTGTACTCATACCAATAAGGAAAACGTCAATTCCAATAATAGCTTTTGGTATTAAAAGTAATGTCTTTGAAGACAGCTGCAAGAAATATATTTGCGAGAAATCAGTATTTATCCCTTGTCGAAGTTATTGTAGTCAATTTTCATTTGTTTCTTTTTATTTCAATTATTCTGATTGCAACATATCACGTAAATTATGTCAGGTGCAAAACATATTTTTAGTTCTCTTTAAGGATTTTCATTGGTTTTAAATTTGAACATTCTGTTCTATCTGAATTTAAATTTTGAAATAAAAGCTGCGTGTCACCTCGTGAGTGGCGTGTACGTCGTGAGTGGCGTGTCACGCCGTGAACGTAAGTGAACGTGAGCGTGAACGTGCGTGAACGTGACTGTTTAAAGCAAGCGTGAAACGTGCGTGACGTGAGAGAAAATTCACTCACTCGCCCATCTCTAACACACACTTCACACAACGTTGCTGCGCAAGCACAAAAGGCGCACTCCAACTGAAACTAACATTTCCCAAGGCATTGCAGGTTGTTCAGAACAAATAGAAGAAGACTAGTTCACCAAGTATCCGTGTTTACAAGGTAAGTACTACTTAGGGTCAAAAACGGCTACCCGGCTTGTAAGGGTTCACAAGCCACCACTACACATAATCATTAAAAATGAATAAAATAACGACCAATACACTTTATTAAATTAATGAGAATGAGAATGTATTTAATTTTTCAATATATTAATATAGGAATTACCGGACTGTTATGGATACCAACAATCCTACCAGAATTCTGTCTAATTAAAGTAATTAGGTTTGAGAAAGAATTGTTTTTTTCATATTCAAGATATTTACCAGTTGTTCATAAACAACATCGATCTTAAGTTATTTATTATCACCTTTATATTTATTATACCTACTTATCAGTATATTTACTTAACCAATTCAGAAAATTCTCATTAAAATTGGGCCATGCAATTTTGTAATAGTCTAGCTAAGGTGATTGGGTCCTCAACATACACGTCCGATAATATTTCCAGAAAATTGCGGAATCCTTTTGCATCGATGTTTCCTTCCTCGTCCATCACGCCTCTTTTCTTCCATACACATATAAAGAATTTGCCATATAATACGTTGTCTTCTTGCGTAACAATGCTGTTAACTTCTTTTTGAGCTCCATCTTTATCTAAGAGCACATCATTTATGCAAGTTTTTTCGGGTGGAAACTTATATGCTGGATCTTGTATAGCTCTCCCGTCAACCTGCTGACAAAGCAAATAAATTATAAAGTGTTTAAATAACATATTCGAGGTCTGGCTATTAAATTACGAGACTGTTTATGAAAAAGAGTTTTATTTTAAAAATTATTCTATAATTGAATGCTCCCCTTCAATGTACGCCCCTCCCCTCGCCACACGTCCATTGGTCAAAGCAATGCTGGAAGTCTTCTTTTGTAAGAGCATTTAGGAACTCCGCCGATTTTCGCTTCACTTCTTCTATCGACTCGAACCGGGTTCTTTTTAAGGCAGACTTGATCTTCGAAAACAGAAACAAGTCACAGGGTGCTAAATCGGCGAGTACAGCGCGTGTTCGGCGATCTCCGCGCACAATTTCATTGATTTTGGTCACTGTTTCCGGAGTTGAAACAGAGACAGGTCGACCTGGACGTTGGTAATCTTCGGTGCTCTCTCGGCCTTCAGAAAACCGTTTATACCATTGGAAAACACGCGCACGAGATAGAGAATTATCACCATAGACCTCTTTCAACAACTTATAGCATTCGGAGTTTTTTTTTTAATTTAATGAGAAATTCCACATTGATCTGTTGCTCGTGTTTTTCGTCACACATTGTTATCGGCACGAGAAAAAAACACGTTCGTTTCTAACCTCTATAGAAAAAATACTACTACAGCGACAAAAACGTGTTTTCGTACCGGAATAGTAGACACTTCCAGCTATCCAACGCTGCATTCGTTCTCCCCCCCCCCCCACCCTTTCCCTTTAGGACCCTTCTGTGCGCGCAGTCTCGTTATATAATAGCCACACCTCGTAATTGATGTTTTAATTCAGGTTTCGGGTTTCATGCATGGATTGAATGAGAAACGAGCGTATGCCCAGTTTAAAACTAAGTAGCCACTAAACAATTGCTTTTGAATAATAAAATGAAAAATTACTTGAAAGTTAAAAGATAGTATTGATATTCAGAATCAGGGGCGGCCCTAGCAAGTTTTTCAGGTAGTGCGAATTCTCATTGTGCCCCCCCCCCCTCCCCAATTTTTTGGACTTCGCACGTGGCTCCCATTGCTCGCCATAAAAGTATGCTTAGGATGTCCCTATAAGTAAGCAACTGACGGAGCAGGAGCACCACCTTAACTTATGTCGACGATCAAAAGAGGATATAAAATGTATTTTATGTCCTACCAGTACATTAATTGAAATTAATGACTCTATTTTAAGGTATCTTAGATACAAAATAACGCTCCAGGGCAATTATTTCCTTCATAAGAACACTAGGGTTATTATGAAAAATTAACAGTATTTGTTTCCATGGATACAACTTTATTATGCACCACTGTCACAATGAAAATTAATGACAGCTCAGCTAATGTCACACATCTAACTCAGATCAGCTAACTAGATACTATATCATAGTAATTATATGAATTGAATTATGAATATGAATTAGGTAAGAAAATTGGTAGGACATAAAACCTTGAAGGCACCACGGGCATTATGAGCTAAGAGCCCGCGATTGTTGTACACACCTCGGGCCAAAGCCCTCGGTTAGTACACTAACAATCTTGGGCTCTTATTTTACTCATAATGCCCTTAGTACCTTAATAACTATTTTTGCATAGTGATTGTGAAAGTCGTCTTCTTGTAACGAAAAATCGTATTAAAAGTTCCATTTTTTTAGGCAAAAATCGTGAAAATAAGTACACTTTTTTAAACTATTTTATTGAAATGTGAATTTGACAGTTGTCAATTTCGAAGTCCTTTTCTACTAAATTTCGACCAAGATGCAACAAAACTTACGTGTATATACAACACGTTTTGAAAGTTCTTTTTTTATGAATTTGCAGTTTGATAACATGGGCGAAGCCCGAGTTAATCAAGCAAATGAATGAAAAAAAAGTATGACTTTCAAAACTAGTACAAATTACTATTTCAACACTGATACGGTTATTTAATGGTAAATCCAGTAAGAAGTATGATTTTTAATTCGTAAAAAAAATTATAATGCTACTCTTATTTTTGCATGTAGCGTTAAGTGGTATTAAGGTGCTTGGGTTTTATGTTTTGTGCAGTAGATCTATGTTTGCATTTTCGGCGCCCCCCTATGAAGGCGCCCTACGCTGTCGCACCGCTCGCCCCTGTTCAGAATGATATATCGGAAAAGGCATGTCGCCGTCTCTAGAGCCCAATATTTTAATATACGATTTTAAATTTATGAAACACGAATACTTTTTCTATGTATTAGCATTGTATTTGTTGAATTTTGTAGTCTGTGCAGATATTCTTCACGTGCACAGAACAGTAATTTCTCTACATTTACCACAGGTCAACCTATTAAATACATTGGTAGAGACAAACCGCACATATTTTTAGTTTTCCTGTCTTTGGGTGTATTTCTAGGCCTGTATAACAACCATGCACGCATGTACACAATTACAATAAACGATTATGTTCGCAGTTGCAAATTGATAATCTGTAAAATGCTTTCATAAAACACATTCTAAAGCTGTACTAGAGAAATAGCTGAAGTCCCATTTTAATAACTTACTAAATAAAGAATCTGGTGTGATACACTCACACAACTTCCTTTTACAATGATCTTATAATTAGCCAAGATTTTAATTTTTTATTTTTAAGCATTTGTCAAAATTTTTCAAAAATTACAAATTCTACAAAAACGATACAAAATACTAAATAGAGCGTTAGTTGAAGCAGTGTTGAATTCGGACTGCTTACTCCGGGGGGGGGGGGGGGATTAAACGTCTGGGGGGTATTTTTACCTATTCCCTGAGACAAATTTTCAATAGTAATATAACAAGGGCGAGGCATACTTACCGATAATTTTGCACACGCCAAGGGTCGAGTGTTGGTTACAATGAAAACTGTCCCGAGGGTTGCCCGAGGACAGTTTTCTAAGGACAACCAGCACGATAACTGTTGGCACGGGCAAAATTATATGTAAGTGTGTCGCCCGCCGTTATATTTTGAAGATTATTACATAAAACCCGTATACGAATTATGATTTAAAATTGATCTAATAATGTCAAAAAAAAAAACAAATCTCTTGTTTCTTGCATTTCTATTTCTAATTATGACACCATCTACGGGGTCGATAAATAGCACTAGGGAGCTTATTGATTGATAAGTTTTCCTAGGGAGCTTATCAGGTTATCAGTTCAGAATTGGTCGATTTAAAAAAAATGCATGGTTCTCATTGGATGATATCAGTCATGTGACAGTTGTGTGTAATAAACACTAAAATTTTAAGCTGAATTCAAAAATGTAATAATATACCGGGTGTTCTATTTAAAATAGGAGTTAATAAAAAAATTGAAAAAACAAAAGAAACCCATTTTAGAAGTATTCAAGTGGACAATCACCAATCTCACACCAATTAACATTAAAAATGTAAAGTTTGAAAAAAATCGTTAGTGCCGCTTTTGAAAAAATCGAAAGAAACTGAAAAATCACGAGAGTAAACACCTACTTCCCGTTATGCGATTTTCTTCAAAGCTTGCTGTCGCAACTACATAGTACACAACACCTATATATGAAGTTTCAACGCCATACCTTTTTTCGTTTTTGAGATATTCTGTTCACAGACAGAAAGACACACACACACAGAGCCAGACCAATGAACAAAACATGTTTTTTGGATTCACGGCACTCTAAAACGTGAAGATCTGTGGAAAACTCGATCTCGAATTTTTGGGGTGAATCCAATACTTCCTTTATCGTAAAAGGAAGTAAAAAGTTACAGTAGGTTAACACGCTCTATAACCTGGCAAGCTCTGAGCGAAAACTTAAGGGTTAAAAATTAAAGCTGTCTGAATTAAATAAATATAAATACCTGAATCATCGCAGCTGCAACAAATAAGCACGCTATTGTCAGCTTCATCTTCTATGAATGCCTGTGAGTTTCTATGATGTAGTATGCCAAAATATACGGCTTTGTTTGTATGCTAGAGGAGGTTAAAGGTTGAATTAAGCGATAACATTCGCAAGACAGCCTGCTTTGTATTCATATGAAACATTTTTGGATGACGAATACTCTACATAAATCATTAAGGAAACTTGGAATGAACTATTTTTCCAGTATCTGTTGTTCATGGAAAGATGCTTATATATTTTAAAACATATGTAGCTGAACTTATCATTTCATTGGATAAGGTAATTTAAAAAATATATTAATGCAGTGCAATAAATAGTAGCTGACTTGAGAAGTTATCAGTAGTCACTCGATTTAAATACGTATTCTGCAATGCACGATTCATATAGTATTCGAAAATGTGTTGAAAGAAACATTCGAAATTACAGGTAACTAAGAGCTGATAATAATTGTGTTCTTTAATATGTTATTTTTCGCTTTACAAGGGTTTCAAACGTTGATTGATCCAAATGATTTCACATATATAAATGTAATTTATTAATGAGAAAAGATTTATGCAAAACCGAAAGTAATATAGGTACCTCTGAAAGGTCTGTACAAAATACTATCACATATTCCTAATATCAAAAACGTACCTTTATTCAACAGTACTTTATTAAGGCGCTATTGGACTTCAAAAACCTTTACAAAATATTTTAATAACAAACTATTACTCTTATTTAGCGATGAGGATTAAATTTAGGGTATGGATCTGTACTCAGTGTCGGACTGTCTCACCGGGCAAACGCCCGGTAGGTCAATCCAGTTTCGATTTTTTGCCAGGATTATGCAAGGAGAACCTGTCGGGGATGAATCTGTTGATCCTACGAAAGAAAGAGTTTCGAAACAATTTGAAGTGGAAACTTATAAAGTGAATGTTAATCAATTAATGCAAAGTATGGAAGACCTATTCACAAAAATTAGGAAGTTTCCCGAACTTCCAGTTTCTTTGATCCGAGTACTTTTTAATATACTGTTCAACTAAATGGAGAAAATATTCCTGATTTCGCTTTTGTCGCAATTTCAAAGCTAACAAACATCCCACAAGACAGCATAAAACAAGAATTGATTCATTATTCTTTTTTTTTTCACTTTACCAAAAGTTTAATCCCAGCCTATGGTGACTGTGACTGATCCAAGCCCGACCCCTGATCACGAAACTAATAGTGATGACAACGAAAATGACACTGAAGAAGATCCAAGTTTTCAATTAAATATTTGCATTGCTGCGGGGACAACGGGTTATTTGTAGGGATGTAAATGCAAATCATTTTTCAGGATTTTTGGGAAGGATCTATAGGAAAGACCTAAGATAATGGAAGAGATGGAAAAAGGTAAAGTCATGGTATATTCAAATCACAAATCCACCTATTTGTAGGGATAAACGACAAAGGTTTGGATTTTGGGTAATAATTTGGTTTAGATTTTCCACAACATCTGGTGTAACTACCGACGTACGTCCAGTAGACTTGCCGATTCCTACATTACCAGTACTGAAAAAGCGTTCAACAACTCTTTCACAATGTTGTGAAGAAAACGATAATCTACTTCTTCTGCATACATTTCAACAAACTGATCGTATGCCGATTGTCGTGAATATTCCTACAATATATGTATTATGTTTTACAGTAAAAACCATTTTCAAACAGGATTTTTTTATTTCATAAAATGTGTAAACCACTGGTAACAGTTTACAGTAGCTTGCAACGCTACCGGGTTTTTGTTGAAATCCCTAGAAAAAGGCCATGCAGAACAAAAAAGAAGTACAGAGAAGTCGGCAGAAAGGCGCTAAAAATAGAATGAGGGAAAACTGCAGTATAGTAGACCACAATCTTTTAGTGGGTACTGAGTACACACACATCTTAAACTGCAGCTAACTTAAAATGATAGCTCCTGGGCATGAGACAGAAGTGGTCTACGATACCGCATTTTAGCCAAAGTTATTTACTGCGTCACACCGTTTAGGGTATTTTAACGACAGTTGGCAACGTAGCACTTGAAGTTTCAATTGTGATAGTTGAGGTGCCTGTCAATTTGCTATTTACTTGGTGGAAATATACATTTTTCGCCTCTTCCGACAACAGATTCGAGTTCAGTAGACCGTAAACTATACGAATAGTGCAAAAATACTTCCAAAAGTTGCAATTTAAGCGTTTCAAGCTAAAGTAAATAATTACCAAATAAATAAATGTCAAAATGACGTTTGTGTTTATATTTCGCACGCCAATGTGTTTTTAAGTATCAGGTCTGCCAAAGCAATATTTGTGTTGGTACCCTGTTAACGAACAGATACGCCAAATTGACAGCAAGGCATCCTAATATGGACTATAGAAGATTAGGAGAAATCGAAATGTTCACGGAAGAACTACTACAAGAACAATAACTTGATTGTTATTGTAATATACAGAAGCCCTAATGATGATTGCGATAACTGTCTGTAAGTTTTAGATAACGCTCCTAATTTTATTTTCACAAATAATAGCAAGAATAAAAGTATAATAATTTGTTTATTGTTCATTTTAAGGCAGCAAATGATACCAATACGTCTAATCTTTGTATTTTTTAGATGTTATGGTTTCAGGTTTACTATCTACTACAACAAGACTAAATAGTTGTTTTGACAACAGTTTTATAAATGATAAGATATATAGGATATGAGTCATATATAAATAATTAGAATATATATAACTACAAGGCCGTTGCAATTGATTATCGTTCAAAGATAGAATCAAAACATGTGAGTATTACTTATCGCTTAACCGATCAACACCAAATTTTTACGATACCAAATAATGGGAAATGAAAGTTGTGACTTTATTCATGATGACATAGCTTTCATTACCAAAATCTATTGTTTACTAGTTATTTATACAGGGTGTTTCAAAATTTCACAAAACAAATATAAGGGCGTTATTCTGCATAAAGGATAAGAAAAAAACTCCATAAATATATGTCCTAAAATCATTCATTTCAAAGATACCCTTGATCAAAAAATTTACAAAAAATATAGTAATTGTTCGAAGTAATCTCTTTCTTCCAAGTCACTCATAATAATACTAATAGTTGTAAGTAAAACCAACAGATAATGAAAACAAAACACCATCCTACTAAATCTAAGGACATATGTTTATTGGAGTTTTTCTGGCATTTTTTGATGAAGAATAACGTCCTTATATTTGTTGTGCAATTTTGAAATACCCTGTATAACTAGGGGGCAAAGGTATGCATTTCCTGGCGCGCGTGAGTTTAATGCCCGGCTAGTTGCGGAGGGAGAAAATGGATCTTTACTTAAATGATATACATAGAATTTTTTCTTCGACAGCATGTTTTTTCAGCAAAATTTTACAAGTTTTGCACTAGAAAATCATGATAGTGACGCTGAATTTCCGTAGTGATATACAATGTTATAATAAAGTAAGGGATATCTTTCAGCTTATTATAATTTTAACAAATTACGCTAATAACAAGAAGTAAACGAGATTTAATTGCTTAAATAATGGATTTTTGTATGGCCAAAACTGGTTACCGCAAATGTTGAATATAACCTCCATTTTGTTGGTGTAAGATCACCAACCTTTCATCCAAATTTTACATCTGGTTGAATTGCACCCTTTAACCCCCTAACTTTGTCCTTGCAGGGTTGTCGGTTGTGTTCTAAACATCAATTGTTTTAGATAACTCCACAGCCAATAATCCGCTGGGTTAAGATCAGGTGATCTTGGTGGCCATAAATTCACAAAATGTCTGCTTAAAATTGAGATGATTTCGTTTTGACATCTGTGTCAATAGTTGTCATGACAACACTTGTTTTCCACAGATACAATGCAATCCCATTATTTAAGCAATTAGATTTCGTTTACTTTTTGTTGTTGGCCTGATTTGTTAAAATTATATAAGAATTTAAAGTACACCCCTAACTTTATAATAACCCCATATTTTCTAATTTCCAAATCAAATTAACGTTAAAGTAATGTATGACTTTCAGGACGGGTGTCTAAAAAATAAAAATTACTTCCCTCTGGTTGGAAATTGATAGTTTTGTTTCTTAAAATTAGAGTGTAAAAGCCGATTTTCTAACAGTGAGTAGAAAAAATATTAATAAATGCTGCCGATTCTCGTTCTTGTTTTCATTTCGTTTGTGAGAGACTCCCATACTGCGTTTCGACTTCGTCTTCATAATATCGGCAACGGGTGGTGTACGCCTCAGTTTCCCAGGGACTCCCATATCGGCTAGGGTTAGCCGACGCTTCCGTTTCCGGGAAACTCCCATACCGAGTTTGGTTTTTCCTTTCATAATTAATTTCTGTTACAGTCAGGGCTGCAGCTCTTTCCCCAAAAGTGGAGTGTTTTGATCTAACACGTCCCAAGCTTTATGTGCGAGAACTTTATCCGCAGCGTGGCGTGTTGAAAGATCGCTAGATTCACAGTATGTGATGTAGTATATACAGTGAGAATATGGCTGAATTATGCAAAATTAAACATAGGGAATTTACTTAATGTTACCATGGTGTTTGTAAACAAATTAACAACACAGTTACTATAGAAATTAATTAAAACTGGATTATTTCATTGTAATTTCAAAACCGTAAATTGTTACTAGCATGGGTAAATCGATTAACGCTAAAATAAAGTTGCCAATGTATAGTCTTACATTATTCACACTGTATAGTATAGCTGTTAGAGTTTTTACTGAGGAGATAATTTGTGCATATGATGATTGTGCTCTTGCGAAACACTATTATTTGATTTGCCTAAAGCAGTTGAATGCGTGTCAATACCCTCACTCTACAATAAATTGTAAATGTCTGATTTTAGTAAAAAATGTCTATACCGTTTACAACCCTGTTTAAGTGACAGATTCAGAGTGATTGTTTTTAATGGAAGAAGGTCGCAAACTCTAAAATTAACTCGCGGGTAGTCCAGGTCTTGGTAATGAGACCCCTTCTATTTGCAATTTAATTATATTGATGATCTACCGAGGTGAGTAGAGTATAGTAGACCGTTCTGGAACCTCCCCCACAACTTGTCCTTGAGTTGAAGGTCCAGGTCACGTTCTAGGCCAAGACCATGTTTAAGGTCAAAGCCATGTGTTACGCTCTAGGTCAAGCCCACGTTGAAGGACAAAGCCACTGTCAGATTCTCCCCTGACCACACGACCGCCAGTTCAAGATCAAGGCCACAACGGACACCATATGTAATTTTGAAAATATGGAAATAAAAACCGAAAGAAGTCTGCAAGAGAGCAGTAGCATCGAAACGTCGTGCATAAATGGAAGACTTGTTGAAAGTCATCGAGCTAGTCCACAGTAAGAAAGTACTGGATACCTGTATAAAGCCGAAAGCACTGTTCTGTCCGGTACTTCTGCATAGTAGGACCTACAGATTAAACAATTCAACTTCGAAGTTTGTGAGTATGGGGTTGGCGGCAACCTCACAGTTTGCCCCAGTTATTCAAATACGAGACAATAAAAACGACTGGGTGCAGTTCAACGGGTGGACATTGGACAACCCTATTTGCCAATCAACGAGTTATTACAAACTACAAACTACTTCTATTGAAATAGAACGCAGGTCGATAGGCGTTTGAAAAACTAAAAGTTTTGTGACAGCCTGTGTCAAAGAACAAACAAGACCTAACCTACTAATCTCGAATTTGACATAGACTGACAATACACTTCAGTAACACATATCACAGCCTGCCCTAATTGGTTTTTTTAATTGATCTCTCTGTATATTAAAGTATGAGTGGATACCAAGGTATATAAAACACGCGCGAGGGCGTAGCCGGAGTGCTCGAAATAGAGCAAGTGTTTCAAAGACCAGTTACCCACGAATACTTTACGCTATTTTTTATTATACCTGCAATACTGGAAATAAATTACGCACTAAAAACTTAGAAATAATTATTGTCGTGATAAATCGAGAGGGCATAATAATATTGCTACTATAGTTACGAGAATTATTTACGGTTTTGTCGCGTACACTTCCGTTGTTGCATTCAGTCGTTTTCTTGACAACCTTTAAAGCTCGGCGAGGTTTAATCGCCTTTTTTCGCACGCTCAGGCGTGCTTAAACGGCGGTTCTGATGCAGGTATAATAAAAAATACTTAAAAAATACAATTGTTTTGTAATGACAGTAAAGTATTTGTTTTTACTATGGCAACAGATTAATATAAAAAATAGGTTATGTTATTTTTTCTTGTCATACTTGTAAATTATAAGTTTATGTGATCAAGGCTAGGGTGCCTTGATGCCAATTTGACGTATTTGTCCCGTCCCCCTCTAAAGTACTTTTAAATTAGACATATACTTTTATCTACTCCTACTGTACAATGGCCATTAATTATGATTCATAATTCACAGTTGGCAGCCAATCATAACATTCTATTTTCATTATTCAATAGTTTGCAAGTTGCAACCAATCAGAAAATTCTATTTTCATTATTCAATAGGTTGTAGCCAATCACAAAATTCATTCTCATTATTAAATGACTTTTGAAGTTAACAGCTGTCACAAATGTCATAATTCGGAAATATGGACACAAGACTCCTATTGCATAGGAGTAGATAAAATATCGTATTATATTCGCGATTATGGCCATTATTCACTCAGATGACTTGCGCCACGCGCCTTCGGCTTGTGGTGCAAATGTCATCTTCGTGAATAATGGCTGTCATAATCGCTCATATAATAATATACTATTATCTACTCCTAATGCATAATGGCCATGAATTATGATTCATAATTCACGGTTTGCAGCCAATTATAAAATTCTATTTTCATTATTCAATAGTTTGATAATTGCAACCAATCAGAAAATTCTATTTTCATTATTCAATAGGTTGTAGCCAATCACAAAATTCATTCTTATTATTAAATGACTTTTGAAGTTAACAGCTGTCACAAATGTCATAATTCTGAAATATGAACACAAGGCTCCTATTGCATAGAAGTAGATAAAATATCGTATTATATTCGCGATTATGGCCATTATTCACTCAGATGACTTGCGCCACGCGCCTTCGTCTTGTGGCGCAAATGTCATCTTCGTGAATAATGGCTGTCATAATCGCTCATATAATAATATACTATTATCTACTCCTACTGCACAATGGCCATGAATTATGATTCATAATTCACGGTTTGCAGCCAATCATAAAATTCTATTTTCATTATTCAATAGTTTGCAAATTGCAACCAATCAGAAAATTCTATTTTCATTATTCAATAGGTTGTAGCCAATCACAAAATTCATTCTTATTATTAAATGACTATTGAAGTTAACAGCTGTCACAAATGTCATAATTCGAAAATATGAACACAAGGCTCCTATTGCATAGGAGTAGATAAAATATCATATTATATTCGCGATTATGGCCATTATTCACTCAGATGACTTGCGCCACGCGCCTTTGCATAGCCTTCTCTAAAGAAGGCCGTGTTCCTTGAAATGTGGCAACAGCGCGCAGACGGCCTACGAATAAACAGCTGATTCGTGTGCGGTGTGCAATTCTACGTTGTGGATTTACTTTCCGTGTGTTATATTCATTAATACAAAGATTATTGCCTGGTTTATTTGATACTAGCAAGATTCCCGTTCTTCGTACGGAGTGCAAACGTTTGTTTTTCCTAAATCTTAAATTAATTTTAGAGTTCCCTCTCGCCGCCCACATAATACGCTAAACCAACAAATGCCGCAAAACGATGTTGTAGGTAGGTAAAAGAGAAATAATATTCTATCGAAAAAACTTCTCCAGCACTCTTTTTTGCTTCATGTGCCCCTTGGATATGTGTATGTAATTGTTGTACCCTTGTATAGATTTGATAAAGCTATGGTTGAAGTATAACAATGAGAATACCATTTTAAAATGTTTGTATAAACTAATAAACTAAATGATGATCTAGGTACATGCCACAACATAATGTTTTAACTCAACAAACACAAGATCCAAAGGGTTCTATAATTCACCCCTAATCCAGATTCGCACCTTTAGGTGTTGATTAGGGCAAAATCTTTGCAAGTACACGCCAAGACGATATCTCATCGGACCTAAGAGATATTGGAATGTACATACAAATAACGGGGGTTAATTATAACATTACAGTAAAAGAAGTTCTAGACGCAGAAAAACAGTTACGAACTAAACGCCTTATTGGCATACGATCTTCTCAATATGGAAATGTATCTATATGTATAAATCAAATAGAAAAAAATCTTTGCTTTCCGGTGTTACTGAGCTTAATCAAGAATATCATAATGATAAAATAATGGATGACGCATTTTCAGAAACTTTAAATAATAAAAGTAACTTTAAAGTTGATCAATTGGCTATGATTTATGATTGCGGTTTTTCTGTTTTTAAGGTGTCAAAACAAATTAGTTGCATTGAATGTTAAAATTAATTAACAATAGTAAAAATTGTTGTGATGATGACTATTTTCGACAATTAGACAGAGGAAGTTTATGTGTACCATCAAATTTTGTCTTAGCTGTACGCACCATTGTTATAAGTACCTATAATACAAGCTTTAGTTTCAGAAAAATTTGAGTCCCTGCTTTTGAAATCTGAAAAAAACTATTTTGTGTAGCTTAAGTTTTTCAGCAATTTCTGCTAATAAAGACGCAAACAGTATTGTGCAAGATTCTTGTATCTGTGCTAATTTCGATTGGGTATTAGTTCAACATATGATGTCTACCATAGCAAACATTCTTTTAAATAATTACTTAAAAGTAAGATCGTACAAATTGTCACAAAAAAGGGTCAACCTCTAAATTAAATAAAAGAAAACTGGATATTTTGTCGTAGGAATTATTTTATCTCTATTAATTTAAACGTGTTTTGTATACTAACTGTCTAATAAAACTATTTCTGGTTATGTTTTATTTGTTTTGTGGTGCTGTCACCCATTCTTATATCAATATCTCGAATTTTTCTATCACATTCAATAAATTCCTTTGTCCACGTTCAGGGATTTATCGGCCGTCGGCTTTTAGGCGATGCGCTGTTGCCATATTGTGCGGCCACGGCCTTCTTTAGAGAGGGCTATGGCCTTCGGCTTGTGACGCAAATGTCATCTTCGTGAATAATGGCTGTCATAATCGCTCATATAATAATATACTATTCTCTTGGTTCAATTTTAATAATAATAACTAACTACTTGACATTTCTAAATGATAGGTTATGTTCCATCATGATGCGCCTACATTGGCGTAACATCGATAATTTAATATCATTATACAAGGTTATTATAAAGAAAGTTACGTTTTGCAATAGATGTAATATTTTTAAAAATTAGCGTATTATTGCGAGACGCCTAAAGTCGGGGTGACTGGCAATCCTTTTAGTTAAAACACACTCGGACACGAAGACCAAAGCTACTGTTGCAAGATTAATAAGAACACTTAAGTACAAACACTTGCATTTATTTTTCTGCCGTTTACAGAACACTTAAGTTTAATAGCGTTGTTTCTTAACTTTACGTATTTACATCTTCTTATTAACTAACTAAATTCTAAGTCCATTTTCACCAAGAAAGCTCGGTGGGCGTTTACAAAGTTTCCAATAACCTATCAAAGCTGGTCTAAATTTTGAACTTTTGGCACGTACATACGGACGTGACAGTTCATAATAGTTCTATGAATTTTATAAGTTTGAGGCTTTCCCACGGTGAAATGTGGCCCTTCGTAAATTACCGCTATAAAGGATTACAATGCTACTAAAAGCATTTGGTCCCAGCTGCAAATAATTTTTATGATCGAGTTGCAACCGTTGCTTCTTCTAATCACGTACCGGTCATATACATCACTCAATATTTCGGTTTATAAAGTAAACCCTGCATAAACGTACTCTAATCTATTCGTGAGATTGGAATATCTCCAGCTTCCCAAGCGAAATGCACGTTTCTAAACATCCGCTTGTTGTAATTTAAATATGACATTTTGCCTACGAATTCTACCGTAAAATATTTATTATACAGATGGCTTACAGCTAACTAAAGTACAGTATATTTCTACATAGTTCATTTAATTAAAGAACGCAAATCGTAACAGTATACACAAAATAATAACGCATTTGTATTTATCGCACAGTGGGATTGATTCATTAAGCGCATTTGTCTTTATTACCACGGTAATAGGTCTTGTTAATACTTACAACTGTATAGGATTTGGTCTGAAACGCATTCCCATAGTGTTATTTAGTAGTTGGTTTTGATGTGATAAAATAGTGGCTCCATTTGTTGGTAATATCGGAAAGTGCCGCCCAGGAGACCATTCAAGATATTTAATTCAAATCGCAACTTCTAATATCAAAAGAACCGATACTGTTAGTCTTTAAATATTGATTTATACACGCTGTAATTTTTTACTCCCATTTCACTTGAAGTAAACGCAGTAAAATCCTTCTCAGAAATGTATGGACATTAATACTGCTAGGGTGGATTTTAAACCTATCAAATATGCTTAGCGTGGCAACTAAATATAACGCAGCAAGATGTTTAAAAAAATACGTTCGGGTATTGTACTGACTTTATGAGGTATCTTTTGACCCTATTACAATTTTATTGATTCAGCAATTTCAGGGGCTTGTCTATGGAGCATGTCAATTAGATTTTTTCACAAAAAAATCTGGTGTGATACACGCACACAACTTCCTTTTACAGTGATCGTATAATTAGCTAAAAATTTCACCTACGGAAGGTTACAACAATCTATTTAACCACCATAAATTATCAGAATATTTATTGTTTGAGGCTTTCGGCGTTCCTTGAATTCTCGGAATCAAATTTAGGATTAATCCGCGTCGTATTTGTAAATAAATACCAGTAATTTTGTATTCTGTATAATATGCCTTATACCTTGTCAACTCAAACACGAGTTATTGTAATAATCACGTGTTATGTTTTGCTCTATGTTGTTTGATCACCTTGTGATGTTTAAGAAAACTAATAGCTTTTTTATGCGCCGGGCTCCATAGCTCAGTGGTTAGGCATTCTGGCTACTGATCTAAGGGTCGAGAGTTCGATCCCCGATCCAGGTGAGGTTTTTAAAAATAAAAAAAGTGCGGATGAAAGCTAAGGTCACTAAATACAGACATATAAAGGTACCGCCATTCCATTCCAAGATTTTGTTCCCCCAAATTAAAAAGGACAGAACATTGTAAGAAAGTGAGAGTGAGAGTGAGACACTAATGACAGGAACCCCAAATTAAAAGAGACAAAAGATATATGTTTGCACAGTTGGCGGTACCTTATATGATTTAGTAACCTTAATGGAAGCCTCTACAGAATGCCATCATTCGGAAGTGATGTTAACACGACTCGGTCCCGCGGCCTCGTTGGAGGGCGGGCGAGGGCTAACTACTACTAATGGCGACTCTTGTTGATTTGGTCCTGGCAACTCAGTCGGCCAATGGTGTTCTCCCTGGTAGGCGGAGCAGACCTAAGTGCAAGCGCGAGAGAGAAAGAGAGAGAAAACAAAAAGAATGATATTTACACAGGTTTTTAATTGTTTGAACATATATACAAAAGAGAAAAATAATAGGCTATGTATTTGATGACGCCTCGAAGCTTCTGGTGGGGTGAGGTCGCCGTGTTTCGTCCCGGGGCTCTTCCTCTCGTGGGGAGGGGTGTGCGTGCCGGGGACGACGGAGGTTCTGGCGCTGGAGGCGGCTCGGAGGGCTAGGTGTGCGGCCTCGCCGGCTCGTCGGGCCGGATGGCTGCGGATTGGGGCGCCTGGGCGATGGTGACGGGCGGCGGCGGTGTCGGCGGTGGCTGGACGGTATGCGCGCTGGAGAGGAGCGGAGGGACGGCCGGGGGCGGTCGCGTAGCTCCTTGGTCTGCCGCGGATCCCTCCTGTGGTAGTGGGGTGTACCCTGGACCTTGCTTCGGGCCGGCAGGGCTACTGTGGGGAGCTGGGGGCGGCGACTCGACTCGGCGGGGGCGCAATATGCGTCCCACAAGGACTGCAGTTCCCGTGTCTCCTCGGCGCTTAGGTGCAGCTCCAACTCCACTTCCAACTTTCGGGGGCGGCGGAGGACCTGTCGCTGGCGGCGGTGCGGGCGGCGCGGTCCGGGCGGAGTCTGGTCGTACAGGGCTTCCTGTCCCGTGGGCGTGTTTCGGAGCTCCGGGGTCCGTGGGCAATACTGCGGGGATGCGATGTCCGCGCGGTGGGCGGCGGCGGCGGGCGATCCTGAGTGCGGCCGCAACTGTAGACAACGGCGTGCCTTGAGGGTCAAGGGCGACTCGGGGTTGGGGGTAGGTGAGAAGCCGAACAGGCGTTGGAAGGTCTCCTGGAGTCTGTAAAAATATATGAGACTGATTAGTGCGTGGAGGGGGGTGGCGTCCTCGGAGAGGCCGGCTGGCGGCGGCGTCCTGTGGAACGGGGAGAAAGGAACGTCCTTACTCCATGGAGGCGGTGACTCTGCAGGCGATGACGGCAGTGGTTTGGGGGGGCGGCCGGCGTGTCGGGCGGCTGGATCCGGCTTCGCTTGGGCAAATTCGGCTAAGTGCCAGGAGCTCGGCGAGCACCACTGGCGACTAAATTCGAGTCTGCGACTTTTTCTAAGTCCCAGGAGCTCGGCGAGCACCGCTGGAGACTAAGTGCGGCTGAAGGAATTTTCTAAGTCCCAGGAGCTCGGCGAGCACCGCTGGAGACTAAGGGTTGCTGAAGGAATTTTCCAAGTCCCAGGAGCTCGGCGAGCACCGCTGGAGACTATGTGTCGTTGAAGCTGGAGTAATCAGGCTGGCTGGACCGAGGTAGCTGCTGGATGCTGGCTGGAACTCCGTGTCCTTCTCAAGAAGCCCGGGGTTTATAAAGGTCTTGCCGGCTTTGTTTGCCGATTCCTCGCTCCCGATTGGCTGAACGGCAGTGGGGACGTTTGCAAATTTGATAGGAATTGGCTTCGCGGCTTTGATCTCCGCGGCGCGAAGCGCTATCTTATCGCTGACATGGGCATTGCTTCTGTCTTCTTAAAACTTGAATTTTGAGTTCTTATTCGACATGTTTCGCCCGCATATTAACAAAGTTAGGAATACTTAAATTATTTTTACAATAGAAGCCGCGCGGTTTGTGATTCGCGGACTTCCTGGTACGCGGCCTTGCTGCCCCGTGCTTCCACTGTTTAGGCGATTTTTTTCGCATGCTCCGGTGGTCGGTGTTTTCTTTAATTCAATCAGCCCTCGCGGCGTGGGTTTTCATTGTTCCTCGATTTGAACGCGAGTTTTTAATGCCTGGATTTTATTTCAGACTATCCTGTGCCGGTGTTTATTGATGCTCTTTGAGTTTTATTTTCTAAACTGCTTAATCCTAAAACTGTCTGTTCCTCTCGTCGCTGCAATCTTCGCAAACTTTATAGTTTTATGGTGCTGTTATTTCGGCCCTTTGCCTACTTGGAAAACAAATTATGCTTTCTACCGCGGGCGGCTGCGGATTATTTCATACGTGCATTGTTTATGTTCACCCTGACCTTATAACATTAGTAAAAAGGAAAAGAAACAGACCAACACCTCAATTCGCGTAATGTTGGCCCTTTTTAATTAATGCGCCAGCTTCCCTGTGTTTTTGAGCGGTTTACTGCCCGGAACACTTCCTTTGTCGCGCTGTCATCTTGTTTTGATGGGTTTATGAAGGTTATGCTCTGGGCCGTAATGTGGCAGCTCCTTGTAAATTTTTGGGACGGCTGCCGCTATGCAGATGTTTAAACTGCGTCTTTGAATTTTGGCGATCTGGTAATGAATGCCGCGTGTTGATACTTGTTGCGTGGCGAGGGCGTAATCGAATTAAATTTTGATAATGGAGGCCCTTGCGTGCCTCCTGAATCATATCAATGTAAAGCCGGGGGTTCCATGTTACTACGATTTGTAGCATGTAAAAAATCCCTTGCTAAGGTTGGAATTCTTTAGTTTGGCAAAATTCTAAGTAGGACTAAGGTACCTTGTGCTCTGCATGCCTAGACATTGTCCACGGGGTTGGCAAAAAGGGCCTATAAAGGCCTACTTGTTAGACATGAGTCTCCCCGAAAATACTACTAATACTAGCCTTTTTATGTTTGTGAATTCATTGAAATTAGCATTTCGCGAGTGGTTGCAGCTTGTTCAGTTCGCCAAGTATCCGTGTTCCCAAGGTAAGTACTACTTAGTACCTACATACAACACGGATCAAAACGGGGGTGGCGTGTAAGAGTTTACAAGTTTACACCACACATAATTATTAAAAAATAATAAAATTACGAACAATACACTTTACTTAAATAATGAGAGAATTTATTTAGTTTGTCAATATATTAATACAAGAATTACCAGACTCTTATGGATACCAACAACCCTACCAGGATTCCGTCTAATTAAAGTAATTGCGGTTTGAGAAAGGATTATCTTTTCCAAATTCAAGATATTTACTGGTTGTTCATAAACAACATCGATCTTAAGTTATTTATTAAGTATCACCTTTATATTTATCATACCTACTTATCATATTTCTACTTAAACAAGATAATTCTGATTACCTTCGGCCATGCAATTTTTTAATTTTATGCCAGTTTGTCCTGGCGTGTCTCCTATCACATTGCTACACATCTCCACAACATAATCTATTCGAGTTAATGTGATTGGGTCCTCAACATACACGTCCGATAATATTTCCAGAAATTGGCGAAATCCTTTTGCATCGATGTTTCCTTTCTCGTCCATCACGCCTCTTTTCCTCCATATACACACAAAGAATTTGCCATATAAGACGTTATCTTCTGGCGTAACAATCCTGTTAACTTCTCTTTGAGCTTCATCTTTATCTAAGTGCATCTCATTTACGCAAGTTTCTTCTGGTGCAAACTTATCTGCTGGATCTCGTATGGCTCTCCCGTCAATCTGCTGACAATGCAAAATAAATTATAACATTTTTAAATAAGTAACATAATAATTCATGTTTTGGTTTCATGCATGGATTGAATGAGGAATACTAGCGTATGACCAGTTTAAAATTAAGTAGCAACTAAACAATAATTGCTTTTGAATCATCAACTGAAAAAGTACTTGAAAATTTAAAAATAGTAGTGATATTCAGAATGATATATCTGAAATAGGCATGTATGTAATTTAACCTTTAAGTGCTCGAACTTTTTATCAGCGTTTTATGATCGACTTTAGAGCCCAATATTTTAATATACGAGTTTGAATTTATAAAACAGGAATACTTTTTTCTATGTATTAGCATTGTAGCCCAGTCAAATGGTAGAAAATAATTGAAAGTTTTGGTGGAGTTTTGATATTTGGCTTCTATATGGTTTTTTGTGTCGCTGTACATGAATATCAGGTTTACCAAGAAAAATGTTGACTGGAAACATGTTTTTTAAGCAAAAACGGTGTAAAAAACATTTTTTTAGTTTTTCTAAAATTACTCGAAAGCTATCCATTTTTCGTAAATGTTGAACCTATACGAAACAAAATAAGATAAAATTTCCTAGATTTTATGTACTTGAGGTTTTTTCTCAGACCAATCGTTCAGCCGCGAGAGCGGCGAGAAGTTATAGTCCAGTCAAATGGTAGAAAATAGGGAAAAGTTTTGGTGGAGTTTTGATATTTGGTTCCTATTATATTTTTTGGGTCGCTGTACACGAATATCAGGTTTTCCAACAATAATTTTGACCGGAAACAAAAACAAAAACGGTGTAAAAAAAACGATTTTTTAGTGTTTCTAAAATTATTCGAAAACTATCAAGTGTTGTAAATGTTGAACCTATAAGAAATGAAAGAGGATAAAATTTCCCCGCGAAGTTAGGTGTTAATAGCAAAATAAAGAGAATTATCTCAAATTATTTTAAAGTAACTCGAAAACAATCCATTTTTCGTAAATCAAAAATGGAATATGAAATTAATCTTCATAAATGAAATGTTGGAAAACCTGATATTCGCGTATAGCTACCCAAAAAAGCATATAGGAGCCAAATATCAAAACTCCAAAACTTTCCCCTATTTTCTACCATTTGACTGCACTATAATTTCGCGGCGCTCGCGCGGCTGAACGATTGACCGGAGAAAAAAACCTCACATTCATAAAATGTAGGAAATTTTATTCTCTTTCATGTCATATAGGTTCAGCATTTACGAAAAATGGATATCTTTTGGGTAATTTTAGAAAATCTAAAAAAATAGGTTTTTACGCCGTTTTTGCTTAAAAAACATGTTTCCCGTCAACATTTTTGTTGGAAAACCTATTATTCATGTACAGCCACCCAAAACACATATAGGAACCATATATCAAAACTCCACCAAAACTTTCCCCTATTCGCCCTTTTTGAGCACCATTTGACTGGACTATTGTATTTGTCGAATTTTGCAGGCTTTTCAAGTATTCTTCAGGTGTCCAGAACACTCATTTCTCTTGCATTTACTACCACGTGTCAAACTAATAAATACATTAGTAGGAACATAACGCACATATTTTCCGTTTTCCTTTCTTTATGTTTATAGGCATCTTTCTATGCCTGTACATCATTCAAGCGCGCATGTCCACATTTACAATAAACGATTACTTTCGCTGTTACAAATTGGGAATCTGTAAAATGCTTTCATAAAACACATTGTAAAGCTGTACTGGAGAAATAGCTAGAGTCCCATTTTAATAACTTGTTAAATATAAAAGTTACAGTAGGTTAAACACGTTCTAGAGCCTCGTAAGCTCTGCGCGAGAACTTAAAAAGGGTTAAAAAATAAAGATGTCTGAATTAAATAAATATAAATACCTGAATCATCGCAGCTGCTACGAATAAGCACGCTATTGTCAGTTTCATCTTCTGTGATTGACTGTGAGCTGCTACGATGTAGTATGCCAAAATATACGACATTGTATGCTAGTGGAGGCTAAAGGTTGAATTAAGCGATAACATTCGCAGAAGGATAGCATGCTTTGTATTCACAAGAAACATTTCTGGTTGACGTATAACCTACATAAATAATTAAAAAAAACTACGAATAGACTATTTTTCCAGTATCTGTTGGCCATGGAATGATGCTTCTATAATTTAAAATATATCTAGCTGAATTTGTCATTTAATTGGATAAGATACTTAAAAAAAATGTATAATGCAGTGCAATTAGTAGCTCACTTGAGAAGTTATTAGTAGCCACTCGATTTAAATACGTATTCTGCCATGCACGATTCATATATTACTAGAAAATGTGTTTAAAGAAAAATTTTAAATTACGGAGTAAGAGCTGATAATTTTATTCTGTGTTTAAACTTGATTTAAACACACATAAATTTTATTTTCTAAAATTTACGAAATCCAGTTGCATGCTTTTAAATGCAATTCCCATTTATTAGCAAGAAAAATTTAATGTTGCAATCACCAGTCTTTGCCTCATAATTACTAAATTTAATATGTTTAAATTAGATTAAAAACTATATATTTCAGTTCAAATTTACGAAACATTATTCGTAATTTAAAAGCCAGTGTTATTACGCAATCATACGAGTTAAAGACCAGGAAAATGCAATTCTGCACTCCTTGCATAATATCGACCTACAGTAGTAAGTTCAACGGGCGACCTTCGCTCTATCAGGAAATAAAAACTGCACAAATTGCTTATCTGCTGTTTTGTAATTTAAACACTTTGGCCTATTAAACTGTATATATGAACTTTGATATTGTTACTGCGTTAAGCATTTTTTGTTTTGTATAAATACTAGTCTATTTTCATAATAAAAATCAATCTGCATTTAATGTTTGATTCATTCACTACGTCGCCACTTCTATACCAAGCCATAATACTGTCGAGATGTGAGGCTGCATCTCAGAAGTGGTTTAACCGTCGTCCCTTTAAGTGCCATTGACTAAGCTGGCTTAAAGCGTAGATGCAGTCTCATCTACGCGCTTAAAATTAGGGATAGAATCAGCGCAAAGTAACGGAGTCCTGACACAGCCTCTCAGGCATCTCTGTTCATGGTCCTTCGAGCCGGATCTGTCTCCAACTAACGAAAAAACACATCCCGAGAAGAAGACAACATCTGCTAACCACCCAGTTCCCAGAAAATGGCCAACAACATGGAGGAATTCAACAACTTAGCTATCGCCCAAGAAGAGCTCGCGCAGAAGATAAAGCAAATATTATCCAACAGCAAAAAGGACCCTGCCAGCCGAAAAAATGAAGCCTACATCGCCAGTCGCAACAAAACGCTGGACGAACTTTGGAACACTGCAACTAAAAATCATGCAGAAATGGGGCAGCTAAGTATTCCAACTCATAATTATTTTAAAACAGGGTATTACGACCAAATTAAAGCCATATACGACGAAGCAAAAAGTTACTTGCAGAGCTGTTCAAAATCAACGGAAATTTTCAACCCCTCCGTAAGCAGAACTCAAGAGGAAATGGTGGCCAACCCCGAGCAAAAGGTACGTATCCGAAAACTGCAGATTCGGATCCAGAATTTTAAGCAAGCGATGGACGACGCCGAACTAACACAAGAATTAGGGAGGCCCGCCATCACGACAAGGGAATTAAGAGAAAAATGGGATCGTGTGGTCGAGATGGACGAAGAAGTTATGTCAAACGACATGGCTTCAGAACAAATGCACTTCAGTCCTGAATATACTACGTTGGAAGACAGGTATAGAAATTTAATCATTTTATTGCAAGCGCCGACAAGGAACGAGCAAGCAGCAGCCATCTCGCTTCCTCAAGTCAAAATTCCCATATACGAGGGAAATTATGAGGAATGGGCCACTTTCAAGGACCTGTTCACCAAATTAGTAGATGACAACCAGAATATGGACGATGTTATCAAGATGCAATATTTAAAGACGCATCTTAAGGGAGAGCCAAGCCGATGATCCAGCATCTAGCTGTTACCCAAGCAAACTACAACACCGCCTGGAATCTGCTGCAACAAAGGTATCAAAATAATCGCCTTATTTTAACTAAATTGCTAGATACCATATTCGATCTGCCGGTCCTCTCCAAAGAGTCAGCCCAAGGGTTAAAAAGATTGCACGACTCCATCAAGGAATGTGTGGAGGCAATCAAAAATTTAGGCATCTCCACGGACAGTTGGGGTCCGTGGATTAACAGAGCTATCGCTCGAAAATGGGATCCTGAAACCAACAAATTATATGAACAGTCGCTTCAATGTCCAAATGAAGTCCAGGATCACCAAAATTTAATGGCTTTCCTGCAAGTGCGGTTCCAATCTCTAGAATCCATAGATGGAGCTCGAAAGCCCACGCAGGAAAGACCACAGAAGAATTACGCTTCCGCATCCCTAAATTGCAAGCTGTGCCATGGAGATCATTACATCGACAACTGTAGCCAATTCCAGAGGCTATCTACCCATGAAAAACTAGAAGCAGTAAAAACCAATCGATTGTGCTATCGATGCTTGCGGCACGATTCAAATATACCATGTCGTGCCTATTTTAATTGTAGGATCTGTCGCTTCCCGCATCATACACTGCTTCATAAGGCGCAGCCACCATCAAGGCCGCTCCCTGCCCAAAGGATGAGAACGTCAGCTCATGCAGCAGCTATGAAGACTTCCAACGCTCCAGAAAAGAAGCCGAAGTCAGACATCATCACCGCCAATGTAGGCGCACAGGAGAGCCAAGTTCTACTTGCCACAGCAATGGTTCAAGTAAAGGCAGCATCCGGGATGACTCATCTACTACGAGTATTAATAGATCCCGGGTCTCAGGGGTCGTTTATCACGGAAGCATCAGCCGAATTATTGGGGTTACCAAAGTTCGAGCTGAAATCACAGGAATCGGGAACAGCGAGCCAAAAATTGCCAAATGGAAAATCCCAGGTTTGATCACACCTAGATTTTCAAGTAACTTTTTCCTACCTGTCAATTTACTAATACTTCCTAAACTTACCAAAGCCATGCCTTCATCTCCCATCCCAAACATAAATATAGATTCCTGGAGCAATACCTTCATCGCCGATCCAACCTTCAACCGACCCGGTCCTATAGATATAATTCTAGGCGCCGAAGAATATTCAAAAATAATTCTAGAAGGAATCACTAAAACAAAGGATGGCATCTTGGGACAAAGTACCAAACTGGGTTGGATATTATCTGGAACCATTGGAAGACAGCATAACGACAGCATTAGAGTCAACACCATGGGTGCCAAAATTGAAGAAGAATATCAGTTGCAGAAATTCTGGGACACAGAAGTACCCACACAAAGAGCACTTTCCCCAAAATATCAGGTACGTGAAAAGAAATTCACAGAATCAGTACAGGAAAGACCGCAGAAAATCGAAGCTTCCGAAACTCTTAATCATGGAGGTCACTACATCAAAAGCTGTGGTCAGTTCCGAAGTTCACCTACCAATGACAAGCAAACAATCCAGCAGGTGAAGAAAATATTAACAACCGATCCTACAGCGGAAGAACGAGCAATCGCAGCTGCCAATATAAAGAATACAGAAGTTCAACATCCTGTTATCATCGAATGTGAAAAAATAGCATCTTCTCATCCACAAGAAAATTATCAAGTGCATGGAGTTTCCAAAGTCCTCATTCACGAAGTCCTCGTTCACGAAGTTCCCGTTCAGGAAGTTTCCATTCACGAAGTCGATGGACAGAAAGTAAAGGAAATTGCAGGCCACGAACAAATCGTTGAAACTCCTCCAGATGCTTCGACAGCAGCTTCTAGGGATGGATGGAGCCCAGAAGTAGCAGCAATAACTGCTGCTAACAAGAAAACCTCCGAGTC